>CM072098.1:0-1200000 GCA_036850905.1 Luffa acutangula
TTCCTCCATTTTTTTTTTCATCTCCCTCATTTTCTTCATCACTAAAACTCACATCTTCCTCTCTCTTCTCTTTCTTTCTTCTTTTCTTCTTTTTTTCTCACCTTTTTTTTATATTTTTTCCATTCTTTTCCTTTTCTTTTCTCTCTCTCTCTCTCTCTCCTCTCTCTCTCTCTCTCTCTCTCTCTCTCTCTCTCTTTTGTGGTTTGTTGTTTCAATATTCTTTTTTTCCGTTCATCAATGTTAGAAAACTGACCAAAATTGATCGACCACCTGTATGGTCGGTCGGTCGGTGCACCAAATATCTTCAAAATCAATTTAAGTCGACCGACCAAATCGATAAATTGGTGGTCGACGTTAGTTTGAGCCCAAAACCGATGCTGATTGACGTTGATCACCCCTGGCGCTCGCTTGACTTTCAAGGTGCTCGATGGTGATGGTGCGAAAAGGCGAAAAATTGCGCATCAAGGCGAGTGCCTTTTGGATACTTTCAAGGTGCTGAAGCCTCACCTCTTGCACTCGCCTCAACAACACTTATTCCAACACAACCCCAATACTTCCTCTAGTTCTGCTCGCCACTCATAATCCTCGGTTAAGATAGGCCCATGTGATTGGGTTGTGTACCATTCTCCCAACATTCTTTTGAGTTGAGGCACATGGAAGATGTCATGAACGGTGGCCTCTAATGGTAACTCAATTTTCTAAGCAACCTGCCCTATTCGTTCCAACACAATATGACCCAAAGTATTTTAGAGATAGCTTCTCACATCTTTTCTTGGCCAAAGACTTCGTCGATAGGGTCTCACCTTTATGCATACCATGTCCCCAACCTTAAACTCCAATTCACGATGTTTTCTGTCCGCAATTTTCTTCATTCGATCTTGGGCAATCTGAAGTTGCTCCTTTCTAAGGCAACGTCTTTGGTCAACCAACTGTGATCCACGACATTGTTGGTGGTCTTTCGATCCCCATAAGAAAGTAGGGGTGGAGGTTGTCTTCTATACACAACATTAAAGGGTGTTGTGTTGATGGAAACATTGAATGTCATATTGTACCAGTATTTCGTCCACGAGATCCATTGTTCCAAACTTCTTTGGTTGCTCCCCTCCGAAACATAATCACAAGTAATTCTCCACATTCCTATTAACTCCTTCCGTTGGTTCGAGCTCTATAGTCGACGCACAAGCTCCTCCCACCATCCTTCTTCTTGACTAACAACATTGGACTAGAAAACGTGTTGTTGCTCGATCAGACAATTCCAGATGCTAGCATTTCCTTGATCAGTTTCTCAATTTTCAACTTCTGCGAATGGGCATATTTATATGGCCTAACGTTGACTGAACCTTGGCCCTCCTTCAACCCTTCCTTTTGGGAGAAGTCCTTCTGGTATGTGGAATATATCTTTGTACTCGAACAATAACTTTCCCACCGCAGGTGGTAGTTGAACTTCCTTCTCATCCTCACTTGACGAGGAACCCATGATCCGCTTCATTCCAAGTCTTTAGCGAACATTTTTAAGGACACCTTGGCTTTATTAAGGGATGGGTCCCCTTTGATGGTTATTTTCTAGTAGCCTGAAACAAAAGTCATGGTCAATGCGGCCCAATCGACTCGCATCACCTCCATAGTTCGCCACCCCATTACCCTTTACGATTCCATAATGAGACTTTCTGGACACGTTGATCTTGAGTTCATGTACTAGTTTCTGGGATATGAAATTGTGGGTGGCTCCGCAATGGATCAATATCACGACCTCCCTTTCTCCCAACGCTCCTTTGACTTTCATTGTTCCTGGAGTCGAGAAACCTATCACTGATTTCAAATCCAGTTCCATTAAATCCCCTATTTCTAGGGTAGAGTCATCTTCGTCTTCTTCTGAAATGGCCCCTTGGATCAACTTGATTTCTTCCAACCCTTTTATCACAAGAACCCTAAGTTCCCTTGTCTCACGATTCTTGCATTTATGATTCGCACTATATTTCCTGTCGCATCTGAAGCGTAGCCCTTTGTCTTTCTTAACTTGAAATTCGACGTCTGAGAGTTTTGGGTAAAGATTCCTTGCATCCTATATCCCCTTCTTTCTGTAAACATAATCGCACACGTTTGCATCGGGTTACCAGACTTCTGATTCGATTTAGCCCGAGTGTTTGGGCTGGTCTTTCCCGTCCCTTGGGAGCCGACTTTGTTAGACTCTGCCATTGATCCTAAGCTCAACATCACTCTCGCGAGTTTGGTGGCTTCATCTCCGTCTTCAATCGCACACGTTTGCATCGGGTTACCAGACTTCTGATTCGATTTAGCCCGAGTGTTTGGGCTGGTCTTTCCCGTCCCTTGGGAGCCGACTTTGTTAGACTCTGCCATTGATCCTAAGCTCAACATCACTCTCGCGAGTTTGGTGGCTTCATCTCCGTCTTCAATCTGTTGGGCCTGGGTAGTCTTCGAGCCCAACAAGTTGTCTGTTCACCACTGTCGCCTTAACTTTTGGATTGAGTCCGTTCAAGAAGGTATTTTCTAGGACGTCCTTTTGCATATTCGGTAGCAGCGTCGAGTAGCCCTCGAATTTCTTGGTATATTCTGTCACGCTCTCTTCTTGTTTGATAGCTAAAAATCTCGCATACAGACTACCTTCTTGAGAAGGTATAAAGCGTTTAAACATTCGATCCTTGAAGTCTTCCCACGATTTGATTTTCTTGCGATTGTGAGACCATATGTACCTGTCAACAACGTATTTGTCAAAGCTGATGATTGCAGTCAAGTTGTAATCTTTTCCCGTTCAATCACCTTGTGTATCTCGAAAGCTCTCGACATGAAACAACCACGAATCGAGGTTGATCCTAGTGAAGATTGACATTTCTAGTCGTTTTAACTTGCTGCAATCTCCGCTGGATTTGGGTGGTGATGAATCCCTCTTTTCCATCTATGATTTTCTCGTCGGTTCCTTTGTTTCCTCCCCCAACTTTCGTTTTTGCGAGGATCCTTCAATAATTGACGAAGAAGATTTCCCCTTTGAAGCTAATAGGTTAACCATCATCATAGTCATTCGCTCTATGCTCTTTTCTACCCGTTGTATCAATGTCTTTCTCCGTTGCATTGACTCTTTCCTCTATTTGTTTCTGGGCCATTCTTCGTGTCCTCTCCAGGCTGATGTGCTCTGATACCACTTTGTTAGATATCCTGCAATATATCTCCGATAACAAACACTAAGAGCAATATGCAAGCCAAAGTAAGAAAGTCCAACCTTGTTCTATTGCAGGAATGCCAATAGATAGTGGGATTTTATTTTCGATTGTATTGAAAATAGTTCAAGAACACAAAATAAGAAGATAACAGTCCAGCTATCCGAGAGGTTCGAGATCTCCCAAGAACACAAAATTGTTTAATGTTCTATAAGCTTGTTGGAATATATCTCTGATTATTTGATTGAAAGGAAATCTAAGTGAATAAATTGGAACTTACAAAGTACGTAAATGAAGCGGTAGACATTGTATGTGATTGCAAAATCAATTGATATCATGTGTGTTTAGTTTGCTTTTACTTCAGTGTGGGGTACTTCTACTTCTACTTCTATCTAAGGTGAACAGTTAGCATTGCAAGCAAATGGAGAGCAAGAGTGGGAAAAAGAGAAAGAAGGAGGGCGAAGAGCTTCAACGTAAAAAGAAAAAGAGAGGAAATGAAATGAGAGTGGGAAGAAGAGAAAGAGAGAGGGTAGGAAGGGAGGGAGGAGGAAACGTGATGGTGAGAGGAAATAAAAAAAAAAATTAAAAAGCATGTTTTAAAAATAAGTAATGATAAGATGAAGTTGGCCAGTTAGGTCGGTTTGAGCCTTTTTGGGCTCATCGACTGATGGACTAGTCGAACCCCGACCGACACATCTAAAAAATTGATTGAGCGACATCAGTTGAGTCGGTTTCGATCGGTTGGCTCAGTTTTTCGATCTTCAATGCTCCCCTTACCTACAGTACAGGTATTTATCAACTAACTCAAGCACTAGAGAGAGGTGGGATAGGACATCAATAGGCCAGGGAGCGAAAACCACTTAGTTACTTGCCAAATCGAAGAAAGCAGGAGGCACCTCGCCTAACAACGGGATGTTTTGTCCAAGGAGTTAGAGTTATGAAATTTGGAGTAGGAGTTATAACTTTGTGGGACCCACAATAAAGTGTTGGAATAGGAGTCAATAAGTGTTGGGTCCATAATAGAGTGTTGTAATTGGTTAATAAGTTTGTGGGTCCCATAATCGGGTGTGTATGCCCTTGGGCCAAAAAAGGAGTTATACTCCACCCAACTCCGTTGGGCCAAACACCCCCTCAAATCTGCTGTGTGAAATTGAAGAAGAAATGGGTGGGGTCCTTGATCAAGAAAGAGTTGGGAGTTGAGATCCAAACACCAATTTGAGGGGACAGGGCAACTCGGCTTCCCAAGTTGGTGGCCCAAACACCCCTTGAAGAAGTTGGTGAACAATCAACAAGAGCCAAAATCCCCTTAAAAGCCCTTAAAAACAACACTAAAAT
Organism: Luffa acutangula; assembly: GCA_036850905.1. Lineage (NCBI taxonomy): Eukaryota > Viridiplantae > Streptophyta > Magnoliopsida > Cucurbitales > Cucurbitaceae > Luffa > Luffa acutangula. The sequence goes on from CM072098.1 coordinate 4,509, forward strand.
CTGAGGAGAAGAAGTTGCTAAATAAAAAGCCTTTGGGAATAAGCTACAAAAAGCTTGTGGGTCCCAAGTCTTTCGCTGAGGACATTCATTTGACAAATGCTCGGTCTGGTTGCACCTGAAGGATTTCCCTAAAGTAGGCCTGGAATATGTATTTGAATTCCTCCTTGAAGTTGGTTCTTTTGCTAAACCCATGTCTATCTGCTTGCCTTTTTCTGCTACCGATGAAGTTTGAGATGGATTTTTGTCAATTGCAGCATTTCTTGAATTGTAGGTGTTAGATTCCCCTGTGTTCCTCCTAGTGTACTAACGCTTGATTCGATTGGCTATTTGCTCTTCGGCTGTAGCAGCTGCAGTAATGGCTTCATTCAAGAAGGCTATAGGTTGGAAAGAAATGCGTTCTTGAATATCCGTTTGTAGCCCACCTTTGTATCTTGCTACCAAGCATTGCTGATTCTCACCAAGGTTTGTTCGAGCCCCCAATCTGTGGAACTCCTCGGTATATTCCATCACTGTGCGTGTCCCTTGGCGGCAATTTTGGTATTGAGTGTACAAAATTTGTTCAAAATTGGCGGGAAGAAATCTGTCTTTCATCATCCGCTTCATTCTTTCCCATTTCCGTATTGGTCTTTTTCCAAATCTTTGGCGGTTGATTTCAAGTTGATCCCACCATGCTTGTGCTCCCCCTTTCAACTTGAGAGCTACTAATTTTACTTTCTTAGTCTCCGGTGTATTCATGTAATCAAAAAAATTCTCCACGTGTCGTATCCATTCCAAGAAAGATTCAATTTCCATTTTACCATTGTAAGTTGGAATGTCAACCTTCATTTTGAAATCGTTTTCTTGTTGATTGTAAGGAATTCTTGCATCTTCTCTTCTTTCCGGATGACCATATATTGGATTTTTCGGTATGGCCATGCTGATGGTAAGGAATTCTTGGTTCTCTCTCGTCCTCACTTGATGAATCCGACCAATCTTGATACCTTCGATATATAATGGATTTTCCTTGAGTTCTTGGTATCTTTTAGGTGCTATTTCCCATTCTTGATACCTTGTTGGAGCCGTGTGTTCCAATCTTGTGCTGTCTTTTGTTCGCCAGGATGCCTTTCTTGATGAATTTTCACTCTGCCTTCTTGTTGGACTTTTGTGCCTCTCTTGCCCAATTAGTTTGTGCCGCTGGATTCAACGTTAGTTGCTCGGTCTGAAGGCCAATTTTTTCCCACATTAGTTCTAGTATTTTCTTGATCTCACGCACGTCGTTTTCAACTGACAGCAAGCGTGCAGTTGTCTCTTGTGGTGAGAGGACGGAGGTAGATTCCGCCTCTTTATCAACCAAGGATGGATCTCCACTTACGTTAGTCGAGACTTTCTTGGTTTTCATGATGGACGCGTCCCGAAAATCGAGCGCTCTAATACCAATTTGATGGAGCCGAGTATGTGAATAACCTCAAGATAATATTTTATATCCAAACTAGAGGGGAAAGAGCCTTTAAATAGGCTGTACAAAGGGCGGTTATGAATAACCACCTAACTAACCAAGAGGCACATGCCAAGCACATGGCTTATAAAGATAACAACTAACAAATGTAAAACTAAGCCAATATTCGGCTACATCACAAGGTGTTGTCTATGTTTTGCCTTACTTAACATGACTGTAGTTAGAAGGTTTATGATCCATTATGTTGTCAACTTCTAGAAAGAAAAGGTTTTGGTTTTCAGTTATTCCTAGTTTATATCTGAGCAGTATGGTTAGACGGGAGGAATTTTATGGTTCGTGAACAACAAGTTTACTATTTTTGGTTTTGATTCACAGGAGAATTATTACAGGCTGGACGGGATTTTACGTAGCTACCAGTCAAGGATATACACTGATGATGTTGGAGCTTCTTTTAAGGTTGGTGGCATTTAATGAGTTTTTTTTTTTTTTCTCGGTCCAATACTTCAAGTTGTTTAAAATATCTGTGATGTATTTATTTATCAGTTTAAGTTCTCTATGAAACGTTTGAGTTTACCTTATACAGTTCTTTAAAATATGGGTGAGCAAGAAAAGTCGAAAAATCGAGACGACCGACCTAAACCGATCGAACCGACGTTGGTCGGTCGGTTTTCTTATAAACTCGGTCGGGGTCGGTTTTACATTTTGAAAAACCCACTTTACGGTCGGTTGGCTCGCCCAAAAGGGACGAGAACCGACAGAACCGACCGAAAAAAAAAACTGATAAAGTGTCTGAGTTGACGCTGTTGCAGGCAACATTGATGCACTGCCTGCAGCAATCCCTGGTCTTCCCTAGGAATAATTAAAACATATTTTTTTGTTTTTTCAATTTCTTTCGTATCTCTCTTTCACACTCGTTTTTCTATTTTTTTTTCTTCAAACCCTTTCAGATTTCTCTCATTTTTCTTTTCATTCTTTCTTTTGCAGCTTTCTCTTTTCTCTCTCTCAGTATCTCTTTTATCTTTCTGCCATCAACAAGCATCTCCACCTCGTTGGAATGTCGTCCTTTCTTCGTCGGAGCTTAGCGCCACACGGACCATCATGGTGTTTTTTTCTTCTCAGTTCGTTCTTTCTCCTTCATCTCATTCTCCGTTCTTTCTTCTGGTAAAGTATTGCCCTCACTTCTCCATTTTTCTTTCTCCACCTCACAGAAACAATGACACCATCTCTTCACCGGAACTTCCAAAACCGACCGATTTTTGCTCGTGGTCAGTTGATCGGTTCCGTAAAACTTCAAAAACCGACATCCACTGATCGACCAAAGCCATGTCAACAATCCGTTAGTAATTAACGGAAATTTGGATGGAGGGACCAAAATGAAACAAAATCCAAACCTCAGGGACTAAAATGTTGAGTTTTAAAACTTAGGGATCAAAATGAAACTTAACCCAAACCTCACGGACCAAAAGTGTAATTTTCCCTATATTTTATTATGGTTCATTATCCTCAGGCTAAAAATCACTTTTGGTCCCTAAACTTTCATGAAAGTAACAATTTGTCCCCTAAACTTTGATTTGTTACGATTTAGTCCCTATACTTTCAATTTTGTAACAATTTAGTCCCTAAACTTTAATGAGTAACAATTTAGTTCCCATACTTCCAGATTTGTAACAATTTAGTTCCTATACTTTCAAATTTGTAACAATTTAATCTTTGTTGCAAAAAAAATCATCAAAATTAAATGTCGATTTTTATTATTTAATGATTAAACTTTGTAGCTTATTAACATATTGTGTCCCAAATTAGTTTATTGATCTATCTTGATAAAAAAAATTCATTAAATCTTTACGTTAATTTTTCACGATAAGGACCAAAACGTTACAAATTTGAAAAGTACAGGGACTAAATTGTTACTTATTAAAGTTCAGGGACTAAATTGTTACAAAATTGAAAGTATAGGGACTAAATTGTTACAAAATTGAAAGTATAGGGACTAAATCATTACAAATCAAAGTTCAGGGACTAAAATGTTACTTTCATGAAAGTTTAGGGACTAAAAGTGATTTTTAACCTTATCCTTAATAACTGGGAGGGGTGTGATCACCAGCTACGATGTCTTTTTGTTCTCAATTATTTATGAGATGAGCATCATCTTAATAAAGTTGTTGTCATGGGTTAATAATCGCTCGCTAGGGGTGAGCATCATAGACCGAAAAATCGATCCGCTCGAATCGACATCGGTTGGTCGGTTTTTGAATTAAATCGGTTGGAGTCGGTATTTCCTAAAGAAAAACCGACAGGTCGGTCAGTTGGTGAGCGCAAAAAGACTCAAACCAGCTAGATTCGACCGGAAAAAAAATGAAATGACCCTTTAAATGGTAGAGCTACTGTAACATTCAAATTAATTACAATTTTTGTTTTATTTCATTTTTTTTTCCTTAATCTTTCTCCCACCTTTCCTCCATTTTTTTTTCATCTCCCTCATTTTCTTCATCACTAAAACTCACATCTTCCTCTCTCTTCTCTTTCTTTCTTCTTTTCTTCTTTTTTTCTCACCTTTTTTTTATATCTTTTCCATTCTTTTCTTCTTTCTCTTCTCCTCTCTCTCACTCTCTCTCTCTCTCTCTCTCCCTCTCTCTCTCTCTCTCCCTCCCTCTCTCTTTTGTGGTTTGTTGTTTCAATATTCTTTTTTTCCGTTCATCAATGTTAGAAAACTGACCAAAATTGATCGACCACCTGTATGGTCGGTCGGTCGGTGCACCAAATATCTTCAAAATCAATTTAAGTCGACCGACCAAATCGATAAATTGGTGGTCGGCGTTAGTTTGAGCCCAAAACCGATGCTGATTGACGTTGATCACCCCTGGCGCTCGCTTGACTTTGTGGTGATGGTGCGAAAAGGCGAAAAGTTGCGCATCAAGGCGAGTGCCTTTTGGATACTTTCAAGGTGCTGAAGCCTCACCTCTTGCACTCGCCTCAACAACACTTATTCCAACACAACCCCAATACTTCCTCTAGTTCTGCTCGCCACTCATAATCCTCGGTTAAGATAGGCCCATGTGATTGGGTTGTGTACCATTCTCCCAACATTCTTTTGAGTTGAGGCACATGGAAGATGTCATGAACGGTGGCCTCTAATGGTAACTCAATTTTCTAAGCAACCTGCCCTATTCGTTCCAACACACAATATGACCCAAAGTATTTTAGAGATAGCTTCTCACATCTTTTCTTGGCCAAAGACTTCGTCGATAGGGTCTCACCTTTATGCATACCATGTCCCCAACCTTAAACTCCAATTCACGATGTTTTCTGTCCTGCAATTTTCTTCATTCGATCTTGGGCAATCTGAAGTTGCTCCTTTCTAAGGCAACGTCTTGGTCAACCAACTGTTGATCCACGGACATTGTTGGTGGTCTTTCGATCCCCATAAGAAAGTAGGGGTGGAGGTTGTCTTCTATACACAACATTAAAGGGTGTTGTGTTGATGGAAACATTGAATGTCATATTGTACCAGTATTTCGTCCACGAGATCCATTGTTCCAACTTCTTTGGTTGCTCCCCTCCGAAACATAATCACAAGTAATTCTCCACATTCCTATTAACTCCTTCCGTTGGTTCGAGCTCTATAGTCGACGCACAAGCTCCTCCCACCATCCTTCTTCTTGACTAACAACATTGGACTAGAAAACGTGTTGTTGCTCGATCAGACAATTCCAGATGCTAGCATTTCCTTGATCAGTTTCTCAATTTTCAACTTCTGCGAACGAGCATATTTATATGGCCTAACGTTGACTGAACCTTGTCCCTCCTTCAACCCTTCCTCTTGGGGGGAAGTCCTTCTGGTATGTGGAATATATCTTTGTACTCGAACAATAACTTTCCCACCGCAGGTGGTAGTTGAACTTCCTTCTCATCCTCACTTGACGAGGAACCCATGATCCGCTTCATTCCAAGTCTTTAGCTAACATTTTTAAGGACACCTTGGCTTTATTAAGGGATGGGTCCCCTTTGATGGTTATTTTCTAGTAGCCTGAAACAAAAGTCATGGTCAATGCGGCCCAATCGACTCCCATCACCTCCATAGTTCGCCACCCCTTACCCATTACGATTCCATAATGAGACTTTCTGGACACGTTGATCTTGAGTTCATCTACTAGTTTCTGGGATATGAAATTGTGGGTGGCTCCGCAATGGATCAATATCACGACCTCCCTTTCTCCCAACGCTCCTTTGACTTTCATTGTTCCTGGAGTCGAGAAACCTATCACTGATTTCAAATCCAGTTCCTTTAAATCCCCTATTTCTAGGGTAGAGTCATCTTCCTCTTCTTCTGAAATGGCCCCTTGGATCAACTTGGTTTCTTCCAACCCTTTTAACAGAAGAACCCTAAGTTCCCTTGTCTCACGATTCTTGCATTTATGATTCGCACTATATTTCCTGTCGCATCTGAAGCGTAGCCCTTTGTCTTTCTTAACTTGAAATTCGACGTCTGAGAGTTTTGGGTAAAGATTCCTTGCATCCTATATCCCCTTCTTTCTGTAAACATAATCGCACACGTTTGCATCGGGTTACCAGACTTCTGATTCGATTTAGCCCGAGTGTTTGGGCTGGTCTTTCCCGTCCCTTGGGAGCCGACTTGTTAGACTCTGCCATTGATCCTAAGCTCAACATCACTCTCGCGAGTTTGGTGGCTTCATCGCCGTCTTCAATCGCACACGTTTGCATCGGGTTACCAGACTTCTGATTCGATTTAGCCCGAGTGTTTGGGCTGGTCTTTCCCGTCCCTTGGGAGCCGACTTTGTTAGACTCTGCCATTGATCCTAAGCTCAACATCACTCTCGCGAGTTTGGTGGCTTCATCTCCGTCTTCAATCTGTTGGGCCTGGGTAGTCTTCGAGCCCAACAAGTTGTCTGTTCACCACTGTCGCCTTAACTTTTGGATTGAGTCCGTTCAAGAAGGTATTTTCTAGGACGTCCTCTTGCATATTCGGTAGCAGCGTCGAGTAGCCCTCGAATTTCTTGGTATATTCTGTCACGCTCTCTTCTTGTTTGATAGCTAAAAATCTCGCATACAGACTACCTTCTTGAGAAGGTATAAAGCGTTTAAACATTCGATCCTTGAAGTCTTCCCACGATTTGATTTTCTTGCGATTGTGAGACCATATGTACCAGTCAACAACGTATTTGTCAAAGCTGATGATTGCAGTCAAGTTGTAATCTTTTCCCGTTCAGTCACCTTGTGTATCTCGAAAGCTCTCGACATGAAACAACCACGAATCGAGGTTGATCCTAGTGAAGATTGACATTTCTAGTCGTTTTAACTTGCTGCAATCTCTGCTGGATTTGGGTGGTGATGAATCCCTCTTTTCCATCTATGATTTTCTCGTCGGTTCCTTTGTTTCCTCCCCCAACTTTCGTTTTTGCGAGGATCCTTCAATAATTGACGAAGAAGATTTCCCCTTTGAAGCTAATAGGTTAACCATCATCATAGTCATTCGCTCTATGCTCTTTTCTACCCGTTGCATCAATGTCTTTCTCTGTTGCATTGACTCTTTCCTCTATTTGTTTTTGGGCCATTCTTCGTGTCCTCTCCAGGCTGATGTGCTCTGATACCACTTTGTTAGATATCCTGCAATATATCTCCGATAACAAACACTAAGAGCAATATGCAAGCCAAAGTAAGAAAGTCCAACCTTGTTCTATTGCAGGAATGCCAATAGATAGTGGGATTTTATTTTCGATTGTATTGAAAATAGTTCAAGAACACAAAATAAGAAGATAACAGTCCAGCTATCCGAGAGGTTCGAGAACTCTCCCAAGAACACAAAATTGTTTAATGTTCTATAAGCTTGTTGGAATATATCTCTGATTATTTGATTGAAAGGAAATCTAAGTGAATAAATTGGAACTTACAAAGTACGTAAATGAAGCGGTAGACATTGTATGTGATTGCAAAATCAATTGATATCAGTGTGTTTAGTTTGCTTTTACTTCAGTGTGGGGTACTTCTACTTCTACTTCTATCTAAAGGTGAACAGTTAGCATTGCAAGCAAATGGAGAGCAAGAGTGGGAAAAAGAGAAAGAATGAGGGCGAAGAGCTTCAACGTAAAAAGAAAAAGAGAGGAGATGAAATGAGAGTGGGAAGAAGAGAAAGAGAGAGGGTAGTCTAAAGGAGGGAGGGAGGAGGAAACGTGATGGTGAGAGGAAATAAAAAAAATTAAAAAGCATGTTTTAAAAATAAGTAATGATAAGATGAAGTTGGCCAGTTAGGTCGGTTTGAGCCTTTTTGGGCTCATCGACTGATGGACTAGTCGAACCCCGACCGACACATCTAAAAAATTGATTGAGCGACATCAGTTGAGTCGGTTTCGATCGGTTGGCTCAGTTTTTCGATCTTCAATGCTCCCCTTACCTACAGTACAGGTATTTATCAACTAACTCAAGCACTAGAGAGAGGTGGGATAGGACATCAATAGGCCAGGGAGCGAAAACCACTTAGTTACTTGCCAAATCGAAGAAAGCAGGAGGCACCTCGCCTAACAACGGGATGTTTGGTCCAAGGAGTTAGAGTTATGAAATTTGGAGTAGGAGTTATAACTTTGTGGGACCCACAATAAAGTGTTGGAATAGGAGTCAATAAGTGTTGGGTCCATAATAGAGTGTTGTAATTGGTTAATAAGTTTGTGGGTCCCATAATCGGGTGTGTATGCCCTTGGGCCAAAAAAGGAGTTATACTCCACCCAACTCGTTGGGCCAAACACCCCCTCAAATCTGCTGTGTGAAATTGAAGAAGAAATGGGTGGGGTCCTTGATCAAGAAAGAGTTGGGAGTTGAGATCCAAACACCAATTTGAGGGGACAGGGCAACTCGGGCTTCCCAAGTTGGTGGCCCAAACACCCCTTGAAGAAGTTGGTGAACAATCAACAAGAGCCAAAATCCCCTTAAAAGCCCTTAAAAACAACACTAAAATCTGAGGAGAAGAAGTTGCTAAACAAAAAGCCTTTGGGAATAAGCTACAAAAAGCTTGTGGGTCCCAAGTCTTTCGCTGAGGACATTCATTTGACAAATGCCCGGTCTGGTTGCACCTGAAGGATTTCCCTAAAGTAGGCCTGGAATATGTATTTGAATTCCTCCTTGAAGTTGGTTCTTTTGCTAAACCCATGTCTATCTGCTTGCCTTTTTCTGCTGCCGATGAAGTTTGAGATGGATTTTTGTCAATTGCAGCATTTCTTGAATTGTAGGTGTTAGATTCCCCTGTGTTCCTCCTAGTGTACTGACGCTTGATTCGATTGGCTATTTGCTCTTCGGCTGTAGCAGCTGCGGTAATGGCTTCATTCAAGAAGGCTATAGGTTGGAAAGAAATGCGTTCTTGAATATCCGTTTGTAGCCCACCTTTGTATCTTGCTACCAAGCATTGCTGATTCTCACCAAGGTTTGTTCGAGCCCCCAATCTGTGGAACTCCTCGGTATATTCCATCACTGTGCGTGTCCCTTGGCGGCAATTTTGGTATTGAGTGTACAAAATTTGTTCAAAATTGGCGGGAAGAAATCTGTCTTTCATCATCCGCTTCATTCTTTCCCATTTCCGTATTGGTCTTTTTCCAAATCTTTGGCGGTTGATTTCAAGTTGATCCCACCATGCTTGTGCTCCCCCTTTCAACTTGAGAGCTACTAATTTTACTTTCTTAGTCTCCGGTGTATTCATGTAATCAAAAAAAATTCTCCACGTGTCGTATCCATTCCAAGAAAGATTCAATTTCCATTTTACCATTGTAAGTTGGAATGTCAACCTTCATTTTGAAATCGTTTTCTTGTTGATTGTAAGGAATTCTTGCATCTTCTCTTCTTTCCGGATGACCATATATTGGATTTTTCGGATGGCCATGCTGATGGTAAGGAATTCTTGGTTCTCTCTCGTCCTCACTTGATGAATCCGACCAATCTTGATACCTTCGATATATAATGGATTTTCCTTGAGTTCTTGGTATCTTTTAGGTGCTATTTCCCATTCTTGATACCTTGTTGGAGCCGTGTTCCAATCTTGTGCTGTCTTTTGTTCGCCAGGATGCCTTTCTTGATGAATTTTCACTCTGCCTTCTTGCTGGACTTTTGTGCCTCTCTTGCCCAATTAGTTTGTGCCGCTGGATTCAACGTTAGTTGCTCGGTCTGAAGGCCAATTTTTTCCCACATTAGTTCTAGTATTTTCTTGATCTCACGCACGTCGTTTTCAACTGACAGCAAGCGTGCAGTTGTCTCTTGTGGTGAGAGGACGGAGGTAGATTCCGCCTCTTTATCAACCAAGGATGGATCTCCACTTACGTTAGTCGAGACTTTCTTGGTTTTCATGATGGACGCGTCCCGAAAATCGAGCGCTCTAATACCAATTTGATGGAGCCGAGTATGTGAATAACCTCAAGATAATATTTTATATCCAAACTAGAGGGGAAAGAGCCTTTAAATAGGCTGTACAAAGGGCGGTTATGAATAACCACCTAACTAACCAAGAGGCACATGCCAAGCACATGGCTTATAAAGATAACAACTAACAAATGTAAAACTAAGCCAATATTCGGCTACATCACAAGGTGTTGTCTATGTTTTGCCTTACTTAACATGACTGTAGTTAGAAGGTTTATGATCCATTATGTTGTCAACTTCTAGAAAGAAAAGGTTTTGGTTTTCAGTTATTCCTAGTTTATATCTGAGCAGTATGGTTAGACGGGAGGAATTTTATGGTTCGTGAACAACAAGTTTACTATTTTTTGTTTTGATTCACAGGAGAATTATTACAGGCTGGACGGGATTTTACGTAGCTACCAGTCAAGGATATACACGGATGATGTTGGAGCTTCTTTTAAGGTTGGTGGCATTTAATGAGTTTTTTTTTTTTTTTTCTCGGTCCAATACTTCAAGTTGTTTAAAATATCTGTGATGTATTTATTTATCAGTTTAAGTTCTCTATGAAACGTTTGAGTTTACCTTATACAGTTCTTTAAAATATGGGTGAGCAAGAAAAGTCGAAAAATCGAGACGACCGACCTAAACCGATCGAACCGACGTTGGTCGGTCGGTTTTCTTATAAACTCGGTCGGGGTCGGTTTTACATTTTGAAAAACCCACTTTACGGTCGGTTGGCTCGCCCAAAAGGGACGAGAACCGACAGAACCGACCGAAAAAAAAAAAAACTGATAAAGTGTCTGAGTTGACGCTGTTGCAGGCAACATTGATGCACTGCCTGCAGCAATCCCTGGTCTTCCTTAGGAATAATTAAAACATATTTTTATTTTTTTTTTCAATTTCTTTCGTATCTCTCTTTCACACTCGTTTTTCTATTTTTTTTTTTCTTCAAACCCTTTCAGATTTCTCTCATTTTTCTTTTCATTCTTTCTTTTGCAGCTTTCTCTTTTCACTCTCTCAGTATCTCTTTTATCTTTCTGCCATCAACAAGCATCTCCACCTCGTTGGAATGTCGTCCTTTCTTCGTCGGAGCTTAGCGCCACACGGACCGTCATGGTGTTTTTTTCTTCTCAGTTCGTTCTTTCTCCTTCATCTCATTCTCCGTTCTTTCTTCTGGTAAAGTATTGCCCTCACTTCTCCATTTTTCTTTCTCCACCTCACGGAAACAATGACACCATCTCTTCACCGGAACTTCCAAAACCGACCGATTTTTGCTCGTGGTCAGTTGATCGGTTCCGTAAAACTTCAAAAACCGACATCCACTGATCGACCAAAGCCATGTCAACAATCCGTTAGTAATTAACGGAAATTTGGATGGAGGGACCAAAATGAAACAAAATCCAAACCTCAGGGACTAAAATGTTGAGTTTTAAAACTTAGGGATCAAAATGAAACTTAACCCAAACCTCACGGACCAAAAGTGTAATTTTCCCTATATTTTATTATGGTTCATTATCCTTAGGTTAAAAATCACTTTTGGTCCCTAAACTTTCATGAAAGTAACAATTTGTCCCCTAAACTTTGATTTGTTACGATTTAGTCCCTATACTTTCAATTTTGTAACAATTTAGTCCCTAAACTTTAATGAGTAACAATTTAGTTCCCATACTTCCAGATTTGTAACAATTTAGTTCCTATACTTTCAAATTTGTAACAATTTAATCTTTGTTGCAAAAAAAAATCATCAAAATTAAATGTCGATTTTTATTATTTAATGATTAAACTTTGTAGCTTATTAACATATTGTGTCCCAAATTAGTTTATTGATCTATCTTGATAAAAAATTTCATTAAATCTTTACATTAATTTTTCACGATAAGGACCAAAACGTTACAAATTTGAAAAGTACAGGGACTAAATTGTTACTTATTAAAGTTCAGGGACTAAATTGTTACAAAATTGAAAGTACAGGGACTAAATCGTTACAAAATTGAAAGTATAGGGACTAAATCATTACAAATCAAAGTTCAGGGACTAAAATGTTACTTTCATGAAAGTTTAGGGACTAAAAGTGATTTTTAACCTTATCCTTAATAACTGGGAGGGGTGTGATCACCAGCTACGATGTCTTTTTGTTCTCAATTATTTATGAGATGAGCATCATCTTAATAAAGTTGTTGTCATGGGTTAATAATCGCTCGCTAGGGGTGAGCATCATAGACCGAAAAATCGATCCGCTCGAATCGACATCGGTTGGTCGGTTTTTGAATTAAATCGGTCGGAGTCGGTATTTCCTAAAGAAAAACCGACAGGTCGGTCAGTTGGTGAGCGCAAAAAGACTCAAACCAGCTAGATTCGACCGGAAAAAAAATGAAATGACCCTTTAAATGGTAGAGCTACTGTAACATTCAAATTAATTACAATTTTTGTTTTATTTCATTTTTTTTTCCTTAATCTTTCTCCCACCTTTCCTCCATTTTTTTTTCATCTCCCTCATTTTCTTCATCACTAAAACTCACATCTTCCTCTCTCTTCTCTTTCTTTCTTCTTTTCTTCTTTTTTTCTCACCTTTTTTTTATATCTTTTCCATTCTTTTCTTCTTTCTCTTCTCCTCTCTCTCTCTCTCTCTCTCTCTCTCTCTCTCTCTCTCTCTCTCTCTCTCTCTCCCTCTCTCTTTTGTGGTTTGTTGTTTCAATATTCTTTTTTTCCGTTCATCAATGTTAGAAAACTGACCAAAATTGATCGACCACCTGTATGGTCGGTCGGTCGGTGCACCAAATATCTTCAAAATCAATTTAAGTCGACCGACCAAATCGATAAATTGGTGGTCGGCGTTAGTTTGAGCCCAAAACCGATGTTGATTGACGTTGATCACCCCTGGCGCTCGCTTGACTTTGTGGTGATGGTGCGAAAAGGCGAAAAATTGCGCATCAAGGCGAGTGCCTTTTGGATACTTTCAAGGTGCTGAAGCCTCACCTCTTGCACTCGCCTCAACAACACTTATTCCAACACAACCCCAATACTTCCTCTAGTTCTGCTCGCCACTCATAATCCTCGGTTAAGATAGGCCCATGTGATTGGGTTGTGTACCATTCTCCCAACATTCTTTTGAGTTGAGGCACATGGAAGATGTCATGAACGGTGGCCTCTAATGGTAACTCAATTTTCTAAGCAACCTGCCCTATTCGTTCCAACACACAATATGACCCAAAGTATTTTAGAGATAGCTTCTCACATCTTTTCTTGGCCAAAGACTTCGTCGATAGGGTCTCACCTTTATGCATACCATGTCCCCAACCTTAAACTCCAATTCACGATGTTTTCTGTCCGCAATTTTCTTCATTCGATCTTGGGCAATCTGAAGTTGCTCCTTTCTAAGGCAACGTCTTGGTCAACCAACTGTTGATCCACGGCATTGTTGGTGGTCTTTCGATCCCCATAAGAAAGTAGGGGTGGAGGTTGTCTTCTATACACAACATTAAAGGGTGTTGTGTTGATGGAAACATTGAATGTCATATTGTACCAGTATTTCGTCCACGAGATCCATTGTTCCAACTTCTTTGGTTGCTCCCCTCCGAAACATAATCACAAGTAATTCTCCACATTCCTATTAACTCCTTCCGTTGGTTCGAGCTCTATAGTCGACGCACAAGCTCCTCCCACCATCCTTCTTCTTGACTAACAACATTGGACTAGAAAACGTGTTGTTGCTCGATCAGACAATTCCAGATGCTAGCATTTCCTTGATCAGTTTCTCAATTTTCAACTTCTGCGAATGGGCATATTTATATGGCCTAACGTTGACTGAACCTTGTCCCTCCTTCAACCCTTCCTCTTGGGGGGAAGTCCTTCTGGTATGTGGAATATATCTTTGTACTCGAACAATAACTTTCCCACCGCAGGTGGTAGTTGAACTTCCTTCTCATCCTCACTTGACGAGGAACCCATGATCCGCTTCATTCCAAGTCTTTAGCTAACATTTTTAAGTACACCTTGGCTTTATTAAGGGATGGGTCCCCTTTGATGGTTATTTTCTAGTAGCCTGAAACAAAAGTCATGGTCAATGCGGCCCAATCGACTCCCATCACCTCCATAGTTCGCCACCCCTTACCCATTACGATTCCATAATGAGACTTTCTGGACACGTTGATCTTGAGTTCATCTACTAGTTTCTGGGATATGAAATTGTGGGTGGCTCCGCAATGGATCAATATCACGACCTCCCTTTCTCCCAACGCTCCTTTGACTTTCATTGTTCCTGGAGTCGAGAAACCTATCACTGATTTCAAATCCAGTTCCTTTAAATCCCCTATTTCTAGGGTAGAGTCATCTTCCTCTTCTTCTGAAATGGCCCCTTGGATCAACTTGATTTCTTCCAACCCTTTTAACAGAAGAACCCTAAGTTCCCTTGTCTCACGATTCTTGCATTTATGATTCGCACTATATTTCCTGTCGCATCTGAAGCGTAGCCCTTTGTCTTTCTTAACTTGAAATTCGACGTCTGAGAGTTTTGGGTAAAGATTCCTTGCATCCTATATCCCCTTCTTTCTGTAAACATAATCGCACACGTTTGCATCGGGTTACCAGACTTCTGATTCGATTTAGCCCGAGTGTTTGGGCTGGTCTTTCCCGTCCCTTGGGAGCCGACTTTGTTAGACTCTGCCATTGATCCTAAGCTCAACATCACTCTCGCGAGTTTGGTGGCTTCATCTCCGTCTTCAATCGCACACGTTTGCATCGGGTTACCAGACTTCTGATTCGATTTAGCCCGAGTGTTTGGGTTGGTCTTTCCCGTCCCTTGCATAGCAAAAAAATTGTCATCAGCAAACAAAAGATGCAAGAGATACAACTTATCCTTCAACATCTTAAACCCCTCAAAAACACCCATCTCCACTCCTCAAGAGACCATTCTAGGGAGGTTGTCCACAACCGGGAAAAAAAGGAATGAAGGAATGGAGAAAGAGGATCACCAAATCCATTGATAGCAAAGGTCTTACCCCTAAGTTTACCATTTACCAGGATCGCCACCTAGAAACAATTTTATTTTAAAATAATAATAATAGTAAATAAATAAATAAATAAAAGAGCACCTTCTCTAAGAAATCTCAATCCACATAATCAATTTTAAAAATCATAAACTTTTCAAAATCAATTTTAAAAATAACATCTTCATGTTTATTTTAATAAGAAACTGGAAGGATTGGAAAAAAATAATAATAATAAATAAATAACTTCATGTTTACAACTCCTATAATCCTCAATTGCTGCCTCATTAGCCATAAGAACTTGATCCAAAATTTCTCTCTTTGCCATAAAAAGCCCCTTGAGACTCAAAAATCAGACTAGGAAAGTCTTCCATCGACCTATGGGCCAAAACCACAGGATCACTTCGTGCAATAATATGCCACGTCTGCATAAAAGTCCAACCTTCCAGGGTGGAAAATACTCAAAAAAGAAAAGAAAAGAAAAGAACAGAAAAAGAAAGAATGCATCATCAAACCAAGAAAATATAACAGTATGCTAAAATGTTTTAGTGTATAGGATATAAACCTTCTCTGTGCGGCAATTCGGATCACAACTGTGGTTAATGAAACGCCCCAAATTTCCTTTCCCACATGCATCTATGACCTGTAACAAGATTTGAAATAACTTTCGCCAAAAAGGAAAAGGAGGAAAAGGGGATGCAATTAAGAAAAGTGGTCTGCATATTAGTTCCTCATCAGCGGTCTAGGACAGTCTGGAATATGATAAAATCTTGAACTATAATTCTTTTACACAACAAAATGTTAGCTCTAACAGGATACAATAAGAAGAAAAACTAAAAGAATTCTTACTTCGTAGTAATTAAGACATAATTATATTCTCAAAGCATTTTACATAAAAGATGTCCAGGTTCTTTTTTTACCAGAAACAAATTTTTCATGATGAAGATAGAAAAATGTTTTGAGGATACAAATCGCAAAGGGAGTCGAAAGAAAACAAACAAGCAAAAATCTCAAAAATTACAAGAGAGCCAAAAGGATAAATAAAGCATTGAAGAATTCCAAGGAAAGATCTAGTAGAACAACTTGAAACCCAGCAAACTAAAGCAACCAACTAAAACCATTTCCTCCAAGCTAGAAAAACTGCAACATGCTTCAGCCAAACCTCGGAAAGGATGATCAGCCACTAAAAACGAGAACTCTCTTCTTATCGAAGGAAAACACCAATACCAGTTTAAAATCTCCTTTGCTGCAAAAAACCAATAACTAACCAAACTAAAAGCTTCTTGAGCACACCAACATGAAAGAAAACTCAACCAAATGTTCTGCATGCATATTTCCAAATTAATGACCCAACCAAACACATCCATGACAAGTCATCCGCATGCATATTTCCAAATTAATGACCCAACCAAACAATAGCATTAAGATGGGCATGATTCTTATCTTTCTTCCATGAAGTTGAGTATTTCATTCTTCCATTTTAAGGGTGAGGGGGCTGAAGGTGATCCTCCCTTTATTATTGGCTAGTATCATAGTCATTTCTTTATCTCAGAGGATATGATCAAGTATTTCATCCTGTCATTGTGGAAGTCTCTCCTTGTAACCACAACAATCTCCTTCTACCTAAACCCCTCTAACTTCACTTACTTCTACCTTTGAAAAGGTAATCACGTTAATGCTATTGTTTTTTATAACTCCTTCAACTATGTCGGCGTAGGACAAGCCTCCTCTTTCCCCTTTCCCCTTCTTTTTTCTGCTATTTCAGTTTTTCTTTCCACGATTAGTTGTGGTAGCTTTCCAATTCAAGAAATCTAGTAAGATTCCTCCGTGGAGGGACCATCCTATTGAGTTTATGGCGTCTGAAGTTAGGCATCCTAGGCATTGTCTAACCACACTCCTTTTTTCTTCGGATCATGTCGAGAGTTTTTTGTACATAATAGAAGAACATGTTTTTGGTGACTTGAGGAGCTCATATCAGATGTACACCATGCCCCACCATCACTTGAATGGAGGTTAGTTAATGCTTGCATGGTCGTTTGATCTTTTAGTTTTCATGCCAAATGACCTAGCTTGCAGAGTCATGTCAAGTATGGCTCAAGCGACAAGATTGCACACATTCATTTCCCCATGTGATTGAAGGTGTTACACATGAAAATATGGTTTCACTTGTGTTGACTAGGCAAATGTTGTGGGCTTTATTTCACACCCTTGCTTTCACGTCTGTGTTTATTTGATTATTTGGATTTGTAGGTTCGGTGCTTTAGCATATAACTGTCGATGCAAGCATCTTAGTAGTGTTGTGGGGTGATGTTCCACGTTTCGGAATTAAGTCTTTATGGAAAAATTGAGTCTATTTCGCTAAAGGTCTAGTTTGGAAAATTAGAAATTTCAGTTTAGTTCTCAGCTCGATGAATTAAATCTCGACAATTCAGGAATTTTGACTTAGGATTACTCAATTGTTTAAAAACTTTAATTTGGTTTAAACTTTGGATAAGAGATTCAATTTGGAATTTAAATTAAGGTTCTCTCTTTATTATTTTTGGGTTATTAAGGGAAAATAGAGAAGCCCTAAAGGAACGAAAGAAAAAAATCTCTTATCTTTCTCCTTCTTCCCTTCCATGTTGTCAGCCCCCCTCCCTTATGTTATTCTTCTTCACACGTGTAGCGGACCCACAGCCACGGTCCCCTCTTTTCGGGAAGCAGTCATAAGTAGCACGAAGTCCCTCGTGTTCTGTCCTTCGTTAAGCAAGCCCCCAACTGCTCGATTCTCTCCCTCTCTCAAAATTTCCTCTCATTTTCTTGGCCAAGACCCGCGAGCCTTTTTCCCTCTCATGTTTTCTATGTTTGGCAACCCTCCAACGGCGACATGTCTCTCCCTCACAATTCCGGCCAAGACCTGCACATAGGATTCTCTCCCTCTTGATTCTGTTTGGCAAGCGTTTGGCATTTTCAGTAAGTTCAGTCTTGATCCACTCAAGTTCTTCAAGTTTCAACTTATGACCATATAGTTTTGGACTTCGAAATTGTTCTAGATCATGATCCATGCTTATTCAACTTGGAATTTGGAGTGACTCATTAATGGTCTTAAAATGTAGGATTGTGCCTTGTTTGATATCATCTCTGTAGCACGTTTTGGGGGTCGTTTGGTACTGATCAACGAGCATTTGGGCTCGAAATTGGCTTACAACAATTGTCCATAGGTCGAAAGGCCTCGAATTGGATTACCATAACCATGGGATTTGGATCGTTTACCAGCAAGCTTTTGCCTTGTTTGGCATGGTTTGATAAGGTTTCAAAGTTCTTAACACATTCTTGAATAACCTTTTTGGTGTTGATTCCTGATAGTTGTCAAGCTATTTCTTGTAGTTTGAGTCAAATTAGAGTAATTTAAGAGTCCCAAACACATCGAGCACTAATTACCAAGAGCTAAAGTTTGTTTTGGGTTAAGTGTAAGTGTTGAATTAGTCTAAATAAGTTTCTAATGCTTAGAATCTCCCTATTTGTATTCCTAGGCTAGTTTGGAGCCTTTGAATTAAGATTAAAGGCCCTATTCGGTAAGAATGTTCCTTTTTAAGCACTTTTGAGCTTCAAGTAAAGCTTGAATTGAGTTTAGCCTTAAAGCTTTGCAATTCTTTTTCAAGAGATTGTTAGATCATTTTAGGAGCGTCTTGGATTACTAGATCATCAGTTTGATTACATGAAACATGTCGTTTGCTTACATGCTTTAAACCTATGATATGTAATGAAGGAAACATATTGACTTGTTGTATGTGATAAGCATATTAAACTGTTTATTTCTTAAGCATGTTGTACTATTGTCTGTTGGCTATGCTGAATGCAAGTCATGTTTGCATAAGGTGTGTTCATTGGGTGGAGCATGACGCGTAAATCATGTGCTAGGTGTGTGTGCGTAGCGTGATGCAAAAATCACGTGAGTGTGTGCTGTGCATGACATGTAATTCATGTTGGGTGAGTTTATGGAGCGTGACATGGAAATCACATGTCGAGATGTGAGTGTTGAACGTGACGCGAAAATCATGTGTGGTGTGCGAGCATGGTGTGGAAACCATGTGAGGGTACTTTGCATGATGTGTGGATTCATGTTGTCATCCTGTCATATTATAGCATGAGTTGCATTGTTTGATTTATTACTTTAAAAGCATGTTTGTTTTAATCGTTTGAAAAGCATGATGGATGCATGTGCTATGTTTGTTGGTTGTTGTTTGGTGGCTCACCAGGTGTGAACTACTTATCAGTACTATTGTTGTATTGACTTTCTTTCCCTTTTCCCCCAACATTTCGGTGTCTCAAGTAGCTTGAGTCTGGTGATTCTGAGGAGGAGGCTTGAGTCTGGTGATTCTGAGGAGGAGGCTTGAGAGGTATGACCTTCATGGTTTAATATTTTTATTATTTTGCTTATGTTTAAATAGGTCCCTAGTTTCTCGTTTTAAGCTTTAGGTGGTTTTAGCTTCATGGTTTAGGTTGTGTTTCATGCGAGATCTGACTCGCTTGCTTTTTGGAAGTTCGAAGTCTGTTTTGTTGGCCGAAAGTGTTGTGGAAGTTGTAATTAGGCAGTTTTGTATTAGAAGTATGTTCTTTATTAACAGGTTTAAATAAAACTTGGGACGTTACAGTTGGTATTAGAGCCAAATTGTTCTTGTAGACTGACCTAGGAAAACGTGGTCGTTTGGTTGTTTTGGGTAATTGTCTTCCTCGTTCTCCTCTCCTTCACTAGGTATGGAAGTGTAATTTGCTTTTCTGAATGATATTATTATGTTACCTGTTTGTGTGGATCTTTTGGATTAATTGCCTTATATGTATATTGCGCCTGGTTGCTAGAGTTATTTGCTTTTCCTGATGTTTGCCTTTCAGAGTTATTGTTTGATTTTCTTTGTATGCTTGTCGATTGTCTTGTGTGCCTTGTTTGGGCATGTTTTGTTTTCCATGGCTGCTTTATTTTGTAGTAGTTAGGCTTATGATGCTTCCTTTAACTAGATAGATAGCTTGCTTTGGTTGTGTGTCATTTTCTTGCTAGTAGGAGTAGGATGCTCCCTTAATTAGCTAAATAGTCTGTTTTGATCAAATGATTGTTGTTTGCTAGTAGGCATAGGATGTTGCCGTAGTTTCTTAGATAGCTTGTGTTTTTTTTGGTTTGTGCTTGTTGTGTGTTAGGAGGTTAGATGGTTGTCTTAGAGCTTAATGTAAGAGCTTTCTTTACCTTGGAGGGTTAGTAAGTTGGCCAAGACCTTAAGGAATCAAGAAATTTTCATAGGAAGTAGTGGAGCTAGTGGACTTCCTATGCAAGCAAGGTTTCTTAAGTTGGAATAGGCTAGAGGTCACCATATCGTGGGTGTGAATTGGTTGGTTTTTAATTAAGAAATCATGGGGATGGTCTAAGAAGGAAGTTCACTATAGTTACCATTTGGCCAAAGTTCTAGGTTCTTAAGTTGGAATAGGCTAGAGGTCACCATATCGTGGGTGTGAATTGGTTGGTTTTTAATTAAGAAATCATGGGGATGGTCTAAGAAGGAAGTTCACTATAGTTACCATTTGGCCAAAGTTCTAGGTTCAAAGGAATGAAAGTAGAAATTCAAAGATAGCATATGTTTCAAGAGGCAAGTGTCTCTTGCATCTTGGTACTTTGAAGTATTATGGACTTATATATAGAGTTGTTACTTTGGACTACCTCATTTCCTAAGGCATCCTATTGAATTTCACCGATTGGAATGAAAAAACTCAAGGTATAGTTGTAAGGACATTGGACGAGGGATTATTCCCCCTAATGTGTCACCTCCCCCAATGGGAATTAACAATGTGGCAATGAAAAAAAAAAAGTATTCTCCCCCCTCGACCGAACTCCAATTTGTTAAATGTGTCTCACTTGCATTTTTTCTTCTTTTGGATTAAGTATGTTTAATTCTTATTGATCCAAAGACCATTCATATATTAAAAAAGAGAAATTACCATGTTTAGTTTCCAGGTGGGTCAACAAGAATTTTGGAGAAGCTTATGAAGGCCTTTGTATAGTAACGGGTTGATGAGAGGAAGCATTATTTAGTCCTATGAAATATAGTGTCTAGATCTTTGGACCTTGGTGGGTTAGGTATAGGTAATTAAAAGGAGCAAATAAATGGCTATGACACTTTGCTTGTGCGTTCGATTCCCTATCGTATGGACCCATCTCTGAGTTTCTGACTTGATCGTTTCTTTTTATTTTATTGTTTGGATGTATTTGGTGTTGTATTGGCATCTTGATTAATTCCTAAATTGTTGTTCTCCCCCTTGTTATTGTTTTCTGATGTTTGTGTTTATTGCATCTTTTTAAGGAAATTTTGTATGATAGTTGATTGATTGGTAGGGTAGCAACTTCTATTTGGATTTGTGTTCTGAGTTATTATAATTTAGCCTACATGTCCGGTTGTTAAGGTCTCGTTTGATAACCATTTGGTTTTTGGTTTTTGAAAATTATGCTTGTTTTGTCCTAATTTCCTTAGCCAAATTTATGCTTTTTTAGCCAAATTCCAAAAACAAAAACAAGACTTTGAAAACTACCTTTTCTAGTTTTTAAAACTTGACTTGGTTTTTGAAAACATGGAAATAGGGGTAGATGACAAAACAAATAAACTTATGAGTGGTATTAGTATAGACTTAATTTTCAAAAACCAAATGGTTATCAAACAAGGCTTAAGTAGTTTGTGTTTGTTTTTAGTTTTCTGTTTTTTTTGAAGTCAGGCTTACTTTCTCTGAATTTCTATAGTCCATTCTTTCGAACGTATTTGAATTCTTGGTAAAGTTTCAAAAAACAAAATTTAAAAGTGATTTTCAATGACAAAGGGTATGTTTTGGAGGTGATTTTAGAATAAGTATTGTAAGTTGAGTGATTTGATAATAATTAAAATTTTTTTTTTGAAATGTGATAATAATTAAATTTTAAAAGTGTTTAATTATAAATCATTTTAATATTTGACTCAATATTTGTAGGAGTGATTTAAACTTAATCATATTTAATTTTTTAAAATGATTAATGTTTATTTTCAAAGGTGATTTTAATGTCTCTATACATAGTTTGATTATTTTAAAATCATCAAATTATTAAAAAAGAATATTACGATTGAGATTTTAAAAAAAAAATAGGTTGTAGACGTGAGTTGCACATAAAACTATAATTTAATAAAAGAAAAATATAAAGCTAGAGGAAAGTTTCAAAGACAAAATTGTTGAAGACATTGAGGATAAAAATCGTAGAGGGTAGAGGGTGACAAATATGTAGAGAAAATTTTAATATAGAGTGAAAATTCAAGGATAGAGAAGTGAAGATAGAGAGAGTTTTTGAGGAGTGATAAAAATGTTAGGGATGAAAACTTTAATAAGGAGAAAAAATTTAAGAGTTAGGGACAATGAAGTTCAGGAACAAAACGTTAAAGCAAAAGATGAAAATTTTGATTTTTTTTTTTTTTTTGACAAAAGATACAAACAAACACACACGACTAAATCTCACGGACAGAGCCCCTTGATGAACAAGAAGGGTTGTCCAAAACCTCTAAACCATACTCGTCTTTTAACTCCTCCGAAACGTCCTCCAGCCACACTCCATCGACGTCGTCACTCACTACTAGCTTGGCAGTTGCATGTGCCACCCGATTTGCAGAACGTCGACATCACAAAACAGAGCAAAATTCCATCGAGCTTGAGATCTGCTTGATCTCTTTCACTAACGCTCCGACCTTCGACAAATCCTCCAAATTTGAGGGAATGAGTGTCGCTACACGAGCTGAATCCGTCTCCGCCTCCAGTCTCGATAGCCCAGCATCCCTTGCCATCAACAAGCCATCCTTCACCACCATGGCTTCAAGAGAATCAACATCTTGTACAAAGGAAATCAGCCTCACCATGGTAAGCATAACATCTCCCTTACTATTCCTGGTTATTGTTGCAATACCATTTGTTTGGGACTTTGTGCTTGCAGTCGCATCTGAATTTAACTTGTAGTTAGGCGGAATTGGAGGAACCCACCTCAATTCTTCCCCCGCGCCCCACCCCTCATCTCCTTCCTCCCCTGAAAAGCCCTAAAGTGGGCTAGATATTCTAGAATCCAACTCCAGCCACCCTCCTCACATCCATCTACCCCCTTCCCATCAAACAACTCTTTATTCCTCATATTCCACACCCACCAACACAAGCCTACGAATTCCTCAAACAGTACAGTCGACATATTCTCCCAAACCCACCACATCAAATTTGTTGCACCCTTATAGACGTCCAGGATTTGGGTAAAAGGGTGCCAAGTGACAAGAAAAATTCCCGCTGCCACAGAGGCTTCACTCGTTTGCACTCCCAAATAGCATGGAAAGTGGATTCTTCGTTGGACTTGCAATGAGGGCACATCGTCTGAACATCCATACCTCTTTTTCGAAGGTTAACCACTATAGGAAGATAATCATGAAACATTTTTTGGCAAAAGATTTTAATCTTATTTGGATCTGACATCTCCATAGGGACTTCCACCACACCTTTACGACCTTTTGATCTGAACACGACGCCCCTCCTCTCAACAAGAATCTCCTCCTCATCCGGTCTTATATTCCCCATTTTCCTCCGTTCAACATAAACGAGTATGAAACAGACATCACACAACGCATAATCAGATCAACCACCCTCCCTTCCAGCCCTAGAGTAAGCATAAACTTCTCAACAAAAAAAAAAAAAAAAAAAAAAAAAAAAAAAAAAAAAAATCATTCCACCCTATCATATGTTTTGCTCATATCCAGTTTCAAGGCAACTCAACCCTTCCATCCTTTTTTCATCTTTTTAATATAGTGGAGACATTCAAACCCAATAACAACATTATCACATATATTCCGGTCCGGAACAAAAGCACTTTGTGATGATGAAATTAAGAGATCCAATACCCTTTTTAGTCTATTAGTTATCATTTTCGGTACAAGTTTATAAACTACATTACACAAGCTAATGGATCGAAAGTCTGAAACCCTCTGAGCATTTTTACATTTAGGAATCAAAGTAATAACAATTTGATTAATCACCTCGACAGAAGCACCATCATTTAGAATGTAAAGACATAAATATGTTACCTTTTTCCCTACCACTCCCAAAAACCTCTTATAAAACAAAGCTGGAAGGTCATCCTCCCCCGGTGGCTTTATAGGACCCATTTGCTTTAGAGAGATCAGCAAATCCTCCCCTGTATAAGGACGACTCTGGTAATCATTGTCCTCCCTTCCTGTACATGGTTGGATATGAGCCAAGAACTCCTCTAGACTACCACTATTTTGTAGATTTTTGGAGGAAAAGAGTTCATGGAAATATTCAGCCACAACCTGGCCCATCTCCTCATCATCCGACACTCATCTCCCAACCTTATCAACCAGCCCCTCCATATGATTTTGCCTCCTCCTCCGAGTCACTCGCAGATGGAACCACTTTGAATTTCTGTCACCCCACTGCATCCAATCCACCCGGGATCGTTGGCGCCAATAAATCTCCTCCTCCCCCAACAAGTTCTCCAAACTGGTTCTAGCCGACTGAACATCCCCCTGCACAAATAACACATTCTGAAGTTGTCGACGGGCTAGAGATATCTGACTCCAATAATTACCTTTCTTAGATCTTCCCCACCTGGATAATTCTGCTGCACACTTCCTCACCCCCATTCTCCACCAATCCCCCATATCCTCTTGATCACCATTTGAAGATGTATGCGCCACATCCCACCCCCTCTCTACAACCTCCCTGCAATCTTCAAACTGAGTCCAAACCTCCTCAAAACGAAAACAGACCCTACCCGATCTTCTGGACATACTCATGAGTTTATTAGCCTCAATTAACAAAGGACAACCGAAAGTCAAGATGACTTACACACTCGAACGGAAACATGGAGTAGAAAGTTGAATTACATAGGCCCCTATCCAACCTCTCCTGCAAGAACACTCTTTTATCCTTCCTCTTATACTACGTGAAGGGAGAACCTTTGAAGCCCATATCAGTCAACTCACAGTCATTTATAGCCTCCTGGAAGGCCTGCATCTGTTTCTGATTTCGATCAACGCCACCTCTCTTCTCTTCCATGCACACTAACTCATTAAAGTCTCCCCTATAGACATTATTAAAACTGTTGTGTTGAGAAAATTAGCATTTTGCAAACAATGTGGTATAGGCTTTGTGGAAACATGCTATTTGAGGAAATTTATTATTTTTATAAAAGAAAAATAAAAATTAGAGGAAAAAAATTAGAAATAAAAAAGTTGAGGAAAAACCATTGGAGAGAAAAAGTGAGACAAATGAATAAAAATTTTAGAAAGAAAATCAAGTAAGCTATAGACATTATTAAAAGTGTTGTGTTGAGAAAATTAGCATTTTGCAAACAATCTGGTATAGGCTTTGTGAAACATGCTATTTGAGGAAATTTATTATTTTTATAAAAGATGACGATCTTTACCTGTTACCAAAGGTTGGATTTTTTATATGATCTTCTTGAAAACAAAATTACTCACCATCACTTTATAGAAATCGCTTAGGAATTCTCACATCTTAAGTGATTGACAAGGAATCACTTAGGACATGTTTGGGAGTGATTTTGAAATTACCCAAATCAATTTTGACTGATCCAAAATAGTTCTTTTTGAAATTTGTGATGTTTAGCAATGATGAGAAATTGATTTTGGATGCATCCAAAATTAATTTAAGTGATTCTCAAGTCAATCACTTGGGAGGTGATTTTCAAGTGATTTTTCTAAAGTGATGGTGAGTGATTTTTTATAAAAAAAAAGTTTATAAGACATATATAACCTTTTTATGACCGCTAAAGCTTGTCATCTTTTATAAAAATTATAAATTTTCCCATAAAAAACATATTTTCTCCAATCCGTTACCATTGATGAAGTCATTTATCATTGTTTACGAAATGCTAATTTTTATCTTAAAAATGTTTTGACAATGTATATCACTTTATTCTCTTTTTAAAATTTTTATTCATTTTTATCACTTTTTTCTCTCCTATGTTCTCTTTCTAAATTTTTTTTCCCTTTATAATTTTTGTATCCATACATTTTTCTCTCCATTTCTTCACCTTTTGCTTTAAATTTCTGCCTTTGAATTTTTTATTTTATTTTATTATTTTTTTTTTTTTTGTCTCCAATTCTTAACCTTTTTATTTTCTTCTCATTTAAGTTTTTCTTCTTTAAATTTTTATTCTTTTTCCCAAATTTTTTCTTTAACTCGTTACATTATTTCTTTATTTTCGAATTTTCACTGTTCCCAAATTTTTCTTCCTAAATTTTGTCCTTCTCTAAAATTGTTATCCCTCCATGTCGCTAATATTTTTTCTTTTTGAAACTGTTCTCCGACTTTATATTTTTCTCTTTTAATCTTTAGTTCTTTCTATATAAATTTCGTCTACCACCTTCTATTTTAAAAAAAAATCAAGTGAAATACTCTTTTAGTAATCTGAAAACATACCTTACTAATTTAGAAAATTATTTTAAATTAAATTTAAGTGACCTTTACAAGTATGGAACCAAATATTACAATAATTTATAACTAAACACTTTATAAAACTAATTATAATTAAACACATCTTTTTTTTTCTTTGTTTACTTTTCAATTTTTTTAAACAAAATAATAAATAAATAAAAAATCCCAATCGGTTTTTTCTTCTGTTTTTTTCCCACATTTATTTAGATACTCTCTCTTCTTATTAAATTAAATTATAACTGTATTACGAAGCTATAATTAATGTGTATTTATTGTTTATTATCATAGTTAAATTTTATTTAATTTTTAAAATAAAGTTAAATTATAGTTTAGTTAATATAATTTAAATATAATGGATGATTTTAACTCAGAAGGTTTGTAAGAAACCCCAACTTTTTTTTTCCACTTTTCTTTAAAAAATTTAAATATATATGGGTAAATAACATTTTTTTTTAATTTAAAATTTGAATTTTAAATATTCTCTGGTAAAATAAAATAAAAAATACTATTATATAAATCTACCATTAATGTGAAAACTATTTTATGATAGTTATTTATTATTCTAAATAATAAAATATTTACTTGCGATAAAAAGTACTGACGATAATTATTTTATTTTATCATAGGAGAGAATATTTAAATCTTAAATTATAAATTTTTAAAAGAAAATTGGAAAAATTATGATGTTATCATTCTAAATATTTAAACATTTTTTATGATGAAAATATCAACGAGAAATTTAAAAAAAAAAAAATGAAAACCCCACTCTTAGAACCAGTGAAAAAATTAAAGAAACGAAGTGACAGCAGCGGCGGATCCACCTCAGGCCCACGGGGGCTCTCCTCTGAACTGACCACAAATATTATATTAGTATAAAACAAGTCATCCAATTCATAAACTTCGTTCTTTGCTCTGTTGGTTCAGGCGCTCCAACCCCCCTCAAGTTGTGTTTTACGCCCCAGGTTCGAATCTACACGCATATGCTTTCATTCTTTTTTTTTTTTTTTTTGTTTAATTTATGCAGGTTCGAGTCTGCGCGCTCATCAATATTTTTTTTTTATGACTATTCTTAAAATTTTTACTTCTATAGTTGGAAAAAGAAAGGTTTTTATATTTTTCTAAATTTAAATTATATACTATATTTTCTTTTTAAAATTTATTTACAATTTTAAAATACTAAACAGGTTAAATTATAAATTTTGTCTCCAAATCTGTGAAATACTTTTTTGAATTTTGTATTTATTAAGTCTCTTATTTTTTATAAAATGTATCTAAATTTCAATTTTAGGTCTAATAGATTCATGAACTTCCAATTTTGCGATTAATAAGTCTTTGACCTATTCATGTATCGAACGTTTTGTGTTCAATTAGACAAAAAAATCAATTTTATGTCTAATGTATTTGTTAAATTAAAATAATGTGTAAATATGCTAGAAATTTTTTTTAAACCGACGACAAAGACTTATTAGACAGAAATTTGAAAGTAGAAATCAATTTGGCAATTTTAAACTTCACAAAACCTATGGACACAAAAAATGTAAATCAGGAGCCTACTAGGCACCAAACATAAAAGCTTTAGGACTAAACTTGTTTTTTAACCTAACAAATATATAATATCATAATTCTTTTTAATCTTAAGTTATTGTTTAAATTTTGTTTCTTTATATTATAGATAAATTAATGAAATGGATACAAACATTTTTAAAATTTTGATATGTTGTTTTTTAAAAATTAATCCTATAATATAAAAAAATTGTAGAGGACACTCGCGATGAGTGAAATTAGTAGTCCAGTTTCATTGATGATTTTTTTTTAATTCTTACTTATAAATTACTTTTACGAAATTTTAAGTGAAGAATCCCCTCTGAACAAAAATTCTGGATCCGCCACTGAGTGACAGAGTCCCCCTATGCATGAGGCCAAACTAAGGTTCATATATACATATATATATTTCTTCTAAAAAAAATACATATATATATTTAATTATGAGCATCAAGATATATTCCATATTTTCTTATCAATCTTAATATGCAGTGTGTACGTATAAATATATACATATATCGTAGTTGATGAATTGGTTGTAAGTTGGTGGGGCTCACTGTTTCTTCTTTGGGGCTTGGCAGAGAACAAAATAAAAATCAGGTTTTTAGAGAAAAAAAAAAGATAAAAATGCAATTAAAATTGAAATAATAAAAAAAGATGTTTTCTCAATTTATTTTAACGAGTCTAATATGAGTCTAACTTAATGGTAATGAACATGTATTATTTATCTAGGAGTTGGAGGTTTGAATCTCCATACCTCCACATTTATTTTACTAATGGTTTTAGCAGTAGTCCTTGTGGCTTTAGTTTTTTCTTTATTAATAAATTTCCTTTTAGAAAGTTGTCACTCTAGGACATAATATGAATTATTTAAGATTTCATCTGGATTCATTAAGGAAAAAATTTCATCAATAATACAATGAAACAAGGTAGTGCTATTCAATAAAAAAAAAAAAAAAGAGTATTATTAAATATGTAAGACCATATTTTAAAATATTAGTATTGTTTTTGTGGATCCAAATATTGATTATAAATTATATTTTCGTTTGTTTTTTTCCCAGGGAGTTTCTTCCCCGCGGGAAGATGGGCAATATTTTTGGGCCCCTGAATTCTCGTTTTGCTCTCTCCCTCTTCTTTTTGTGATTGCCATCGTCGACTATTGTTGGTGACTCCCCTCATAAAAAAATATGTGATTCCCTTCTCTTTCTCGTTATCGGTCAATCGGCTGCTGAAAGATGAATGCGGTATAAATTGGGGGTGGTGTTATATATATAAAAATGGAAAATAATTTACTTGCATTCTTTAGCAATAAAATTTCTCCTCAGAACCTTCTCCATGTCATTAAAATTTGAACCAGTAGCAACATAACAAGCCAAAAATAAAATCTACCAAGTGATCACATAAGATAGGGTTTCGAAGTCAAAATTAATCGTTTTGAACACAGGTACAAGATGAAAACTCTACAAGCAGGCAGATACGAGCTAATGTCCTACCAAACGGATCAAAAAATGATTTCCTCTCGGTTCTTGGAGATGTGGATAACAAGAAGTATCCTATCTTTATGACAGGTAAATATTGAGATGATTTAAATTTCCTAGTCCCTAGTCCTTTCAGACCTACATTTGAACATTTTCTTAATGTCTTCAGGTCCTATGTTTTACACACTGTGTACTGCTCTAATTGACTTGGACGAACAAACTCTAACAATTATTCAAGAAAATCCGAAGAAAAACAAGATACCCCATGTGTTCTCCTTGCCTTTAGTGGAGTTGAAGAAACCATAAGCACAATGCTGCCACCATATGTTGCTAGTATTTAAGAAAGTTAACTCTGAGCTCTTATGTTGGTTCATAAAGGCCCAACATATGGCCATCAATACATCGCATTGATTCAACCTGAAGCAAGCAATTGACATTTTAGAAACCTTATTCATTTATGATTCAAGAGGAAAGGGGTGGGGAGTTTGTACCTTTCCGGGTATTTCATACTTTATGGAACCATCTAGTTCAGCTCCCATTACCATTAATTTGGTCACTGTGCTGTTAATATCTGTCACCGTGAATGATAGCAGTGAATAATATCCCTTGCTGCACGATATGGTCACTGTGACCCCAAGTTAGAAACTATAGCATCTAAACGAGACCAAAACATTTAACTATGTGAAATTAAAACCTCAAGTTTCTAAATCAAACCGGGAGAACAAGTTTATTTCAACACAATACGGCTCAAGTTGCTTTCTTCGATAATTCACATTAAGGACAAAACCAAGTCCATGCCACAATTTAAACACTCAATACCTCACAATTAGCCAACTCAAAAGGGAAACAATGTAATAAATAGTACTTCATGAGCAATATATTTAACAAACACCAGAATTTTCATGAAATGTCCAGCAATCCACGTGCAACCAAGTAAACGAAAGAGTTGTTCTCGTCTTAAAATTCAGATATCTTCCACAACAATAGAACCAACATAAAGCTTTCTTCCGTATCTCCCTGGTTCATTCTTCCCTGACAGATCACACTATATATCTTCCGTAATCAATAACATGAATTGAACCATTTATATACCATACTCGTTACCCATTGGCCTGATGAACCTCTGTACCAATACAACCACATACAAAGAAACCACACTTGGCTAATAGTAATGGGTCGTTTTTCATTCTTAATTTCTCGAAGGCAAAACATCGAACACAAACAAGGCATCTAACTATGGCACATTCTGTTTAGTGTTAACAGATCAACAGAGCACATCAAATGCATGGATTAATCAACTGTAGAGAACCAAAAATTGTGTAGTTACTTGGATTGCATGAGAGCGAGTTTGAGAGGCTCGGACTGAAGCTCCGCCCAACGGAGAGTGCAAACATTAACAGTGAAGTCCAAGCCCTCTAAGTAGAATTTTGCCGCTTTTGGAACGTCCTTGTGTAGCTGTAGTATCCACCTAAAGGACGTTGCTGCCATCGCTGTCTTTCAAGTTTTCACTGCATCACTAGCTTAGCCAGAACAGGAAGACGAAAAATGTTACGCTTGGATTCGTAGTGGGAATAGAGAAAACCAAGAACTGGACATATCCACCAACTTATAGTGATGAAATGGCCTGACTAAGAAGAATAGTGGATTGAGATGAGCGAAAGAAGAGCCCTCTGGTGGACCGGCGACGAAGACTGTGAATTGATGAAATTGATACGAGACGGACGAGATCTCAAACAATGGGGCAATCGTTTTATTTTTTTTCCCTTTTTTCATTATTGGTAAAAAAAATCAATTTTAACCGGATGAGGTTATATCAATTTTAACCCTAAACTTTTCAATTCGTCCAATTGAATTCCAAACCTAACAAATTATATCAATTTGAACTTCAAACTTGCCCAAGTGTTTTAATATAAATCTCTGGTCAACATTTGATTTGAATTATCATTAAAGCATGTAATTGGCATTTTTTTTTTAATTCACATTGTACCTAAGTCGGTGTTTTGTAATATATTTGTTAGAAAAACTTTTTATAAGAAGAAATCCAAATATTTCAGACTATTATTCTCATTGTTATAAAATATATATATATACACAAAGTCATTGGTAACAAGAAAAATCCAACAAATATGAGAAATAAAAAATTCGGTTTTTTTTTTTTTTTTTTTTTGTTTCCTACATTTGTATATATTCTAATTGGCAAGAAAACAAAATAAAAGGGAAAAAAAAAAGCCCACAAAGTTTTTAGCAATAAGCAAAATCAACAAATATTTGGAGATAAAAAACCTTCAACATTAGATATTCTAATTGCTTTGCTTTAGTAATATTAGATACCAGCAGAAAAAAAATAATAAAAAAAAGTTCTCACCAAGTTCTCAACAATAAGCAAGAGTCATCTAAAACAAAGGTTCTCCAATATTTTATTTATAAGAAACTAATTGAGATGCGATGTGAATTAAGAAACAAAAAATGAAGCAATAGTCAATTGTGTATGGTGATTCATAGGGGTGTTCATCGGTCAGTCGTGGTAAAACCAACGCCGAACGGGTCGGTCGGTTTCCAAGAAATTCAAAACCGACCATTTCCTACGGCATGGTAGCAACCGACCGGTCGGTTCGGTCGGTTTGCTCATTTGTTTTTATATATATATTTTAAATATTATTTAATACTTTTTTTTATTAATGAATAATGAGAGATTGAAAGAGAGATAATGAACCCTGTAATAGTGCTTGCCGAATCGAACAGAGGGACTATCAGACTGAGGTTGAAGGGGGTCACGACTAAGGTGTGAGGGTGCCGAATCTATGCTCAATCTGCCGATTTTCGAAAGCAAAAGAGATCACAGAGAGAGAATAGAGGGACTGAGGGAGGCATGAGGTAGGCGACGACGAGGGACAGAATTAAAGATTGTGAGGTGACGACAACGGCGAGGGTGACGACGACGTGAGAGAGAGAACTGCGTGACTGCGTGAAAGAGGAAGGCACTGGGGTTTCGTTTTCAAATTTAATTAAAAATTTTGGATTTTTTTATTTATAAATATGTCGGTCGGTCAGTTATCTGTATAATCACTAAACCGACCGACTGATGGTCGATCGAGTCGTTTTCGGTCTGAAAATGAACCCCTAGTGATTCAAACCGAAAGTTAACCAAATGTATATGTTGTAACACTTAGAGTTTAGGGTTAAAATCAATATGGTCTGATAAGTTTATGGTTCAATTTGATGAAATTGAAAATTCGGGGTTAAAATTGAAACAATCGGTAAAACTTATGGTTAAAAATGAAATCTTCCCTTCGTTATTTGTTTATTTATAATATGTGGAGTAGGATATTCCAAACTATTGCTATTGATGGAAAGTAAATGGTTGAACTTTTTATCCATGTATGTGAGTTGTTTGTTTCTTCGTACTTCGATTACTAGATTTAGTTTTTAATGGTGTGTTTGGTTGGTGATTTGAACACATAAATTTGAAAACAAGGGATTCAATGAAATTATTTCATGTTTTCAGATATGTGTTTGGTAGCAGATTCATAAATTACATCTTAATTTAAAAAATTGTTCAAATGTGTTTGATAATATATTTGTAAACTACTAAATACTAAGTTGAATATAAAATATTATTAATTAATTGATAAACATGTTATGTGTTATAAATATTTTATAATAATTATTTTATCATATAATTTATAATACATTATATTATACAAATTTTAATTTCACAAAAATAAATTCAGTTTATAACATGAAATACTATTATTTATTAAAGTGTTTATCTTTTTTTTTTAATTTAATTATGCATTTAAAATTTTCAAATTCAAAATATGGATACAATTAAAACATTAAAAAAATGTTTTTAGAATTTCCACTATTTGGATCACATAATCTGAAAACAGTACTCGAAAACACGTTTGTCAAACGCATGTTCACTGAATTCAGGGTTTTTTTTATGTTAAATCAGCTCTCTCGGCCCTTCAGCAGAGGAGCAGACTGTTGGAGGAAGACTTGTGCACTTATATTTGGGAAGGCCCGATCCCTAAGAGGGTTAAATTTTTCTTATGGATATTGGCTTTACACGACATTAATACTATGGATAAAGTTCAAAGCAGATTTCCCTCCCTCCAAATATCTCCCAACGTTTGTGTGATGTGTATGAAGCAGGAGGAATCTGCTTCCCACCTCCTATTACATTGTGAATTCACTGCTAAGGTCTGGAACAAGTTCGGGGAAATTTTTGGTATTCAGAGTTGCAAACCTTTCAGTGTGGTCAGCTGATTGAAAGAAGCCCTCAAAGGTGGTGGTCTGAAAGGAAAAGCTAGAGTTCTGTGGCGTTAATAGCACAAGAGCGATCATTTGGCATATATGGAAGGAAAGAAATTCGAGGATTTTTGCTGTTAAATACTTACCCTTTGATATTTTTTGTGATATTGTACAGCTCTCGACCTCTAATTGGAGTGCCCTAGATAAGGTTTTCTCTAACTACTCCGTGGCCATGATTCACCTTCAATGGAAGGCTTTTTTTGTAGCTTCTCTTGGAGGTGGGATGCTTTATCCCTTCGTCCCTAGGTTGTTTTGATGGCTTCGCCTTTTGTGAATGAAGTATATTGTTTCTTCTAAGAAAAAAAAATGTTCACTGAATTCAGTGAATCTGAAAACATAAAACATAATATGGATTGCCTATCAAACAGACCCTAAAATTTCAAAGTTTATGTCAACAAGAGCACAACTCAACTTGATAAAGTTGTACCATGGACCTAGAACCACTCCACGAATTATCAATATATATAGAGAGAGAGATATTGAAAATTCATAGACCAATTAGATATGTATTGAAAGTTTAAGACTTATGATGTCTTTTAAAGTTCAGAGATGACACAAATCTAAAAGTTTAAGAATTTATTAAACACTCTTCAAAGTTTAGTATTCTTTAAGTTGTTTTTTTAAAAATAAAAAATAAAAATTGGAAAACTCATAAATTTCATATTCAAATTAAAAAAATCGGTTTATCTTCAAACAAATAACTTTTCTTTTTAGTTTATCGACATTTGAGGGTGGGAGGATTAAACCTTTGACCTTTTGGTTGAAGATACATGTCAATTATTGCTAAGTTATGCTCGCTTTGGCAACCAAATAATAATTTTCTATACAATTTTTTTTAAGTATTTATCTTCAAAATCCATAATGGCACCCCAAATATCTTAAAAAATAAGTCAACATTAGCATAGCTCGACTGACATGAAACTTGTATTAATGACCAACATGCATGTCTGTGGTCCGAATCCACTCATCTCCCGTGCTGTCAAAAAAATCTCATAAAAAGAAAAAAAAATGTTAATTCTTTCTTCTCATATATTAATTACAAGCTATGTTTTCGAGTTAGCCTATTAATTTCGTCATTCACTCTAAACAATTTAAGGGAAAAACTGCAAGCTACATTAAACTTTTTATTTTTCGGATAATATGAAGTATGTTCAAGTTGACCTATTAATTCATCAAATGGCACTCCAAATTTAGATAAGTATTGCAATTTCAACTTTAAACTTGAAAAAAGCATAACAATATTTAGTAATTTCATTTGAAAATCAACGAAAATAAGTACTTTCACATGATTTTGATTAATTATATAGCATAAATTATAAAACAGGTATATAGTATGTTGATGGTCAGATTTCGCTCAGGAATCTGTCCCTCGCTCCACATGACAGACAACAGTGAATTTGTAGATGAGCGGGAGAAACGTGACCTGCAAAACAAACGAACGCTACACACCGGTGTGGTGTAGACCACACAAGCTTCGATGCTTAAGTTAGCCTTGATTAGGAAGCACGTAGAATGTATTTAAGGTGACGTTTCGGCGTACCTGAGTATGTGTGTTGTTTCCTCTTTTATAAGCTCCCCTTAGGGTTTGCACAGCTGCCGACATCCTGGTCATCCCGAGCCTTTGGACCGAGGCAGGCCTAGCTTGCTGGACCGAGGCATCTCAGCCTCGGTCATGTCGCGCCAGGCGCATGCTGCTGCAGCAGCAGGCGCGCTCGGCCTCGGCCATTGGCCGAGGCCGAGTAGGCTAGGCCTGCTGTGGCAGGCCTAGCATGGCCTTGTCCTATCAATTTTTTTTTTCTTTCGAATTCTACTTCAGATTTCTTCCCATTTAGCCCTATAAATAGCTCCCTTTCTCACCTTGTCTGGACCACTATCCCTTGCCTCCATCCTTTTTTATAGCTCTCATTTTCAAGGTAGTTTTCCCTTTCTCCCTTATTCTTGCATTATGGACAGCGATGGTACTACCACCTCTCCAGGTGAATTCTACCTTGAGGAGGCATCTTACAGCTCCGGTTACGACGATGATTCCTCCTTGTCGGAGGATAGTGACTTTGGACCCTCCGCTCATCCTTTGGCTTTGTCTGTTGGGTTTTATGCCCTAAAACTCGTAGATAGTAAATGTACATTTGACCGAACATTAATAAAGTGATGTATTATTCAATGTTTGTATTATATCTTGTCTTGTTAACCCTAATCCAATAAACTAAACATCCATGGCTAATATAATGAGGCTTGAACTAGTATGTAGGGACATACGGGGATCAATGTTCAAGTTTTAGCCTAAAGGGTCTGTAGTATAGGGATAAGGCTGGGTACCTTATCCTGGTGACACTATGGATACGGCCCGCTTTGTATATTGATACAAACGTAGTGATCCAACGCGTTCATGTGGTTGACATGCGAGTGGGGGTATCCTGTGCAATGAGTTTGCACAAAGACCGGACCGCGAAATAGTTAACCACTAACTGTAACACCGTTAGTTAGCTTGGTTTCTATTTCACTAGGATGACCTAGGCAACTTGGCCTTAATCCTGAGTGGATTATGGACTCATGTCCATGAGGGATTGTCCTTTGATTTGTACGGGTGAGAGTGGCCTGTTCGCCGACTCAATAAGCCTACCATTTTGGGGACAAGACCGAGTGGGGAGCTGGGAACGTAGTCTTACAAGATGGAATTCACTCCTTCCCGACATTAGGGTAAGTAGAGGTGTGTTCCCTTAAGTGGTGTCTCCGGGTCTTGAACAATGGGCCCTACCCTCTTTATGGCACGAGAGGGATTTCTGTTTGCTGGTTGGACCACAAACAGGTTGTTCATTAGAGGAGCACTGGTACTTAAGGACCAAGAGGTAGCCCAGGGGTAAAACGGTAATTTGACCTAGCTGGGGTACGAACACACGTGAAGGGCTAACTTGCTGCTGACGGTCGATATCCGTGGACACAGAAATATATCTGCAGTGAGAAGAGTGCAGTTGTGGTTCTTTAGTGGAGTGAACCACAGTTAACGAATATTGATTAACTTGGTTAATGAGTTTAGCCAACTAATCTCATATCGTTGGAGCTTCGGATCTGTAGGTCCATTAGGTCCCACCGATAGCTCACTAGGGGCGTTGAGGTAAAATTCTAAGGGAGTATTGAATATTCGAAGGTGTTTGAATATTAAACTTAAATATGAATTTGATTCATATTAAAACTATAGGTTATAATTAATGCACATTAGATGTACATTAATCTATAGTTTATTTGGAGAGAGTTATAATTAAATATGAGATATTTAATTATAATATTAATTAATATATTACTTAGTTATTATATTAATTGATAATTAGTTTTAATAACTTTAATTAAATTTGATTTAATTAGATTTTATTAAAACTATGGGTTAAGTGGTAGTATTTGTATAAATATGATTTATATGAATATAAATTAAATTAATTATTAATTTGATTAATTAATAATTTAATAACTTATCAGTATAACTGATAAGATAAGGTCAGCCCACTAACCTAGGGTGTTGTGTGATGTTGCTTTGTGCAAGGTGATTCTAGATATGCAAGAAATCTTCACAAATAACTCAAAAACGTGCAAGTATACACATCATGGCAGCAAGTGATAAGTAAATTAAGATCGTTCTCCACAGGGATTGATTTAGGGAATTTTACTACTTCTAAGCTTGATTTTTAATGAAATTCAATGTAACCGAGGAACAATATTTTTCCTTAACTAAATGCAAGAGATTAAAATGGCAAACAAACTTAAAATGACAAGAACTAAAGTAGAATTCAATAAAAACAGCAGATTAGCACAGAGAAGGTAAGGTTCAGATTAGGGGCTGTCTACTCTCACAAGCTGCTTGCTGTAGCAGAACTTTATAATTACAACTCACACAGAATTTTCTACGGGAATCTTCCAATTCTCCTCTAACTTAGGTGATTAAACTCCCATTTAACCCCTTCTTTTTAGCTCAACTGATTTAGTGCCTTAGGTGGTTATTTATCCCTAAATACCCACTCATTTTCATGATCATTAAAGACTAAGGTAAAGCAAAGTAGTCGGTTATCTATTGTTTTCCCAAACACTAAACAACAATGCTAGAAAATGGTTGGCCAAACGAAATTCCAGCTTTAAGCATGAAGAACACTTTGCTTTAAGTTGCAATATATAAAGTTCCACAAAACAAACAACAAGTTCAAGCTTAAGCACCCTAATCCTCACCTAAGAGGATTTAGCTCATGTTCAAGGTGAAAATAATGAAAATACAGCAGCCAACAACCATATCAGTCATGATTACAACCTTAAATACCAACTAATCACTAGGAGAAAGAAGAATAAAAGAAGAGGAGTGAAGAGAAGAAGCTTCCAAGGGAGATTCCAGCTTTCCCAAGCTGGAAATTCCTCCAAACAGCAGCCTCCTTGTCCTTTTTCCCCTTCAATGACAGCAGCAACTCCTAGGTCAACTTCTCCAACTTGTCTCTCATTCTTTTTGGGCAAAAGAAACATTTATACCCTCTCTTTTTATTGATTTCAGGGCTGATTAGACACATAACTCCACATGGACCTTCCCTAATTGGCTGAGATGGGACAACTCAGCTCACATGGCTGCCAGCTCAATTAATGAAGGCCTTCACGGATTTGGCACGTGCAGAATTTTTCTTCCCAGACTTTCTGCCTTCTGCTTGTGAAATCAGTTGCTGCAGCAAAACCTGAGTGCCCCTATACCAGAAAAATCAGCTTAAACATAAGAAATCTGCACCAAATTTAGTTCAAGCCTTGCCTACTGATATGTAAAAATTGTTCATCAAAGAATACTCATTTTCAAGCACAAACCAAAGCTCAAACACATCAAATAGTAGAGTTTTTAAGCCTAAAAGAGAACCAATAGCTCTTATTTCTAAGAGCTATCACGTGATGATGAGTTTTTTTAGGAGGGAGTTACTCCATTAGTTGGATAACTCCCTCACCGTTCATTGATAGAGGTTGAGTTGTTCTCTGCGAAAAAAAAATAATCACGCTTTCTCTCTCAATTTTACTCTCCAGAACTATCTGCAGAATTCTCCCAAGCCTTAGAATTCTTGGTTCCCACAAGCCGCCCAATACTAATCCCAAAGAGAATACCGGTGAAACTCTTTTGGTAGTGTTCGTGACTCTTTTTCCAGCAAAGAGTAGGTGATTTTGTTGCTGTATTTTCAAGTTTATCAAAGTTTTTTTTGGCGAATCAATTCAAGAAATCTTCAAGGGTAAGTCATTCTTGAATTCTAGGATCATTAGGATCCACTTCTAGATTGGGATCTAGAGTTTTTTCTTGTATATTAGCATGTTTTATAATTAAAATTCAGTAGTTTTTATTTAATTATACTGTTGTATTTTTGTTTGCCAAACGTATTGGTATTTTAATCCGAATTAAAAACTGAGTTAAGGTTTCTGTAAGTTTCCGCTGCAAAAGGGCTTTTATCCCTTCATTGTCATCCTCAGTAACCGCTACTCAACTTGAGCGTATGCGGTGTGAGTATGACATCCCCGAAGATGTGCACTTAAGGGTTCCTGGTCCTCAAGAGAGTTTCGCTCATCCTCCAGAGGGTGAAGTTGCTTTTTATCCTGTTATGTTCAAATTTGGCGTTCGCCTCCCGCTTCCTCTTATCCTTCAACACTTTCTTGTACTTACGGGTCTGGATCCTGCCCAAATAGTATCTAACGGGTGGAGCCACCTCATCGGCTGTATTGTTTTATGGGCTTGGTGCAAACAAGGGGCTTCCATGTCCACTGATATTTTCTTTTCTCTTCATTCGATTAACCGTAATCCTAATATAGGGCACTTGTTTTGTTACATAAGCGCTAGAAAAGGGGTCATAGTGCATAATCCAACTTCTGTTAAACATTGGCTAAAAAATTGGTTTTTTGTGAGTGGAAATTGGCGGGAGAGCGGGCCGAATTATAATCCTTTTGATGTTCCAACAGTTTTTGGAGAGTATGGTAAGTTGAGTTGCTTGTCTTTGGGTTTTTGTCGATTCTTCTAACTCACTGTTTTTTGCTGTCCTTGGTACAGTTCAGAGAAGGGTGCAGCGCTCCGCTGAGGCACGAGAGTTTTGTGAAATCATCGAGGAGATCGATCTCGTCCATCGCTTCGGTCCTGACCTTGTCAAGCAGGAACATCTACTGTCAGTCGGCCTTGCTCGCCCCCGATCAGGCAAACCTTTCAATCTCTAGAAGCTTTTACTTTACTCAACCTCTTGACTATCTTAATATATCAACTCTCTCCTTCGTCGCAGCAGCCATGGCGCCCCGTTCCATTTTTGGGGAACGCAAGAAAGGGAAGAAAGTTGTTAACGAAGCAGGTTCATCCCGTCCTGACATCACCATAGTCACTGAGGATGAGTCGGATGTCCCCCCCACTGCTCCACGATCTTCTGCAGCGGGCCTGCGCAGATCCACCCGTAACTGTCGCCCCCCGGTCCCCCCTGCCCCTGACGGTAGGGAGTTTGGAGTTCCAGTATTCGATCTACCAGGAGGGTATTCTGGGGCGGGGAGTGAGGCTGACGCTCTGGCTCAAGATTTCATCTGCTGGCAAGGATTACATTCTCACCAGTCGGACGGCGAATCTGGCTTCAACGACCCTGCCCATGGATTCCTAGTAGCTCAGCGCCATCTTCGTGAGGTTGGCTTACTAACGTGTTGTCTTGCTTACCTCTGAAATAGCTACTAACTTTTGGGTTCTTTCTTCTCTACAGGTTTTCTCTTTGGTTACTGCTTCATCCATTAGCATGGCCAACAAGATCCATGATATGCAAAGGCATTGTGTGCCCCGCTGCGAGCTTGCTCAAGCCCAAGAGAGCCTAGACCGGGCAAATAGGCTCCTGGCGGACGTCAAGGTGGACTTAGAGCTCAACAGGGCAGAACTCAGCAGGACCAAAGTTCAGCTTGTCGAGGCAAAGGCTCACCTCCCTGACGCAGACTACCTGGTCGAGGCGTACAAAAAGACTAATGAGTTTGTCCTCATGCAGAATGAGATCTGGACCGATGGGGCCAAGTGGGCATTAAAACGCGTTAAGAAGCACGACACCTCCTTCAATCCTTCTATCATCCGTGGCGAGATATCTGGCATGCGTGCCAACCCTGATGCCTACCCGGTATCTGATAGCTCCTCAGGCGGAAGGGAGGATATGGAGATCCCCTTCGAGGATGACAATCGCTGAATGGACCCTTAGCGCGCCTCTGATTTTCTGCATCTCTAATTTCTTGCATTTCTGACTTCCGGTTTTTACTTATGTACTACTTTCTTGTCATGCGTTTAGACCCTTTTTTTTTATTCAATGACAAGTCGGATTTCTCCAATTTTTAGCAACTTATTTGCCATATCAGTTACCATATCTCAAGCGGTCTCAGAATTATTAAGCAAAGGTCACATACATAAGAAAATTCCACCATAAATTTATAACAAAAAACCGAGATCATGGCAGCGAGAGTAACCATATTTATGTCATGGAATGGAAAGCAAAAACTCATTGTCATAATGTGATAATCACGACAATCGAAATTACGGCAGCGAGAGTAACCATATTTATGTCATGGAATGAAAAGCAAAAACTCATCATGATAATTGATAAACATTCCTATTCTCAGCCCCCACTCAAAATGTGCATCTATTATCCCTAGAATTGCATCTTTTGAGTAAATAGAATGGCCGCATACCTGGCATTTTGAGGAACAAGTCCATGCTCGACGCGTCTCGGGTCGGCCTCGGCACTAGGGTGCTCGGCCTCGGCTACAGCATGAGGCCGAGCATTTCTTCCATGTTGCCCCGTCAATCTGCTCGGCCACATCCCTTTCTGGAGCATGTGCCCCCAATTAGAGGAACCTTGGGAGGTTGAGAAAATTCTCCAGCTACTGTATTCATCTTCGAGGGAAAAACTTGGGGAGGCCTAGGGAGTCCCCGGGCCTCTCTTCAAGTCAATCCGTTCATCTTAGGGGTGCGTACACTCTTCTGGGGAAGCAAGCTTGGGGAGGCCTCGGGCCTCTCTTCAAGCGGCTCTGTTCATCCCAGGGGTGCGTACACTCTTCTGGGGCAAAAGCTTGGGGAGGCCTAGGGTGTCCCCGGGCCTCTCTTCAAGCGGCTCCGTCCATCCCAGGGGTGCGTACACTCTTCTGGGGCATAAGCTTGGGGAGGCCTAAGGTGTCCCCGGGCCTCTCTTCAAGCGGCTCTAAACTTCTAAAACGAAATTCGAATTGTTTTATTTCAAATAAATCAACTGAGTACATTCTGAATCAACATAAAGGAAACTGAACGTGGTCCGATGGACTGAAAAACATAATGAAAAGGAATCAAGCTTGGGGAGGCCTCGGACTTTGCCCTGCCATTATTTCCTGTATACATACCTGATGCTTTTTTTAGCGGAGAATTATCGTGGGCCTTTTTGCGGCTCGATCCAGCTTCCTTCTGGGTCTGGTCATCTCTAGGAGGAGGCATTCGGCTGGTTACACTCTCCGAATCTCCTACTTCCTCGTTGGCTATTTTCTTACCTTTTTTTGGGTCTCTGTGCGGTTGCTCTTCTTCGCGCCTAGCGGACTCGGGTCTTTTCAGCAAAGTCAGGATTTCACTCAGGTTCTGCCCCATCTCGTTCATCCTTCCCTTAATCTCTGTGATCTCGGTCTCTTGGGCCTGGATCCGAATCAAGGGACTCGTCTCGTCAATCACCGGTTCATTCTCGTGTTCCATTGCGGCTGTACCTTATTCACCAGAATAGCGTTTGCTAGTCAGCCTCTCCCCACAGACGGCGCCAACTGTTGATGGTCAGATTTCGCTCAGGAATCTGTCCCTCGCTCCACGTGACAGACATCAGTGGATTTGTAGATGAGCGGGAGAAACATGACCTGCAAAACAAATGAACGCTACACACCGGTGTGGTGTAGACCACACAAGCTCCGATGCTTAAGTTAGCCTTGATTAGGAAGCACGTAGAATGTATTTAGGGTGAAGTTTCGGCGTACCTGAGTATGTGTGTTGTCTCCTCTTTTATAAGCTCCCCTTAGGGTTTGCACAACTGCCGACATCCTGGTCATCCCGGGCCTTTGGCCCTGGAGCCGAGGCCGACCTCATCCTCGGCCTCTCCCTTGGGCCGAGGCCGAGGGGAGTCGTTATGGGCCGAAGGGAGTTCCGACATTCCGCTTCGTCGGTTCAGCTTCTTCTGACTACGGGCCTGGCCAGTTTGGGCCTTATTCTGCATAAAACACCATTGGACAATTTTCCCTATAACATAGTACATTATTGATAAGATTTTTTTTAAGAAAACATAAGTGCTAAAATTTTGTTAAAATTGGTGAACTTTGACAATGCTATTCAATAGTTAATTTGTACCTCATTTTCAAAAAAAAAAAAAAAAAATCAATCAACCTTAAATTTGTACAAAACTCAATATTATTGAATATGGTGAGTTTACAAAATGTTTTATAATGTTTTTTTTTTCTTGTTGAAATGGGTGGGTGAATTAGCAAGAATTGAATAAAAAGTAGAAGTACTAAAAATTAACTAAGTCTAAAGTTAAAAATTTGAATATAAGCTAATTGATATGTATTTTCCACCAAAATATTAGAAGTTTGAATTTTCAAATCCACATATTATTGAACAAACAAAATTCAAAAATTAAAGTTTATTATTTATTTATGTCCTTTAAAGGTTGATTTTTTTAAAAGAAAGAATTAGTCCTTATAACGTTTCTCATTTATTATTTGTGCCAAATTACATGTTTAGTCCCAAAAATTTCAAGGTTGTGTCAATTTAGTCCATAAACTTTAAAAAATGTCTAGGGAAAAACACACTATTAGTCCCTGAAGTTTGGGTTAAGTGACACTTTGGTCCCCGAGTTTTCAAATTCAACAAAAATACCCCTGAGGTTTGAGATAAGAAGCATTTTGGTCCCTGTCGTCAACTTTTCTGTTAAATTTTAACGGTTGCTGACATGACACTATTATTTTAATAAAAAAATATATATTTTTAAAATTTTTTAATAAAAAAATATTTTTAAAAAAATTATTATTATTTATTTTTTTTCTATTTCTCTCTCTTATTCTTCATCTTCAACCTTCTTCCCATCTTAACTTCTTCTTCAACAGGTCGCCGGCCGTCGCAGGCGACTTTTTTTTAATTATTTTTTCTCCCTTTTCTTCTCCTAAACCACCATCACCACCAACTCTCTTCCACCATCACCATCAACCCACGGTTGCCGCCGCCTGCCGACAATCGTCGCTTGACGCCGGGCGACCGCCGACAAACTCTTTTTTTTTCCTCTTCTTTTTCCTCCTTTCTTCTTCCCTCTTCTTTTTCCTCCTCCTTCTTCTTCGTCTTATTCCCTACGCTTTCTTCTTTCACTAGTTTTATTTTTTAAAAAAAATATAAATAAGGGGAAACCCCTCGAATACGGCTGGAACGAAGGAGACCCTCGCATCAGATCTGTGAGCAACAAACAAAGGAGACCCTCGCACCAGCCGCCGTTCGCCCAGATTCGCCAGTCAGTCGTCGTACGCCCAGATCTGTGAGCAAAGGGCGAAAGGTGAAGGAGCACCTTCCAGATCCGCCAGTGACCGGCGTGGGTCGTCTCTTGATTTGTTGCTGAAAAATGAGTTCCGCCCAGATTTGTTGCTGTCGTGCTCCTCGCACCGCGATCGCCGCCGTAGTCGTAGCCCAGCCACCGACGTGGTGTGAGAGGGAGAGGCGGCAACAAACGACGACAAACGACAAACGTCCAAGGCCCAAA
Organism: Luffa acutangula; assembly: GCA_036850905.1. NCBI lineage: Eukaryota > Viridiplantae > Streptophyta > Magnoliopsida > Cucurbitales > Cucurbitaceae > Luffa > Luffa acutangula. The sequence continues at coordinate 48,889 of CM072098.1, forward strand.
CAGTGAGAGAGACGGTGGGAGAGAGGCACAGTGAGGGAGAGAAAGGGAGGCACGGTGAGAGCGATTGAGATGATGAGGGAGAAAGGGAGACAGAGGAAGAAAAAAAACGTTTTCGGCTCTGGCAGCTGGCCGGCCACCTGCGATCGGCGGTCGATGGTGGCAGTACAACCGATGAAAGTAGAGGCTTGGGTTAAAAGTAAGGAGGCTTAGGGTTTTGGTAGAGAAGAAGAAGGGATGGTTTTTAATTAAATAATAATATTTTATTGTTTTTAATATATTTTTAATTAAAAAAATTAAAAATATTTTTTTAAATATAAAATAGTGCAACGTCATCCATCCGTTAGTTTTTAACGGAAAAATGGATGGAGGGACTAAAATGAAACTAAAACAAAACCTTAGGGACTAAATTGTTGAGTTTGAAAACTTAGGGACCAAAGTGTCACTTAACCCAAACCTCAGGGACTAAAAGTGTATTTTTCCCAAATATCTAATATGTTACTGAACTTTCAATTTTGTGACTAATAGGTTTCTGAACTTCAAAAAGTATCGCGGACCTATTAGACACAAAAGAATGAAAGTTTGAATGACCAACTAAAATCTTTTTAAAGTTTAAAGACCAAGTTGACACAATCTTAAAAAATATCGAGACTAAAACTTGTAATTAAACGTATTATATATTTATGTCCTTATAACGCTGATTCAACACTAACGCGTCGTCCAATAAATAAAGAGGGGCTTCCCATTGTTGCACGTTTCACTATTATTTTCCCTGATTAAAGGAGGAATTAGAACCACATACTTTTCGATCATCAGTACAATACAAGTCTTATGCTAGTTGAGTTATGCTCATGTTGGCAATAGGAACTAGGTCTGTTTGGTAGGCAATTTGGATTATGTTTTTTGTTTTCGGATTCGCTGAATTAAGTGAATATCTGTTTTGCAAAAATGTTTTTGAAAATTGTTTTCAGATTTTGTGATCCAAACAGTGAACATTCTGAAAACAACTCTTTTTATGTTTTCATTATATCCGGATTTTGAATTTGAAATTTTTAAACGCATAATTAAATCAAAGAAAGATAAAAACTTTAATAAAGATAGTATTTCATGTCATAGATTCAATCCATTTTTGTAAAATTAAAATTTGTATAATATAATGTATTATAAATTATATGATATTGTAAAATAATCATTATAGAAAATGTATAACATATAAACTTAGTGTCTAGTTGATAACTACGGATAGTTTATGATTTATAAATATATTATCAAACACATTTTGAACAATTTTTTAAATTGAGATTCAATTTTTGAATTTGCTAGCAAACACATATATAGAAACATGAAATACAAGTCAGTTTTCATTGAATCCTTCGTTTTCAAATTTATGTTTTCAGATTGCCTACCAAACACATCCAATTCATATGTTTTTGAAAATATATTGACTAAAATGAAATGAGACCCAAAGTTTCCAAACTACAGAGACAAGCATTCGGTAATTACTTTTCTAAAAAAAAAAAGCATTCGGTAATTACATTGGGCTGGTTGGGTATCGGGTCGGATCTGGCCCAATATCGAGCCCTAGATAAAGTAGAATTCTTTCTTGAAGAGAAAGCAAACAGCAACAAAATTGACCATTTTCATTCCCATTCCAATTTCAGCAGAGAGATTCGGAGGAAGAAATTGAAGGAGACGAACATCGCCATGGATCCGAAGCTAACTAAGGTCTCGCAGCACTTCGAGCGCTTCAAAGCTGCTCTTGTCAGGCACGATTATGATTCTTGTAACAATCTCCTTTCCCAGCTGAAGGTATCGATTTGATTCCAGAACCCTAATGTTTCTCCCAATTACTCATCCGTTCACTCCTCACTGAATTTTCAGCGTGTTTTCTTCTCTTCTCGAGTAGTTTGGTTTTTGATAACGTTGTTCTAATTTTCCGAAAGCTTTTTTCGTTTTCTTTTTGCAGGTTCTTCTGACTGGATTCAACACTAAACCCTAAACCCTTTTCCCTCAAGTATCAGCTCCCTCACTCCGCCCTCGACTCTCTCATCTCCCTCTCCTCCGATGACGACCTTCAGTTCATGCTCTGCGAGCACCTCCGCCTCTCCTCTTCCACTTCCTCTCGCATTAGGCTCTTCGTCTTTTTCCCCGAGCCAGAGAAGACTCACAACGTTATTCATCATCCCAAGACTGAGGCCTGGTTCGTCACTGCGCTTAAGAGTGCGAAGATTTTGCAGAAGGGACGCGATTGCTTCGTGGGGTTTGATGGGGACGGGTTGATTGGAGAGAATGATGCCTAAGGGTGTTGCAGATTTGGGTAATGGGGGTGTTTCTTTGGCTGAATCCATGGTCTTGGAGACCAGTTCTTCCTTTGGATCATCGTCTTCTTCGGCTTCTTTGGCTAATGTGTCTACTCCTGTTAAACCTCAGAGTGAGGACTATGGACTCAGTTCGTTGGATAATGCTGTCAAGCTGCAGACAACTTCCGATTCGGTCGTACCACCCGCGAGGTACCTTTATGTTTTGTTTTTGATTGTTTCAATTTGGTTACTAAGCATTGTTCTTCATATATTAGATCAGTTTCAAGATCTCATTGTTCTGTAATCTTGAGTTCTGATACTGCAGTTTTCTAATGGCCTAAAGATTTTGAATTCTTTACAGCGTGATTGCCCTACCAACTCTTGTTCTTCAGTTGAGAATCCGGTTATGTCTATCCCTGTGATATCAGAGAGTAATTTTCACGACCCTGCTGCTGGAGTTCATCCCAGAATGCCATTGACTTTTCAGGCTATGCACTAGCTTCTCGACCGAACCCTTTTCAGCATCAGGGATTTCAGTTCTCTATTTAACAACAAGCCTGCAAGCACAGTGAGTAAAAGATTTTGATCACCCACTTTTGTGGGATATATATTTTTTTTTCCTTTTATGATTTTCCTTACTGAAAATGAGCTTGTGTTATAGGTGTAAAGACTGAATGCTGCCTGTTGTTATTCTTGTTCTTTTTCTGCTCTGGCTATATTGTATTTCATATTTGTTGTTCTTTCTTTGGTTGATATGTTAAATAGAGAAATCCATCTAATATATGTTTATGTGATTTGTTTTACTTTCAATTTTAAGGGTGGATAAAAGAAGTGATCTTATGTCTTATGTTGGCTCTCTCTCTCCCCCTCTGTCTCTGTCTCTGTCTGTCTGTTTTTTTAGAGCTCTAATAGAAACAAAAGTATGTTGGAAACCTGAAGAAGGTTTCACTATTTGTTCATGAGATACTGATTAGTTTTATGTCTTTTAATTTAGGCTTATTTGGAAACGATTTTAGTTTTCTATATTTAAAAAAAATTATATTTGCTTCTCATAATTTTTTTATTTCACATTTCTTGAAAACATATTTGAATTTTTAGCCAAACTTCAAAAACAATGTTTTGTTTTGTTTCTTTTTTTTTACCATCATTGTTTGGACGAGTGGTCAATAAGGGTCAGGGAGAAAATAAAGAGTTCGGTATCTAAGATTTAATATTCTATGGATTGTGAGGAGGAGAGGAACAAATGGGAGGGGAGGGGGAGAGAGAGGTTGGAGACAGGATGAGAGAAGAAGAAAGTTATGGAAGATGGAGGAGGCAAGGATGAAAGGAAAGAGAAAAGAGAGAAAATGGGGAAGGAAAGAGAAAGGCACGAGAGAAGAGAGAGAGAAAAGAGAAGAATATGGAAAATTGATGATGACGTTAAAAACTTGCAAACTTTTTAATAATCTCTATCCCTTTCTTTTGTTTTCTTTAGTTGTTTTTCTGCTTGTTTAGTTTCTTTCTTAGTTTGTTTGCTTTTGTTTTTGTTTGTAGGATTCCCCTAAATTGGAAAAGGTGATCATTCTAGGCGGCTTTAAAGCACCTATACCAACCTCGTGCTTAATTAGGGAAGGTTTTCTGTTCCCTTTTCTTTTATGTCCCTTATATTTTTGCATGTTTAGATACATTGGGGACAATGTATGAATTTAGGTTGGGGGTGGAGAGCATTGCATCTAGTGGATTCTAGGTTGAGTCTCGATGCACTTGAGCATCCGGCTACATTTTATATGCATGCTATGTTTCTATATTTGTTTGCTCTGTTTTGATTTGTTTGATGCCATGCACATGAGCATTGGACCTATATTTTTGAGCAAAATTTAAACTTTTTAATTGTTGAGATTAGGTGTTGGAATTTTCAATTATGCTTTTGGGTAGCTTGAAAGGATTTGCTATTTAGTTGGCATTGTGGAGACTTATATAATTTAACCTTTATTATACTACTTGCCTTTTTGTTTATTTATTTATTTATTATTATTATCATTATTTTTTAAATGACAATGGAAGGCTTGTGTAGTTTATACTATTACTTGCTTTTCATCATCATTCATAAGTTTTTTGGAAAAGTAGCGATGCTATGTTATGGTTTATCTATAGACTTGCTTTCATCCTTCTTACTAGAATAATTTATGGCTTGCATCTTTTTGACATTTTATTTTTATAGTTGTGGTGTATTTTTCAATTTAAATCTGAATTAAAATAATTTATATGGAATCATTCAATGTAATATGTTATCACACTGTGACTTACATTGAATGAGATGCTATAATAAATCTAGTTTAATTTGTGTTTCCTTATGCATCGTTTGGAAATTTGGTAATGGTAAAAAGCTTGTGTAATTTATTCTATTACTTGCATTTCATTTATTTGTTTATATTTATAATTTATTTATTAATTATTATTTTTAAATGGCAATGTAATATGTTATCTCATTGTGGCTTACATTGAATGAGATGCTACAACATATCTTATTTAATGTGTTTCCTTATGCATCGTTTGGAAATTTGGTAATGGTAAAAAGCTTGTGTAATTTATTCTATTACTTGCATTTCATTTATTTATTTATATTTATAATTTATTTATTTATTTATTAATTATTATTTTTAAATGGCAATGTAATATGTTATCTCATTGTGGCTTACATTGAATGAGATGCTACAACATATCTTATTTAATTTGTGTTTCCTTATGCATCTTTTGGAAATTTGTCAATGGTAAAAAGCTTTTATTTATTATTTGTTTATATTTATAATTTATTTATTATAAATTATTTTTAAATGACAATGTAATATTTTATCTCATTATGGCTTACCGGAAATGAGATGCTACATCACATCTTTTAAAGAATTTTCAATGGTAAAAAGCTTTTGTAATATATTCTATTACTTACATTTTATTTATTTATTTATTAATTATTATTTTTAATTGGCAATGTAATATGTTATCTTATTGGAATTAGGTTCTACAATACATCTTATTTAATTTGTGTTTTCTTATGCATCGTTTGGAAATTTGGCAATGGTAAAAAGCTTGTGTAATTTATTCTATAACTTGCATTTTAATTATTATTTTTAAATGGCAATGTAATATGTTCTCATTGGAATGAGATGCTACAATTCATCTTAATTAATTTGTGTTTCCTTTTCTTGTATGCCCCTTATATTTGCATGTTTAGATACATGGGGGAGGATGTATGAATTTAGGTTGGGGGTGGAGAGCATTGCATGCTAGTGGATTCTAGGTTGAGTCTCGATGCACTTGAGCATCAGACTACATTTTATATGCATGCTATGTTTCTATATTTGTTTGCTCTGTTTTGATTTGTTTGAGGCCATGCACCTAAGCATTGGACCTATATTTTTGAGCAAAATTAAAAATTTTTAATTGTTGAGATTAGGTGTTAGGATTTTCAATTATGATTATTTCTGCATGTGCATTTATGCTCTTTCTTTTGTTTTTGTTTTAAATTTTTTCTCGAGTTTTCTTGCATGTTTGAGCACTTGGCCTTTTCCTTTAGTTAGTCTTGAAGGTTTAGGATTGCTTTATGAGTTCCATAGATTCGTTGTCACCCCGATAGGTGTAAGGTTAAGCTAGAAAGGCTAGTTTTTTTTGCAAATTTGTTCCAAATTTGTTTCATCTAGCCTTTTAAGCGAAACCTTAGTGCCAGTGTACGGGGAAGACAGTCGGAGGGTCTTATAAATCATTCCCGGGCTAGTAAGGGCTGCTTTAGGAGAGACTAAACACACACACACGAGAATATTCTTGGAAACCGAACCTTAGTTGTAAACAATAGAAGATGAGAGAAAACACACGCCACTTTCCTGCTACTTGAGTAAGTGGAAAAAAACTTTAATTCTCGCTAGTTCCTTATTTTCTCCCATGAACATGTATATTTAAAATTTTTCAGTGTTCTATCATCTTGTTTGAATATATATCAAATAGGAAGTTTGGAAGAAACATAGGGGAGGATGTATGTTTGCATGCTTAGATACATTGGGGAGGATGTATGAATTTAGGTTGGGGGTGGAGAGCATTGCATGCTAGTGGATTCTAGGTTGAGTCTCGATGCACTTGAGCATCAGACTACATTTTATATGCATGCTATGTTTCTATATTTGTTTGCTCTGTTTTGATTTGTTTGAGGCCATGCACCTAAGCATTGGACCTATATTTTTGAGCAAAATTAAAAATTTTTAATTGTTGAGATTAGGTGTTAGGATTTTCAATTATGATTATTTCTGCATGTGCATTTATGCTCTTTCTTTTGTTTTTGTTTTAAATTTTTTCTCGAGTTTTCTTGCATGTTTGAGCACTTGGCCTTTTCCTTTAGTTAGTCTTGAAGGTTTAGGATTGCTTTATGAGTTCCATAGATTCGTTGTCACCCCGATAGGTGTAAGGTTAAGCTAGAAAGGCTAGTTTTTTTTGCAAATTTGTTCCAAATTTGTTTCATCTAGCCTTTTAAGCGAAACCTTAGTGCCAGTGTACGGGGAAGACAGTCGGAGGGTCTTATAAATCATTCCCGGGCTAGTAAGGGCTGCTTTAGGAGAGACTAAACACACACACACGAGAATATTCTTGGAAACCGAACCTTAGTTGTAAACAATAGAAGATGAGAGAAAACACACGCCACTTTCCTGCTACTTGAGTAAGTGGAAAAAAACTTTAATTCTCGCTAGTTCCTTATTTTCCCATGAACATGTATATTTAAAATTTTTCAGTGTTCTATCATCTTGTTTGAATATATATCAAATAGGAAGTTTGGAAGAAACATAGGGGAGGATGTATGTTTGCATGCTTAGATACATTGGGGAGGATGTATGAATTTAGGTTGGGGGTGGAGAGCATTGCATGCTAGTGGATTCTAGGTTGAGTCTCGATGCACTTGAGCATCAGACTACATTTTATATGCATGCTATGTTTCTATATTTGTTTGCTCTGTTTTGATTTGTTTGAGGCCATGCACCTAAGCATTGGACCTATATTTTTGAGCAAAATTAAAAATTTTTAATTGTTGAGATTAGGTGTTAGGATTTTCAATTATGATTATTTCTGCATGTGCATTTATGCTCTTTCTTTTGTTTTTGTTTTAAATTTTTTCTCGAGTTTTCTTGCATGTTTGAGCACTTGGCCTTTTCCTTTAGTTAGTCTTGAAGGTTTAGGATTGCTTTATGAGTTCCATAGATTCGTTGTCACCCCGATAGGTGTAAGGTTAAGCTAGAAAGGCTAGTTTTTTTTGCAAATTTGTTCCAAATTTGTTTCATCTAGCCTTTTAAGCGAAACCTTAGTGCCAGTGTACGGGGAAGACAGTCGGAGGGTCTTATAAATCATTCCCGGGCTAGTAAGGGCTGCTTTAGGAGAGACTAAACACACACACACGAGAATATTCTTGGAAACCGAACCTTAGTTGTAAACAATAGAAGATGAGAGAAAACACACGCCACTTTCCTGCTACTTGAGTAAGTGGAAAAAAACTTTAATTCTCGCTAGTTCCTTATTTTCTCCCATGAACATGTATATTTAAAATTTTTCAGTGTTCTATCATCTTGTTTGAATATATATCAAATAGGAAGTTTGGAAGAAACATAGGGGAGGATGTATGTTTGCATGCTTAGATACATTGGGGAGGATGTATGAATTTAGGTTGGGGGTGGAGAGCATTGCATGCTAGTGGATTCTAGGTTGAGTCTCGATGCACTTGAGCATCAGACTACATTTTATATGCATGCTATGTTTCTATATTTGTTTGCTCTGTTTTGATTTGTTTGAGGCCATGCACCTAAGCATTGGACCTATATTTTTGAGCAAAATTAAAAATTTTTAATTGTTGAGATTAGGTGTTAGGATTTTCAATTATGATTATTTTTGCATGTGCATTTATGCTCTTTCTTTTGTTTTTGTTTAAATTTTTTTCTCGAGTTTTCTTGCATGTTTGAGCACTTGGCCTTTTCCTTTAGTTAGTCTTGAAGGTTTAGGATTGCTTTATGAGTTCCATAGATTCGTTGTCACCCCGATAGGTGTAAGGTTAAGCTAGAAAGGCTAGTTTTTTTTGCAAATTTGTTCCAAATTTGTTTCATCTAGCCTTTTAAGCGAAACCTTAGTGCCAGTGTACGGGGAAGACAGTCGGAGGGTCTTATAAATCATTCCCGGGCTAGTAAGGGCTGCTTTAGGAGAGACTAAACACACACACACGAGAATATTCTTGGAAACCGAACCTTAGTTGTAAACAATAGAAGATGAGAGAAAACACACGCCACTTTCCTGCTACTTGAGTAAGTGGAAAAAAACTTTAATTCTCGCTAGTTCCTTATTTTCTCCCATGAACATGTATATTTAAAATTTTTCAGTGTTCTATCATCTTGTTTGAATATATATCAAATAGGAAGTTTGGAAGAAACATAGGGGAGGATGTATGTTTGCATGCTTAGATACATTGGGGAGGATGTATGAATTTAGGTTGGGGGTGGAGAGCATTGCATGCTAGTGGATTCTAGGTTGAGTCTCGATGCACTTGAGCATCAGACTACATTTTATATGCATGCTATGTTTCTATATTTGTTTGCTCTGTTTTGATTTGTTTGAGGCCATGCACCTAAGCATTGGACCTATATTTTTGAGCAAAATTAAAAATTTTTAATTGTTGAGATTAGGTGTTAGGATTTTCAATTATGATTATTTCTGCATGTGCATTTATGCTCTTTCTTTTGTTTTTGTTTTAAATTTTTTCTCGAGTTTTCTTGCATGTTTGAGCACTTGGCCTTTTCCTTTAGTTAGTCTTGAAGGTTTAGGATTGCTTTATGAGTTCCATAGATTCGTTGTCACCCCGATAGGTGTAAGGTTAAGCTAGAAAGGCTAGTTTTTTTTGCAAATTTGTTCCAAATTTGTTTCATCTAGCCTTTTAAGCGAAACCTTAGTGCCAGTGTACGGGGAAGACAGTCGGAGGGTCTTATAAATCATTCCCGGGCTAGTAAGGGCTGCTTTAGGAGAGACTAAACACACACACACGAGAATATTCTTGGAAACCGAACTTTAGTTGTAAACAATAGAAGATGAGAGAAAACACACACCACTTTCCTGCTACTTGAGTAAGTGGAAAAATACTTTAATTCTCGCTAGTTCCTTATTTTCTCCCTTGAACATGTATATTTAAAATTTTCCAGTGTTCTATCACCTTGTTTGAATATACAACAAATAGGAAGTTTGGAAGAAAATCTTTAAAAAAACAAGGAAACTTTCGAACATTGTTTGTTGTGTGAAATTTGAGAATATGTTGCATATAATGTGAAACTTTTGGTGTCAATTTATGAGATGATCATGCCGATCGTTTAAATGTTCTTAAAATAAATACTCGACTATGAAAATGTAGAAAATAAGATGGATTTAAAATTCTGATTTCTAATATGAAAGAAAAACTTACATGTGACCTAAAGGTTTTGAATTCCCCAACTTCCAAGTCAAGTTCACATCATATTAGATTGATCCACTTAGACTTTTCGATTGATCCACTTAGACTTTTCTGTACATTATTATTGACAACTGTGTTTGTTTATTTGTTTGCATTTTATTATATTTCCTTTTTGCTCTTCATTGATTTTTTGTTTGTTTATTTAATTCTTCTTTTTATGTACCAAGACAACATGCTTTATCATGGTTCATCATCCTTAATTAATGTGAGGGGTGTGATAACTAGCTGCAACCTCGCTATGTTTTTATCTCCTTTTATTATTTTTTCTTTCTTTCTTAATTCTGTTATTTGTGTTGTTAGGTCTCGTTAGTAATAGAAAAACCAATAAGATAGCTAGCTTCCTTAAGCAAAAACTAGAAGCTAGTCTGGGAAAATTATGAATAGAAATTAAAAATGCTAGATATGTGGACGATAAGAAAGCTAGCTTTTTAAGCAAAAACTAGAAGCTAGTTTGGGAAATTTATGAATAGAAGTTAAAAATGCTAGATATGCGGACGATAAGAATGCTAGCTTTTGAAGCAAAAACTAGAAGCTAGTCTGGGAAAATTATGAATAAAATAAAAAATACTAGATATGTGGGTGATAACTTAGTAAAAAAGCTATTATTGAGATTATAAGATGGAAGAAGATGCTTTGTCTATGTGAATTAAATTTATCTCTAATCAATTAATCTTGTGAAGGCAATAAGAAAGCTAGCTTTTTAAGCAAAAACAAGAACCTAGTCTGGGAAAATTATGAATAAAAGTTAAAAATGCTAGATATGTGGGCAATAACTTGGTAAAGAAGCTATTAGTGAGATTATAAGATTGAAGACGATGCTTTGTCTATGTGAGTTAAATTTATCTCTAATCAATTTTAGTTGTCCATGTCTCATTAAATAATGATCTTTTTTTTCTTTCTTAATTCCGTTATTTGTGTTGTTAGGTCTCCTTGCTAGTAGAAAGGCCATTACAAGCTAAACTTTAGTTGTAAGCCAAAGAAGAGAAGACACTACTGGCACTTTCCTGCTACTTGAGTAAGTTAAGATAAGTACGTAAATGAAGTGGTAGGCATTATATGTGATTGATTGCAGTCGTCGATGTGTTTAGTTTGCTTTCTCATAATCGGTAGGTGATAACTATGCTTCCTTAGATAAATTCTATTTTCTTCTTTTTTTCTTATCAGGCTGCCTATTTTATTCAATTTTTTGTTGATCAGTAGTTTTTTTTTTGATATCCGTGAGTGTCCGGGCCAGCTTACGCGCACCTCGACTAATCTCACGGGACAACCGCCTGACCTTACTACATTTGGTTGCCAAGGAAACTCGTAGGATATTAAATCCTAGGTAGGTGGCCACCATGGATTGTTGATCAGTAGTTGTTTGTTGTTTTTTGTTCAGTTGGATGTTTTTATTCCTCAAAGTTGGGAATTGTTTCTACAAGAAAGCAATACTCACCCTCTTCAATTGAGAAGGCCCTTTCTATTGTTTCGACCTTTTTCACTCTTTTGTAATCATTATCCCATACCTTCATTTTTGCGTTAGGTATCCAAAATCCTTGCTTATTGTTTCGATTTATTGCTAGTAAATTTTTGACAATGGCGCAAATTTCTTAGCAACCGGAAAAAACAAGCAAATATTTGAAGATAAAAAACCACTCCAAAGTTTCTTTGTTTTCGTAATCATAGCAGCAAAAAAAAAAGCCCTCATAGAGTTCACAACAACAAGAAAAAGTCATCTAAAATAAAGTTTCTTCAATATTTTATTTATAACAAACCAATTCAGGTGCAATGTGAATTAAGAAAAAAAAAAGAAAAATAATCAATTGCGTACGGTGTTCAAACGGAAAGTTAACCAAAGGTATACATTGTAGCACTTATGCAAGTTTGGGGTGAAAATCGATACGATTGGATAAGTTTGAGGTTCAATTTGATGAAATTGAAAGTTTAGGGTTAAAATTGATACAACTTCTCAAGTTTAGGGTTCAAATTGATGAAATTGAAAGTTTAGGGTTCAAATTGATACAACCCCAAAGTTTAGGGTTAAAAATGATTTTTTCCTTTTTTTTTTTTTTTTTTTTTTCTATCTTTCTAAACCCACTATTTTTTATGGTCAGGATTTCCCTAATTACAATGTGTTGGGCCGGTTGGGTATCGGGTCGGATCTGGCCCAATTTCGAGCCCTAGAGAAAGTAGAATTCTTTCTTGAAGAGCAAGCAAAGGCAGCAACAAAATTGACCATTTTCATTTCCATTCCAATTTCAGCAGAGAGACTCGGAGGAAGAAATTGAAGGAGACGAACATCGCCATGGATCCGAAGCTAACTGAGGTCTCGCAGCACTTCGAGCGCTTCAAAGCTGCTCTTGTCAGGCACAATTATGATTCTTGTAACAATCTCCTCTCTCAGCTGAAGGTATCGATTTGATTCCAGAACCCTAATGTTTCTCCCAATTACTCATCCGTTCACTCCTCACTGGATTTTCAGCGTGTTTTCTTCTCTTCTCGAGTAGTTTGGTTTTTGATAACGTTGTTCTAATTTTCCGAAAGCTTTTTTCGTTTTCTTTTTGCAGGTTCTTCTGACTGGATTCAACACTAAACCCTAAACCCTTTTCCCTCAAGTATCAGCTCCCTCACTCTGCCTTCGACTCTCTCATCTCCCTCTCCTCCGATGACGACCTTCAGTTCATGCTCTGCGAGCACCTCCGCCTCTCCTCTTCCACTTCCTCTCGCATTAGGCTCTTCGTCTTTTTCCCCGAGCCAGAGAAGGCTCACAGCGTTATTCATCATCCCAAGACTGAGGCCTGGTTCGTCGATGCGCTTAAGAGTGCGAAGATTTTGCAGAAGGGGCGCGATTGCTTCGTGGGGTTTGATGGGGACGGGTTGATTGGAGAGAATGATGCTAAGGGTGTTGCAGATTTGGGTAATGGGGGTGTTTCTTTGGCTTGAATCCATGGTTTTGGAGACCAGTTCTTCCTTTGGATCATCGTCTTCTTCGGCTTCTTTGGCTAATGTGTCTCCTCCTGTTAAACCTCAGAGTGAGGACTTTGGACTCAGTTCGTTGGATAATGTTGTCAAGCTGCAGGCAACTTCCGATTCCGTCGCAACACTCGCGAGGTACCGTTGACTTTTGTTTTTGATTGTTTCAATTTGGTTACTTAGCATTGTCCTTCATGTTTATGGTTTTGGAAGTTCTAGTATAGTCTCTAGTTTACTTAAATCTCTCTAAACATCCTTTCAAATATTAACGCATTTAGAGAGAAAATTGAAACCAAGTTGGAATACAATGAAAATTTAACCTTAATTTTCACTGCTTTCTAAAGATGGGAAAGAAAGGAAGGAAGAATATGATTGGCAGCTCTGTTTTCTCTGTTTTGGGTAATTTATTCATACCCTTGTCCTGGATCATCATAGTTTTGCCAGGAAATGGGTTAGATTTGGAATCTTTTTTTTTTTTTTTTTTTTTTTTTTTTTTTTTTTTTTTTTAAATATGTTAGATTTGGAATCTAAACCTTAATTTCCCCAAAAACATACAGATCAGTTTCAAGATCTCATTGTTCTGTAATCTTGAGTTCTGATACTGCAGTTTTCTAATGGCCTAAAGATTTTGAATTCTTTACAGCGAGATTGCCCTACCAACTCTTGTTCTTCAGTTGAGAATCCGGTTATGTATAACCCTGTGATATCAGAGAGTAATTTTCACGACCCTGCTGCTGGAGTTCATCCCCAGAATGCCATTGACTTTTCAGGCTATGCACTAGCTTCTCGACCGAACCCTTTTTCAGCATCAGGGATTTCAGTTCTCTATTTAACAACAAGCCTGCAAGCACAGTGAGTAAAAGATTTTGATCACCCACTTTTGTGGGATATATATATTTTTTTCCTTTTATGATTTTCCTTGCTGAAAATGAGCTTGTGTTATAGGTGTAAAGACTGAATGCTGCTTGTTGTTATTCTTGTTCTTTTTCTGCTCTGGCTATATTGTATTTCATATTTGTTGTTCTTTCTTTGGTTGATATGTTAAATAGAGAAATCCATCTAATATATGTTTATGTGATTTGTTTTACTTTCAATTTTAAGGGTGGATAAAAGAAGTGATCTTATGTCTTATGTTGGCTCTCTCTCTGTCTGTCTGTCTGTTTTTTAGAGCTCTAATAGAAGCAAAAGTATGTTGGAAACCTGAAGAAGGTTTCACTATTTGTTCATGAGATACTGATTAATTTTATGTCTTTTAATTTAGGCTTATTTGGAAACGATTTTAGTTTTCTATATTTAAAAAAATTATATTTGCTTCTCATAATTTTTTTATTTCACATTTCTTGAAAACATATTTGAATTTTTAGCCAAACTTCAGAAACAATGTTTTGTTTTGTTTCTTTTTTTTTTACCATCATTGTTTGGACGAGTGGTCAATAAGGTTCAGGGAGAAAATAAAGAGTTAGGTATCTAAGATTTAATATTCTATGGATTGTGAGGGGGAGAGGAACAAATGGGAGGGGAGGGTGAGAGAGAGAGGTTCGAGACAGGATGAGAGAAGAAGAAAGACAGAAGATGGAGGCAAGGATGAAAGGATAGAGAAAAGAGAGAGAGGTAGGTCTTATTTTGTTGGATTGGAGGCCCTTCCTTTAATAGGACTTTATTTTGTGGGCTCTCTTTTTGTATGCCCTTGCATTCTTTCATTTTTTCTCAATGAAAGTTGGTTTTTCTAAAAAAAGAAATTGTTATATTGGAACAAGTGAGGAAAATAAGTTGTAAAGTTTAAGCAAAGAGGATGAAATATTAAGATGATTTGACAAAGATATTTACATTGAATGACCTATGGTGTTTGACTTGAAGAATGAAATGGATAGGTAAATTTAGAGATTATGTAGTTAAAGGAAAAGTACATGTAGTAGTATGGTGGATGGAGGATTATGTATTGGAATAGGCTTCAAAATCAACAATTGATGAATGCTTTGGAAAGATGACTTAAAGATGTTTTTTAATTTTATATAATTTTGCTAAAAGCTAAGACATTTAGGAATCACTTTCATGTGATTGTCGTATTTGTGGATTTTTCTTGGACACAATTTATTGAAATTCCATCTACCATTGGTATATGATTTTGAGTTTTGTAATTAGGGATTAATAAAGGAGGTTAGGGTAGTTAATGCTAGAAAGGAGTTAGATTGTATAGTTGACAAGATTTATAAAGGACCATATTTTAGATTTATTGAGTTTTATGGTTTATATTTAAAACGAGGACAATACAATTTTGGACCAAAGGAGGAACTTGAGTTCCATGGTGGATGAAAATACTTGTTACCATGATGGAACTTTCAATTAAACAAAGAGACTAGACTTGAGTTTTATGGTTTATATATTTAAGATGAGGAAAATAAATCTTTGGATCAATGGGAGAGTTTTCATGGTGGAGAAAAGTATTTGTTTCGATTATGAAATTTTGGATCAAACAAAGAGGCTATATGTGAGTTTCATGGGTATGTATTAAGTTCCATTATTATGTATTTAGAGAGAGAATACTTTGTCTAAAGGAGTAATTTGGGGGTTAATAAAGGAGGTTTGAAGGTATTTTGAACAATATGAAGCAGCAGAACAATTGAGTTTCATTGTTATGTATTTGATAAGAGAATACTTTGTCTAGATAAGGAAATTTTGGATTAAAGAATGAGATTAGACTTGAATCTTTTTTCTCAAGAGTTCTTAGTTAGAGGAGTGAATAAAACGTTTTGTTCTGTAGATGGGAGATGATGATGGAGCTATTAGTAAAACGGTTTAGTTTGAGTGGTAAGAAAAAGAGGTTATAAATTAACAAAGTAGATGAATATTAAGATCATTTAACAAAGATACTTCAGTGATAGACGGTGTCGGCTGTAAAGAATGAAATGAGAAGTTAAATGTAGAGATGATGTACAAAAGGAGGGAAAATACATGTAGTAGTATGGTGGATGGAAGATTATGTATTGGAATAGGCATGAAACTGACTACTGATGAATGTTTTCAAAAGCTTATTTTGGACTAAGATTACGTAAAGGTGTTTTGTGATTTTCTATTCTTTTGTTGAAAGCTTAGTCATTTGGGATTCACATTCATGTGGCCAGCATGGTTAAAGACTCACTCCCATTTGTGTATGATTTTGAGTTTTAGGACAAGTGGAAAAGAACCTCATAACTCCCATGTGTGTATGATTTTGAGTTTCCAAGTTTTAGGACAAGTGGAAGAAAACCTCATAACTCCAAAGGGAGCAATATGAAGCACTAGCATAAAAGATATTTGGGCAATTGGTACTAGACAAAAGTTGGATTGGATTGGTCAAGAAGATGTATAAAGGACAATATTTTGGATTTGTTGAGTTTTATGAATTTTGAATTTAAGATGAGGACGGTAACTTTGAATCAAAGAAAGAACTTGAGTTTCATAGGACAGAAGAATTCTTTGTTATGATAATGGAATATTGGATCAAAGAAAAGAGACCACTTGAGTTTTAGAGTCATGTATTTCAAGAGAGATTAGTTTGTCGAGATAAGAGAATTTTGGATGAACGAATGTCACTAGACTTCAATCTTTCTTTAAAAGAGTTCTTTAGAGAAGTGGATAAGAATTTTTGTTCTTTAGGTAGAGATAATGATTGAGATATGTACTAAATAAGTTTATTTTGAGTCATGAGGATAATGGGTTTTATGATATTTTGCAATTTTCTATCATTTATGGAACTAAGGCACTAGAGAATCACTTTCATATGGTGGTTGTGGTTAAAGATTTTCTTGGACACAAAATTAGTTGATACTCCATCCACATTGGTATTTAATTTTGAGTTCTAGAAGTTTTTGGATAATGTAGAAGGTGCAATTGAGTGATTTTGAACCAAATTTGGAACATTAGAATGGAAGATATTCAAACAATTTGTTATAGAACAAAATTTGACGGTATAGGTCATTAAGGGTGGGATAAAGAGCTATGTATTGGAATAGAAATTATAATGGAGTTTGTTAAGATGATGATATTTTGTATAAAAAATCGAAGTCGAGTTTCATGAGGAAGATATTTTGTAAGGATAATCAAACTTTGGGTTAAAGAAAGAGACTAGACTTGAGTTTCATGGTTATGTTTTCAAAGAGAAATTACTTTGTTGGGATAAAGGAATTTTGGATTAAAGAATGAGATTACAGTTTGTCAAAGTGTTGTCCTATGGGAAATTACATGAGTACTTCTGTCCTTGGTTGGGAAATAATGTAGAAGGTGCAATTGAGTGATTTTGAACCAAATTTGGAGCATTAGAATGGAAGATATTCAAACAATTTGTTATAAAACAAAATTTGACCGTATAGGTCAAGCAAGGGTGGGATAAAGGGCTATGTATTGGAATAGACATTATAATGGAGTTTGTTAAGATGATGATATTTTGTATAAAAAATCGAAGTAGAGTTTCATGAGGAAAATATTTTGTAAGGATAATCAAACTTTGGATTAAAGAAAGAGACTAGACTTGAGTTTCATGGTTATGTTTTCAAAGAGAAATTACTTTGTTGGGATAAAGGAATTTTGGATTAAAGAATGAGATTACAGTTTGTCAAAGTGTTGTCCTATGGGGAATTACATGAGTACTTCTGTCCTTGGTTGGGAAATAATGTAGAAGGTGCAATTGAGTGATTTTGAACCAAATTTGGAGCATTAGAATGGAAGATATTCAAACAATTTGTTATAGAACAAAATTTGACGGTATAGGTCATTAAGGGTGGGATAAAGGGCTATGTATTGGAATAGAAATTATAATGGAGTTTGTTAAGATGATGATATTTTGTATAAAAAATCGAAGTCGAGTTTCATGAGGAAGATATTTTGTAAGGATAATCAAACTTTGGGTTAAAGAAAGAGACTAGACTCGAGTTTCATGGTTATGTTTTCGATGAGAAATTACTTTGTTGGGATAAAGGAATTTTGGATTAAAGAATGAGATTACAGTTTGTCAAAGTGTTGTCCTATGGGAAATTACATGAGTACTTCTGTCCTTGGTTGGGAAATAATGTAGAAGGTGCAATTGAGTGATTTTGAACCAAATTTGGAGCATTAGAATGGAAGATATTCAAACAATTTGTTATAAAGCAAAATTTGACCGTATAGGTCAAGCAAGGGTGGGATAAAGGGCTATGTATTGGAATAGACATTATAATGGAGTTTGTTAAGATGATGATATTTTGTATAAAAAATCGAAGTAGAGTTTCATGAGGAAAATATTTTGTAAGGATAATCAAACTTTGGATTAAAGAAAGAGACTAGACTTGAGTTTCATGGTTATGTTTTCAAAGAGAAATTACTTTGTTGGGATAAAGGAATTTTGGATTAAAGAATGAGATTACAGTTTGTCAAAGTGTTGTCCTATGGGGAATTACATGAGTACTTCTGTCCTTGGTTGGGAAATAATGTAGAAGGTGCAATTGAGTGATTTTGAACCAAATTTGGGGCATTAGAATGGAAGATATTCAAACAATTTGTTATAGAACAAAATTTGACGGTATAAGTCAGCAAGGGTGGGATAAAGGGCTATGTTTTGGAATAGAAATTATAATGGAGTTTGTTAAGATGATGATATTTTGTATAAAAAATCGAAGTCGAGTTTCATGAGGAAGATATTTTGTAAGGATAATCAAACTTTGGATTAAAGAAAGAGACTAGACTTGAGTTTCATGGTTATGTTTTCAATGAGAAATTACTTTGTTGGGATAAAGGAATTTTGGATTAAAGAATGAGATTACAGTTTCTCAAAGTGTTGTCCTATGGGAAATTACATGAGTACTTCTGTCCTTGGTTGGGAAATAATGTAGAAGGTGCAATTGAGTGATTTTGAACCAAATTTGGAGCATTAGAATGGAAGATATTCAAACAATTTGTTATAAAACAAAATTTGACCGTAGAGGTCAAGCAAGGGTGGGATAAAGGGCTATGTATTGGAATAGACATTATAATGGAGTTTGTTAAGATGATGATATTTTGTATAAAAAATCGAAGTAGAGTTTCATGAGGAAAATATTTTGTAAGGATAATCAAACTTTGGAT
The DNA here is from genome assembly GCA_036850905.1 of Luffa acutangula. Lineage (NCBI taxonomy): Eukaryota > Viridiplantae > Streptophyta > Magnoliopsida > Cucurbitales > Cucurbitaceae > Luffa > Luffa acutangula. The sequence continues at coordinate 67,711 of CM072098.1, forward strand.
TAAAGAAAGAGACTAGACTTGAGTTTCATGGTTATGTTTTCAAAGAGAAATAACTTTGTTGGGATAAAGGAATTTTGGATTAAAGAATGAGATTACAGTTTGTCAAAGTGTTGTCCTATGGGGAATTACATGAGTACTTCTGTCCTTGGTTGGGAAATAATGTAGAAGGTGCAATTGAGTGATTTTGAACCAAATTTGGGGCATTAGAATGGAAGATATTCAAACAATTTGTTATAGAACAAAATTTGACGGTATAAGTCAGCAAGGGTGGGATAAAGGGCTATGTTTTGGAATAGAAATTATAATGGAGTTTGTTAAGATGATGATATTTTGTATAAAAAATCGAAGTCGAGTTTCATGAGGAAGATATTTTGTAAGGATAATCAAACTTTGGGTTAAAGAAAGAGACTAGACTCGAGTTTCATGGTTATGTTTTCGATGAGAAATTACTTTGTTGGGATAAAGGAATTTTGGATTAAAGAATGAGATTACAGTTTGTCAAAGTGTTGTCCTATGGGAAATTACATGAGTACTTCTGTCCTTGGTTGGGAAATAATGTAGAAGGTGCAATTGAGTGATTTTGAACCAAATTTGGAGCATTAGAATGGAAGATATTCAAACAATTTGTTATAAAACAAAATTTGACCGTATAGGTCAAGCAAGGGTGGGATAAAGGGCTATGTATTGGAATAGACATTATAATGGAGTTTGTTAAGATGATATTTTGTATAAAAAATCGAAGTAGAGTTTCATGAGGAAAATATTTTGTAAGGATAATCAAACTTTGGATTAAAGAAAGAGACTAGACTTGAGTTTCATGGTTATGTTTTCAAAGAGAAATTACTTTGTTGGGATAAAGGAATTTTGGATTAAAGAATGAGATTACAGTTTGTCAAAGTGTTGTCCTATGGGGAATTACATGAGTACTTCTGTCCTTGGTTGGGAAATAATGTAGAAGGTGCAATTGAGTGATTTTGAACCAAATTTGGGGCATTAGAAGGTGCAATTGAGTGATTTTGGTCGACAAGATAGATAAAGGACAATAATTTGTATTTGTTGAGTTTTATGGTCTATTATTTAAGATATGATATAATTTTTGATCAAAGAAAAAACTCAAGTTTCATGGTGAAGAATAATACTTTGTTATGATAAAAGAATTTTGGATCAAAGAAAAGAGATTAGACTTGAGTTTCATGGTGTCAAGTATTTGAAGAGTGAGAGAGAGAATTTGTTGGGATAAAGAAATTTTGGATTAAAGAATGATACTGGCCTTCAGTCTTTTGTCTAAAGAGTTATCTTTTAGATAAGTGAATAAGAGTTTTTCGTTCTTTGAATTGGAGATGATGGTTGAGCTACCAAGTAACTGGATTAGGTTGTTTGTTTTAGTGCCATGATTGAGCGAATGATGTAAGGTCTAGCAGCTCTTGATTAGAGTCATCTCTCATTTGTTGGAGACCTTGAGGTCACCAGAGAAATCATATACATCACCCAAGCGTCTGAGGAAGAATTTCACAAGTACTGGGATCGCTTTAATGAGTTATGTACGCTTCCTCATTGCCCATTGTACGAGGAGTCCTTACTTCTGCACTTCATTGAGGTACTAGCATATGACGATAGAAGGATGTTGGATATAGCGAGTGGTGGTGATGTGTTGGATAAAACACCCAGTGAAGCTAGAGAGATAATTTCGAGCTTGGCAGTGTATGTTGGACTCATCGTATGGCAGGGACGAAAGGTAAATTCTTCCCATTCCTTGATTAGCAAATTCTGAGCAACAACAAAAAGGTAAGTATGATGAGGCCAATAAAGTCTGAGCTTGAGTCTTCTTTATACTCTGAGTCTGATTCATGTGATTCCCCTTGCATTACAGGAGAGATGAAAATAGTTGATAAATTAGCTTTGGTTGATTCTATGTTAATTTCTATTTCCCCTGAGCTTACTAGTCTTGAATTGTATGAGTAGATTTTATAATTCCAATATTTGACCAGTTTTTTTTGCTCAATATAAAGGTGTTTTGATTAATATGTTGGGGATGATGACAGATTGCTTGTTTGAATTTTCTCATTCTTTGCACTCTGTGAGTAAGTTTAATTTGTCTGTGCAGGAGCTGATAAAAAAGAAGATAAAGAAGAAGGAAGTAATGAAAATCAAAGAGATTGATTTCAGATGAAAAGCGTGGAGAATCTGGTCGAGCAAACGACCTTAAACATTTGCACCGAATAAGGTTACTGCTTTCTGTCATTTCATTTCTTAGTTTATGTTATTTTGATTAGTTGCTTTTGATTCTTGTTTGATTGTTTTGTTTCTTTTTAGGATTGGCGGTACCAAAGCGAGCCCTTTTATTTGTATGTAAACGTGACTCACCACCCACGAGCTTTAATTCAGGGAAGTTTCTATTCTTTCCTTATGCATTTGTCCTGTTTTACATGATCTATTACATTGAGGACAATGTAACCTTTTAGGTTGGGGGTGGGGTATTCTGCTTTAGTTTCTGATGGGCCCTGAGCATCTGTGCGTCGGGCCAGCGCTTGTGCTTAATGTATATCTTGCATGTCTGTTGTGTATATATTTGCTTTAGTGATAATGATTTCCTAGGATTAGCCCTGAGCATCTGTGCGTCGGCCCAACGTTTGTGCTTAATGTATATCTTGCATGCCTATTGTGTATATATTTGCTTTAGTGATAATGATTTTCTAGGATTGGCTCAAATTCTTCGAAAACCTATAGCTTTCGATGAGTTGTGATCATGAGTGCCCCAAAAGGGAGCCTTTTTAAAACTTTTCTTGGACACGTCTTGCACAGGTTGGGTGTCTTTCTTGCTTGAGAGTAGGACTTGAATGCCTAGGAGCGAGTTACTTAGCTCATATTCCTGTTGTCACCCCGATAGGTGTAAGGTTTTGCGAGAAAGTCTAAATTGTTGCAAAATAGTGTGTGGAGTCTTGCCTAGGAGAGAAAAAAAAATACGCCTGCCATAAAAAAAAAGAAAAAAAAAAGAGAATTCTGGAAATTGCGTATTCAATTCAATGATGCATTACATTAACAAATACATTACTTAAAATTAAGTAAATTGAAAATTTTTATTTGAGTAATTCCATTATTATTTAATTTATAAATATAAATTAATTAATAAATAATTTATTATATTTATAAGAATAAGAATAATTTATTATATTTCAGGCACCTAGTCAAGGAGGAAGCAACCTAGTTTGTTCCATTTAGGCTTTTTAGCAAGACCTTAGTGCCAGTGTAGGGGGAAGATAGGATGAGAGTTTAGTAAACCAATCCCGGGTTAGTAAAGTCTTCCTTAGGTGGGATAGAAACTCTCTTGTGCAAGATTGTCTTTGGAAACTTTTGATTTGTCTCCTCATTGGGTCTCATGTGAATGTCTCTTGATTGCTTAGGTTTTTGAACGTTTGAGCTTTGAGGATTAAGTCACTTTACACATATATGCACAACATCTTTTCTTTGGTTTGTGTGTGTCTTGCTCGAGGACTAGCAAGATTTAGGTTGGGGGGTTTTTGATAGCACCCGATTCGTGCTATTTTAGTTAAATTCCTTTTTAATCGATGTGATAAAGTAACTTTAGTTTGATATTTTTTCCTTGCTTTCTTTTATTTGTGTTGCATAGGTTTCCTTGCAATTAAAAGGAACTTGAGACATTTGCTACTAATATGAATCTCTAAGGAACTTGAGGCTTTTGCATTTCCTTGCTTTCTTTTATTTGGGCCTTGAATTTGCTGTGACGTGTATTAAATTTTTGTTTGTTCTTACTGCCTCTTACTTTTGTCATATAATGAAGGTAAATCTACCGGTAATGTTCTGCCCGTATCATTTGCTGATCATGGTCATGATTTGCCAAAGACTATTATGCGAACATCGAATCAAGGGTCATATCCAATGTGCATGGATTTTCATCCACTCCAACAAACTCTGCTATTGGTATATTTAAATTTATTTTGTATAAATTTATTTTTTTGGTTTTAAGCTACCAATAGAACAATGTAGTTGCAGATGGTATGTTTCTTTATTTTGATATTCACATTAAAATTGACAAGTAATGAAGAAAATTCTGTTTTCAGTTGGCACAAATGTAGGTAAAATAGGATTGTGGGAAGTTGGAGCCTTGATGGTGCATTGTCGGGTAAGATTGTATGTTTACTTTAGTCAATGAAAATCAAAGAGATTGATTTCAGATGAAAAGCAAGGAGAATCTGGTCGAGCAAACGACCTTAAACATTTGCACCGAATAAGGTTACTGCTTTCTGTCATTTCATTTCTTAGTTTATGTTATTTTGATTAGTTGCTTTTGATTCTTGTTTGATTGTTTTGTTTCTTTTTAGGATTGGCGGTACCAAAGCGAGCCCTTTTATTTGTATGTAAACGTGACTCACCACCCACGAGCTTTAATTCAGGGAAGTTTCTATTCTTTCCTTATGCATTTGTCCTGTTTTACATGATCTATTACATTGAGGACAATGTAACCTTTTAGGTTGGGGGTGGGGTATTCTGCTTTAGTTTCTGATGGGCCCTGAGCATCTGTGCGTCGGGTCAGCGTTTGTGCTTAATGTATATCTTGCATGCCTGGTGTGTATATATTTGCTTTAGTGATAATGATTTCCTAGTTTTAGCCCTGAGCATCTGTGCGTCGGCCGAACGTTTAGTGCCAGTATATGGGGAAGATAGGATGAGAGTTTAGTAAACCAATCCCGGGTTAGTAAAGTCTTCTTTAGGTGTGATAGAAACTCTCTTGTGCAAGATTGTCGTTGGAAACTTTTGATTTGTCTCCTGATTGCTTAGGTTTTTGAATGTTTGAGCTTTGAGGATTAAATCACTTTACACTTTTATGCACAACATCTTTTCTTTGGTTTGTGTGTGTCTTGCTTGGGGTCTAGCAAATATTTAGGTTGGGGGTATTTGATAGCTCCTGATTCGTGCTATTTTAGTTAAATTCCTTTTTAATCGATGTGATAAAGTAACTTTAGTTAGATATTTTTTCCTTGCATTTGCTACTAATATGAATATCTAAGGAACTTGAGGCATTTGCAGGTCCTTGCTTTCTTTTATTTGGGTCGGGATAAAGGAAGTTTGATTCTATGTTCGATTAATGTGACTTTTTACCATGTTAACTCTTTTGCTTAATATCTAATTAACTTATATTTAATTCTTGCAGCCCACAGTAAATCCAATTTCAACAGCTACTGGTAGTGTAGGCCTTGCTGAGAGAGCATAGAGGTGCCTCTGTCATCAGTAGTATAGCTGGAGTGGTTGGTGTTGCTAAGTAGAAAATTGATGATTTTTCTAGGAGATTGTTTATTTTAACTCCCCTTGCATGTATGAATAAATCATGAAACAATTAATTCACATATATATATAATAAAGAAACAGGATTTTCATTAAGAAAAATGAAAGGGAGAAGAAGGCCATACTAAAAACAAGTCCCGAAAACTAAAAACAAGCCTGCGAACAAAAACCCCAATAACTAATTATATGAACGAATTTGTTAAAAAAAAATTACAAGAACGAATCTCGAAACAAAGAATGAGCTCCAAAAACTACTTGTCTTCCCTTTATCATGTTGCAATTTATTGTCAAAATAAGAATGAATCGAAGAAACTCATTTTATAAATATGATTGAGACTACTGAAAAATTTGTTGTAAATGGAATTAAGAGTTTAATTATTTGGGTTGTCATAACCAACATGTCATCGTGGAGACATTTTGGTTTCATGAAAATTTTAGAATTGTTTTTATAGATAAGTACATATTTGGAGTAGAGTGTTTGGTGGGTTTATTTTGACATTCGGTTGCAGCTTAAGATTTTTTTAGGATCCCTTGCTACTTCCTTCTCTGACGTATGCCTCTTGTTCATGCTTTTCAGATATCTATGTTGATCTACACAAATTCTTGAAGTGCAATCTTGGCATTGGCATCAAATGCATTTCACCTGCTATGGAAATAGATGCGAATTGATTCAACCGACAAGGTATCATATAATGTTATGTTATTAGTTTCTGTCTGCCATTTGGAGCCCTTTCCTTAGACTTCGTACTCTAAATTTCCATTGTACGTACATAATCAGTAGTTTACCTTCTGATCCAGCTTTGCATATTTAACTCTGATGTGATTCTTGGAACTTCCAAGTGGGAGGCTATCATCATTATCATCACAGTTCAACAGTCGTGTACAGTTTCATAAGGACGAGATACACTTTCTAGTTGTGCAGACTCAGGTTGCAACATATGAGACAACAAAACTTTAGTGTGTAAATCAGGTCTTTCTTTTACCCTTTTTTGTTCGTTCATTTGTTTTTTGTTTTGGAAGCAATGTCTTACCTCCTTTTCCTTTGTCGATTCACAGTTTAGTGGATGCCACGTGAATCTGCCACACCAATCTCTCACCCAACATGAGGTATTTCTCTAATCCTACTTTGTAGTTCACTAGTTTGGTTATATTCTCCTGCTTTGAAGAATTTTGCTATCATGAGCTCTTAGAATGGACATATGACAACTTAATCTGTCAGATGGTTTATTCTCGTACAATCACCTGTCCCTTGTGTCAAATATTGATCATGTAGTGATTGCTGTATTTTTCTTTTATTTCAAAAAACATAGGATGGGTATTCGATATTAGATGTCTATAAATAAAAATGTATTTCCAAAGAAGGGGATTGTCATGTCTCAGTGAAAATACATCATAAATCTCTTGAAAGACTCGAGAATGAGTGAAACTTATTGATCCAAACAATAAACTTAGTGACATGAAGGAAGGTGCTCTATTGAATACACAACAATATCAAAGGTTGGTTGGGAGACTCATTTACCTCTCACTCATAAACCGATATTGCACCTATGTTTGGGGAAACTTAGTAACTTGGAGAAGCAAAAAACAAGGTATTATAGCTTAGAGCATGGAAGAAGTCGAGTATAGAGGAATGCCTAATGAGGTATGTGAGATTCTGTGGATAAATGAGTTCTAACGGAGTTATAACTAGAAGTTGATTCGCTTATAAAACTCTTTTATGACAATTAGGCCACAATCAGTATTGCATAAACCTTGTTTAACATGATTAGACCAAACTCATATAGGTTGACGGGCATTTCATAAAAGAGAACTTGTAAGTTAGGATTATTTCCATTCTTTTCATCAAATCAAAAGTCCAAACAGCCGGCATTTTGACTAAAGGTTTATTCAAACCAGTATTTCATAGTCTTGTAACCTAGTTAGGCATGTTTGGCATCTATGTGCCAACTTGAGGGGAGCGTAAATTAATGTTAATTGTTTAATAGTTTGTTTCATAGTTGTCATATAATCCCTAGTCGTAGGGTTAGTTCCTATTCATTCAATTTGTTAGTATAATACACAATTATGGTACTAATTAAATACACAATTATAGTACTAATTATGGACTAGATTGACTAGAAAGAGGAAAGATATCTTAGCAATGTATAGGCTTATAGGGCTTTGCACTTCGGCCCCCAAGAATACCACCTCAAGGTGAAAAGATTCGAACTTATGGCCCTCTGTACCAAAAAGATGTGCTGACCAGACTGCTACACCTTGTCTGACCTCCCTAGAGCATATAGATCCACCCAAGCGACGAACACTCAAACCAAACTCGCCTATCCTTTTGGGCACAGGGACGCGAGAACCAATTTGAGTAATCAAAAGCTTTTTTTTAATAATAAAATCTAACTACTGCAATTTCGGGCGATTCCAAAAAATCGTCTTGTGCTGAAGCGAAGCCACTTTATAGAGTTTACAAAGGTAAGGATTGGGCACATTTTGTTTTGCTTCCTCTTCATTTGCATTTCCAAATTTGGCTCGCTCTTGGCTACGTGTCCTTTGGATTTGGATTCAAACCACTTACACAAGGATTTTCAGTCATTTGCTCTAACCAACTGAGCTACCTGAACCACTTTTCTAAAGTTTGTTTTCTCCAAAGAATACGCCCTACCTTACTGCTTGACTAGTAAGGAAAAAACCATTTACTCAAATAAATAGTTAGGGCTTTCTTTTTCGCTTGTTCGTCAAGCTTTCAAGTTTCTCTTTCAACTATCGCCTAATCTCCAAACATGCTAAAAAATCGAGAGTCGTGTAGGGACTGGACAAACGGATGGAGCTTTCTTCCCAAAAGAGGATAGGTTGGTCAAACAAAAACAAGACGCAATGATCTTTTCCTTTGCTCCTAGTCACTAAGTTGTGCTATTCTATCCTCATAAAGACTCCACCAAGAGGTTCTTTCTCTCACGTAATTTCGCCCGTTCTACTTTCGTGCCGTAGGAAATGAGATGAGAACCCAGGATACAATCTTCTTGTATGTCGATTTACCAAATCAATGCCTTGAGCTGTTCAACCATACCTCCAACTTGTGGATCAGACTTTGAGCCCGAAGGGCTATCTGATCCGATCAACTATGTAAGTCGTAGTGCACGTACTCTTCCTTGTTATATATGAGCAAGACTCTATACAAATTTATGGATCTCCCCAGCATCAAAGCGAGGCTCCATCCAAATCTACCACTCGTTTGGCGACGCCTTCTTTTCCATGAACACCACACCACTGATGAACTTTGCCAGTCTTTGCCTCTGACTCGACCCAGGGAGAACACAAGGTAAGGGCTTGGCCTGCCTGAATATAATTCATATCTCCTTTGTCTAGTCGAGAAGGAAGAAAGCTCGAGGAACATAATTGTGACTCTTCTATTAAATTACTGCCCCGTCATGATCGATCCATGTCCTATCGTAGTGCCTGGTGAACCAGGCTTGCTTAGCCACCAAAGCTAGCTTACTAACGCGAATGCTCTTTTTTGTGATTGCATGAGTGCACCAGTCTATCCACTATTTTCGTGCTTGGTGCTCTTATGCGCTTGACTTAATCGTAGGCATTTTCTTCGTTGGGTTAGATTCCCGATCTACCAACCACCTGATATGTTGGCAAACAGGGCTTCATCATCTAGAAAGATGGATGGCACTCCAGACCAAACAATACCTATCAAAGATTGAGCTCGACTCAAGAGATGGAGACATAAAGGTGCAATAAAGTCCTCGATGTTTAGTCTCTTGATATGGGGTCGATTCGGTTTGAGCAAGCATCGAAGGAATTAATCCAATGTTGGTTTGAGTAGAAAGAAAGGAATTGAACCCAAATAAAGCAATGAAATTATGTGTACACCATTGTAAACCGATACAATAACCTCCATAGAATGCAGGCCAACCTCCATTACTTCTTTCGGCGGTCTTTCTCCCTACGGACATTCGCTGGCCATCTCTGTAGTTTGCACGACCATTCCCCTACTTGCTCTTCTACCCTAACTTCTTCATGTTGAACTACCATAACCTTATTTCAAAAAAAAAAAAAAACTACCATAACGTGCAACTCCTTCTAACATCGGTGCCCACGAAAAAACTTCTCTTCACATCTATAACATAGTCCATTTTCACATCTTATTTGAAGCTCTAAATCAGTCAGTTTCTTAGATGGAACTTCAGCTTGCTTCCCAACACCGTCTTTTCAAAAAGTCGCGCCTAATTTACTAGGATTGACAAAAATAGTACTCGTGTTGGATCCAACACCATATGAAGTAGATTTGGGCTAACAAATGACGAACTTGGGCTTTGGGCTGGTGTTTTTGGATTAAAGGTAGCTCCAAAATATTTTTCTTCAAAATGCTACAGTTCATCTTCTAATTTTGGTGACATTTCCATTATCAAGTTAAGCCCAACAGAACGGTTCACCCGTAGTTTTCCAAAAAACATCCACCATCACATCACATTTGTTCTAGACTCTTTGATAAATTTTTTTTGTTGTTGTTGATTTATGGTGAGGAAACTTGTGTGGCTGATAGGTTCTCGATATTATTTATGAACAAAAGTGCATTTACAGTCAAGGGAAGTATTAGAGAGCTTCCCATCCCTCCACCTTTAGACCTTACTCAAGTCTAGTCAAAAGGTACCCCACACACTTACCATCATCAACATATACTATCTCCTACCCAACTCTACTTAACAGACTCCATCTTACAACAAAATAACTACTGGTCCCCATCTCTTTTCTTACACCTTCTCTTATACACATGTTTAATGGGAGGTCTATCACTACCCACCCCCAAAAAACAATCTTGTCCTCACGACGCTAGAAGTAGGATGCACCAATCAAGAATGGTGGCTAGGGTTCCGACAATGTCGACTAGGGTTTTATAACGATGACTAAAGTATTAGGGTTGTTAGAGACGACTAGGGTTTACCCGTTTTGATACCAACTAGAATTTTGGGAAGAAATTAAAATGATTGTATTTCTTCTCTTACTTTGAATCAAATACAAGGTTTTCTTATATAGAAGAAAGACCATCTACCAATAAGGAAAAAATAACATAAATATACACATAATCCACAACTATTATTACAAAAGATTGAAGGAAAATCCAACAACAGGAAACTTGTTTCCCATTGCTTTAGAAAGCTTAGAAATATGAAAAACTGGGTGTGTGCGAGCACTCTCGGGCAAAACCAACCGATAAGTCACTGCCCCAACACGAGCTTCCACCTGAAATGGACCAACAAACCGTGGGGCCAGCTTAGGGTCGGAATGTTTAGCCAAAGTCTCCTGTCTATAAGGATGTAACTTCAAATATGTCGAGTCGCCAACTGCCAACTCAACATGTCTACGAGTTTCATTAGCCATAAATACCATATATTGTTGGGCATAAGACAAAATGTCCTTGATTATCAACGACATTTCATCCCTTTCCTTTAATTGATTATCCACTTCGAAAACAGGTGATCCATTCGCAACATAAGGAAGAATATCTTGAGGAGGACGCCCACAAACCACCTCAAAAGGAGTAGCCTTCAAACCAGAATGATATGATGTGTTATAACTAAATCTAGCCCACGGAAGCCAAGGAACCCACTCGCTAGGACAATGTATTGCTAAACATCTCAAATAGGTTTCCATTCCTCTATTCACCACTTTCGTTTGTCCATCTGTTTGAGGATGAGAGTCGTACTCCTTTTTAGCTTGGTACCTTGCCATTTGAATAATTCTTCCCAAAACAAACTGGTGAACACCAGATCTCGGTTTGAGACAATACTTCAAGGGATACCATGTAATCAAACAATCTCCTTAATGAAGATTTGAGCAATAGAAAGTGCATTAAATGGGTGCTTGAGCAGAAGAAAATGAACATACTAAGAAAGACGATCAACAACCACCAACACAGAATCAAAAGTCTCAGCTTGAGGTAGGCCAATTATGTCTTCCCATACATTATCTTTTTTTTTTTTTTTGAAAGGAAACAAACTTTTCATTGAAGAAATGAAAAGAGACTAATGCTCAAAATTCAATGAAACAAGAAACGAAAATACAGCCAAACAAAGGAAACAACATAATAATGACAAATACAACCAATAAGAGACTAGAAACGGCTAAGAAACAATTGTAAAAACAGCCAATACGGAAGAACAAACAAGACTTAGGCTGGAAAAATGAAGGCATCCCAATTAAGACAAATATCTTGAATAGAGAAGGCCGAAAAGTGCTTGGACAACGAGCTCCATGACGAGGCTTTGAGACGAGCTGAGTTGAAACGATCCAACCAAGGAAGAGAAGTGTCCTGAAAAACTCTCTAATTTCTTTTAAACAAAATTTCTGATAAAATAGCTTTAGCACCATTCAACCATAATAATTTAGGAACCGGCTGAATTACTGGACCAAATAAAAGTTGTAGCACGTTTTCTTTAAATGACTGATCGAAAACCCAATGAAGCTTGAAGATAGTCATAAACTTCCCCCAACAATGGCAAGAAAAAACACACTCAAAGAAAAGGTGCTGCAAGGATTCACTGGCACTTGAACATAAAGGGCAAATGGAAGGAGATAAAACATGAGACGGAAGCCGCCTTTGAAGAACCTCCGAGCTTTTTGAAGAACCAAAGATCATGATCCAACAAAGAATGTTAATACGCTTTGGACATTTAGACTTCCAAAGAGTTGAAAACACATCCTTGTGCATATCTGAATAAGCAGCCAAATGATTGCAGAGAGATTTAACCGTGAACAAACCCGATCTCTCAAAAGACCATATGCGGGAATCCGAAAGATATGAAATTCTGGCATCATTTAAAATGCCCATGAGCTGTTGAAACTCAAGAAATTCTTCCTCTTTAAGAAGCCGACAAAGAAATACTCCATGAAAAAGTCTCCCCATCCCAAAGATCATTAACAGAAGTGTTTGGAAGAGAAGCAATTCGAAATAAACTTGGAAATTTTAGATAAAACGAAAGATCTCCAATCCAAAAGTCTTGCCAAAAAACTACTCGAGAGCCATTTCCAATTTTAAAAATAGCCAAACTCTCAATTTGATTCCATACCTTAGCTATACTAATCCAAGGACTTCGAAGACTCAAGGCAATCCAAGCAAGCGTGCAGTTGTCTCTTGTGGTGAGAGGACGGGGGTAGATTCCGCCTCTTTATCAACCAAGGATGGATCTCCACTTACGTTAGTCGAGACTTTCTTGGTTGTCATGATGGACGCGTCCCGAAAATCGAGCGCTCTAATACCAATTTGATGGAGCCGAGTATGTGAATAACCTCAAGATAATATTTTATATCCAAACTAGAGGGGAAAGAGCCTTTAAATAGGCTGTACAAAGGGCGGTTATGAATAACAACCTAACTAACCAAGAGGCACATGCCAAGCACATGGCTTATAAAGATAACAACTAACAAATGTAAAACTAAGCCAATATTCGGCTACATCACAAGGTTTTGTCTATGTTTTGCCTTACTTAACATGACTATAGTTAGAAGGTTTATGATCCATTATGTTGTCAACTTCTAGAAAGAAAAGGTTTTGGTTTTCAGTTATTCCTAGTTTATATTTGAGCAATATGGTTAGACGGGAGGAATTTTATGGTTCGTGAACAACAAGTTTACTATTTTTGGTTTTGATTCACAGGAGAATTATTACAGGCTGGATGGGATTTTACGTAGCTACCAGTCAAGGATATACACTGATGATGTTGGAGCTTCTTTTAAGGTTGGTGGCATTTAAGGAGTTTTTTTTTTTTCTCGGTCCAATACTTCAAGTTGTTTAAAATATCTGTGATGTATTTATTTATCAGTTTAAGTTCTCGATGAAACGTTTGAGTTTACCTTATACAGTTCTTTAAAATACGGGTGAGCAAGAAAAGTCGAAAAATCGAGCCGACCGACCTAAACCGATCGAACCGACGTTGGTCGGCTCGCCGAAATGGGACGAGAACCGACAGAACCGACCGAAAAAAAAACTGATAAAGCGTCTGAGTTGACGCTGTTGCATGCAACATTGATGCACTGCCTGCAGCAATCCCTGGTCTTCCCAAGGAATAATTAAAACATATTTTTATTTTTGTTTAAATTTCTTTCGTATCTCTCTTTCACACTCGTTTTTCTATTTTTTTTCTTCAAACCCTTTCAGATTTCTCTCATTTTTCTTTTCATTCTCTCTTTTGCAGCTTTCTCTTTTCACTCTCTCAGTATCTCTTTTATCTTCTGCCATAAACAAGCATCTCCACCTCGTTGGAATGTCGTCCTTTCTTCGTCGGAGCTTAGCGCCACACGGACCGTCATGGTGTTTTTTTCTTCTCAGTTCTTTCTTTCTCCTTCATCTCATTCTCCGTTCTTTCTTCTGGTAAAGTATTGCCCTCACTTCTCCATTTTTCTTTCTCCACCTCACCGAAACAATGACACCATCTCTTCACCGGAACTTCCAAAACCGACCGATTTTTGCTTGTGGTGAGTTGATCGATTCCATAAAACTTAAAAAACCGACATCCACTGATCGACCAAAGCCATGTCAACAATCCGTTAGTAATTAACGGAAATTTGGATGGAGGGATCAAAATGAAACAAAATCCATGGCCTCTCGGACTAAAATGTTGAGTTTTAAAACTTAGGAATCAAAATGAAACTTAACCCAAACCTCATGGACCAAAAGTGTAATTTTCCCTATATTTTATTATGGTTCATTATCCATAGGTTAAAAATCACTTTTGGTTCCTAAACTTTCATGAAAGTAACAATTTGGTCCCTGAACTTTGATTTGTTACGATTTAGTCCCTGTACTTTCAATTTTGTAACAATTTAGTCCCTAAACTTTAATGAGTAACAATTTAGTTCCCATACTTCCAGATTTGTAACAATTTAGTCCCTATACTTTCAAATTTGTAACAATTTAATCCTTGTTGCAAAAAAAATCATCACAATTAAATGTCGATTTTTATTATTTAATGATTAAACTTTGTAGCTTATTAACATATTGTGTCCCAAATTAGTTTATTGATCTATCTTGATAAAAAATTTCATTAAATCTTTACATTAATTTTTCACGATAAGGACCAAAACGTTACAAATTTGAAAAGTACAGGGACTAAATTGTTACTTATTAAAGTTCAGGGACTAAATTGTTACAAAATTGAAAGTACAGGGACTAAATCGTTACAAAATTGAAAGTATAGGGACTAAATCATTACAAATCAAAGTTTAGGGACTAAAAATGATTTTTAACCTTATCCTTAATAACTGGGAGGGGTGTGATCACCCGCTACGATGTCTTTTTGTTCTCAATTATTTATGAGATGAGCATCATCTTAATAAAGTTGTTGTCATGGGTTAATAATCGCTCGCTAGGGGTGAGCATCATAGACCGAAAAATCGATCCGCTCGAATCAACATCAGTTGGTCGGTTTTTGAATTAAATCGGTCGGAGTCGGTATTTCCTAAAGAAAAACCGACTCGTCGGTCGGTTGGTGAGTGCAAAAAGGCTCAAACCAGCTAGATTCGACCTGAAAAAAAATGAAATGACCCTTTAAAAGGTAGATCTACTGTAACATTCAAATTAATTACAATTTTTGTTTTATTTCATTTTTTTTCCTTCCTTAATCTTTCTCCCACCTTTCCTCCATTATTTTTTCTTCTCCCTCATTTTCTTCATCACTAAAACTCACATCTTCCTCTCTCTTCTCTTTCTTTCTTCTTTTCTTCTTTTTTTCTCACCTTTTTTTTTTATATCTTTTCCATTCTTTTCTTCTTTCTCTTCTCCTTTCTCTCTCTCTCTCTCTCTCTCTCTCTTTTGTGGTTTGTTGTTTCAATATTCTTTTTTTCCGTTCATCAATGCTAGAAAACTGACCAAAATTGATCGACCGCCTGTATGGTCGGTCGGTCGGTGCACCAAATATCTTCAAAATCAATTTAAGTCGACCGACCAAATCGATAAATAGGTGGTCGGCGTTAGTTTGAGCCCAAAACCGATGCTGATTGACGCTGATCACCCTGGCGCTCGCTTGACTTTGTGGTGATTTTGCGAAAAGGCAAAAAATTGCGCATCAAGGCGAGTGCCTTTTGGATACTTTCAAGGTGCTGAAGCTTCACCTCTTGCACTCGCCTGAACAACACTTATTCCAACACAACCCCAATACTTCCTCTAGTTCTGCTCGCCACTCATAATCCTCGGTTATGATAGGCCCATGTGATTGGGTTGTGTACCATTCTCCCAACATTCTTTTGAGTTGAGGCACATGGAAGATGTCATGAACGGTGGCCTCTAATGGTAACTCAATTTTCTAAGCAACCTGCCCTATTCGTTCCAACACACAATATGACCCAAAGTATTTTAGAGATAGCTTCTCACATCTTTTCTTGGCCAAAGACTTCCGTCGATAGGGTCTCACCTTTATGCATACCATGTCCCCAACCTTAAACTCCAATTCACGATGTTTTCTGTCCGCAATTTTCTTCATTCGATCTTGGGCAATCTGAAGTTGCTCCTTTAATGCTGCTAAGGCAACGTCTTGGTCAACCAACTGCTGATCCAGGGCATTGTTGGTGGTCTTTCGATCCCCATAAGAAAGTAGGGGTGGAGGTTGTCTTCTATACACAACATTAAAGGGTGTTGTGTTGATGGAAACATTGAATGTCATATTGTACCAGTATTTCGTCCACGAGATCCATTGTTCCAACTTCTTTGGTTGCTCCCCTCCGAAACATAATCACAAGTAATTCTCCACATTCCTATTAACTCCTTCCGTTGGTTCGAGCTCTATAGTCGACGCACAAGCTCTTCCCACCATCCTTCTTCTTGACTAACAACATTGGACTAGAAAACGTGTTGTTGCTCGATCAGACAATTCCAGATGCTAGCATTTCCTTGATCAGTTTCTAAATTTTCAACTTCTGCGAATGGGCATATTTATATGGCCTAACGTTGACTGAACCTTGGCCCTCCTTCAACCCTTCCTCTTGGGGGGAAGTCCTTCTGGTATGTGGAATATATCTTTGTACTCGAACAATAACTTTCCCACCGCAGGTGTTAGTTGAACTTCCTTCTCATCCTCACTTGACGAGGAACCCATGATCCGCTTCATTCCAAGTCTTTAGCTAACATTTTAAAGGACACCTTGGCTTTATTAAGGGATGGGTCCCTTTTGATGGTTATTTTCTGGTAGCCTGAAACAAAAGTCATGGTCAATGCGGCCCAATCGACTCCCATCACCTCCATAGTTCGTCACCCCTTACCCATTACGATTCCATAATGAGACTTTCTGGACACGTTGATCTTGAGTTCATGTACTAGTTTCTGGGATATGAAATTGTGGGTGGCTCCGCAATGGATCAATATCACGACCTCCCTTTCTCCCAACACTCCTTTGACTTTCATTGTTCCTGGAGTCGAGAAACCTATCACTGATTTCAAATCCAGTTCCATTAAATCCCCTATTTCTAGGGTAGAGTCATTTTCTTCTTCTTCTGAAATGGCCCCTTGGATCAACTTGATTTCTTCCAACCCTTTTAACAAAAGAACCCTAAGTTCCCTTGTCTCACGATTCTTGCATTTATGATTCGCACTATATTTCCTGTCGCATCTGAAGCGTAGCCCTTTGTCTTTCTTAACTTGAAATTCGACGTCTGAGAGTTTTGGGTAAAGATTCCTTGCATCCTATATCCCCTTCTTTCTGTAAACATAATCGCACACGTTTGCATCGGGTTACCAGACTTCTGATTCGATTTAGCCCGAGTGTTTGGGCTGGTCTTTCCCGTCCCTTTGGAGCCGACTTTGTTAGACTCTGCCATTGATCCTAAGCTCAACATCAGTCTCGCGAGTTTGGTGGCTTCATCGCCGTCTTCAATCGCACACGTTTGCATCGGGTTACCAGACTTCTGATTTGATTTAGCCCGAGTGTTTGGGCTGGTCTTTCCCGTCCCTTGGGAGCCGACTTTGTTAGACTCTGCCATTGATCCTAAGCTCAACATCACTCTCGCGAGTTTGGTGGCTTCATCTCCGTCTTCAATCTGTTGGGCCTGGGTAGTCTTCGAGCCCAACAAGTTGTCTGTTCACCACCGTCGCCTTAACTTTTGGTTTGAGTCCGTTCAAGAAGGTATTTTCTAGGACGTCCTCTTGCATATTCGGTAGCAGCGTCGAGTAGCCCTTGAATTTCTTGGTATATTCTGTCACGCTCTCTTCTTGTTTGATAGCCAAAAATCTCGCATACAGACTACCTTCTTGAGAAGGTATAAAGCGTTTAAACATTCGATCCTTGAAGTCTTCCCACGATTTGATTTTCTTGCGATTGTGAGACCATATGTACCAGTCAACAACGTATTTGTCAAAGCTGATGATTGCAGTCAAGTTGTTTCCCGTTCAGTCACCTTGTGTATCTTGAAAGCTCTCGACATGAAACAACCACGAATCGAGGTTGATCCTAGTGAAGATCGACATTTCTAGTCGTTTTAACTTGCTGCAATCTCCGCTGGATTTGTGTGGTGATGAATCCCTCTTTTCCATCTATGATTTTCTCGTCGGTTCCTTTGTTTCCTCTCCCAACTTTCGTTTTTGCGAGGATCCTTCAATAATTGACGAAGAAGATTTCCCCTTTGAAGCTAATAGGTTAACCATCATCATAGTCATTCGCTCTATGCTCTTTTCTACCCGTTGCATCAATGTCTTTCTCCGTTGCATTGACTCTTTCCTCTATTTGTTTCTGGGCCATTCTTCGTGTCCTCTCCAGGATGATGTGCTCTGATACCACTTTGTTAGATATCCTGCAATATATCTCCGGTAACAAACACTAAGAGCAATATGCAAGCCAAAGTAAGAAAGTCCAACCTTGTTCTATTGCAGGAATGCCAATAGATAGTGGGATTTTATTTTCGATTGTATTGAAAATAGTTCAAGAACTCAAAATAAGAAGATAACAGTCCAGCTATCCGAGAGGTTCGAGAACTCTCCCAAGAACACAAAATTGTATAATGTTCTATACGCTTGTTGGAATATATCTCTGATTATTTGATTGAAAGGAAATCTAAGTGAATAAATTGGAACTTACAAAGTACGTAAATTAAGCGGTAGACATTGTATTGGATTGCAAAATCAATTGATATATGTGTGTTTAGTTTGCTTTTACTTCAGT
This sequence comes from Luffa acutangula, assembly GCA_036850905.1. Classification (NCBI taxonomy): domain Eukaryota; kingdom Viridiplantae; phylum Streptophyta; class Magnoliopsida; order Cucurbitales; family Cucurbitaceae; genus Luffa; species Luffa acutangula. Next base: position 86,154 of record CM072098.1, read on the forward strand.
GTGGGGTACTTCTACTTCTATCTAAAGGCGATCAGTTAGCATTGCAAGCAAATGGAGAGCAAAAGTGGGAAAAAGAGAAAGAAGGAGGGCGAAGAGCTTCAACGTAAAAAGAAAAAGAGAGGAAATGAAATGAGAGTGGGAAGAAGAGAAAGAGAGAGGGTAGTCTAAAGGAGGGAGGGAGGAGGAAACGTGATGGTGAGAGGAAATAAAAAAAAAATAAAAAGCATGTTTTAAAAATAAGTAATGATAAGATGAAGTTGGCCAGTTAGGTCGGTTTGAGCCTTTTTGGGCTCATCGACTGATGGACTAGTCGAACCCCGACCGACACATCTAAAAAATTGATTGAGCGACATCAGTTGGGTCGGTTTCGATCGGTTGGTTGAGTTTTTCGATCTTCAATGCTCCCCTTACCTACAGTACAGGTATTTATCAACTAACTCAAGCACTAGAGAGAGGTGGGATAGGACATCAATAGGCCAGGGAGCGAAAACCACTTAGTTACTTGTCAAATCGAAGAAAGCAGGAGGCACCTCGCCTAACAACGGGATGTTTGGTCCAAGGAGTTAGAGTTATGAAATTTGGAGTAGGAGTTATAACTTTGTGGGACCCACAATAAAGTGTTGGAATAGGAGTCAATAAGTGTGGAGTCCATAATAGAGTGTTGTAATTGGTTAATAAGTTTGTGGGTCCCATAATCGGGTGTGTATGCCCTTGGGCCAAAAAAGGAGTTATACTCCACCCAACTCCTTAGGCCAAACACCCCCTCAAATCTGCTGTGTGAAATTGAAGAAGAAATGGGTGGGGTCCTTGATCAAGAAAGAGTTGGGAGTTGAGATCCAAACACCAATTTGAGGGGACAGGGCAACTCGGGCTTCCCAAGTTGGTGGCCCAAACACCCCTTGAAGAAGTTGGTGAACAATCAACAAGAGCCAAAATCCCCTTAAAAGCCCTTAAAAACAGCACTAAAATCTGAGGAGAAGAAGTTGCGAAACAAAAAGCCTTTGGGAATAAGCTACAAAAAGCCTGTGGGTCCCAAGTCTTTCGCTGAGGACATTCATTTGACAAATGCCCGGTCTGGTTGCACCTGAAGGATTTCCCTAAAGTAGGCCTGGAATATGTATTTGAATTCCTCCTTGAAGTTGGTTCTTTTGCTAAACCCATGTCTTTCTGCTTGCATTTTTCTGCCGCCGATGAAGTTTGAGATGGATTTTTGTCAATTGCAGCATTTCTTGAATTGTAGGTGTTAGATTCCCCTGTGTTCCTCCTAGTGTACTGACGCTTGAATCGATTGGCTATTTGCTCTTTGGCTGTAGCAGCTGCGGTAATGACTTCATTCAAGAAGGCTATAGGTTGGAAAGAAATGCGTTCTTTGAATATCCGTTCGTAGCCCACCTTTGTATCTTGCTACCAAGTATTGCTGATTCTCACCAAGGTTTGTTCGAGCCCCCAATCTGTGGAACTCCTCGGTATATTCCATCATTGTGCGTGTCCCTTGGCGGCAATTTTGGTATTGAGTGTACAAAATTTGTTCAAAATTGGCTGGAAGAAATTTGTCTTTCTTCATCCGCTTCATTCTTTCCCATTTCCGTATTGGTCTTTTTCCAAATCTTTGGCGGTTGATTTCAAGTTGATCCCACCATGCTTGTGCTCCCCCTTTCAACTTGAGAGCTACTAATTTTACTTTCTTAGTCTCCGGTGTATTCATGTAATAAAAAAAATTCTCCACGTGCCGTATCCATTCCAAGAAAGATTCAATTTCCATTTTACCATTGTAAGTTGGAATGTCAACCTTCATTTTGAAATCGTTTTCTTGTTGATGGTTAGGAATTCTTGCATCTTCTCTTCTTTCCGGATAACCATATATTGGATATTTCGGATGGCCATGCTGATGGTAAGGAATTCTTGGTTCTCTCTTGTCCTCACTTGATGAATCCGACCAATCTTGATACCTTCGATATAATGGATTTTCCTTGAGTTCTTGGTATCTTTTAGGTGCTATTTCCCATTCTTGATACCTTGTTGGAGCCGTGTTCCAATCTTGTGTTGTCTTTTGTTCGCCAGGATGCCTTTCTTGATGAATTTTCTCTCTGCCTTCTTGCTGGACTTTTGTGCCTCTCTTGCCCAATTAGTTTGTGCCGCTGGATTCAACGTTAGTTGCTCGGTCTGAAGGCCAATTTTTTCCCACATTAGTTCTAGTATTTTCTTGATCTCACGCACGTCGTTTTCAACTGACAGCAAGCGTGCAGTTGTCTCTTGTGGTGAGAGGACGGAGGTAGATTCCGCCTCTTTATCAACCAAGGATGGATCTCCACTTACGTTAGTCGAGACTTTCTTGGTTGTCATGATGGACGCGTCCCGAAAATCGAGCGCTCTAATACCAATTTGATGGAGCCGAGTATGTGAATATCCTCAAGATAATATTTTATATCCAAACTAGAGGGGAAAGAGCCTTTAAATAGGCTGTACAAAGGGCGGTTATGAATAACCACCTAACTAACCAAGAGGCACATGCCAAGCACATGGCTTATAAAGATAACAACTAACAAATGTAAAACTAAGCCAATATTCGGCTACATCACAAGGTGTTGTCTATGTTTTGCCTTAACATGACTGTAGTTAGAAGGTTTATGATCCATTATGTTGTCAACTTCTAGAAAGAAAAGGTTTTGGTTTTTAGTTATTCCTAGTTTATATCTGAGCAGTATGGTTAGACGGGAGGAATTTTATGGTTCGTGAACAATAAGTTTACTATTTTTTGTTTTGATTCACAGGAGAATTATTACAGGCTGGACGGGATTTTACGTAGCTACCAGTCAAGGATATACACTGATGATGTTGGAGCTTCTTTTAAGGTTGGTGGCTTTTAAGGAGTGTTTTTTTTTTCTCGGTCCAATACTTCAAGTTGTTTAAAATATCTGTGATGTATTTATTTATCAGTTTAAGTTCTCGATGAAACGTTTGAGTTTACCTTATACAGTTCTTTAAAATACGGGTGAGCAAGAAAAGTCGAAAAATCGAGACGACCGACATAAACCGATCGAACCGACGTTGGTCGGTCGGTTTTCTTATAAACTCGGTCGGGGTCGGTTTTACATTTTGAAAAACCCACTTTACGGTCGGTTGGCTCGCCCAAAAGGGATGAGAACCGACAGAACCGACCGAAAAAAAAAACTGATAAAGTGTCTGAGGTTACGCTGTTGCAGGCAACATTGATGCACTGCCTACAGCAATCCCTGGTCTTCCCAAGGAATAATTAAAACATATTTTTATTTTTTTTTCAATTTCTTTCGTATCTCTCTTTCACACTCGTTTTTCTATTTTTTTTTCTTCAAACCCATTCAGATTTCTCTCATTTTTCTTTTCATTCTTTCTTTTGCAGCTTTCTCTTTTCACTCTCTCAGTATCTCTTTTATCTTTCTGCCATCAACAAGCATCTCCACCTCGTTGGAATGTCGTCCTTTCTTCGTCGGAGCTTAGCGCCACACAGACCGTCATGGTGTTTTTTTCTTCTCAGTTCTTTCTCTCTCCTTCATCTCATTCTCCGTTCTTTCTTCTGGTAAAGTATTGCCCTCACTCCTCCATTTTTCTTTCTCCACCTCACGGAAACAATGACACCATCTCTTCACCGGAACTTCCAAAACCGACCGATTTTTGCTCGTGGTCAGTTGATCGGTTCCGTAAAACTTCAAAAACCGACATCCACTGATCGACCAAAGCCATGTCAACAATCCGTTAGTAATTAACGGAAATTTGGATGGAGGGATCAAAATGAAACAAAATCCAAACCTCAGGGACTAAAATGTTGAGTTTTAAAACTTAGGGATCAAAATGAAACTTAACCCAAACCTCACGGACCAAAAGAGTAATTTTCCCTATATTTTATTATGGTTCATTATTCTTAGGTTAAAAATCACTTTTGGTCCCTAAACTTTCATGAAAGTAACAATTTGGTCCCTAAACTTTCATGAAAGTAACAATTTGGTCCCTAAACTTTGATTTGTTACGATTTAGTCCCTGTACTTTCAATTTTGTAACAATTTAGTCCCTAAACTTTAATGAGTAACAATTTAGTTCCCATACTTCCAGATTTGTAACAATTTAGTTCCTATACTTTCAAATTTGTAACAATTTAATCCTTGTTGCAAAAAAATCATCAAAATTAAATGTCGATTTTTATTATTTAATGATTAAACTTTGTAGCTTATTAACATATTGTGTCCCAAATTAGTTTATTGATCTATCTTGATAAAAAATTTCATTAAATCTTTACATTAATTTTTCACGATAAGGACCAAAACGTTACAAATTTGAAAAGTACAGGGACTAAATTGTTACTTATTAAAGTTCAGGGACTAAATTGTTACAAAATTGAAAGTACAGGGACTAAATCGTTACAAAATTGAAAGTATAGGGACTAAATCATTACAAATCAAAGTTCAGGGACTAAAATGTTACTTTCATGAAAGTTTAGGGACTAAAAGTGATTTTTAACCTTATCCTTAATAACTGGGAGGGGTGTGATCACCAGCTACGATGTCTTTTTGTTCTCAATTATTTATGAGATGAGCATCATCTTAATAAAGTTGTTGTCATGGGTTAATAATCGCTCGCTAGGGGTGAGCATCATAGACCGAAAAATCGATCCGCTCGAATCGACATCGGTTGGTCGGTTTTTGAATTAAATCGGTCGGAGTCGGTATTTTCTAAAGAAAAACCGACTGGTCGGTCGGTGAGCGCAAAAAGGCTCAAACCAGCTAGAGTCGACCGGAAAAAAAATGAAATGACCCTTTAAATGGTAGAGCTACTGTAACATTCAAATTAATTACAATTTTTGTTTTATTTCATTTTTTTTCCTTAATCTTTCTCCCACCTTTCCTCCATTTTTTTTTTCATCTCCCTCATTTTCTTCATCACTAAAACTCACATCTTCCTCTCTCTTCTCTTTCTTTCTTCTTTTCTTCTTTTTTTCTCACCTTTTTTTTATATTTTTTCCATTCTTTTCTTCTTTCTCTTCTCCTCTCTCTCTCTCTCTCTCTCTCTCTCTCTCTCTCTCTCTCTCTCTCTCTCTCTCTCTCTCTTTTGTGGTTTGTTGTTTCAATATTCTTTTTTTCCGTTCATCAATGTTAGAAAACTGACCAAAATTGATCGACCACCTGTATGGTCGGTCGGTCGGTGCACCAAATATCTTCAAAATCAATTTAAGTCGACCGACCAAATCGATAAATTGGTGGTCGGCGTTAGTTTGAGCCCAAAACCGATGCTGATTGACGTTGATCACCCCTGGCGCTCGCTTGACTTTCAAGGTGCTCGATGGTGATGGTGCGAAAAGGCGAAAAATTGCGCATCAAGGCGAGTGCCTTTTGGATACTTTCAAGGTGCTGAAGCCTCACCTCTTGCACTCGCCTCAACAACACTTATTCCAACACAACCCCAATACTTCCTCTAGTTCTGCTCGCCACTCATAATCCTCGGTTAAGATAGGCCCATGTGATTGGGTTGTGTACCATTCTCTCAACATTCTTTTGAGTTGAGGCACATGGAAGATGTCATGAACGGTGGCCTCTAATGGTAACTCAATTTTCTAAGCAACCTGCCCTATTCGTTCCAACACAATATGACCCAAAGTATTTTAGAGATAGCTTCTCACATCTTTTCTTGGCCAAAGACTTCGTCGATAGGGTCTCACCTTTATGCATACCATGTCCCCAACCTTAAACTCCAATTCATGATGTTTTCTGTCCACAATTTTCTTCATTCGATCTTGGGCAATCTGAAGTTGCTCCTTTAATGCTGCTAAGGCAACGTCTTGGTCAACCAACTGCTGATCCAGGGCATTGTTGGTGGTCTTTCGATCCCCATAAGAAAGTAGGGGTGGAGGTTGTCTTCTATACACAACATTAAAGGGTGTTGTGTTGATGGAAACATTGAATGTCATATTGTACCAGTATTTCGTCCACGAGATCCATTGTTCCAACTTCTTTGGTTGCTCCCCTCCGAAACATAATCACAAGTAATTCTCCACATTCCTATTAACTCCTTCCGTTGGTTCGAGCTCTATAGTCGACGCACAAGCTCCTCCCACCATCCTTCTTCTTGACTAACAACATTGGACTAGAAAACGTGTTGTTGCTCGATCAGACAATTCCAGATGCTAGCATTTCCTTGATCAGTTTCTCAATTTTCAACTTCTGCGAATGGGCATATTTATATGGCCTAACGTTGACTGAACCTTGGCCCTCCTTCAACCCTTCCTTTTGGGAGAAGTCCTTCTGGTATGTGGAATATATCTTTGTACTCGAACAATAACTTTCCCACCGCAGGTGGTAGTTGAACTTCCTTCTCATCCTCACTTGACGAGGAACCCATGATCCGCTTCATTCCAAGTCTTTAGCGAACATTTTTAAGGACACCTTGGCTTTATTAAGGGATGGGTCCCCTTTGATGGTTATTTTCTAGTAGCCTGAAACAAAAGTCATGGTCAATGCGGCCCAATCGACTCGCATCACCTCCATAGTTCGCCACCCCATTACCCTTTACGATTCCATAATGAGACTTTCTGGACACGTTGATCTTGAGTTCATGTACTAGTTTCTGGGATATGAAATTGTGGGTGGCTCCGCAATGGATCAATATCACGACCTCCCTTTCTCCCAACGCTCCTTTGACTTTCATTGTTCCTGGAGTCGAGAAACCTATCACTGATTTCAAATCCAGTTCCATTAAATCCCCTATTTCTAGGGTAGAGTCATCTTCGTCTTCTTCTGAAATGGCCCCTTGGATCAACTTGATTTCTTCCAACCCTTTTATCACAAGAACCCTAAGTTCCCTTGTCTCACGATTCTTGCATTTATGATTCGCACTATATTTCCTGTCGCATCTGAAGCGTAGCCCTTTGTCTTTCTTAACTTGAAATTCGACGTCTGAGAGTTTTGGGTAAAGATTCCTTGCATCCTATATCCCCTTCTTTCTGTAAACATAATCGCACACGTTTGCATCGGGTTACCAGACTTCTGATTCGATTTAGCCCGAGTGTTTGGGCTGGTCTTTCCCGTCCCTTTGGAGCCGACTTTGTTAGACTCTGCCATTGATCCTAAGCTCAACATCAGTCTCGCGAGTTTGGTGGCTTCATCTCCGTCTTCAATCGCACACGTTTGCATCGGGTTACCAGACTTCTGATTCGATTTAGCCCGAGTGTTTGGGCTGGTCTTTCCCGTCCCTTGGGAGCCGACTTTGTTAGACTCTGCCATTGATCCTAAGCTCAACATCACTCTCGCGAGTTTGGTGGCTTCATCTCCGTCTTCAATCTGTTGGGCCTAGGTAGTCTTCGAGCCCAACAAGTTGTCTGTTCACCACCGTCGCCTTAACTTTTGGTTTGAGTCCGTTCAAGAAGGTATTTTCTAGGACGTCCTTTTGCATATTCGGTAGCAGCGTCGAGTAGCCCTCGAATTTCTTGGTATATTCTGTCACGCTCTCTTCTTGTTTGATAACCAAAAATCTCGCATACAGACTACCTTCTTGAGAAGGTATAAAGCGTTTAAACATTCGATCCTTGAAGTCTTCCCACGATTTCATTTTCTTGCGATTGTGAGACCATATGTACCTGCCAACAACGTATTTGTCAAAGCTGATGATTGCAGTCAAGTTGTAATCTTTTCCCGTTCAATCACCTTGTGTATCTCGAAAGCTCTCGACATGAAACAACCACGAATCGAGGTTGATCCTAGTGAAGATTGACATTTCTAGTCGTTTTAACTTGCTGCAATCTCCGCTGGATTTGGGTGGTGATGAATCCCTCTTTTCCATCTATGATTTTCTCGTCGGTTCCTTTGTTTCCTCCCCCAACTTTCGTTTTTGCGAGGATCCTTCAATAATTGACGAAGAAGATTTCCCCTTTGAAGCTAATAGGTTAACCATCATCATAGTCATTCGCTCTATGCTCTTTTCTACCCGTTGCATCAATGTCTTTCTCCGTTGCATTGACTCTTTCCTCTATTTGTTTCTGGGCCATTCTTCGTGTCCTCTCCAGGCTGATGTGCTCTGATACCACTTTGTTAGATATCCTGCAATATATCTCCGGTAACAAACACTAAGAGCAATATGCAAGCCAAAGTAAGAAAGTCCAACCTTGTTCTATTGCAGGAATGCCAATAGATAGTGGGATTTTATTTTCGATTGTATTGAAAATAGTTCAAGAACACAAAATAAGAAGATAACAGTCCAGCTATCCGAGAGGTTCGATCTCCCAAGAACACAAAATTATTTAATGTTCTATAAGCTTGTTGGAATATATCTCTGATTATTTGATTGAAAGGAAATCTAAGTGAATAAATTGGAACTTACAAAGTACGTAAATGAAGCGGTAGACATTGTATGTGATTGCAAAATCAATTGATATATGTGTGTTTAGTTTGCTTTTACTTCACTGTGGGGTACTTCTACTTCTATCTAAAGGCGAACAGTTAGCATTGCAAGCAAATGGAGAGCAAGAGTGGGAAAAAGAGAAAGAAGGAGGGCGAAGAGCTTCAACGTAAAAAGAAAAAGAGAGGAAATGAAATGAGAGTGGGAAGAAGAGAAAGAGAGAGGGTAGTCTAAAGAAGGGAGGGAGGAGGAAACGTGATGGTGAGAGGAAATAAAAAAAAAAATTAAAAAGCATGTTTTAAAAATAAGTAATGATAAGATGAAGTTGGCCAGTTAGGTCGGTTTGAGCCTTTTTGGGCTCATCGACTGATGGACTAGTCGAACCCCGACCGACACATCTAAAAAATTGATTGAGCGACATCAGTTGGGTCGGTTTCGATCGGTTGGTTGAGTTTTTCGATCTTCAATGCTCCCCTTACCTACAGTACAGGTATTTATCAACTAACTCAAGCACTAGAGAGAGGTGGGATAGGACATCAATAGGCCAGGGAGCGAAAACCACTTAGTTACTTGCCAAATCGAAGAAAGCAGGAGGCACCTCGCCTAACAACGGGATGTTTGGTCCAAGGAGTTAGAGTTATGAAATTTGGAGTAGGAGTTATAACTTTGTGGGACCCACAATAAAGTGTTGGAATAGGAGTCAATAAGTGTTGGGTCCATAATAGAGTGTTGTAATTGGTTAATAAGTTTGTGGGTCCCATAATCGGGTGTGTATGCCCTTGGGCCAAAAAAGGAGTTATACTCCACCCAACTCCTTAGGCCAAACACCCCCTCAAATCTGCTCTGTGAAATTGAAGAAGAAATGGGTGGGGTCCTTGATCAAGAAAGAGTTGGGAGTTGAGATCCAAACACCAATTTGAGGGGACAGGGCAAGTCGAGCTTCCCAAGTTGGTGGCCCAAACACCCCTTGTAGAAGTTGGTGAACAATCAACAAGAGCCAAAATCCCCTTAAAAGCCCTTAAAAACAGCACTAAAATCTGAGGAGAAGTTGCGAAATAAAAAGCCTTTGGGAATAAGCTACAAAAAGCCTGTGGGTCCTAAATCTTTCGCTGAGGACATTCATTTGACAAATGCTCGGTCTGGTTGCACCTGAAGGATTTCCCTAAAGTAGGCCTGAAATATGTATTTGAATTCCTCCTTGAAGTTGGTTCTTTTGCTAAACCCATGTCTTTTTGCTTGCCTTTTTCTGCCACCGATGAAGTTTGAGATGGACTTTTGTCAATTGCAGCATTTCTTGAATTGTAGGTGTTAGATTCCCCTGTGTTCCTCCTAGTGTACTGACGCTTGAATCGATTGGCTATTTGCTCTTTGGCTGTAGCAGCTGCAGTAATGACTTCATTCAAGAAGGCTATAGGTTGGAAAGAAATGCGTTCTTGAATATCCCGTTCGTAGCCCACCTTTGTATCTTGCTACCAAGCATTGCTGATTCTCACCAAGGTTTGTTCGAGCCCCCAATCTGTGGAACTCCTCGGTATATTCCATCACTGTGCGTGTCCCTTGGCGGCAATTTTGGTATTGAGTGTACAAAATTTGTTCAAAATTGGCGGGAAGAAATCTGTCTTTCATCATCCGCTTCATTCTTTCCCATTTCCGTATTGGTCTTTTTCCAAATCTTTGGCGGTTGATTTCAAGTTGATCCCACCATGCTTGTGCTCCCTCTTTCAACTTGAGAGTTACTAATTTTACTTTCTTAGTCTCCGGTATATTCATGTAATCAAAAAAATTCTCCACGTGCCGTATCCATTCCAAGAAAGATTCAATTTCCATTTTACCATTGTAAGTTGGAATGTCAACCTTCATTTTGAAATCGTTTTCTTGTTGATGGTAAGGAATTCTTGCATCTTCTCTTCTTTCCGGATGACCCTATATTGGATTTTTCGTATGGCCATGCTGATGGTAAGGAATTCTTGGTTCTCTCTCGTCCTCACTTGATGAATCCGACCAATCTTGATACCTTCGATATATAATGGATTTTCCTTGAGTTCTTGGTATCTTTTAGGTGCTATTTCCCATTCTTGATACCTTGTTGGAGCCGTGTTCCAATCTTGTGTTGTCTTTTGTTCGCCAGGATGCCTTTCTTGATGAATTTTCTCTCTGCCTTCTTGTTGGACTTTTGTGCCTCTCTTGCCCAATTAGTTTGTGCCGCTGGATTCAACGTTAGTTGCTCGGTCTGAAGGCCAATTTTTTCCCACATTAGTTCTAGTATTTTCTTGATCTCACGCACGTCGTTTTCAACTGACAGCAAGCGTGCAGTTGTCTCTTGTGGTGAGAGGACGGAGGTAGATTCCGCCTCTTTATCAACCAAGGATGGATCTCCACTTACGTTAGTCGAGACTTTCTTGGTTTTCATGATGGACGCGTCCCGAAAATCGAGCGCTCTAATACCAATTTGATGGAGCCGAGTATGTGAATAACCTCAAGATAATATTTTATATCCAAACTAGAGGGGAAAGAGCCTTTAAATAGGCTGTACAAAGGGCGGTTATGAATAACCACCTAACTAACCAAGAGGCACATGCCAAGCACATGGCTTATAAAGATAACAACTAACAAATGTAAAACTAAGCCAATATTCGGCTACATCACAAGGTGTTGTCTATGTTTTGCCTTACTTAACATGACTGTAGTTAGAAGGTTTATGATCCATTATGTTGTCAACTTCTAGAAAGAAAAGGTTTTGGTTTTCAGTTATTCCTAGTTTATATCTGAGCAGTATGGTTAGACGGGAGGAATTTTATGGTTCGTGAACAACAAGTTTACTATTTTTGGTTTTGATTCACAGGAGAATTATTACAGGCTGGACGGGATTTTACGTAGCTACCAGTCAAGGATATACACTGATGATGTTAGAGCTTCTTTTAAGGTTGGTGGCATTTAATGAGTTTTTTGTTTTTTTTTCTCGGTCCAATACTTCAAGTTGTTTAAAATATCTGTGATGTATTTATTTATCAGTTTAAGTTCTCGATGAAACGTTTGAGTTTACCTTATACAGTTCTTTAAAATACGGGTGAGCAAGAAAAGTCAAAAAATCGAGACGACCGACCTAAACCAATCGAACCGACGTTTGTCGGTCGGTTTTCTTATAAACTCGGTCGGGGTCGGTTTTACATTTTGAAAAACCCACTTTACGGTCGGTTGGCTCGCCCAAAAGGGACGAGAACCGACAGAACCGACCGAAAAAAAAAACTGATAAAGTGTCTGAGTTGACGCTGTTGCAGGCAACATTGATGCACTGCCTGCAGCAATCCCTGGTCTTCCCTAGGAATAATTAAAACATATTTTTTTTTTTTCAATTTCTTTCGTATCTCTCTTTCACACTCGTTTTTCTATTTTTTTTTTCTTCAAACCCTTTCAGATTTCTCTCATTTTTCTTTTCATTCTTTCTTTTGCAGCTTTCTCTTTTCACTCTCTCAGTATCTCTTTTATCTTTCTGCCATCAACAAGCATCTCCACCTCGTTGGAATGTCGTCCTTTCTTCGTCGGAGCTTAGCGCCACACGGACCGTCATGGTGTTTTTTTCTTCTCAGTTCGTTCTTTCTCCTTCATCTCATTCTCCGTTCTTTCTTCTGGTAAAGTATTGCCCTCACTTCTCCATTTTTCTTTCTCCACCTCACGGAAACAATGACACCATCTCTTCACCGGAACTTCCAAAACCGACCGATTTTTGCTCGTGGTCAGTTGATCGGTTCCGTAAAACTTCAAAAACCGACATCCACTGATCGACCAAAGCCATGTCAACAATCCGTTAGTAATTAACGGAAATTTGGATGGAGGGACCAAAATGAAACAAAATCCAAACCTCAGGGACTAAAATGTTGAGTTTTAAAACTTAGGGATCAAAATGAAACTTAACCCAAACCTCACGGACCAAAAGTGTAATTTTCCCTATATTTTATTATGGTTCATTATCCTTAGGTTAAAAATCACTTTTGGTCCCTAAACTTTCATGAAAGTAACAATTTGTCCCCTAAACTTTGATTTGTTACGATTTAGTCCCTATACTTTCAATTTTGTAACAATTTAGTCCCTAAACTTTAATGAGTAACAATTTAGTTCCCATACTTCCAGATTTGTAACAATTTAGTTCCTATACTTTCAAATTTGTAACAATTTAATCTTTGTTGCAAAAAAAATCATCAAAATTAAATGTCGATTTTTATTATTTAATGATTAAACTTTGTAGCTTATTAACATATTGTGTCCCAAATTAGTTTATTGATCTATCTTGATAAAAAAAATTCATTAAATCTTTACGTTAATTTTTCACGATAAGGACCAAAACGTTACAAATTTGAAAAGTACAGGGACTAAATTGTTACTTATTAAAGTTCAGGGACTAAATTGTTACAAAATTGAAAGTACAGGGACTAAATCGTTACAAAATTGAAAGTATAGGGACTAAATCATTACAAATCAAAGTTCAGGGACTAAAATGTTACTTTCATGAAAGTTTAGGGACTAAAAGTGATTTTTAACCTTATCCTTAATAACTGGGAGGGGTGTGATCACCAGCTACAATGTCTTTTTGTTCTCAATTATTTATGAGATGAGCATCATCTTAATAAAGTTGTTGTCATGGGTTAATAATCGCTCGCTAGGGGTGAGCATCATAGACCGAAAAATCGATCCGCTCGAATCGACATCGGTTGGTCGGTTTTTGAATTAAATCGGTTGGAGTCGGTATTTCCTAAAGAAAAACCGACAGGTCGGTCAGTTGGTGAGCGCAAAAAGACTCAAACCAGCTAGATTCGACCGGAAAAAAAAATGAAATGACCCTTTAAATGGTAGAGCTACTGTAACATTCAAATTAATTACAATTTTTGTTTTATTTCATTTTTTTTTCCTTAATCTTTCTCCCACCTTTCCTCCATTTTTTTTTCATCTCCCTCATTTTCTTCATCACTAAAACTCACATCTTCCTCTCTCTTCTCTTTCTTTCTTCTTTTCTTCTTTTTTTCTCACCTTTTTTTTATATCTTTTCCATTCTTTTCTTCTTTCTCTTCTCCTCTCTCTCACTCTCTCTCTCTCTCTCTCCCTCTCTCTCTCTCTCTCTCCCTCTCTCTTTTGGTTTGTTGTTTCAATATTCTTTTTTTCCGTTCATCAATGTTAGAAAACTGACCAAAATTGATCGACCACCTGTATGGTCGGTCGGTCGGTGCACCAAATATCTTCAAAATCAATTTAAGTCGACCGACCAAATCGATAAATTGGTGGTCGGCGTTAGTTTGAGCCCAAAACCGATGCTTGATTGACGTTGATCACCCCTGGCGCTCGCTTGACTTTGTGGTGATGGTGCGAAAAGGCGAAAAATTGCGCATCAAGGCGAGTGCCTTTTGGATACTTTCAAGGTGCTGAAGCCTCACCTCTTGCACTCGCCTCAACAACACTTATTCCAACACAACCCCAATACTTCCTCTAGTTCTGCTCGCCACTCATAATCCTCGGTTAAGATAGGCCCATGTGATTGGGTTGTGTACCATTCTCCCAACATTCTTTTGAGTTGAGGCACATGGAAGATGTCATGAACGGTGGCCTCTAATGGTAACTCAATTTTCTAAGCAACCTGCCCTATTCGTTCCAACACACAATATGACCCAAAGTATTTTAGAGATAGCTTCTCACATCTTTTCTTGGCCAAAGACTTCGTCGATAGGGTCTCACCTTTATGCATACCATGTCCCCAACCTTAAACTCCAATTCACGATGTTTTCTGTCCGCAATTTTCTTCATTCGATCTTGGGCAATCTGAAGTTGCTCCTTTCTAAGGCAACGTCTTGGTCAACCAACTGTTGATCCACGGCATTGTTGGTGGTCTTTCGATCCCCATAAGAAAGTAGGGGTGGAGGTTGTCTTCTATACACAACATTAAAGGGTGTTGTGTTGATGGAAACATTGAATGTCATATTGTACCAGTATTTCGTCCACGAGATCCATTGTTCCAACTTCTTTGGTTGCTCCCCTCCGAAACATAATCACAAGTAATTCTCCACATTCCTATTAACTCCTTCCGTTGGTTCGAGCTCTATAGTCGACGCACAAGCTCCTCCCACCATCCTTCTTCTTGACTAACAACATTGGACTAGAAAACGTGTTGTTGCTCGATCAGACAATTCCAGATGCTAGCATTTCCTTGATCAGTTTCTCAATTTTCAACTTCTGCGAACGAGCATATTTATATGGCCTAACGTTGACTGAACCTTGTCCCTCCTTCAACCCTTCCTCTTGGGGGGAAGTCCTTCTGGTATGTGGAATATATCTTTGTACTCGAACAATAACTTTCCCACCGCAGGTGGTAGTTGAACTTCCTTCTCATCCTCACTTGACGAGGAACCCATGATCCGCTTCATTCCAAGTCTTTAGCTAACATTTTTAAGGACACCTTGGCTTTATTAAGGGATGGGTCCCCTTTGATGGTTATTTTCTAGTAGCCTGAAACAAAAGTCATGGTCAATGCGGCCCAATCGACTCCCATCACCTCCATAGTTCGCCACCCCTTACCCATTACGATTCCATAATGAGACTTTCTGGACACGTTGATCTTGAGTTCATCTACTAGTTTCTGGGATATGAAATTGTGGGTGGCTCCGCAATGGATCAATATCACGACCTCCCTTTCTCCCAACGCTCCTTTGACTTTCATTGTTCCTGGAGTCGAGAAACCTATCACTGATTTCAAATCCAGTTCCTTTAAATCCCCTATTTCTAGGGTAGAGTCATCTTCCTCTTCTTCTGAAATGGCCCCTTGGATCAACTTGGTTTCTTCCAACCCTTTTAACAGAAGAACCCTAAGTTCCCTTGTCTCACGATTCTTGCATTTATGATTCGCACTATATTTCCTGTCGCATCTGAAGCGTAGCCCTTTGTCTTTCTTAACTTGAAATTCGACGTCTGAGAGTTTTGGGTAAAGATTCCTTGCATCCTATATCCCCTTCTTTCTGTAAACATAATCGCACACGTTTGCATCGGGTTACCAGACTTCTGATTCGATTTAGCCCGAGTGTTTGGGCTGGTCTTTCCCGTCCCTTGGGAGCCGACTTGTTAGACTCTGCCATTGATCCTAAGCTCAACATCACTCTCGCGAGTTTGGTGGCTTCATCGCCGTCTTCAATCGCACACGTTTGCATCGGGTTACCAGACTTCTGATTCGATTTAGCCCGAGTGTTTGGGCTGGTCTTTCCCGTCCCTTGGGAGCCGACTTTGTTAGACTCTGCCATTGATCCTAAGCTCAACATCACTCTCGCGAGTTTGGTGGCTTCATCTCCGTCTTCAATCTGTTGGGCCTGGGTAGTCTTCGAGCCCAACAAGTTGTCTGTTCACCACTGTCGCCTTAACTTTTGGATTGAGTCCGTTCAAGAAGGTATTTTCTAGGACGTCCTCTTGCATATTCGGTAGCAGCGTCGAGTAGCCCTCGAATTTCTTGGTATATTCTGTCACGCTCTCTTCTTGTTTGATAGCTAAAAATCTCGCATACAGACTACCTTCTTGAGAAGGTATAAAGCGTTTAAACATTCGATCCTTGAAGTCTTCCCACGATTTGATTTTCTTGCGATTGTGAGACCATATGTACCAGTCAACAACGTATTTGTCAAAGCTGATGATTGCAGTCAAGTTGTAATCTTTTCCCGTTCAGTCACCTTGTGTATCTCGAAAGCTCTCGACATGAAACAACCACGAATCGAGGTTGATCCTAGTGAAGATTGACATTTCTAGTCGTTTTAACTTGCTGCAATCTCTGCTGGATTTGGGTGGTGATGAATCCCTCTTTTCCATCTATGATTTTCTCGTCGGTTCCTTTGTTTCCTCCCCCAACTTTCGTTTTTGCGAGGATCCTTCAATAATTGACGAAGAAGATTTCCCCTTTGAAGCTAATAGGTTAACCATCATCATAGTCATTCGCTCTATGCTCTTTTCTACCCGTTGCATCAATGTCTTTCTCTGTTGCATTGACTCTTTCCTCTATTTGTTTTTGGGCCATTCTTCGTGTCCTCTCCAGGCTGATGTGCTCTGATACCACTTTGTTAGATATCCTGCAATATATCTCCGATAACAAACACTAAGAGCAATATGCAAGCCAAAGTAAGAAAGTCCAACCTTGTTCTATTGCAGGAATGCCAATAGATAGTGGGATTTTATTTTCGATTGTATTGAAAATAGTTCAAGAACACAAAATAAGAAGATAACAGTCCAGCTATCCGAGAGGTTCGAGAACTCTCCCAAGAACACAAAATTGTTTAATGTTCTATAAGCTTGTTGGAATATATCTCTGATTATTTGATTGAAAGGAAATCTAAGTGAATAAATTGGAACTTACAAAGTACGTAAATGAAGCGGTAGACATTGTATGTGATTGCAAAATCAATTGATATCAGTGTGTTTAGTTTGCTTTTACTTCAGTGTGGGGTACTTCTACTTCTACTTCTATCTAAAGGTGAACAGTTAGCATTGCAAGCAAATGGAGAGCAAGAGTGGGAAAAAGAGAAAGAATGAGGGCGAAGAGCTTCAACGTAAAAAGAAAAAGAGAGGAGATGAAATGAGAGTGGGAAGAAGAGAAAGGAGGGAGGGAGGAGGAAACGTGATGGTGAGAGGAAATAAAAAAAAAATTAAAAAGCATGTTTTAAAAATAAGTAATGATAAGATGAAGTTGGCCAGTTAGGTCGGTTTGAGCCTTTTTGGGCTCATCGACTGATGGACTAGTCGAACCCCGACCGACACATCTAAAAAATTGATTGAGCGACATCAGTTGAGTCGGTTTCGATCGGTTGGCTCAGTTTTTCGATCTTCAATGCTCCCCTTACCTACAGTACAGGTATTTATCAACTAACTCAAGCACTAGAGAGAGGTGGGATAGGACATCAATAGGCCAGGGAGCGAAAACCACTTAGTTACTTGCCAAATCGAAGAAAGCAGGAGGCACCTCGCCTAACAACGGGATGTTTGGTCCAAGGAGTTAGAGTTATGAAATTTGGAGTAGGAGTTATAACTTTGTGGGACCCACAATAAAGTGTTGGAATAGGAGTCAATAAGTGTTGGGTCCATAATAGAGTGTTGTAATTGGTTAATAAGTTTGTGGGTCCCATAATCGGGTGTGTATGCCCTTGGGCCAAAAAAGGAGTTATACTCCACCCAACTCGTTGGGCCAAACACCCCCTCAAATCTGCTGTGTGAAATTGAAGAAGAAATGGGTGGGGTCCTTGATCAAGAAAGAGTTGGGAGTTGAGATCCAAACACCAATTTGAGGGGACAGGGCAACTCGGGCTTCCCAAGTTGGTGGCCCAAACACCCCTTGAAGAAGTTGGTGAACAATCAACAAGAGCCAAAATCCCCTTAAAAGCCCTTAAAAACAACACTAAAATCTGAGGAGAAGAAGTTGCTAAACAAAAAGCCTTTGGGAATAAGCTACAAAAAGCTTGTGGGTCCCAAGTCTTTCGCTGAGGACATTCATTTGACAAATGCCCGGTCTGGTTGCACCTGAAGGATTTCCCTAAAGTAGGCCTGGAATATGTATTTGAATTCCTCCTTGAAGTTGGTTCTTTTGCTAAACCCATGTCTATCTGCTTGCCTTTTTCTGCTACCGATGAAGTTTGAGATGGATTTTTGTCAATTGCAGCATTTCTTGAATTGTAGGTGTTAGATTCCCCTGTGTTCCTCCTAGTGTACTAACGCTTGATTCGATTGGCTATTTGCTCTTCGGCTGTAGCAGCTGCGGTAATGGCTTCATTCAAGAAGGCTATAGGTTGGAAAGAAATGCGTTCTTGAATATCCGTTTGTAGCCCACCTTTGTATCTTGCTACCAAGCATTGCTGATTCTCACCAAGGTTTGTTCGAGCCCCCAATCTGTGGAACTCCTCGGTATATTCCATCACTGTGCGTGTCCCTTGGCGGCAATTTTGGTATTGAGTGTACAAAATTTGTTCAAAATTGGCGGGAAGAAATCTGTCTTTCATCATCCGCTTCATTCTTTCCCATTTCCGTATTGGTCTTTTTCCAAATCTTTGGCGGTTGATTTCAAGTTGATCCCACCATGCTTGTGCTCCCCCTTTCAACTTGAGAGCTACTAATTTTACTTTCTTAGTCTCCGGTGTATTCATGTAATCAAAAAAATTCTCCACGTGTCGTATCCATTCCAAGAAAGATTCAATTTCCATTTTACCATTGTAAGTTGGAATGTCAACCTTCATTTTGAAATCGTTTTCTTGTTGATTGTAAGGAATTCTTGCATCTTCTCTTCTTTCCGGATGACCATATATTGGATTTTTCGGATGGCCATGCTGATGGTAAGGAATTCTTGGTTCTCTCTCGTCCTCACTTGATGAATCCGACCAATCTTGATACCTTCGATATATAATGGATTTTCCTTGAGTTCTTGGTATCTTTTAGGTGCTATTTCCCATTCTTGATACCTTGTTGGAGCCGTGTTCCAATCTTGTGCTGTCTTTTGTTCGCCAGGATGCCTTTCTTGATGAATTTTCACTCTGCCTTCTTGCTGGACTTTTGTGCCTCTCTTGCCCAATTAGTTTGTGCCGCTGGATTCAACGTTAGTTGCTCGGTCTGAAGGCCAATTTTTTCCCACATTAGTTCTAGTATTTTCTTGATCTCACGCACGTCGTTTTCAACTGACAGCAAGCGTGCAGTTGTCTCTTGTGGTGAGAGGACGGAGGTAGATTCCGCCTCTTTATCAACCAAGGATGGATCTCCACTTACGTTAGTCGAGACTTTCTTGGTTTTCATGATGGACGCGTCCCGAAAATCGAGCGCTCTAATACCAATTTGATGGAGCCGAGTATGTGAATAACCTCAAGATAATATTTTATATCCAAACTAGAGGGGAAAGAGCCTTTAAATAGGCTGTACAAAGGGCGGTTATGAATAACCACCTAACTAACCAAGAGGCACATGCCAAGCACATGGCTTATAAAGATAACAACTAACAAATGTAAAACTAAGCCAATATTCGGCTACATCACAAGGTGTTGTCTATGTTTTGCCTTACTTAACATGACTGTAGTTAGAAGGTTTATGATCCATTATGTTGTCAACTTCTAGAAAGAAAAGGTTTTGGTTTTCAGTTATTCCTAGTTTATATCTGAGCAGTATGGTTAGACGGGAGGAATTTTATGGTTCGTGAACAACAAGTTTACTATTTTTTGGTTTTGATTCACAGGAGAATTATTACAGGCTGGACGGGATTTTACGTAGCTACCAGTCAAGGATATACACTGGATGATGTTGGAGCTTCTTTTAAGGTTGGTGGCATTTAATGAGTTTTTTTTTTTTTTTTCTCGGTCCAATACTTCAAGTTGTTTAAAATATCTGTGATGTATTTATTTATCAGTTTAAGTTCTCTATGAAACGTTTGAGTTTACCTTATACAGTTCTTTAAAATATGGGTGAGCAAGAAAAGTCGAAAAATCGAGACGACCGACCTAAACCGATCGAACCGACGTTGGTCGGTCGGTTTTCTTATAAACTCGGTCGGGGTCGGTTTTACATTTTGAAAAACCCACTTTACGGTCGGTTGGCTCGCCCAAAAGGGACGAGAACCGACAGAACCGACCGAAAAAAAAAAACTGATAAAGTGTCTGAGTTGACGCTGTTGCAGGCAACATTGATGCACTGCCTGCAGCAATCCCTGGTCTTCCCTAGGAATAATTAAAACATATTTTTATTTTTTTTTTCAATTTCTTTCGTATCTCTCTTTCACACTCGTTTTTCTATTTTTTTTTTCTTCAAACCCTTTCAGATTTCTCTCATTTTTCTTTTCATTCTTTCTTTTGCAGCTTTCTCTTTTCACTCTCTCAGTATCTCTTTTATCTTTCTGCCATCAACAAGCATCTCCACCTCGTTGGAATGTCGTCCTTTCTTCGTCGGAGCTTAGCGCCACACGGACCGTCATGGTGTTTTTTTCTTCTCAGTTCGTTCTTTCTCCTTCATCTCATTCTCCGTTCTTTCTTCTGGTAAAGTATTGCCCTCACTTCTCCATTTTTCTTTCTCCACCTCACGGAAACAATGACACCATCTCTTCACCGGAACTTCCAAAACCGACCGATTTTTGCTCGTGGTCAGTTGATCGGTTCCGTAAAACTTCAAAAACCGACATCCACTGATCGACCAAAGCCATGTCAACAATCCGTTAGTAATTAACGGAAATTTGGATGGAGGGACCAAAATGAAACAAAATCCAAACCTCAGGGACTAAAATGTTGAGTTTTAAAACTTAGGGATCAAAATGAAACTTAACCCAAACCTCACGGACCAAAAGTGTAATTTTCCCTATATTTTATTATGGTTCATTATCCTTAGGTTAAAAATCACTTTTGGTCCCTAAACTTTCATGAAAGTAACAATTTGTCCCCTAAACTTTGATTTGTTACGATTTAGTCCCTATACTTTCAATTTTGTAACAATTTAGTCCCTAAACTTTAATGAGTAACAATTTAGTTCCCATACTTCCAGATTTGTAACAATTTAGTTCCTATACTTTCAAATTTGTAACAATTTAATCTTTGTTGCAAAAAAAATCATCAAAATTAAATGTCGATTTTTATTATTTAATGATTAAACTTTGTAGCTTATTAACATATTGTGTCCCAAATTAGTTTATTGATCTATCTTGATAAAAAATTTCATTAAATCTTTACATTAATTTTTCACGATAAGGACCAAAACGTTACAAATTTGAAAAGTACAGGGACTAAATTGTTACTTATTAAAGTTCAGGGACTAAATTGTTACAAAATTGAAAGTACAGGGACTAAATCGTTACAAAATTGAAAGTATAGGGACTAAATCATTACAAATCAAAGTTCAGGGACTAAAATGTTACTTTCATGAAAGTTTAGGGACTAAAAGTGATTTTTAACCTTATCCTTAATAACTGGGAGGGGTGTGATCACCAGCTACGATGTCTTTTTGTTCTCAATTATTTATGAGATGAGCATCATCTTAATAAAGTTGTTGTCATGGGTTAATAATCGCTCGCTAGGGGTGAGCATCATAGACCGAAAAATCGATCCGCTCGAATCGACATCGGTTGGTCGGTTTTTGAATTAAATCGGTTGGAGTCGGTATTTCCTAAAGAAAAACCGACAGGTCGGTCAGTTGGTGAGCGCAAAAAGACTCAAACCAGCTAGATTCGACCGGAAAAAAAAATGAAATGACCCTTTAAATGGTAGAGCTACTGTAACATTCAAATTAATTACAATTTTTGTTTTATTTCATTTTTTTTTCCTTAATCTTTCTCCCACCTTTCCTCCATTTTTTTTTCATCTCCCTCATTTTCTTCATCACTAAAACTCACATCTTCCTCTCTCTTCTCTTTCTTTCTTCTTTTCTTCTTTTTTTCTCACCTTTTTTTTATATCTTTTCCATTCTTTTCTTCTTTCTCTTCTCCTCTCTCTCTCTCTCTCTCTCTCTCTCTCCCTCTCTCTCTCTCTCTCTCCCTCTCTCTTTTGTGGTTTGTTGTTTCAATATTCTTTTTTTCCGTTCATCAATGTTAGAAAACTGACCAAAATTGATCGACCACCTGTATGGTCGGTCGGTCGGTGCACCAAATATCTTCAAAATCAATTTAAGTCGACCGACCAAATCGATAAATTGGTGGTCGGCGTTAGTTTGAGCCCAAAACCGATGTTGATTGACGTTGATCACCCCTGGCGCTCGCTTGACTTTGTGGTGATGGTGCGAAAAGGCGAAAAATTGCGCATCAAGGCGAGTGCCTTTTGGATACTTTCAAGGTGTGAAGCCTCACCTCTTGCACTCGCCTCAACAACACTTATTCCAACACAACCCCAATACTTCCTCTAGTTCTGCTCGCCACTCATAATCCTCGGTTAAGATAGGCCCATGTGATTGGGTTGTGTACCATTCTCCCAACATTCTTTTGAGTTGAGGCACATGGAAGATGTCATGAACGGTGGCCTCTAATGGTAACTCAATTTTCTAAGCAACCTGCCCTATTCGTTCCAACACACAATATGACCCAAAGTATTTTAGAGATAGCTTCTCACATCTTTTCTTGGCCAAAGACTTCGTCGATAGGGTCTCACCTTTATGCATACCATGTCCCCAACCTTAAACTCCAATTCACGATGTTTTCTGTCCGCAATTTTCTTCATTCGATCTTGGGCAATCTGAAGTTGCTCCTTTCTAAGGCAACGTCTTGGTCAACCAACTGTTGATCCACGGCATTGTTGGTGGTCTTTCGATCCCCATAAGAAAGTAGGGGTGGAGGTTGTCTTCTATACACAACATTAAAGGGTGTTGTGTTGATGGAAACATTGAATGTCATATTGTACCAGTATTTCGTCCACGAGATCCATTGTTCCAACTTCTTTGGTTGCTCCCCTCCGAAACATAATCACAAGTAATTCTCCACATTCCTATTAACTCCTTCCGTTGGTTCGAGCTCTATAGTCGACGCACAAGCTCCTCCCACCATCCTTCTTCTTGACTAACAACATTGGACTAGAAAACGTGTTGTTGCTCGATCAGACAATTCCAGATGCTAGCATTTCCTTGATCAGTTTCTCAATTTTCAACTTCTGCGAATGGGCATATTTATATGGCCTAACGTTGACTGAACCTTGTCCCTCCTTCAACCCTTCCTCTTGGGGGGAAGTCCTTCTGGTATGTGGAATATATCTTTGTACTCGAACAATAACTTTCCCACCGCAGGTGGTAGTTGAACTTCCTTCTCATCCTCACTTGACGAGGAACCCATGATCCGCTTCATTCCAAGTCTTTAGCTAACATTTTTAAGTACACCTTGGCTTTATTAAGGGATGGGTCCCCTTTGATGGTTATTTTCTAGTAGCCTGAAACAAAAGTCATGGTCAATGCGGCCCAATCGACTCCCATCACCTCCATAGTTCGCCACCCCTTACCCATTACGATTCCATAATGAGACTTTCTGGACACGTTGATCTTGAGTTCATCTACTAGTTTCTGGGATATGAAATTGTGGGTGGCTCCGCAATGGATCAATATCACGACCTCCCTTTCTCCCAACGCTCCTTTGACTTTCATTGTTCCTGGAGTCGAGAAACCTATCACTGATTTCAAATCCAGTTCCTTTAAATCCCCTATTTCTAGGGTAGAGTCATCTTCCTCTTCTTCTGAAATGGCCCCTTGGATCAACTTGATTTCTTCCAACCCTTTTAACAGAAGAACCCTAAGTTCCCTTGTCTCACGATTCTTGCATTTATGATTAGCACTATATTTCCTGTCGCATCTGAAGCGTAGCCCTTTGTCTTTCTTAACTTGAAATTCGACGTCTGAGAGTTTTGGGTAAAGATTCCTTGCATCCGATATCCCCTTCTTTCTGTAAACATAATCGCACACGTTTGCATCGGGTTACCAGACTTCTGATTCGATTTAGCCCGAGTGTTTGGGCTGGTCTTTCCCGTCCCTTGGGAGCCGACTTTGTTAGACTCTGCCATTGATCCTAAGCTCAACATCACTCTCGCGAGTTTGGTGGCTTCATCTCCGTCTTCAATCGCACACGTTTGCATCGGGTTACCAGACTTCTGATTCGATTTAGCCCGAGTGTTTGGGTTGGTCTTTCCCGTCCCTTGCATAGCAAAAAAATTGTCATCAGCAAACAAAAGATGCAAGAGATACAACTTATCCTTCAACATCTTAAACCCCTCAAAAACACCCATCTCCACTCCTCAAGAGACCATTCTAGGGAGGTTGTCCACAACCGGGAAAAAAAGGAATGAAGGAATGGAGAAAGAGGATCACCAAATCCATTGATAGCAAAGGTCTTACCCCTAAGTTTACCATTTACCAGGATCGCCACCTAGAAACAATTTTATTTTAAAATAATAATAATAGTAAATAAATAAATAAATAAAAGAGCACCTTCTCTAAGAAATCTCAATCCACATAATCAATTTTAAAAATCATAAACTTTTCAAAATCAATTTTAAAAATAACATCTTCATGTTTATTTTAATAAGAAACTGGAAGGATTGGAAAAAAATAATAATAATAAATAAATAACTTCATGTTTACAACTCCTATAATCCTCAATTGCTGCCTCATTAGCCATAAGAACTTGATCCAAAATTTCTCTCTTTGCCATAAAAAGCCCCTTGAGACTCAAAAATCAGACTAGGAAAGTCTTCCATCGACCTATGGGCCAAAACCACAGGATCACTTCGTGCAATAATATGCCACGTCTGCATAAAAGTCCAACCTTCCAGGGTGGAAAATACTCAAAAAAGAAAAGAAAAGAAAAGAACAGAAAAAGAAAGAATGCATCATCAAACCAAGAAAATATAACAGTATGCTAAAATGTTTTAGTGTATAGGATATAAACCTTCTCTGTGCGGCAATTCGGATCACAACTGTGGTTAATGAAACGCCCCAAATTTCCTTTCCCACATGCATCTATGACCTGTAACAAGATTTGAAATAACTTTCGCCAAAAAGGAAAAGGAGGAAAAGGGGATGCAATTAAGAAAAGTGGTCTGCATATTAGTTCCTCATCAGCGGTCTAGGACAGTCTGGAATATGATAAAATCTTGAACTATAATTCTTTTACACAACAAAATGTTAGCTCTAACAGGATACAATAAGAAGAAAAACTAAAAGAATTCTTACTTCGTAGTAATTAAGACATAATTATATTCTCAAAGCATTTTACATAAAAGATGTCCAGGTTCTTTTTTTACCAGAAACAAATTTTTCATGATGAAGATAGAAAAATGTTTTGAGGATACAAATCGCAAAGGGAGTCGAAAGAAAACAAACAAGCAAAAATCTCAAAAATTACAAGAGAGCCAAAAGGATAAATAAAGCATTGAAGAATTCCAAGGAAAGATCTAGTAGAACAACTTGAAACCCAGCAAACTAAAGCAACCAACTAAAACCATTTCCTCCAAGCTAGAAAAACTGCAACATGCTTCAGCCAAACCTCGGAAAGGATGATCAGCCACTAAAAACGAGAACTCTCTTCTTATCGAAGGAAAACACCAATACCAGTTTAAAATCTCCTTTGCTGCAAAAAACCAATAACTAACCAAACTAAAAGCTTCTTGAGCACACCAACATGAAAGAAAACTCAACCAAATGTTCTGCATGCATATTTCCAAATTAATGACCCAACCAAACACATCCATGACAAGTCATCCGCATGCATATTTCCAAATTAATGACCCAACCAAACAATAGCATTAAGATGGGCATGATTCTTATCTTTCTTCCATGAAGTTGAGTATTTCATTCTTCCATTTTAAGGGTGAGGGGGCTGAAGGTGATCCTCCCTTTATTATTGGCTAGTATCATAGTCATTTCTTTATCTCAGAGGATATGATCAAGTATTTCATCCTGTCATTGTGGAAGTCTCTCCTTGTAACCACAACAATCTCCTTCTACCTAAACCCCTCTAACTTCACTTACTTCTACCTTTGAAAAGGTAATCACGTTAATGCTATTGTTTTTTATAACTCCTTCAACTATGTCGGCGTAGGACAAGCCTCCTCTTTCCCCTTTCCCCTTCTTTTTTCTGCTATTTCAGTTTTTCTTTCCACGATTAGTTGTGGTAGCTTTCCAATTCAAGAAATCTAGTAAGATTCCTCCGTGGAGGGACCATCCTATTGAGTTTATGGCGTCTGAAGTTAGGCATCCTAGGCATTGTCTAACCACACTCCTTTTTTCTTCGGATCATGTCGAGAGTTTTTTGTACATAATAGAAGAACATGTTTTTGGTGACTTGAGGAGCTCATATCAGATGTACACCATGCCCCACCATCACTTGAATGGAGGTTAGTTAATGCTTGCATGGTCGTTTGATCTTTTAGTTTTCATGCCAAATGACCTAGCTTGCAGAGTCATGTCAAGTATGGCTCAAGCGACAAGATTGCACACATTCATTTCCCCATGTGATTGAAGGTGTTACACATGAAAATATGGTTTCACTTGTGTTGACTAGGCAAATGTTGTGGGCTTTATTTCACACCCTTGCTTTCACGTCTGTGTTTATTTGATTATTTGGATTTGTAGGTTCGGTGCTTTAGCATATAACTGTCGATGCAAGCATCTTAGTAGTGTTGTGGGGTGATGTTCCACGTTTCGGAATTAAGTCTTTATGGAAAAATTGAGTCTATTTCGCTAAAGGTCTAGTTTGGAAAATTAGAAATTTCAGTTTAGTTCTCAGCTCGATGAATTAAATCTCGACAATTCAGGAATTTTGACTTAGGATTACTCAATTGTTTAAAAACTTTAATTTGGTTTAAACTTTGGATAAGAGATTCAATTTGGAATTTAAATTAAGGTTCTCTCTTTATTATTTTTGGGTTATTAAGGGAAAATAGAGAAGCCCTAAAGGAACGAAAGAAAAAAATCTCTTATCTTTCTCCTTCTTCCCTTCCATGTTGTCAGCCCCCCTCCCTTATGTTATTCTTCTTCACACGTGTAGCGGACCCACAGCCACGGTCCCCTCTTTTCGGGAAGCAGTCATAAGTAGCACGAAGTCCCTCGTGTTCTGTCCTTCGTTAAGCAAGCCCCCAACTGCTCGATTCTCTCCCTCTCTCAAAATTTCCTCTCATTTTCTTGGCCAAGACCCGCGAGCCTTTTTCCCTCTCATGTTTTCTATGTTTGGCAACCCTCCAACGGCGACATGTCTCTCCCTCACAATTCCGGCCAAGACCTGCACATAGGATTCTCTCCCTCTTGATTCTGTTTGGCAAGCGTTTGGCATTTTCAGTAAGTTCAGTCTTGATCCACTCAAGTTCTTCAAGTTTCAACTTATGACCATATAGTTTTGGACTTCGAAATTGTTCTAGATCATGATCCATGCTTATTCAACTTGGAATTTGGAGTGACTCATTAATGGTCTTAAAATGTAGGATTGTGCCTTGTTTGATATCATCTCTGTAGCACGTTTTGGGGGTCGTTTGGTACTGATCAACGAGCATTTGGGCTCGAAATTGGCTTACAACAATTGTCCATAGGTCGAAAGGCCTCGAATTGGATTACCATAACCATGGGATTTGGATCGTTTACCAGCAAGCTTTTGCCTTGTTTGGCATGGTTTGATAAGGTTTCAAAGTTCTTAACACATTCTTGAATAACCTTTTTGGTGTTGATTCCTGATAGTTGTCAAGCTATTTCTTGTAGTTTGAGTCAAATTAGAGTAATTTAAGAGTCCCAAACACATCGAGCACTAATTACCAAGAGCTAAAGTTTGTTTTGGGTTAAGTGTAAGTGTTGAATTAGTCTAAATAAGTTTCTAATGCTTAGAATCTCCCTATTTGTATTCCTAGGCTAGTTTGGAGCCTTTGAATTAAGATTAAAGGCCCTATTCGGTAAGAATGTTCCTTTTTAAGCACTTTTGAGCTTCAAGTAAAGCTTGAATTGAGTTTAGCCTTAAAGCTTTGCAATTCTTTTTCAAGAGATTGTTAGATCATTTTAGGAGCGTCTTGGATTACTAGATCATCAGTTTGATTACATGAAACATGTCGTTTGCTTACATGCTTTAAACCTATGATATGTAATGAAGGAAACATATTGACTTGTTGTATGTGATAAGCATATTAAACTGTTTATTTCTTAAGCATGTTGTACTATTGTCTGTTGGCTATGCTGAATGCAAGTCATGTTTGCATAAGGTGTGTTCATTGGGTGGAGCATGACGCGTAAATCATGTGCTAGGTGTGTGTGCGTAGCGTGATGCAAAAATCACGTGAGTGTGTGCTGTGCATGACATGTAATTCATGTTGGGTGAGTTTATGGAGCGTGACATGGAAATCACATGTCGAGATGTGAGTGTTGAACGTGACGCGAAAATCATGTGTGGTGTGCGAGCATGGTGTGGAAACCATGTGAGGGTACTTTGCATGATGTGTGGATTCATGTTGTCATCCTGTCATATTATAGCATGAGTTGCATTGTTTGATTTATTACTTTAAAAGCATGTTTGTTTTAATCGTTTGAAAAGCATGATGGATGCATGTGCTATGTTTGTTGGTTGTTGTTTGGTGGCTCACCAGGTGTGAACTACTTATCAGTACTATTGTTGTATTGACTTTCTTTCCCTTTTCCCCCAACATTTCGGTGTCTCAAGTAGCTTGAGTCTGGTGAGTTCTGAGGAGGAGGCTTGAGAGGTATGACCTTCATGGTTTAATATTTTTATTATTTTGCTTATGTTTAAATAGGTCCCTAGTTTCTCGTTTTAAGCTTTAGGTGGTTTTAGCTTCATGGTTTAGGTTGTGTTTCATGCGAGATCTGACTCGCTTGCTTTTTGGAAGTTCGAAGTCTGTTTTGTTGGCCGAAAGTGTTGTGGAAGTTGTAATTAGGCAGTTTTGTATTAGAAGTATGTTCTTTATTAACAGGTTTAAATAAAACTTGGGACGTTACAGTTGGTATTAGAGCCAAATTGTTCTTGTAGACTGACCTAGGAAAACGTGGTCGTTTGGTTGTTTTGGGTAATTGTCTTCCTCGTTCTCCTCTCCTTCACTAGGTATGGAAGTGTAATTTGCTTTTCTGAATGATATTATTATGTTACCTGTTTGTGTGGATCTTTTGGATTAATTGCCTTATATGTATATTGCGCCTGGTTGCTAGAGTTATTTGCTTTTCCTGATGTTTGCCTTTCAGAGTTATTGTTTGATTTTCTTTGTATGCTTGTCGATTGTCTTGTGTGCCTTGTTTGGGCATGTTTTGTTTTCCATGGCTGCTTTATTTTGTAGTAGTTAGGCTTATGATGCTTCCTTTAACTAGATAGATAGCTTGCTTTGGTTGTGTGTCATTTTCTTGCTAGTAGGAGTAGGATGCTCCCTTAATTAGCTAAATAGTCTGTTTTGATCAAATGATTGTTGTTTGCTAGTAGGCATAGGATGTTGCCGTAGTTTCTTAGATAGCTTGTGTTTTTTTTGGTTTGTGCTTGTTGTGTGTTAGGAGGTTAGATGGTTGTCTTAGAGCTTAATGTAAGAGCTTTCTTTACCTTGGAGGGTTAGTAAGTTGGCCAAGACCTTAAGGAATCAAGAAATTTTCATAGGAAGTAGTGGAGCTAGTGGACTTCCTATGCAAGCAAGGTTTCTTAAGTTGGAATAGGCTAGAGGTCACCATATCGTGGGTGTGAATTGGTTGGTTTTTAATTAAGAAATCATGGGGATGGTCTAAGAAGGAAGTTCACTATAGTTACCATTTGGCCAAAGTTCTAGGTTCTTAAGTTGGAATAGGCTAGAGGTCACCATATCGTGGGTGTGAATTGGTTGGTTTTTAATTAAGAAATCATGGGGATGGTCTAAGAAGGAAGTTCACTATAGTTACCATTTGGCCAAAGTTCTAGGTTCAAAGGAATGAAAGTAGAAATTCAAAGATAGCATATGTTTCAAGAGGCAAGTGTCTCTTGCATCTTGGTACTTTGAAGTATTATGGACTTATATATAGAGTTGTTACTTTGGACTACCTCATTTCCTAAGGCATCCTATTGAATTTCACCGATTGGAATGAAAAAACTCAAGGTATAGTTGTAAGGACATTGGACGAGGGATTATTCCCCCTAATGTGTCACCTCCCCCAATGGGAATTAACAATGTGGCAATGAAAAAAAAAAAGTATTCTCCCCCCTCGACCGAACTCCAATTTGTTAAATGTGTCTCACTTGCATTTTTTCTTCTTTTGGATTAAGTATGTTTAATTCTTATTGATCCAAAGACCATTCATATATTAAAAAAGAGAAATTACCATGTTTAGTTTCCAGGTGGGTCAACAAGAATTTTGGAGAAGCTTATGAAGGCCTTTGTATAGTAACGGGTTGATGAGAGGAAGCATTATTTAGTCCTATGAAATATAGTGTCTAGATCTTTGGACCTTGGTGGGTTAGGTATAGGTAATTAAAAGGAGCAAATAAATGGCTATGACACTTTGCTTGTGCGTTCGATTCCCTATCGTATGGACCCATCTCTGAGTTTCTGACTTGATCGTTTCTTTTTATTTTATTGTTTGGATGTATTTGGTGTTGTATTGGCATCTTGATTAATTCCTAAATTGTTGTTCTCCCCCTTGTTATTGTTTTCTGATGTGTTTGTGTTTATTGCATCTTTTTAAGGAAATTTTGTATGATAGTTGATTGATTGGTAGGGTAGCAACTTCTATTTGGATTTGTGTTCTGAGTTATTATAATTTAGCCTACATGTCCGGTTGTTAAGGTCTCGTTTGATAACCATTTGGTTTTTGGTTTTTGAAAATTATGCTTGTTTTGTCCTAATTTCCTTAGCCAAATTTATGCTTTTTTAGCCAAATTCCAAAAACAAAAACAAGACTTTGAAAACTACCTTTTCTAGTTTTTAAAACTTGACTTGGTTTTTGAAAACATGGAAATAGGGGTAGATGACAAAACAAATAAACTTATGAGTGGTATTAGTATAGACTTAATTTTCAAAAACCAAATGGTTATCAAACAAGGCTTAAGTAGTTTGTGTTTGTTTTTAGTTTTCTGTTTTTTTGAAGTCAGGCTTACTTTCTCTGAATTTCTATAGTCCATTCTTTCGAACGTATTTGAATTCTTGGTAAAGTTTCAAAAAACAAAATTTAAAAGTGATTTTCAATGACAAAGGGTATGTTTTGGAGGTGATTTTAGAATAAGTATTGTAAGTTGAGTGATTTGATAATAATTAAAATTTTTTTTTTGAAATGTGATAATAATTAAATTTTAAAAGTGTTTAATTATAAATCATTTTAATATTTGACTCAATATTTGTAGGAGTGATTTAAACTTAATCATATTTAATTTTTTAAAATGATTAATGTTTATTTTCAAAGGTGATTTTAATGTCTCTATACATAGTTTGATTATTTTAAAATCATCAAATTATTAAAAAAGAATATTACGATTGAGATTTTAAAAAAAAAATAGGTTGTAGACGTGAGTTGCACATAAAACTATAATTTAATAAAAGAAAAATATAAAGCTAGAGGAAAGTTTCAAAGACAAAATTGTTGAAGACATTGAGGATAAAAATCGTAGAGGGTAGAGGGTGACAAATATGTAGAGAAAATTTTAATATAGAGTGAAAATTCAAGGATAGAGAAGTGAAGATAGAGAGAGTTTTTGAGGAGTGATAAAAATGTTAGGGATGAAAACTTTAATAAGGAGAAAAAATTTAAGAGTTAGGGACAATGAAGTTCAGGAACAAAACGTTAAAGCAAAAGATGAAAATTTTGATTTTTTTTTTTTTTTTTTTGACAAAAGATACAAACAAACACACACGACTAAATCTCACGGACAGAGCCCCTTGATGAACAAGAAGGGTTGTCCAAAACCTCTAAACCATACTCGTCTTTTAACTCCTCCGAAACGTCCTCCAGCCACACTCCATCGACGTCGTCACTCACTACTAGCTTGGCAGTTGCATGTGCCACCCGATTTGCAGAACGTCGACATCACAAAACAGAGCAAAATTCCATCGAGCTTGAGATCTGCTTGATCTCTTTCACTAACGCTCCGACCTTCGACAAATCCTCCAAATTTGAGGGAATGAGTGTCGCTACACGAGCTGAATCCGTCTCCGCCTCCAGTCTCGATAGCCCAGCATCCCTTGCCATCAACAAGCCATCCTTCACCACCATGGCTTCAAGAGAATCAACATCTTGTACAAAGGAAATCAGCCTCACCATGGTAAGCATAACATCTCCCTTACTATTCCTGGTTATTGTTGCAATACCATTTGTTTGGGACTTTGTGCTTGCAGTCGCATCTGAATTTAACTTGTAGTTAGGCGGAATTGGAGGAACCCACCTCAATTCTTCCCCCGCGCCCCACCCCTCATCTCCTTCCTCCCCTGAAAAGCCCTAAAGTGGGCTAGATATTCTAGAATCCAACTCCAGCCACCCTCCTCACATCCATCTACCCCCTTCCCATCAAACAACTCTTTATTCCTCATATTCCACACCCACCAACACAAGCCTACGAATTCCTCAAACAGTACAGTCGACATATTCTCCCAAACCCACCACATCAAATTTGTTGCACCCTTATAGACGTCCAGGATTTGGGTAAAAGGGTGCCAAGTGACAAGAAAAATTCCCGCTGCCACAGAGGCTTCACTCGTTTGCACTCCCAAATAGCATGGAAAGTGGATTCTTCGTTGGACTTGCAATGAGGGCACATCGTCTGAACATCCATACCTCTTTTTCGAAGGTTAACCACTATAGGAAGATAATCATGAAACATTTTTTGGCAAAAGATTTTAATCTTATTTGGATCTGACATCTCCATAGGGACTTCCACCACACCTTTACGACCTTTTGATCTGAACACGACGCCCCTCCTCTCAACAAGAATCTCCTCCTCATCCGGTCTTATATTCCCCATTTTCCTCCGTTCAACATAAACGAGTATGAAACAGACATCACACAATGCATAATCAGATCAACCACCCTCCCCTCCAGCCCTAGAGTAAGCATAAACTTCTCAACAAAAAAAAAAAAAAAAAAAAAAAAAAAAAAAAAAAAAAATCATTCCACCCTATCATATGTTTTGCTCATATCCAGTTTCAAGGCAACTCAACCCTTCCATCCTTTTTTCATCTTTTTAATATAGTGGAGACATTCAAACCCAATAACAACATTATCACATATATTCCGGTCCGGAACAAAAGCACTTTGTGATGATGAAATTAAGAGATCCAATACCCTTTTTAGTCTATTAGTTATCATTTTCGGTACAAGTTTATAAACTACATTACACAAGCTAATGGATCGAAAGTCTGAAACCCTCTGAGCATTTTTACATTTAGGAATCAAAGTAATAACAATTTGATTAATCACCTCGACAGAAGCACCATCATTTAGAATGTAAAGACATAAATATGTTACCTTTTTCCCTACCACTCCCAAAAACCTCTTATAAAACAGAGCTGGAAGGTCATCCTCCCCCGGTGGCTTTATAGGACCCATTTGCTTTAGAGAGATCAACAAATCCTCCCCTGTATAAGGACGACTCTGGTAATCATTGTCCTCCCTTCCTGTACATGGTTGGATATGAGCCAAGAACTCCTCTAGACTACCACTATTTTGTAGATTTTTGGAGGAAAAGAGTTCATGGAAATATGCAGCCACAACCTGGCCCATCTCCTCATCATCCGACACTCATCTCCCAACCTTATCAACCAGCCCCTCCATATGATTTTGCCTCCTCCTCCGAGTCACTCGCAGATGGAACCACTTTGAATTTCTGTCACCCCACTGCATCCAATCCACCCGGGATCGTTGGCGCCAATAAATCTCCTCCTCCCCCAACAAGTTCTCCAAACTGGTTCTAGCCGACTGAACATCCCCCTGCACAAATAACACATTCTGAAGTTGTCGACGGGCTAGAGATATCTGACTCCAATAATTACCTTTCTTAGATCTTCCCCACCTGGATAATTCTGCTGCACACTTCCTCACCCCCATTCTCCACCAATCCCCCATATCCTCTTGATCACCATTTGAAGATGTATGCGCCACATCCCACCCCCTCTCTACAACCTCCCTACAATCTTCAAACTGAGTCCAAACCTCCTCAAAACGAAAACAGACCCTACCCGATCTTCTGGACATACTCATGAGTTTATTAGCCTCAATTAACAAAGGACAAGCGAAAGTCAAGATGACTTACACACTCGAACGGAAACATGGAGTAGAAAGTTGAATTACATAGGCCCCTATCCAACCTCTCCTGCAAGAACACTCTTTTATCCTTCCTCTTATACTACGTGAAGGGAGAACCTTTGAAGCCCATATCAGTCAACTCACAGTCATTTATAGCCTCCTGGAAGGCCTGCATCTGTTTCTGATTTCGATCAACGCCACCTCTCTTCTCTTCCATGCACACTAACTCATTAAAGTCTCCCCTATAGACATTATTAAAACTGTTGTGTTGAGAAAATTAGCATTTTGCAAACAATGTGGTATAGGCTTTGTGGAAACATGCTATTTGAGGAAATTTATTATTTTTATAAAAGAAAAATAAAAATTAGAGGAAAAAAATTAGAAATAAAAAAGTTGAGGAAAAACCATTGGAGAGAAAAAGTGAGACAAATGAATAAAAATTTTAGAAAGAAAATCAAGTAAGCTATAAACATTATTAAAAGTGTTGTGTTGAGAAAATTAGCATTTTGCAAACAATCTGGTATAGGCTTTGTGAAACATGCTATTTGAGGAAATTTATTATTTTTATAAAAGATGACGATCTTTACCTGTTACCAAAGGTTGGATTTTTTATATGATCTTCTTGAAAACAAAATTACTCACCATCACTTTATAGAAATCGCTTAGGAATTCTCACATCTTAAGTGATTGACAAGGAATCACTTAGGACATGTTTGGGAGTGATTTTGAAATTACCCAAATCAATTTTGACTGATCCAAAATAGTTCTTTTTGAAATTTGTGATGTTTAGCAATGATGAGAAATTGATTTTGGATGCATCCAAAATTAATTTAAGTGATTCTCAAGTCAATCACTTGGGAGGTGATTTTCAAGTGATTTTTCTAAAGTGATGGTGAGTGATTTTTTATAAAAAAAAAGTTTATAAGACATATATAACCTTTTTATGACCGCTAAAGCTTGTCATCTTTTATAAAAATTATAAATTTTCCCATAAAAAACATATTTTCTCCAATCCGTTACTATTGATGAAGTCATTTATCATTGTTTACGAAATGCTAATTTTTATCTTAAAAATGTTTTGACAATGTATATCACTTTATTCTCTTTTTAAAATTTTTATTCATTTTTATCACTTTTTTCTCTCCTATGTTCTCTTTCTAAATTTTTTTTCCCTTTATAATTTTTGTATCCATACATTTTTCTCTCCATTTCTTCACCTTTTGCTTTAAATTTCTGCCTTTGAATTTTTTATTTTATTTTATTTTTTTTTTTGTCTCCAATTCTTAACCTTTTTATTTTCTTCTCATTTAAGTTTTTCTTCTTTAAATTTTTATTCTTTTTCCCAAATTTTTTCTTTAACTCGTTACATTATTTCTCTTTTAATCTTTAGTTCTTTCTATATAAATTTCGTCTACCACCTTCTATTTTAAAAAAAAATCAAGTGAAATACTCTTTTAGTAATCTGAAAACATACCTTACTAATTTAGAAAATTATTTTAAATTAAATTTAAGTGACCTTTACAAGTATGGAACCAAATATTACAATAATTTATAACTAAACACTTTATAAAACTAATTATAATTAAACACATCTTTTTTTTTTCTTTGTTTACTTTTCAATTTTTTTAAACAAAATAATAAATAAATAAAAAAACCCAATCGGTTTTTTCTTCTGTTTTTTTCCCACATTTATTTAGATACTCTCTCTTCTTATTAAATTAAATTATAACTGTATTACGAAGCTATAATTAATGTGTATTTATTGTTTATTATCATAGTTAAATTTTATTTAATTTTTAAAATAAAGTTAAATTATAGTTTAGTTAATATAATTTAAATATAATGGATGATTTTAACTCAGAAGGTTTGTAAGAAACCCCAACTTTTTTTTTCCACTTTTCTTTAAAAAAATTAAATATATATGGGTAAATAACATTTTTTTTTAATTTAAAATTTGAAATTTAAATATTCTCTGGTAAAATAAAATAAAAAATACTATTATATAAATCTACCATTAATGTGAAAACTATTTTATGATAGTTATTTATTATTCTAAATAATAAAATATTTATTTGCGATAAAAAGTACTGACGATAATTATTTTATTTTATCATAGGAGAGAATATTTAAATCTTAAATTATAAATTTTTAAAAGAAAATTGGAAAAATTATGATGTTATCATTCTAAATATTTAAACATTTTTTATGATGAAAATAGAAATTAAAAAAAAAAAAAATGAAAACCCCATTCTTAGAACCAGTGAAAAAATTAAAGAAACGAAGTGATAGCAGCGGCGGATCCACCTCAGGCCCACGGGGGCTCTCCTCTGAACTGACCACAAATATTATTAGTATAAAACAAGTCATCCAATTCATAAAATTCGTTCTTTGCTCTGTTGGTTCAGGCGCTCCAACCCCCCTCAAGTTGTGTTTTACGCCCCAGGTTCGAATCTACACGCATATGCTTTCATTCTTTTTTTTTTTTTTTTTGTTTAATTTATGCAGGTTCGAGTCTGCGCGCTCATCAATATTTTTTTTTTATGACTATTCTTAAAATTTTTACTTCTATAGTTGGAAAAAGAAAGGTTTTTATATTTTTCTAAATTTAAATTATATACTATATTTTCTTTTTAAAATTTATTTACAATTTTAAAATACTAAACAGGTTAAATTATAAATTTTGTCTCCAAATCTGTGAAATACTTTTTTGAATTTTGTATTTATTAAGTCTCTTATTTTTTATAAAATGTATCTAAATTTCAATTTTAGGTCTAATAGATTCATGAACTTCCAATTTTGCGATTAATAAGTCTTTGACCTATTCATGTATCGAACGTTTTGTGTTCAATTAGACAAAAAAATCAATTTTATGTCTAATGTATTTGTTAAATTAAAATAATGTGTAAATATGCTAGAAATTTTTTTTAAACCGACGACAAAGACTTATTAGACAGAAATTTGAAAGTAGAAATCAATTTGGCAATTTTAAACTTCACAAAACCTATGGACACAAAAAAATGTAAATCAGGAGCCTACTAGGCACCAAACATAAAAGCTTTAGGACTAAACTTGTTTTTTAACCTAACAAATATATAATATCATAATTCTTTTTAATCTTAAGTTATTGTTTAAATTTTGTTTCTTTATATTATAGATAAATTAATGAAATGGATACAAACATTTTTAAAATTTTGATATGTTGTTTTTTAAAAATTAATCCTATAATATAAAAAAATTGTAGAGGACACTCGCGATGAGTGAAATTAGTAGTCCAGTTTCATTGATGATTTTTTTTTTAATTCTTACTTATAAATTACTTTTACGAAATTTTAAGTGAAGAATCCCCTCTGAACAAAAATTCTGGATCCGCCACTGAGTGACAGAGTCCCCCTATGCATGAGGCCAAACTAAGGTTCATATATACATATATATATTTCTTCTAAAAAAAATACATATATATATTTAATTATGAGCATCAAGATATATTCCATATTTTCTTATCAATCTTAATATGCAGTGTGTACGTATATATATATACGTATATCGTAGTTGATGAATTGGTTGTAAGTTGGTGGGGCTCACTGTTTCTTCTTTGGGGCTTGGCAGAGAACAAAATAAAAATCAGGTTTTTAGAGAAAAAAAAAGATAAAAATGCAATTAAAATTGAAATAATAAAAAAAGATGTTTTCTCAATTTATTTTAACGAGTCTAATATGAGTCTAACTTAATGGTAATGAACATGTATTATTTATCTAGGAGTTGGAGGTTTGAATCTCCATACCTCCACATTTATTTTACTAATGGTTTTAGCAGTAGTCCTTGTGGCTTTAGTTTTTTCTTTATTAATAAATTTCCTTTTAGAAAGTTGTCACTCTAGGACATAATATGAATTATTTAAGATTTCATCTGGATTCATTAAGGAAAAAATTTCATCAATAATACAATGAAACAAGGTAGTGTTATTCAATAAAAAAAAAAAAAAAAGAGTATTATTAAATATGTAAGACCATATTTTAAAATATTAGTATTGTTTTTGTGGATCCAAATATTGATTATAAATTATATTTTCGTTTGTTTTTTTCCCAGGGAGTTTCTTCCCCGCGGGAAGATGGGCAATATTTTTGGGCCCCTGAATTCTCGTTTTGCTCTCTCCCTCTTCTTTTTGTGATTGACATCGTCGACTATTGTTGGTGACTCCCCTCATAAAAAAATATGTGATTCCCTTCTCTTTCTCGTTATCGGTCAATCGGCTGCTGAAAGATGAATGCAGTATAAATTGGGGGTGGTGTTATATATATAAAAATGGAAAATAATTTACTTGCATTCTTTAGCAATAAAATTTCTCCTCAGAACCTTCTCCATGTCATTAAAATTTGAACCAGTAGCAACATAACAAGCCAAAAATAAAATCTACCAAGTGATCACATAAGATAGGGTTTCAAAGTCAAAATTAATCGTTTTGAACACAGGTACAAGATGAAAACTCTACAAGCAGGCAGATACGAGCTAATGTCCTACCAAACGGATCAAAAAATGATTTCCTCTCGGTTCTTGGAGATGTGGATAACAAGAAGTATCCTATCTTTATGACAGGTAAATATTGAGATGATTTAAATTTCCTAGTCCCTAGTCCTTTCAGACCTACATTTGAACATTTTCTTAATGTCTTCAGGTCCTATGTTTTACACACTGTGTACTGCTCTAATTGACTTGGACGAACAAACTCTAACAATTATTCAAGAAAATCCGAAGAAAAACAAGATACCCCATGTGTTCTCCTTGCCTTTAGTGGAGTTGAAGAAACCATAAGCACAATGCTGCCACCATATGTTGCTAGTATTTAAGAAAGTTAACTCTGAGCTCTTATGTTGGTTCATAAAGGCCCAACATATGGCCATCAATACATCGCATTGATTCAACCTGAAGCAAGCAATTGACATTTTAGAAACCTTATTCATTTATGATTCAAGAGGAAAGGGGTGGGGAGTTTGTACCTTTCCGGGTATTTCATACTTTATGGAACCATCTAGTTCAGCTCCCATTACCATTAATTTGGTCACTGTGCTGTTAATATCTGTCACCGTGAATGATAGCAGCGAATAATATCCCTTGCTGCACGATATGGTCACTGTGACCCCAAGTTAGAAACTATAGCATCTAAACGAGACCAAAACATTTAACTATGTGAAATTAAAACCTCAAGTTTCTAAATCAAACCGGGAGAACAAGTTTATTTCAACACAATACGGCTCAAGTTGCTTTCTTCGATAATTCACATTAAGGACAAAACCAAGTCCATGCCACAATTTAAACACTCAATACCTCACAATTAGCCAACTCAAAAGGGAAACAATGTAATAAATAGTACTTCATGAGCAATATATTTAACAAACACCAGAATTTTCATGAAATGTCCAGCAATCCACGTGCAACCAAGTAAACGAAAGAGTTGTTCTCGTCTTAAAATTCAGATATCTTCCACAACAATAGAACCAACATAAAGCTTTCTTCCGTATCTCCCTGGTTCATTCTTCCCTGACAGATCACACTATATATCTTCCGTAATCAATAACATGAATTGAACCATTTATATACCATACTCGTTACCCATTGGCCTGATGAACCTCTGTACCAATACAACCACATACAAAGAAACCACACTTGGCTAATAGTAATGGGTCGTTTTTCATTCTTAATTTCTCGAAGGCAAAACATCGAACACAAACAAGGCATCTAACTATGGCACATTCTGTTTAGTGTTAACAGATCAACAGAGCACATCAAATGCATGGATTAATCAACTGTAGAGAACCAAAAATTGTGTAGTTACTTGGATTGCATGAGAGCGAGTTTGAGAGGCTCGGACTGAAGCTCCGCCCAACGGAGAGTGCAAACATTAACAGTGAAGTCCAAGCCCTCTAAGTAGAATTTTGCCGCTTTTGGAACGTCCTTGTGTAGCTGTAGTATCCACCTAAAGGACGTTGCTGCCATCGCTGTCTTTCAAGTTTTCACTGCATCACTAGCTTAGCCAGAACAGGAAGACGAAAAATGTAACGCTTGGATTCGTAGTGGGAATAGAGAAAACCAAGAACTGGACATATCCACCAACTTATAGTGATGAAATGGCCTGACTAAGAAGAATAGTGGATTGAGATGAGCGAAAGAAGAGCCCTCTGGTGGACCGGCGACGAAGACTGTGAATTGATGAAATTGATACGAGACGGACGAGATCTCAAACAATGGGGCAATCGTTTTATTTTTTTTCCCTTTTTTCATTATTGGTAAAAAAAATCAATTTTAACCGGATGAGGTTATATCAATTTTAACCCTAAACTTTTCAATTCGTCCAATTGAATTCCAAACCTAACAAATTATATCAATTTGAACTTCAAACTTGCCCAAGTGTTTTAATATAAATCTCTGGTCAACATTTGATTTGAATTATCATTAAAGCATGTAATTGGCATTTTTTTTTAATTCACATTGTACCTAAGTCGGTGTTTTGTAATATATTTGTTAGAAAAACTTTTTATAAGAAGAAATCCAAATATTTCAGACTATTATTCTCATTGTTATAAAATATATATATATACACAAAGTCATTGGTAACAAGAAAAATCCAACAAATATGAGAAATAAAAAATTCGATTTTTTTTTTTTTTTGTTTCCTACATTTGTATATATTCTAATTGGCAAGAAAACAAAATAAAAGGGAAAAAAAAAAGCCCACAAAGTTTTTAGCAATAAGCAAAATCAACAAATATTTGGAGATAAAAAACCTTCAACATTAGATATTCTAATTGCTTTGCTTTAGTAATATTAGATACCAGCAGAAAAAAAATAATAAAAAAAAGTTCTCACCAAGTTCTCAACAATAAGCAAGAGTCATCTAAAACAAAGGTTCTCCAATATTTTATTTATAAGAAACTAATTGAGATGCGATGTGAATTAAGAAACAAAAAATGAAGCAATAGTCAATTGTGTATGGTGATTCATAGGGGTGTTCATCGGTCAGTCGTGGTAAAACCAACGCCGAACGGGTCGGTCGGTTTCCAAGAAATTCAAAACCGACCATTTCCTACGGCATGGTAGCAACCGACCGGTCGGTTCGGTCGGTTTGCTCATTTGTTTTTATATATATATTTTAAATATTATTTAATACTTTTTTTTATTAATGAATAATGAGAGATTGAAAGAGAGATAATGAACCCT
Source organism: Luffa acutangula (assembly GCA_036850905.1). NCBI lineage: Eukaryota > Viridiplantae > Streptophyta > Magnoliopsida > Cucurbitales > Cucurbitaceae > Luffa > Luffa acutangula. The sequence goes on from CM072098.1 coordinate 127,386, forward strand.
GTAATAGTGCTTGCCGAATCGAACAGAGGGACTATCAGACTGAGGTTGAAGGGGGTGACGACGACTAAGGTGTGAGGGTGCCGAATCTATGCTCAATCTGCCGATTTTCGAAAGCAAAAGAGATCACAGAGAGAGAATAGAGGGACTGAGGGAGGCATGAGGTAGGCGACGACGAGGGACAAAATTAAAGATTGTGAGGTGACGACAACGGCGAGGGTGACGACGACGTGAGAGAGAGAACTGCGTGACTGCGTGAAAGAGGAAGGCACTGGGGTTTCGTTTTCAAATTTAATTAAAAATTTTGGATTTTTTTATTTATAAATATGTCGGTCGGTCAGTTATCTGTATAATCACTAAACCGACCGACTGATGGTCGATCGAGTCGTTTTCGGTCTGAAAATGAACCCCTAGTGATTCAAACCGAAAGTTAACCAAATGTATATGTTGTAACACTTAGAGTTTAGGGTTAAAATCAATATGGTCTGATAAGTTTATGGTTCAATTTGATGAAATTGAAAATTCGGGGTTAAAATTGAAACAATCGGTAAAACTTATGGTTAAAAATGAAATCTTCCCTTCGTTATTTGTTTATTTATAATATGTGGAGTAGGATATTCCAAACTATTGCTATTGATGGAAAGTAAATGGTTTAACTTTTTATCCATGTATGTGAGTTGTTTGTTTCTTCGTACTTCGATTACTAGATTTAGTTTTTAATGGTGTGTTTGGTTGGTGATTTGAACACATAAATTTGAAAACAAGGGATTCAATGAAATTATTTCATGTTTTCAGATATGTGTTTGGTAGCAGATTCATAAATTACATCTTAATTTAAAAAATTGTTCAAATGTGTTTGATAATATATTTGTAAACTACTAAATACTAAGTTGAATATAAAATATTATTAATTAATTGATAAACATGTTATGTGTTATAAATATTTTATAATAATTATTTTATCATATAATTTATAATACATTATATTATACAAATTTTAATTTCACAAAAATAAATTCAGTTTATAACATGAAATACTATTATTTATTAAAGTGTTTATCTTTTTTTTTTAATTTAATTATGCATTTAAAATTTTCAAATTCAAAATATGGATACAATTAAAACATTAAAAAAATGTTTTTAGAATTTCCACTATTTGGATCACATAATCTGAAAACAGTACTCGAAAACACGTTTGTCAAACGCATGTTCACTGAATTCAGGGTTTTTTTTTTTTTTATGTTAAATCAGCTCTCTCGGCCCTTCAGCAGAGGAGCAGACTGTTGGAGGAAGACTTGTGCACTTATATTTGGGAAGGCCCGATCCCTAAGAGGGTTAAATTTTTCTTATGGATATTGGCTTTACACGACATTAATACTATGGATAAAGTTCAAAGCAGATTTCCCTCCCTCCAAATATCTCCCAACGTTTGTGTGATGTGTATGAAGCAGGAGGAATTTGCTTCCCACCTCCTATTACATTGTGAATTCACTGCTAAGGTCTGGAACAAGTTCGGGGAAATTTTTGGTATTCAGAGTTGCAAACCTTTCAGTGTGGTCAGCTGATTGAAAGAAGCCCTCAAAGGTGGTGGTCTGAAAGGAAAAGCTAGAGTTCTGTGGCGTTAATAGCACAAGAGCGATCATTTGGCATATATGGAAGGAAAGAAATTCGAGGATTTTTGCTGTTAAATACTTACCCTTTGATATTTTTTGTGATATTGTACAGCTCTCGACCTCTAATTGGAGTGCCCTAGATAAGGTTTTCTCTAACTACTCCGTGGCCATGATTCACCTTCAATGGAAGGCTTTTTTTGTAGCTTCTCTTGGAGGTGGGATGCTTTATCCCTTCGTCCCTAGGTTGTTTTGATGGCTTCGCCTTTTGTGAATGAAGTATATTGTTTCTTCTAAGAAAAAAAAATGTTCACTGAATTCAGTGAATCTGAAAACATAAAACATAATATGGATTGCCTATCAAACAGACCCTAAAATTTCAAAGTTTATGTCAACAAGAGCACAACTCAACTTGATAAAGTTGTACCATGGACCTAGAACCACTCCACGAATTATCAATATATATAGAGAGAGAGATATTGAAAATTCATAGACCAATTAGATATGTATTGAAAGTTTAAGACTTATGATGTCTTTTAAAGTTCAGAGATGACACAAATCTAAAAGTTTAAGAATTTATTAAACACTCTTCAAAGTTTAGTATTCTTTAAGTTGTTTTTTTAAAAATAAAAAATAAAAATTGGAAAACTCATAAATTTCATATTCAAATTAAAAAAATCGGTTTATCTTCAAACAAATAACTTTTCTTTTTAGTTTATCGACATTTGAGGGTGGGAGGATTAAACCTTTGACCTTTTGGTTGAAGATACATGTCAATTATTGCTAAGTTATGCTCGCTTTGGCAACCAAATAATAATTTTCTATACAATTTTTTTTAAGTATTTATCTTCAAAATCCATAATGGCACCCCAAATATCTTAAAAAATAAGTCAACATTAGCATAGCTCGACTGACATGAAACTTGTATTAATGACCAACATGCATGTCTGTGGTCCGAATCCACTCATCTCCCGTGCTGTCAAAAAAATCTCATAAAAAGAAAAAAAAATGTTAATTCTTTCTTCTCATATATTAATTACAAGCTATGTTTTCGAGTTAGCCTATTAATTTCGTCATTCACTCTAAACAATTTAAGGGAAAAACTGCAAGCTACATTAAACTTTTTATTTTTCGGATAATATGAAGTATGTTCAAGTTGACCTATTAATTCATCAAATGGCACTCCAAATTTAGATAAGTATTGCAATTTCAACTTTAAACTTGAAAAAAGCATAACAATATTTAGTAATTTCATTTGAAAATCAACGAAAATAAGTACTTTCACATGATTTTGATTAATTATATAGCATAAATTATAAAACAGGTATATAGTATGTTGATGGTCAGATTTCGCTCAGGAATCTGTCCCTCGCTCCACGTAACAGACAACAGTGAATTTGTAGATGAGCGGGAGAAACGTGACCTGCAAAACAAACGAACGCTACACACCGGTGTGGTGTAGACCACACAAGCTTCGATGCTTAAGTTAGCCTTGATTAGGAAGCACGTAGAATGTATTTAAGGTGACGTTTCGGCGTACCTGAGTATGTGTGTTGTTTCCTCTTTTATAAGCTCCCCTTAGGGTTTGCACAGCTGCCGACATCCTGGTCATCCCGAGCCTTTGGACCGAGGCAGGCCTAGCTTGCTGGACCGAGGCATCTCAGCCTCGGTCATGTCGCGCCAGGCGCATGCTGCTGCAGCAGCAGGCGCGCTCGGCCTCGGCCATTGGCCGAGGCCGAGTAGGCTAGGCCTGCTGTGGCAGGCCTAGCATGGCCTTGTCCTATCAATTTTTTTTTTCTTTCGAATTCTACTTCAGATTTCTTCCCATTTAGCCCTATAAATAGCTCCCTTTCTCACCTTGTCTGGACCACTATCCCTTGCCTCCATCCTTTTTTATAGCTCTCATTTTCAAGGTAGTTTTCCCTTTCTCCCTTATTCTTGCATTATGGACAGCGATGGTACTACCACCTCTCCAGGTGAATTCTACCTTGAGGAGGCATCTTACAGCTCCGGTTACGACGATGATTCCTCCTTGTCGGAGGATAGTGACTTTGGACCCTCTGCTCATCCTTTGGCTTTGTCTGTTGGGTTTTATGCCCTAAAACTCGTAGATAGTAAATGTACATTTGACCGAACATTAATAAAGTGATGTATTATTCAATGTTTGTATTATATCTTGTCTTGTTAACCCTAATCCAATAAACTAAACATCCATGGCTAATATAATGAGGCTTGAACTAGTATGTAGGGACATACGGGGATCAATGTTCAAGTTTTAGCCTAAAGGGTCTGTAGTATAGGGATAAGGCTGGGTACCTTATCCTGGTGACACTATGGATACGGCCCGCTTTGTATATTGATACAAACGTAGTGATCCAACGCGTTCATGTGGTTGACATGCGAGTGGGGGTATCCTGTGCAATGAGTTTGCACAAAGACCGGACCGCGAAATAGTTAACCACTAACTGTAACACCGTTAGTTAGCTTGGTTTCTATTTCACTAGGATGACCTAGGCAACTTGGCCTTAATCCTGAGTGGATTATGGACTCATGTCCATGAGGGATTGTCCTTTGATTTGTACGGGTGAGAGTGGCCTGTTCGCCGACTCAATAAGCCTACCATTTTGGGGACAAGACCGAGTGGGGAGCTGGGAACGTAGTCTTACAAGATGGAATTCACTCCTTCCCGACATTAGGGTAAGTAGAGGTGTGTTCCCTTAAGTGGTGTCTCCGGGTCTTGAACAATGGGCCCTACCCTCTTTATGGCACGAGAGGGATTTCTGTTTGCTGGTTGGACCACAAACAGGTTGTTCATTAGAGGAGCACTGGTACTTAAGGACCAAGAGGTAGCCCAAGGGTAAAACGGTAATTTGACCTAGCTGGGGTACGAACACACGTGAAGGGCTAACTTGCTGCTGACGGTCGATATCCGTGGACACAGAAATATATCTGCAGTGAGAAGAGTGCAGCTGTGGTTCTTTAGTGGAGTGAACCACAGTTAACGAATATTGATTAACTTGGTTAATGAGTTTAGCCAACTAATCTCATATCGTTGGAGCTTCGGATCTGTAGGTCCATTAGGTCCCACCGATAGCTCACTAGGGGCGTTGAGGTAAAATTCTAAGGGAGTATTGAATATTCGAAGGTGTTCGAATATTAAACTTAAATATGAATTTGATTCATATTAAAACTATAGGTTATAATTAATGCACATTAGATGTACATTAATCTATAGTTTATTTGGAGAGAGTTATAATTAAATATGAGATATTTAATTATAATATTAATTAATATATTACTTAGTTATTATATTAATTGATAATTAGTTTTAATAACTTTAATTAAATTTGATTTAATTAGATTTTATTAAAACTATGGGTTAAGTGGTAGTATTTGTATAAATATGATTTATATGAATATAAATTAAATTAATTATTAATTTGATTAATTAATAATTTAATAACTTATCAGTATAACTGATAAGATAAGGTCAGCCCACTAACCTAGGGTGTTGTGTGATGTTGCTTTGTGCAAGGTGATTCTAGATATGCAAGAAATCTTCACAAATAACTCAAAAACGTGCAAGTATACACATCATGGCAGCAAGTGATAAGTAAATTAAGATCGTTCTCCACAGGGATTGATTTAGGGAATTTTACTACTTCTAAGCTTGATTTTTAATGAAATTCAATGTAACCGAGGAACAATATTTTTCCTTAACTAAATGCAAGAGATTAAAATGGCAAACAAGCTTAAAATGACAAGAACTAAAGTAGAATTCAATAAAAACAGCAGATTAGCACAGAGAAGGTAAGGTTCAGATTAGGGGCTGTCTACTCTCACAAGCTGCTTGCTGTAGCAGAACTTTATAATTACAACTCACACAGAATTTTCTACGGGAATCTTCCAATTCTCCTCTAACTTGGGTGATTAAACTCCCATTTAACCCCTTCTTTTTAGCTCAACTGATTTAGTGCCTTAGGTGATTATTTATCCCTAAATACCCACTCATTTTCATGATCATTAAAGACTAAGGTAAAGCAAAGTAGTCGGTTATCTATTGTTTTCCCAAACACTAAACAACAATGCTAGAAAATGGTTGGCCAAACGAAATTCCAGCTTTAAGCATGAAGAACACTTTGCTTTAAGTTGCAATATATAAAGTTCCAAAAAACAAACAACAAGTTCAAGCTTAAGCACCCTAATCCTCACCTAAGAGGATTTAGCTCATGTTCAAGGTGAAAATAATGAAAATACAGCAGCCAACAACCATATCAGTCATGACTACAACCTTAAATACCAACTAATCACTAGGAGAAAGAAGAATAAAAGAAGAGGAGTGAAGAGAAGAAGCTTCCAAGGGAGATTCCAGCTTTCCCAAGCTGGAAATTCCTCCAAACAGCAGCCTCCTTGTCCTTTTCCCCTTCAATGACAGCAGCAACTCCTAGGTCAACTTCTCCAACTTGTCTCTCATTCTTTTTGGGCAAAAGAAACATTTATACCCTCTCTTTTTATTGATTTCAGGGCTGATTAGACACATAACTCCACATGGACCTTCCCTAATTGGCTGAGATGGGACAACTCAGCTCACATGGCTGCCAACTCAATTAATGAAGGCCTTCACGGATTTGGCACGTGCAGAATTTTTCTTCCCAGACTTTCTGCCTTCTGCTTGTGAAATCAGTTGCTGCAGCAAAACCTGAGTGCCCCTATACCAGAAAAATCAGCTTAAACATAAGAAATCTGCACCAAATTTAGTTCAAGCCTTGCCTACTGATATGTAAAAATTGTTCATCAAAGAATACTCATTTTCAAGCACAAACCAAAGCTCAAACACATCAAATAGTAGAGTTTTTAAGCCTAAAAGAGAACCAATAGCTCTTATTTCTAAGAGCTATCACGTGATGATGAGTTTTTTTAGGAGGGAGTTACTCCATTAGTTGGATAACTCCCTCACCGTTCATTGATAGAGGTTGAGTTGTTCTCTGCGAAAAAAAAATAATCACGCTTTCTCTCTCAATTTTACTCTCCAGAACTATCTGCAGAATTCTCCCAAGCCTTAGAATTCTTGGTTCCCACAAGCCGCCCAATACTAATCCCAAAGAGAATACCGGTGAAACTCTTTTGGTAGTGTTCGTGACTCTTTTTCCAGCAAAGAGTAGGTGATTTTGTTGCTGTATTTTCAAGTTTATCAAAGTTTTTTTTTGGCGAATCAATTCAAGAAATCTTCAAGGGTAAGTCATTCTTGAATTCTAGGATCATTAGGATCCACTTCTAGATTGGGATCTAGAGTTTTTTCTTGTATATTAGCATGTTTTATAATTAAAATTCAGTAGTTTTTATTTAATTATACTGTTGTATTTTTGTTTGCCAAACGTATTGGTATTTTAATCCGAATTAAAAACTGAGTTAAGGTTTCTGTAAGTTTCCGCTGCAAAAGGGCTTTTATCCCTTCATTGTCATCCTCAGTAACCGCTACTCAACTTGAGCGTATGCGGTGTGAGTATGACATCCCCGAAGATGTGCACTTAAGGGTTCCTGGTCCTCAAGAGAGTTTCGCTCATCCTCCAGAGGGTGAAGTTGCTTTTTATCCTGTTATGTTCAAATTTGGCGTTCGCCTCCCGCTTCCTCTTATCCTTCAACACTTTCTTGTACTTACGGGTCTGGATCCTGCCCAAATAGTATCTAACGGGTGGAGCCACCTCATCGGCTGTATTGTTTTATGGGCTTGGTGCAAACAAGGGGCTTCCATGTCCACTGATATTTTCTTTTCTCTTCATTCGATTAACCGTAATCCTAATATAGGGCACTTGTTTTGTTACATAAGCGCTAGAAAAGGGGTCATAGTGCATAATCCAACTTCTGTTAAACATTGGCTAAAAAAATTGGTTTTTTGTGAGTGGAAATTGGCGGGAGAGCGGGCCGAATTATAATCCTTTTGATGTTCCAACAGTTTTTGGAGAGTATGGTAAGTTGAGTTGCTTGTCTTTGGGTTTTTGTCGATTCTTCTAACTCACTGTTTTTTGCTGTCCTTGGTACAGTTCAGAGAAGGGTGCGGCGCTCCGCTGAGGCACGAGAGTTTTGTGAAATCATCGAGGAGATCGATCTCGTCCATCGCTTCGATCCTGACCTTGTCAAGCAGGAACATCTACTGTCAGTCGGCCTTGCTCGCCCCCGATCAGGCAAACCTTTCAATCTCTAGAAGCCTTTACTTTACTCAACCTCTTGACTATCTTAATATATCAACTCTCTCCTTCGTCGCAGCAGCCATGGCGCCCCGTTCCATTTTTGGGGAACGCAAGAAAGGGAAGAAAGTTGTTAACGAAGCAGGTTCATCCCGTCCTGACATCACCATAGTCACTGAGGATGAGTCGGATGTCCCCCCCACTGCTCCACGATCTTCTGCAGCGGGCCTGCGCAGATCCACCCGTAACTGTCGCCCCCCGGTCCCCCCTGCCCCTGACGGTAGGGAGTTTGGAGTTCCAGTATTCGATCTACCAGGAGGGTATTCTGGGGCGGGGAGTGAGGCTGACGCTCTGGCTCAAGATTTCATCTGCTGGCAAGGATTACATTCTCACCAGTCGGACGGCGAATCTGGCTTCAACGACCCTGCCCATGGATTCCTAGTAGCTCAGCGCCATCTTCGTGAGGTTGGCTTACTAACGTGTTGTCTTGCTTACCTCTGAAATAGGTACTAACTTTTGGGTTCTTTCTTCTCTACAGGTTTTCTCTTTGGTTACTGCTTCATCCATTAGCATGGCCAACAAGATCCATGATATGCAAAGGCATTGTGTGCCCCGCTGCGAGCTTGCTCAAGCCCAAGAGAGCCTAGACCGGGCAAATAGGCTCCTGGCGGACGTCAAGGTGGACTTAGAGCTCAACAGGGCAGAACTCAGCAGGACCAAAGTTCAGCTTGTCGAGGCAAAGGCTCACCTCCCTGACGCAGACTACCTGGTCGAGGCGTACAAAAAGACTAATGAGTTTGTCCTCATGCAGAATGAGATCTGGACCGATGGGGCCAAGTGGGCATTAAAACGCGTTAAGAAGCACGACACCTCCTTCAATCCTTCTATCATCCGTGGCGAGATATCTGGCATGCGTGCCAACCCTGATGCCTACCCGGTATCTGATAGCTCCTCAGGCGGAAGGGAGGATATGGAGATCCCCTTCGAGGATGACAATCGCTGAATGGACCCTTAGCGCGCCTCTGATTTTCTACATCTCTAATTTCTTGCATTTCTGACTTCCGGTTTTTACTTATGTACTACTTTCTTGTCATGCGTTTAGACCCTTTTTTTTTATTCAATGACAAGTCGGATTTCTCCAATTTTTAGCAACTTATTTGCCATATCAGTTACCATATCTCAAGCGGTCTCAGAATTATTAAGCAAAGGTCACATACATAAGAAAATTCCACCATAAATTTATAACAAAAAACCGAGATCATGGCAGCGAGAGTAACCATATTTATGTCATGGAATGGAAAGCAAAAACTCATTGTCATAATGTGATAATCACGGCAATCGAAATTACGGCAGCGAGAGTAACCATATTTATGTCATGGAATGAAAAGCAAAAACTCATCATGATAATTGATAAACATTCCTATTCTCAGCCCCCACTCAAAATGTGCATCTATTATCCCTAGAATTGCATCTTTTGAGTAAATAGAATGGCCGCATACCTGGCATTTTGAGGAACAAGTCCATGCTCGACGCGTCTCGGGTCGGCCTCGGCACTAGGGTGCTCGGCCTCGGCTACAGCATGAGGCCGAGCATTTCTTCCATGTTGCCCCGTCAATCTGCTCGGCCACATCCCTTTCTGGAGCATGTGCCCCCAATTAGAGGAACCTTGGGAGGTTGAGAAAATTCTCCAGCTACTGTATTCATCTTCGAGGGAAAAACTTGGGGAGGCCTAGGGAGTCCCCGGGCCTCTCTTCAAGTCAATCCGTTCATCTTAGGGGTGCGTACACTCTTCTGGGGAAGCAAGCTTGGGGAGGCCTCGGGCCTCTCTTCAAGCGGCTCTGTTCATCCCAGGGGTGCGTACACTCTTCTGGGGCAAAAGCTTGGGGAGGCCTAGGGTGTCCCCGGGCCTCTCTTCAAGCGGCTCCGTCCATCCCAGGGGTGCGTACACTCTTCTAGGGCATAAGCTTGGGGAGGCCTAAGGTGTCCCCGGGCCTCTCTTCAAGCGGCTCTAAACTTCTAAAACGAAATTCGAATTGTTTTATTTCAAATAAATCAACTGAGTACATTCTGAATCAACATAAAGGAAACTGAACGTGGTCCGATGGACTGAAAAACATAATGAAAAGGAATCAAGCTTGGGGAGGCCTCGGACTTTGCCCTGCCATTATTTCCTGTATACATACCTGATGCTTTTTTTAGCGGAGAATTCTCGTGGGCCTTTTTGCGGCTCGATCCAGCTTCCTTCTGGGTCTGGTCATCTCTAGGAGGAGGCATTCGGCTGGTTACACTCTCCGAATCTCCTACTTCCTCGTTGGCTATTTTCTTACCTTTTTTCGAGTCTCTGTGCGGTTGCTCTTCTTCGCGCCTAGCGGACTCGGGTCTTTTCAGCAAAGTCAGGATTTCACTCAGGTTCTGCCCCATCTCGTTCATCCTTCCCTTAATCTCTGCGATCTCGGTCTCTTGGGCCTGGATCCGAATCAAGGGACTCGTCTCGTCAATCACCGGTTCATTCTCGTGTTCCATTGCGGCTGTACCTTATTCACCAGAATAGCGTTTGCTAGTCAGCCTCTCCCCACAGACGGCGCCAACTGTTGATGGTCAGATTTCGCTCAGGAATCTGTCCCTCGCTCCACGTGACAGACATCAGTGGATTTGTAGATGAGCGGGAGAAACATGACCTGCAAAACAAATGAACGCTACACACCGGTGTGGTGTAGACCACACAAGCTCCGATGCTTAAGTTAGCCTTGATTAGGAAGCACGTAGAATGTATTTAGGGTGAAGTTTCGGCGTACCTGAGTATGTGTGTTGTCTCCTCTTTTATAAGCTCCCCTTAGGGTTTGCACAACTGCCGACATCCTGGTCATCCCGGGCCTTTGGCCCTGGAGCCGAGGCCGACCTCATCCTCGGCCTCTCCCTTGGGCCGAGGCCGAGGGGAGTCGTTATGGGCCGAAGGGAGTTCCGGCATTCCGCTTCGTCGGTTCAGCTTCTTCTGACTACGGGCCTGACCAGTTTGGGCCTTATTCTGCATAAAACACCATTGGACAATTTTCCCTATAACATAGTACATTATTGATAAGATTTTTTTTAAGAAAACATAAGTGCTAAAATTTTGTTAATTATTACACTATTGACTAAAACATAAGTGATTTCGCTAAGGGAGTAGTGATTTCGCTAAAAGACCTAACGATCGCTGAAGATTGCATACCCCTTGAGTTGAGGAGTATTGATGTTATACTAGGCATGCAATGGTTGAGAACTCTCGGAGTAATGACAGTGGATTGGAAATCGTTAACGTTGACCATTGACGACGGATACTCTAAGGTGATCATTAAGGGAGACCCGACGTTGCAAAAACGGAAATGTCTTTGAAACGTTTGCAGAAGACATGGAACAAACATGACGAAGGTTTTCTTGTCGAAATGAGGGCATCGCTGCTCTTATACCGGAACCAGACCGACTGAAGTCGTGCCTCCGTCTCCCATTCCTTCGGCGTTCGATTACCTTCTTGAACAGTACGATGATGTTTTTGCTCTTCCAAGTCAATTGCCTCCCTCACGAGACGTAGACCGTCGGATCTGTCTCAAGGATGAACATCAACCAGTTAATGTCCGACCATACAGGTACGCTCATGCGCAAAAGGAGGAAATTGAAAGAATGATTCGGGAAATGTTGACTGCCGGAATAATAAGACCCAACACCAGTTCGTTCTCGAGTCCGGTTCTGCTGGTAAAAAAGAAGGATGGAAGTTGGCGGTTTTGTGTCGACTACAGGGCGCTCAATGAAGCAACAGTGTCTGATAAGTTCCCTATTCCCATTATAGAGGAACTGTTAGACGAGTTACACGGGGCTCGGGTATTTTTAAAGCTAGACCTCCGGTCGGGATACCTCAAAATCCGAGTACACTCCGATGATATCCACAAAACCGCTTTCCGCACCCATGACGACCATTACGAATTTCTTGTAATGCCTTTCGGCTTGACTAACGCACCATACAATTCATCCAACAATTCATCAACCATAGGAATGGGGAACTTATTTGGTACTGTGACCTTATTGAATGCTCAATATTCAATACAGAAACGTCAGCTCCCATCTTTCTTCTTAACCAACAGAATAAGGCTGGAAAATGCGCTCGAGCTAGGCTGAATGATGCCAACAGCTAGCATCTCTTCAACTAGCTTTTCAATTTCATCTTTTTGAAACTGGGGATGCCTTTATGGTCTGACATTTATTGGAGTTGTTCCAAGAAGCAAGTCTATTGCATGATCTAACTCTCGGTTTGGCAGAAGAATCGGTAACGACTTGAAAATAGAGGAGTGAGCCTCCAAAACAGATCTGATCTCAGAAGGTACATCATCCCACAACCCTTCATTTTTAACTGAATGTTGTTGCATCACATTCAATTCAACTAAAAACCCTTGCTTTTCAAGCTTCAAAGCTTTAATCAATGACTTCAAAGTTACTTGGGAACGAACTAACGAAGGATCACCATGAAGAACGATTTTAAAACCATTCAAGGTGATAATAAGTTGTAGTGATTGATGATTAGTAGTCATGTCTCTCAGAGTTTCAAGCCATTGAACTCCCAAAATAACATCAGCTGTACCCATATTGATAGGAAAAAAATCTTGAACAATCATCATGGTCCTCAAAGAAAGCACAATATCCTTACAAATCTCACTTAACGACAATTCAAGCTCTTGAACCAACTTCAAAGCAATGAAATTATGTGTAGCACCACTGTCAACCAAGACAATAACCTCTGTGGCTCTAATTAAACTCGTCAACTTGATGGTTTTCGGAGATTCGATATGGACCATAGAATGCAACCCAACCTCCACTACTTCTTCCGGCAGTCTTTCTCCCAACGGACATTCGCTGGCCATCTCTGTAGTCTGCACGACCACTTCCCCTACTTGCTCTTCTACTCCAACTTCTTCATCTTGAACTACCATAACCTTAATTACAAAAAAAAAAAAAAAAAACTACCATAACCTGCAACTCCTTACATTGGTGCCCACGGAAAAACTTCTCTTCACATTGATAGCATAGCCCCTTTTCACATCTAATTTGAAACTCTAAATCAGTCAGTTTCTTAAATGGAACTTCCGCTCGCTTCCCAACATCGTCTTTTCAAAAAGTCGTGCCTAATTTACTAGGATTGACAAAAATAGTACGCGCGTTGGATCTAGCACCATACAAAGCAGATTTGGGCGTAACAGATGACGAACTTGGGCTTTGGGCTGGTGTTTTTGGATTAAAGGTAGCTCCAAAATATTTTTCTTCAAAATGCAACAGTTCATCTTCTAATTTTGGGGCTATTTCCATTATCAAGTTAAGCCCAACAGAACGGTTCACTTGTAGTTTTATCTTTATATCCTCTTCAGCCCATCAACGGATTTTCCTTCCAAAGTTGCATTATCTAGGTTTTCCAACGGTGATGAAAACTCTTCGAACTTCTATCGATAGTCCGCCATAGTTGATTCTTTTTTAAGCGCAACGAATCATTCATGAACGTTACCTTTTTTAGTCGGAAGAAAACGTTGTAGAAGAAGGCGACAAAACTCCTCCCAACTTTCGATCAGCCGTTGACGCTTCTCCCAATGATGTCATTTTAAGGCAACTTCATCCAAACAGAGAACAATAACTTCTACTTTCTCTGAATTAGTCAATTGATTTACGACAAAGTACTGTTCTACCTGATGCAACCACTCATGGGGATTCAATCGAGTGAAAACCAGAATCTCAAGCTTTCTAAGTCGAAGATCGAAAATCGTTTGTTCAACTGCGCCTACGATTCTCCCACACAAGCATTCGCCGCCGCACTAACCGCTTCATCGTTCTTCTTTCCTTGATCCGTATCAACAACCCGTTCCAATTTCAGACTTTTAATCTGGGATATGACGACCAACAAACCCTCTTTCATCTGTGCAACCAGCTCAGAGATATTTCCAACAAAATTCCACAAATCCGCCATGTTTGCTTTCAATGCTTCCATTCGAGTAGTCATCGATAACCAGGGAAAAAAAAGAACACTACTCTGATAGTAAATTGATAAGTTCTTTTTTTTTTTGTTGAACTAAATTGATAGGTTATTGATATTATTTATGAACAAAAGTACATTTACAACCAAGGGAAGTATTCAAGAGCTTTTCGTCCCTCCACCTTTTTACACCTTACTCAAGTCTAGTCAAAAGGTACCTAGACTCTTACAATCAATCAACTATATACTATCCCTTAACCAGCTCTACTTAACAGAGTCCATCTTATAACAGAATAACTACTGGTCTCCATCTATTTGTCCAATGAATTGCAATCTCTGAATCACTCCCTCTTGCTTTTTATGATTACATCGGGAATAATCCCGCAAAAGGTGGATTATTCAGAGCGGGTTTCGTGAACAACGGGGATGGAATAGTTGTTGGGTGGTTAGGACACCCTGTTTTTATAGATAAAGAAGGGGACAAACTTTTTGTACGTCGTATGCCGACCATTTTTTAAACATTTACGGTTGTTTTAGTAGACAGAGACGAAATTGTTAGAGCCGATTTTCCTTTTTGAAGAGAATAATCTAAGTACAATGTTGAACTGGTAAGGGAAAATAAATACTCAGATTGAAAGAGAATTTCGTCTTCAAATGAAAAAAGAGACCTACTTCCAAATGTGTCAAGGTGTTGTATATGTTTTGCCTTACTTAACATGACTGTAGTTAGAAGGTTTATGATCCATTATGTTGTCAACTTCTAGAAACAAAAGGTTTTGGTTTTCATTTATTCCTAGTTTATATCTGAGCAGTATGGTTAGACGGGAAGAATTTTATGGTTCCTGAACAACCAGTTTACTATTTTTTCGTTTTGATTGCCAGGAGAATTATTACAGGTTGGACAGGATTTTACTTAGCTACCACTACCAGTCAAGGATATACACTGATGATGTTGGAGCTTCTTTTAAGGTTGGTGGCATTTAATGAGTTTTTTTTTTCTCTGTCCAATACTTCAAGTTGTTTAAAATATTTGTGATGTATTTATTTATCAGTTGAAGTTCTCGATGAAACGTTTGAGTTTACCTTATACAGTTATTTAAAATACGGGTGAGCAAGAAAAGCCGAAAAATCGAGTCGACCGACCTAAACTGACCGAACCGACGTCAGTCGGTATGTTTTCTTATAAACTTGGTCGGGGTCGGTTTTACATTTTGAAAAACCGACTGTCGCCTAAAAGGAACAAGAAGCGACAGAACTGACCGAAAAAAAAAACTGATAAAGGGACGGAGTTGACGCTGCTGCAGGCAACAAGATAGGTCCATGTGATTGGGTTGTGTCCCATTCTCCCAACATTCTTTTGAGTTGAGGCACATGGAAGATGTCATGAATGGTGGCCTCTAATGGTAACTCAATTTTCTAAGCAACCTGCCCTATTCGTTCCAACACACATTATGACCCAAAGTATTCTACAGATAGCTTCTCACATCTTTTCTTGGCCAAAGACTTCCGTCGATAGGGTCTCACCTTTATGCATACCATGTCCCCAACCTTAAACTCCAATTCACGATGTTTTCTGTCTGCAATTTTCTTCATTCGATCTTGGGCAATCTGAAGTTGCTCCTTTAATGCTGCTAAGGCAACGTCTTGGTCAACCAACTGCTGATCCAGGGCATTGTTGGTGGTCTTTCGATCCCCATAAGAAAGTAGGGGTGGAGGCTGTCTTCTATACACAACATTAAAGGGTGTTGTGTTGATGGAAACATTGAATGTCATATTGTACTAGTATTTCGTCCACGAGATCCATTGTTCCAACTTCTTTTGTTGCTCCCCTCCGAAACATAATCACAAGTAATTCTCCACATTCCTATTAACTCCTTTCGTTAGTTAATTCTCTACATTCCTATTAATTCCTTCCGTTGGTTCGAGCCCTACAGTCGACTCACAAGCTCCTCCCACCATCCTTCTTCTTGACTAACAACATTGGACTGGAAAACGTGTTGTTGCTCGATCAGACAATTCTCGATGCTAGCATTTCCTTGATCACTTTCTCAATTTTCAACTTCTGCGAATGGGCATTATTTATATGGCCTAACGTTTACTGAACCTTGGCCCTCCTTCAACCCTTCCTCTTGGGGGGAAGTCCGTCTGGTATGTGGAATATATCTTTGTACTCGAACAATAACTTTCCCACCTCAGGTGGTAGTTGAGCTTCCTTCTCATCCTCACTCGACGAGGAACCCATGATCCGCTTCATTCCAAGTCTTTAGCTAACATTTTTAAGGACACCTTGGCTTTATTAGGGATGGGTCCCCTTTGATGGTTATTCTCTAGTAGCCTGAAACAAAAGTCATGGTCAATGCGTCCCAATCGTCTCCCATCACCTCTATAGTTCGCCACCCCATTACCCATTACGATTCCATAATGAGACTTTTTGGACACGTTGATCTTGAGTTCATCTACTAGTTTCTGGGATATGAAATTGTGGGTGGCTCATCAATGGATCAATATCACGACCTCCCTTTCTCCCAACGCTCATTTGACTTTCATTGTTCCTGGAGTCGAGAAACCTATCACTGATTTCAAATCCAGTTCCATTAAATCCCCGATTTCTAGGGTAGAGTCATCTTCTTCTTCTTAAATGGCCCCTTGGATCAACTCGATTTCTTCCAACCCGTTTAACAGAAGAACCCTAAGTTCCCTTGTCTCACGATTCTTGCATTTATGATTCACACTATATTTCTTGTCGCATCTGAAGCGTAGCCCTTTGTCTTTCTTAGCATGAAATTCGACGTCTGAGAGTTTTGGCTAAAGATTCCTTGCAACCTATATCCCCTTATCCTGGAAACATAATCGCACGCGTTTGTATCGGGTTACCAGACTTCTGATTTGATTTAGCCCGAGTGTTTCAGTTGGTCTTTCCCATACCTTGGGAGCCGTCTTTGTTAGACTCTGCTACTGATCCTAAGCTCAACATCACTCTCGCGAGTTTGGTGGCTTCATCTTCGTCTTTAATCTGTTGGGCCTGGGTAGTCTTCGAGCCCAACAAGTTGTCTATTCACCACTGTCGCCTTAACTTTATGTTTGAGTCTTTTCAAGAAGGTATTTTCTAGGACGTCCTCTTGCATATTCGGTAGCAGCGTCGAGTAGGCCTCAAACTTCTTGGTATATTCTGTCACGCTCTCTTCCTGTTTGATAGCCAAAAATCTCGCATACAGACTACCTTCTTGAGAAGGTATAAACAGTGTTTTAAAAATTGTTCAAGGCGTAAGCCTTGAGGCGAGGCGGCATTTTCATGCCTCAAGGCTTACGCCTTGAAGGTATAAAATGAGGCTTAGAGGCGTACGCCTTGAACCGAGGCGGCATTTTCATGCCTCAAGGCGTACGCCTTGAAGGTATAAAATGAGGCTTAGAGGCGTAAGCCTCTATTACTACGCCTCTGAGGCTTTGAGGTGTAAGCTTCAAGAAACTTGGTGGGCCATGGGCCAACAAACGGTGCAGTTAATTATTGAAAGTTGAAACGGTGCATATCTACTGAGTTAACCGTAATTAAAATATTGATGTTGCATGTCTTGGTGGTTGGTGGGCCAATGCACCGAAAATCAAAGGAATTTCAAAAGGTTTTGGAAAATTTGTCTATAGTGCATGTCTTATTTTATTATAAACATTCTGAGTGGACATTAGCTTTGAGCGGAAAAAAATTTTGTTAGCAACCCAACACTACTGGAGGTGAGTACGTTTTATTTTTCTTCCATTATGTTCTTTATTCTTTGTTTTTGTTTTCTTTTTAATTTTATTTGTTTACACCAGAAAGTTTTATTATTTGTTTCCAATATTCTTGTTTTCATTTTGTTTTTTATTTGTTCAACTTTTTTTTTTTGTTTTCTTTTGAGTTTATATTAATTATCTTTTCATTTTGATTTTTATTTTTCTTTTGAATTTTTATTATTTTTGTTCTTTATCGTTATTAATTTGGTAGTATGTTTTGTATTTTGAATACTATAATGTTAAGAATATATAAGGTTTGATGTTTTATGATTTAAATATATTTTCTTAATTTAAAATGAGGCTTACGCCTCATACCGCCTCGAGGCTTTCGCCTCGCCTCTCCATGAGAATACGCCTTGAGGTTGCCTTAATCCTTTTAAAACATTGGGTATAAAGCGTTTAAACATTCGATCCTTCAAGTCTTCCCACGATTTGATTTTCTTGCGATTGTGAGACCATTTGTACCAGTCAACAACGTATTTGTCAAAGTTGATGATTGCAGTCGAGTTGTAATCTTTTCCCGTTCAGTCACCTTGTGTATCTCGAAAGCTCTCGACATGAAACAACCACGAATCAAGGTTGATCCTAGTGTAGATTGGCATTTCTAGTCGTTTTAACTTGCTACGATCTTCGCTGGATTTGTGTGGTGATGAATCCCTCTTTTCCATCTATGATTTTCTCGTCGGTTCCTTTGTTTCCTCCCACAACTTTCGTTTTTGCGAGGATCCCTCAATAATTGATGAAGAAGATTTCCCCTTTGAAGCTAATAGGTTAACCATCATCATAGTCATTCGCTCTATGCTCTTTTCTACCCATTGCATCAATGTCTTTCTCCGTTGCATTGACTCTTTCCTCTATTTGTTTCTGGGCCATTCTTCGTGTCCTCCCCAGGCTGGCGTGCTCTTATACCACTTTGTTAGACATCCTGCAATATATCTCCAGTAACAAACACTAAGAACAATATGCAAGCCAAAGTAAGAAAGTCCAACCTTGTTCTATTGCAGGATTGCCAATAGATAGTGGGATTTTATTTTCGATTTTGAAAATAGTTCAAGAACACAAAATAAGAAGATAACAGTCCAGCTATCCGAGAGGTTCGAGAACTCTCCCAAGAACACAAAATTGTTTGATGTTCTATAAACTTGTTGGAATATATCTCTGATTATTTGATTGAAAGGAAATCTAAGTGAATAAATTGGAACTTATAAAGTACGTAAATAAAGCGGTAGACATTGTATGTGATTGCAAAATTATTTGATATCGGTGTGTTTAGTTTGCTTTTACTTCAGTGTGGGGTAAATGGTGCGTTCTACTTCTACTTCTATCTAAAGGTGAACAGTTAGCATTGCAAGCAAATGGAGAGCACAAAGTGGGAAAAAGAGAAAGAACGAGGGCAAAGAGCTTCAACGTAAAAAGAAAAAGAGAGGAAATGAAATGAGAGTGGGAAGAAGAGAAAGAGAGATGGTAGTCTAAAGGAGGGAGGGATGAGGAAACGTGATGGTGAGAGGAAATAAAAAAAATTAAAAAGCATGTTTTAAAAATAAGTAATGATAACATGAAGTTGGCCAGTTAGGTCGGTTTGAGCCTTTTTGGGCTCATCGACTGATGGACTAGTCGAACCCCGACCGACACTTCTATGATTGGCATTGGAAGAAAATATAGGTAAGGAATTCGTCAACAAGAAACATAAAACACATTTTCTTATATACGACTATTTTTGTGACTTTTTGGCTTTTCCTCTCGTTGTTGTAAAAAATGAAGTCCCACGAAAAAGATGATGGTTGGATTCTTGAAGTGCGAGGGGAGAACGAGGGATGTGAAATTCCTCAAATTGCGGGGACCCGTGTGTTCCCAATGCAAATATCCTTCCAAAATTTGATACATTTCCCATTTCCGACTTTAAAAGAGATAACACTCATAAACCAACCTCAACTTTGCAATATCAAATCAAGGGGCGGTTCTTCGAACTCCTCGAGGGGGATAACGTCATCCATCCAAGAGTCTCTTCCCCATAGATGCTAGCCATCACTTGCCTCCAAAGGGGATCTTTCTCTATAGAGAAATGGTTGCCACCACCATTTAGTGAACATGGTTGAATTTCTATGTTCAAGAGAGTCAATCCCAAGGACACCGCATGGTGAAGGGGGAGGGAAGAGGTCTTCCAATTCACAAGGTGAGTATCGACTCTAAAATCTCCTCCAACCCAAAAAAGATCTCTAATTAGCTTCTCCATGTGCTTTAGATCCCTTTTGGAGCTCTAAGCAGGGAGAAGAAATAGAAAGGGATACCGTTAAGCACGGAAGAAATGAGAGACAACCTACCTCCCTTGGAGAGCAAGGAGGGCTTCCACTTTGATATTTTCTTTCTAAACTTGTCAACTATTGGTTTCTAGAAAGCTAAGGATCGATGATTACCTCCTAAGGGAAAAGCAAGGTATGTGATGGGGAGATTATCGGTTTTGCACCCCAAAAGTCTAACCTGCCTTGTCACAATATGGTCATCAATATCAATCCCGATCAAGGGGACTTAACTATGTTTAGGCTTAAACCCAAGCATCTAACAAAGATACATATGGCTGTCCAATTTTTTAGTGTAGTTTTGATCACCGAGCCAAAAATAACAGTGTTATCTGCATATTGGAGGTGTGAAACAATCACATCCTTTTCTCATACAACCCACCCTTCAAAATTCTCTTCTCCCAGAAGGGTGAACAAGAAAGGTGATGTAGCCGTATACTTGTAATAACTCTTATTCTTTTATTTTACTAAGTCATGTGCCAACCACATGCCTTGTAACTACTTTAGTTAGGATCCTTGCCTATTTAAGGGCAAGTGATTATCAATAAAGAGGTATCATTTGTTATTATTCTAAAAACAAGTCTACGGCTCCACCATATTTGGTATCAGAGCGTGTGATTTTGGGCGCTTCCTCGATGGCATCCAAGAAGGTCTCGACCAACATAGGTGGAGACTCAACATCGATGGGCAAAGAGGCGGAGACTATCACCGTCCTCTCACCACAAGAAACGACTGTACGCTTGTTGTCGGTCGAAGATGACGTGCGTGAGATTAAAAAGATCCTTGAAATGTTATGTGTCAAACTAGGCTGTAAATTAGATCAACAAGCTGTCGAACCGCAAGAATACTTGACTTTGGAAAGAAGACCGCAAGAACATCATAAAGAAGGATGGGAAACCAGACGTGGGCAAGATTTTGAGCGAAAGTCATTTCAAGAAGTAGTTGCAGCACCGAGGAATTTTCAAGAACAACGCTCGGGACTCCAAGAAGCCAACTACAACCCATTGTTCAAAAGGCAAACCGAATGGGATGGAGGTAGCTCAAGTGAAGAAGAAGATGAACCTGTGGAATTTCAAATGGGAAGGCAAAGAGATCGAAGGTTCCCATACCAACAACCCGAGAGTGACTTCAAAATGCAAATAGATTTGCCTCCAAGAATGGTCCAAGAAGTAGATTTTCCTCCCAGAATCCATCAAGAACACCAACCAATGCTCCAAGAATTCAACAATAATCCCTTGTATAGAAGACAACAAGACGGGACGGATTCATCTAGAAATAAGGACCTTGGAAAGATGGGAAACAAGGGGGAACCAAGCGGTAACCTAATGGGGCAAGCTACCATGGAAAGAACTTATCAAGAACAAGATAAAACATCTCGGGAATTGGAAGAAAGGATGGGACAGCAGCAAGAAAGACAAACAATGGAGCAAAGAATAGTTCATGAAACACATTTAGCTCCAAGAAAGTATCAAATAATGCATCGAGACTTCCACATCAATCCATTACATACTTGGCAGCAAGAATTCTTCAAGTGGAAGCCTTTAGAAACGCAAGAACACAAGGTAAAATATCAGCAAGAAATGCAAATTTTTGTTCAAAGAACAGTCCACGAAAGGGATACAGTCCAAAAATGGATTTTTTTGTCGTTTATTACTTAACTCGAGGTCGAGTTCTTTTTGGGAAGGGGATGTTTGATGTAGCCGTATACTTGTAATAACTCTTATTCTTTTATTTTACTAAGTCATGTGCCAACCACATGCCTTGTAACTACTTTAGTTAGGATCCGGGCCTATTTAAGGGCAAGTGATTATCAATAAAGAGCTATCATTTGTTATTATTCTAAAAACAAGTCTACGGCTCCACCAAAAGGTGATAGGGGTCCCCTTGTCTTACGCCCATTTTAGCCCAAATCTTCCCTCGAGGAAGACCATGTATAATAATAGAGGAAACACAACCCCAAATTCACCTTCTCCAAGTCAAATCGAAGCTCTTCTTAGCCAAGACATCATCAAGAAAGAACCAATCCAGCTTTTCTTAGCTTTCAACTCCCTTACTGCTTCTAAAGCCACTAAAATGGCATAAAGAATTTGTCTCCCTTCCACAAAGGCCGCTTGAGCGTTAGGAATAATGTTAGGTAACACTTTCCTTTAAGTCTTTCTACAAGAACTTTGGCTATAATTTTGTGAAGGGAGGTCATAAGGCTAATTGGGCAGAAGTCTCCCACTCTATTTGCCCTCAATTTCTTTGGCATTAGGCACACATAAGTTCCTATCATCCTGTGGTTCACAATGCCATTTTGAACTTTTTTTTGGAACACCCTAAGTAAGTTATCTTTAAAGATGTTTCACAATTTTTTAAAACATTAATTAGTCCTTCTTAAGCTAAATTTGGTATCTAGTTTTGAACACGACTTTCATTTACATGGTCTTAATGAATTGATTATTTTTTAAAAAATGGAATAAGAATGTGGTAAATTTGAGATTTTGTATTATTTGAATCACCACCAATTTTTAATCATTTCTCTGGTTCATTCTTTCTTTATCTCTTGAACGAACACGTAACGATTTCATAAACCAAGAATTATTGATTATTAAAAGCCTCTCCCGAGTGCAATTAATTCTTTATGCAAAATTAAGAAATTGATATCCCTTGAACGAACACGTAACGATTTCATAAACCAAGGATTATTGATTATTAAAAGCCTCTCCCGAGTACAATTAATTCTTTATGCAAAATTAAGAAATTGATATCCCTATCTAATTTCTACAACAAGCATAAGCATTAAGAACCAATCCTTAAAATGGTTTCTCAAGCAATCCTAAATCTCCCGATTATAGAACCACCTAAGTCATGCAATTGATAATCTAATCTAAACTGATCTCGAAGGATAAAAAGAAGACTTAGCACTTCATCGCCTCACTATCATATAAAGGGATGTTAAGAATTGTTTTATTGCAACCTACCATTTGTTCTATTCTCGAAGAAAAGCGTGGGATCCCTCCTTTCTTCCACCATTTAAGCTTGATACCTTGAATCCAGAATTAGTGGAATGAAATGCTTCGTGTCTTTTGGTCTCCTCTACCAAGCAAGCAGCAAATTAAAAAATTTCATCAAATGTTCATTCTTGACCTCCTTTGTCCAGTTGTCATATTTCCCAAGTTTTCTCTCCATTAGTAGTGTGAGTAGTGTGAACTCCTTACAACCTATGAAAAATAACATTGACGATTCCTTCGTTGAAGATCTAGCTTCTTTATTTCAGGGGTGTGACAAAGAGATCCCACATCTTTCACCATTAGTGCCTAGCAAATTTACCTCTTTTTCTGAAGTTTGTGGTCTTGAGTTACGGGAAATCTTCCCTTGAATTAAGATGGAATCCATTTTTGGGGTCTTTGTAAGTTTTTCGATTGGTGTTTTGCTTTTCATCAATTTTCTCATTCTTTGCCATTGACCTTTTTATCCATGGCTCTTTGGCGGTTTTCTTCAAGTTCTTGTTGGTCTTTCGTTTGGTCTTTAATGGACTGTCTTTGACTTTGTATGTGGCTTTGTATGTGTTTGTTTTGATGTTTGTTGTTTTTGTTTTATCTTCTTAGATCTTCGGTTTTTTATTCCTTTCTGGCCCCTATTGCTACATTTGGTTCTTATTCGTTCCTTAGTGGAGTTTGTATTCTTGAACACTAGTCTCTTTTCATTAATTCAATTAAAAGTTTCATTTCTTATGATGTAGATTTGATGATATTTGTCTGCTTCAACAAAGGAGCTTCACATTGATGAACAAATATTTTTTTGCAATCTAGATCTCAAGGTATGCAATATATTTCGTATATGATGTTAGTTTTTTGTTTTGTTTTGTTTTGTTTTTTTTTTAATTTGAGACATTGTATCTGATGTTAGTTTCTTTTTGTAAGTTATATACATTTGTTATACTAGTTGCATTATGAAAATATTTGAAGGATTGTGAGTTTGTAAGTTCCAAAATTGGGACCTCTAGTTAATGAGTTTTAAGATTGTGAGTTTTAAGATTATGTATAGAGAAGCATCCTATGGTGGCTATGTCCAGCCAATGTCTCCCTTTTGCAGCATCGTTTGTTGGAAGAGGCTTCCAGAGAGAGCTGACAAGCATTTCTTATTACATAAATCTCCACAACCATTGCAGATATGGTGCATTGCTTCTTTGTCTAAAAGAGACTAGCCCAATGCCTCCATGTTGCAAAAGCATAGCAATCCAACCCCATTTAACCAATTGACTACCTTGTAGATAAACACCACCATTCTAGATAAAGTTCCTTGCTAATCTTTCCGTCTTATTTATCACCTTCAAAGGAGCTTTGAAGATTGAGAAGTAAATAGGAAGGGAGGTTATTCCAAGTGGAGAACCCAAGCGTCAGCTTCCCGCCGTTTGAAAGAGGGATGTTCTTCCATTTTGAACTCCAAATAGACTTCATCAGCCTTCTACTCATAGCAATCAACTTAGTCTTTTGGAGGATCACTACGTTCGGACCAATTTTAATCAAAAGGACCTTCGCTACAGCTCTTTGGGGCACCACTCAAAGCCCTCTTACATTCTACGGATGGCTTTGTCTCTCTCTCTCTATCATAGGCCCATTAGGCTCTACTTTGCTCCCTCAAATGCTCGAGCTCTACTTTAAGTTTAGAAATGGAGGGGTTGGAGGAACCTTCCGGATGAGGTGGTGATGCAGGCACATTTTGCTTGCTAGGAGTGGCCTTGGTTTTCATCATGGGGAGGTGACTTTCTGCAAGCATCATAGTCATTTGTCATTTCTCCAAGGCTTATTAGGGTAAAATGGGTTTATGATGAACTTTTCTCTAAGGATATCTTAGAGGATCTGATCAAGTAATCTACCCAACTATCTGGAAGTCTCTCCTTGTATTCACAACAATCTCCTTCGACCTAAACCCTCTAATTTCACTTTCTTCTGCTCTTGAAAGGGTAGCTCACTTAATGCTATTGTTTTTTATAACTCCAACTTTGTTAGTCATGGTAATTTTTCCATTCAAGAAATCCAGTAACATTCCCCCAAGGTGGGACCATACTTTTGAGTTTATGGCACAGAAGCAAGGCGTCTTAGGCATCAACGAAGTACACCACTACTATTTCTTCAATCGGTAAGGTGAAGAACATTTTTCCATGTTTCTTCGCAATTCTACAAATCTCCCTTTCCTCTTTCTATCATACATACATATGAAAAATTTCCTCTATCTTAATAAACTGTCTACCCAAATCCATACCCACCATTACAGAGTCTTGATCGAGATTGGAGCATGGGCTAGTAGTCAGAGTTGTGGAGTGGACAAACAATAAAGAAAGAGTGGGTTTAGTGCCAAGTCATGTCGACAGTTTTTTATATATAATAGAAGAACACGTTTTTGGTGACCTAGAGAGCTCATATCATTTACTGAAAGACGATTTTGCCACATGTTAAAAATCTCTAACATAATCTTTAAGGTTAATCTCAAATTAAGGGTGTGTTTTAGGGTTGCAAGATTAGTCGGATTTGATGTACACCGTGCCCCAAACATCACCTGAATGGATGATAATGAAATGTTGAGTCGAACTTATGGTTGGCTTGCTTTGTTAATGCTGGTTGCTTGGTCTTGTAAATTTCATGTCAAATGACCTATCTTGCAAAGTCAAGCATGACTCAAGCTACGAGATTGCCATGATTATTTTCCCATGTGATGGAAGGTGTTGCACGTGAAAAGATGGTTTCACTTGTTTGACTGCGCAAATGTTTTGGGCTTGACTTCGCTTGATGATTTCATACCTTTGCTTTCACGTTTTTGAATAGTTTAGCGTTACACTTGATCTGGTCTACTCTCATGAAAGAACTTTTTCAATTTTGTGGGGTTGCGTCTGATGGTGTGAGTCTACTAACTAAATAGTTAGTTATGTCTGCATACTAAGACAATGTGAAAGATTCAACTGCCAACAGCTTCTCATCTACAACAGCATCTCTGATCTTTGTTCTCTTCTTGTTGTGCTCCCATTCGTAACTTGACATATGGTTAGCACCCTAATTTTCATTTCTTTTTTTGTCCTGAATCTTTTAGTCAATTTCCTATAAAAGTAGAATCCTTCTGACAGGCGATTTCCTAACTTGGACAGGCGAGATTTAGCATCCTTTTTGAATAAGGGATACTTAAGAGCTCAATGATATTTGTATACACAATCACTTTTGTCCCAACTAAGTAGGATTTGAACTTGTCAAAGACTAACACCATTACAAGAAGCTCTTTCTCTATAGTTGTGTAGTTTACCTGTGTTTCGTTCATGGTCTTTTTGACATAATAGATCAGATGTATTATCTTGTTTCTTTTTTGTGCCAGCACAACTCCTACTGTAGAATCACTAGCATCACACATAAGCTTCAACAACTGACTCCAATCAGGTTCTGTCATGATAGAGGTCGAGCTTAGTGCTCCATTTAGTTGTGCAAAGGCTCTCAAGCAATCTTGGTTAAAGTCAAACTGTCTATCATTCTCCAATTCTTTTCCTTGAGATCTTGTGTCCTAGTATTATCCCTTCTTTGTAGCTTTATTCAAGCAACGATAGTCCATTGCACACACTTCATCCTTGCCAAAGCCCATGTAACCAATTATGACATCAAGGTATGACCAACCCCCTTATCAATACACAATTAAAATCACCTCAAGAATTTGTCTTCTTTCTACAAAGTCGTTTGCAATGCATATCTTCTGTTAAGTGATGCAATACTTCCTTTAAACGCTCTACAAGCAACAAGCAATCACCTTGTAAAGTGAAGAAATAAGGTTGGTCAGTCTATATTCACTCACTCTATTTGCTTTCAAGTTCAATGGAATGAGGAAAATGTTGGTCTCATTGGTCCTTTTGTTTATAATCTTGTTTAAAGAAAATCGTGGAACACCTCTACTATGTCATTCTTCAACATGTTCCTAAAAGAAAGAAAAAAAAATCTTCAACTTACTTTTCATGCCAAGGCTTATATAGCTTTAAAGATTCTTTAAAGATTTCTTCTTCCATGAAGGGATTTTTCAACTCTTCTTTTATATGATAATTCAAAAAAACTCAATTTATACCATCAATCATAAATCTCTACCCATTATCTTTAGTGTACAATTTTTGGCAGAAATTAATAAACTCAACTTCAACTCATTCATTGGTAAGGAGATTTTAACTGTCTCAATCTTCATTCTGGCAGTAGCTCTTTCGTTTACAAGGGACACAATTTAACATGAGTACAACTTTCCACCCCTAGATCGAGGTGGTTTACCGGTGCTTAGAGAACTACCTGAGATTCCCTTTGAACACTGCTTACAACTTTCAAGGTACTGTGCTCTCCAAAGAGCAACTCTTCTCAAAATCTCAAAAGGTACCGAGTTGGGATGCCACTCTAACTAAGGATTTGTGTGGTTCTGGAGGATCCAGCAAAGCGTTCAGAGTCATGTGCCTTCCAGAACCAGGGATCTTCGAGTCTGTTGAGTACAATTAGCCAACCTTGCGACAACAAAAGGATTAGACGTCCTCCCATGCTATGGTTCCCGACGACCTGAACTCGTTGCCACATTGTATAACATTTCAGCTTCTTTGAAAATTCTACTAGCAAGCCTAGTATATTGGCTTTTCTTGACCATTTTGATCTTCCTACGCTAGCACTATTCCGATAGCATTATCATTAAAAGCAAGATATAGCTAAAGTTCCTTACTTACTATTGGAGTCATCATCCCCAGGCACATTTAGGTTTTCATCTCCAACCATCTTGGTCCTCAGAACCCAATGCAAAAGGTGTTGATACGTCCCATACACATAGAAAGCTTACCCTCTTCCACAAATTACCAGTGGATGTTACAGTCGCTATCACTTTGGCTGTAGGAGGGGTATGAAGGTCGAGGAAGCAAGGAAGAAAAGGTTATTCCCTATTTGCTCACCTTAGTATCAAGCCTTGGTGCAACCTATACATGATTGGGCCATGACAGTTTTGGCAAGGTATAGTTTTATTTTGAGCAGTAGCCAGACTCAATCGTTGTAGTACTTTCAAATCAAGATCAAATGATTTTTTGTCTTTCAAGCAACCCTAATTCCGTCTTTATTGATCGAGTAGCTGGACAAAGTTGTTTACCCTCTCCATAAGGAGTGTTCTGTAGTCTTGGGCGAGCATTGAAGCTTGCTTCTTCTCCAGAGTTTTATTGGTTATCAATGCAACCCATTCTTAATAGAACCGATTTGATTCTTTGGTGTGCACTATTTTGTTTGTAACGAGGGAGATCTCGAATGGGGTGCTTCATGAAGTTCAAAAGAAAGGAATAAAAAAGAGTTCCCCTCTTACCAAAGCTTCTGAACTTGCCAAGAAATGACTTATTCCTACAGTTAGGGGTGGTGATTACACGATCGATGTCGGTTTGGGTTCAACCCAACGCCGACCATCGATATGTCAGTTTTGTTCGGTTGACGGTAGTCGATTTCAGAGATGTTTATGGAACTGGCCGACCGACCATAAGTAAACATCGGTTGGTTTTGGTCGGTTAAGTTCATCAAAGTTGGGAAAAAAAAAAGAGAATGAGAGCGGTTCGTGGCGACGAAGAGCTTCGACAAAGAGACGGTGAAGAGAAAGGCCTTGGATTCCAGCGAAGAGAAGATAAAAAGAGGCGTTGGGTTCGTGGCTACGAAGAGCTTCGACAAAGAGATTGATAAAAAGAGAGAGAGGAAGTGAAATGAGAATGGGAAAAAGAGAAAGAACGAGGGCGAACAGCTTCAACGTAAAAGGAAAAAGAGAGGAAATGAAATGAGAGTGGAAAGAAGAGAAAGGAGAGGATAGTCTAAAGGAGGGAGGGAGGAGGAAACGTGATGGTGAGAGGAAATAAAAAAAAAATTAAAAAAAGCATTTTTTTAAAATAAGTAATAAGTAATGATAAAATGAAGTTGATCGGTTAGGTCGGTTTGAGCCTTTTTGGGTTCACCGATTGATTGACTAGTCGAACCTCGATCGAAACATCTAAAAAATCAATTGACCGATGTTGGTTGGGTCGGTTTCGATCAGTCGGCTCAGTTTTTCGATCTTTGATGCTCACTCTACCTACAGTACAAGTCTTTATCAACTAACTCAAGCACTAGAGAGAGGTGGGATAGGACATTAATAGACTAGGGAGCGAAAGCCACTTTGTTGCTTGCCAAATCGAAGAGAGTAGGAGGCACAACGCCTAACAATGGGGGTGTTTGGTCCAAGGAGTTGGAGTTATGAAATTTGGAGTAGGAGTTAATAACTTTGTGGGGCCACAATTAAGTGTTGGGATAGGAGTTTATAAGTGCATGGGGTCCATAATAGAGTGTTGTAATTGGTTAATAAGTTTGTGGGTTCCATAATCGGGTGTGTATGTCCTTGGGCCAAACAAGGAGTTATACTCCACCCAACTCCTTGGGCCAAACACCCCCTCAAATCTGCTATGTTAAATTGAAGAAGAAATGGGTGGGCTCCTTGATCAAGAAAGAGTTGGGAGTTGAAGTCCTTCTCCTGAACCCACATATGGACCCACTCCCAAGTAAGGGCAACCACCCATATCATCTCAACATCGGAAAGGTTATCCCGTCCCGCCCATGGTGCGGTCAGCTATGATATACTCAACTTCTTCTTGGGGAAGTTCATCTACAACATCTGGCGGTGCCCTCGTGGGCACGTTCCTCTCAGGGTCGGTCTGGTCTAATCGAAGACAACTGACTCACCACATAGAATACGGGGTGAGTTTTCACCGAGCAGATCGCTTGAGTCTATAGGCTACCTCTCCTATCCGCTTCTCTACAAGGTCGACTTTCTTCTTCCTTCAGACCGGGCCAAGCCTTTAGGTTGTTTAAGTAGGTTGGGCTAGGTTAGGTTGATCTTTTGGAGTGATCTTCAAGAAGGGTCGTCGCTCCCTTCATACGCCTTGCAGCTTCATCTAAGTGGGTTTGGGCTAGGTCGTTGCGCTCCTGCCCCACCTCTTGGCAAAGTAGGCTGATGGGCAAGACCCCTCCAACCTTGGGAAAAAGGGGTAAACCTAGACCATGAAAGGAAAGGGAGGTTCAACACCCGTCAGCCATGCGGCGTGCGGTTCTTCCATACCAACTTAGTTGTCCAACGTTATTATTGGCCTAACGACCTGTACACCATAGGCAATTGAACCCTTGGGACCTTCTTCAACCCCCATAAGAGCATCTTGTAAACAAATTATTCAATTTTGGATCCCAGAAAGGCTACCTAGACATCACTAAACTGGATGTCTTATCAAGAAATAATGTTGATGATCTAGTGCGTTAAGTTTTGTTAGAACCAAACAAAATGAGTTGCCCCTATTTGTAAAGTTCGTAGACAAGGCTCGTTTCAACTCCAACTCAACTGCATCCATTCCCTTTTGCTATAGTTTCACCAACGAATTAAAAATAAAAAAGAAGAATACTTACCAAGATGTAGGAATCCCATTTCAGTTAGTTCTTGATTGGCATTGGAAGAAAATATAGGTAAGGAATTCGTCAACAAGAAACATAAAGCACATTCTCTTATATACGACTATTCTTGTGACTTTTTGGCTTTTCCTCCCGTTGTAAAAAATGAAGCCCCATGAAAAAGATGATGGTTGGATTCTCAGAGTGGGAGGGGAGAACGAGGGATGTGAAATCCCACAAAGGGTAGGGACCAGTGTGTGCTTACGTTAGGAAGAAAGTTGAAGAACCTTGCATATGGAAGAATAAATCAATTTAAGGAGACTGTCGTAGCCCGAAATAGGTCTAATACTGGGTGAAGAAGAATAAACGAAACTCCACAAATTCTTTATACAAATAGAGGAGGCCTTTTCATAAGGGATGGGGAAGCATATGTGCCAATCTAACTAAACAAGACAACCAACCTTATGTATGGGGAGAATTCTGAACAGAGCAAATTAGAGTAGAAACACAAGGACTTGATTCTATGTCCAAACATCACATGCCAGCAGATGTGGTCACCATCATAGATACTCAAGATATTGTGTCGGGAGAAGTAGATAGATAAGACTACTAGTTGCTCGATTAGGGCCCTACCTTTATTGCGAGCCAAAAACCTCATTAAATCCTATAAAGAGAGCCTCTTGGAGAAAGCTTTTTTTGCCATTAAGTTTGAGAGAGAAGTCTCTAAAGCCGCTATGGTCTGGGTTCTCACCCACATCGTCCATCTTGGAGAGACTATTACGCTGCTCGCCCTATTAGCTAATCAGTGACAATCGTGGAAATTCATTAATTTAGTCTTTCTCGTTGTATGGCGAAACTCGCTAATAATATATGTCTCTTGTCTTAGAAACCCATCGCTGGTATTCAGGCTGAATTACCCTCTGTTCAAGGAGATGCTTCAAGGCCCTTTGATCTGTCCGAACAAAAAATTTTCTACCCAACAAATAATGTCTCCATCGCTAAATTGCCATTACCACAGCCATCAATTCTCTCTCGTAAATAGACTTCGCTTGTGCCTGAGATGACAAGGTATGGCTGAAGAAAGCAATCGGTCATTGGTTCAGAGATAAAACTGCCCCCAATCCCGTCCCTGAGGCGTATGTTTCTACTACAAATGGTTGACTGAAATCTGCATGAGCTAAGACAGGAAGAGTCATCATGGCTTGTTTGAGTGGTTCAAAAGCCAACGAGGCCTCCTCTGTCCATTCGAATCCCCCCCTTTGTTCAAATGTTCTTCCATCTGGCAAGCTTAGCTCTGAATTTTTCAACAATAGGATCTTAGGAACTTGGTGTATGGTAATTTCCCTTAAGAGGGACACACAAGTAAGTGAAGGAGTGGTTCTCAAGTTTGCAGCCCAAAGATACAACCGGTTGAGTATCTTCTTCCTTGTTGATATTTAGACCAACAATTGAGGTTTTTGAAATGCAGGCAAATTCCTTTTAGAAAAATAGAAAAAAAATGGTCCACCAATTTTGGAGAAATCCCTTGCTGTTTAGGTAGAAAATGAGAGTGCTGTTAGCGAATTGGAGATGAGTAATCATCAAATGCTCCCTACGCAACATCGAAGAGTCACAAAAATGCAAAAAAGTATGCATACCATAACAACATGCTTCTCTCCTTAAAAGGAGGATGCAAGAGCACCTACTTCATCAAAGACGTCTTGATAGGAACGAAATATTATTTATGTAAAAGGATAGAAGTCAAGGAAAGTTTCGAGTTTTCCCTACCTCTCCTACTCAATTCGCCTAGTCACAAGATCAATCAAAAAGATATCCTTCCCAGTCCCTCCCTATTAGTTATATACTACTCTACTAATTACATTAAGTTAAGCCTCCAGATACCAGACTAACCTCAACAACTACACTATTGGTCTCCACTCCCCTTTCTCACAAGCTTATGTTTATATACATACTTAATTGGAGGTCTATCACATCCCATCTCTGTTTCGCGTCCTACTAACACCGAACACACCCTTCTAGCAATCCCAAAGGTAAAAAACAAACTGGTAATCCCACAACAAATGATTCAGATGCTCCCCATGACTCCTGCAAATAATGCACTATTGCGGGAACAAAACTATGGAGTGTCTTTGGACGTGATCTAAAGTGTTGACATTTCCTAGTAAAACTTGTCACGCAAAAAACTTTCACCTTTTTAGGAGTTTTAACCTTCCAGAGAGAGACAAAAACAAAAGCCTTAGGTGCAGCTAATGAGACAGAGGAAAGAGACAGAATGCCAGTAGGAATGGCAAGAGAAACCCATGGAGGAGTAGAGAGTCAAAACCCTAACTTCTCTCCTCGAAGGATAAAAAGAAGACTTGGCACATCATCGCCTCACTATCATATAAAGGGCCGTGAAAGCCTAACAAAATAAATGAAGAGAGACCAGAGGGAGGCAAAACTGAGGCCACCGAATGCAACTTGTTCTCCGAAAAGAAGTAGAGACAAGAGAATAAGATGCACAAAGGTTTATCAACCACACAATGGTCCTCCCAGAAGTTTACTTCTAAACCTTCCCTAACATAACATCTAACAAAGTGAGGAAAGGAGGGAAAAGAAGAAGAAATAACTTCCCAAAGATTTTTGCTTAGGGTGATAACCACTCAAAGCGGTGAGAGTCATACCAACTCCCAATCACTCTATACCAAAGGTTGTCAGTTTCTGTAGAGAATCGCCGCAGCTTCTTAGTCAAGAGAGCCTCATTGTGTAAGTGCTAACTCCCAATACCCATACCTTTGAGCTTAACAAGATTCACCACTATCTCCCACTTAACCAAATGAGATCCTCACCCCTCATGAAAATTTTCTCATCATGCTCTTACTCTCGGAGATAGGGACCCTAAACATGGACAAGAAAAGGCTAGGGATCCCCACTCAAGACTATCTGAATGAGAGTAAGTCTCCCCCTTTTGAAAGAAAATACATTTTTCCAATTGGACAATCATTTTTGAAACTTTTCCACCATAGGATAGGATTCCAAAACACCTTAAGGTTTCCATCCAATGGGAGTCTTAAATAAGTGGAAGGGAACTGACTACCTCACAACCCACCAATGCGGCCCAAGATGCTAACTTGGATGGACAACAATTTAAACAAAAAATAGAGTTTTTCAATAAATACCCTCGAACTTTAAAAAGTTTCAAAAATACTCGTGAAGATCTCAAAATTGCTTTTAATGAGATGGGTTTTCTGCATGAAGAACCTTTGTTCATGGAGTTTATTGTAAGTTCTTTGTGCAAGATTTTTCTTCAATTCAGCCTATTGAGGAATTTGTTGAGGAATTTTTAGAATTTTTTTTTAAGGGAGTCATGCAGCCAATAGTTCTCCATAGGTTTTTATCTGTCCTTCAATTAATGTGAGTTTGTTAAGGAATTTAACGAAGGGAGTCATGCAGCCAACAATTTTCAAAAGGAATTTCTCTCACTTTCAATTAAATGGTTAAAGAATTTAATGAAAGACGTCTTGAACCATCAGTTTTCGAAAAGAATTTATCTCTCCTTCAATTAATGTCAATTCTTCTAAGGAAGGTGGGATAATGGGCATAAATGTCTCTGGGCTAGAGGGTGGTTTCAAGGAAAAATTTATTAGCACGTTGCTTTCCCTCCGAGTTGTAAAACAAATATTTTTTGAATGGGTGTCTTTTTTTTTTTTTTTTTTTTTGAAATATAATGGGTGTCTTTTAAATTCTCCTCATGAACCACTAACATCCTTTATTACGTCATTTAGTGATGCTTTGTAGGCTCTTTCCAAGAGTTGCCTTTTGAGGCAATTGAGACACCTTTTGGAGACTCCATTAAGATTCTCGAGTCTACTCAGCCCCTTAGTGTTAAAGACGATAAGAATTGTTTTATTGCAACCTACCATTTGTTCTAGTCTCGAAGAAAAGCGTGGGATTCCTCATTTCTTCCACCACTTAAGCTTGATACCTTGAATCCAGACTTAGTGGAATGAAATGCTTCGCGTCTTTTGGTCTCCTCTGCCAAGCAAGCAACAAATCAAAAAATTTCATCAAATGTTCATTCTCGACCTCCTTTCTCTAGTTTTCATATTTCCCAAGTTTTCCCTCCATTAGTAGTGTGAGTAGTGTGAACTCCTTACAACCTATGAAAAATAACATTGAAGATTCCTTCCGTGAATATCTGGCTTCTTTATCTTAGGGGTGTGACAAAGAGATCTCTCATCTTTTCACCATTAGTGCCTAGCAAATTTGCCTCGTTTTTTGAAGTTTGTGGTCTTGAGTTTCGTGAAATCTTCCCTTCAATTAAGATGGAATCCATTTTTGGGGGTCTTTGTAAGTTTTTCGATTGGTGTTTTGCTTTTCATCGATTTTCTCATTCTTTGCCTTTGACCTCCTTTTTTTCCATGGCTCTCTGGTGGTTTTCTTCAAGTTCTTGTTGGTCTTTGGTTTGGTCTTTAATCGTCTTTGACTTTGTATGTGGCTTTGTATGTGTTTGTTTTGATGTTCGTTGGTTTTTTTTTATCTTCTTAGATCTTCGGGTTTTTTATTCCTTTCTGGTCCCTATTGCTACATTTGGTTCTTATTCGTTCCCTAGTGGAATTTGTATTCTTGAGCATTAGTCTCTTTTCATTAATTCAATTAAAAGTTTCATTTCTTATGATGTAGATTTGATGATATTTTTTTGCTTCAACAAAGGAGACTTCGCATTGAAGAAAAAATATTTTTTTGCAATCTAGATTTCAAGGTATGCAATATATTTTGTATATGATGTTAGGATTTTTTATTTTTTTTTAAATTTGAGATATCGTATCTGATGTTAGTTTCTTTTTGCAAGTTATATACATTTGTTATACTAGTTGCATTATGAAAATATTTAAAGGTTTGTGAGTTTGTGAGTTCCAAAATTGGGACCTCTAGTTAATGAGTTTTAAGATTGTGAGTTTGAGTTGATATGTGTATAGAGAAGCATCCTATGTTGGCTATGTCTAGCCAATGTCTCCCTCTTGCAGCATCGTCTGTTGGGAAGAGGCATCCAGAGAGAGCTGACAACCATTTCTTATTACATAAATCTCCACGACCATTGCAGATAGGGTGCATTATTTCTTTGTCTAAAAGAGACTAGCCCAATGCCTCCATGTTGCAAAAGCAGAGTTGTCCAACCCCATTTAACCGAATTGACTACCTTGTAGATAAGCACCACCATTCTAGATAAAGTTCCTTGCTAATCTTTTCGTCTTATTTATCACCTTCATGGAGCTTTGAAGATTGAGAAGTAAATAGGGGGGAGCTCATTCCAAGTGGAGAACCCAAGCTTGAGCTTCTCGCTGTTTGAAAGAGGGACGTTCTTCCATTTTGCAAGCTTATCATTGAATTTACAATCCAACTACCACTCCAAAGACAGTCTGTTGAGTCACTTATTCTCGAGTTTGTTATGAAAGAAAACAACAGACACACTAATGAGGGACTTTAGAAGGTTAGGGTTCTCCTTTCTCTCTTCCACCCATCCTCGGAGGGATAGGGAGTGGGGCTTCTTTACTGAAAAAGAGGGAATGAGAGGGGAAGGAATAATGGAAAGGGGGTGGGGAAAGTCCGAAAAGCCCTCACTTTATTGATGGGACATTTTGATCCCCTTTTCCTCCCACTCTAGTTCGAGTTCAGGAAAGGATCAACACAAGGATCTTACTTCGAAGCAATCTTTGGAGTTTTCCCTTATCCGAAGGCTCTGGCAAGAAAATAACATTTCATATTGAGCTCCAAATATACGCTATTGGGATAGGATGGCTCCTACTATCTCTCCCCTCATAAGAACCGCACGTGTGAGTTCCTCGACATACGACTCAAGTGGCGAAGGCCCTTTCCTTTTCACTTGGTAAGCACTTCACTTTCACCAAGCTTACATCTAGCCTATCGACTAGAGCCAAGCTTCAACTGCGACTACTCGTTGCTTGTGGCCACCTTATTCCATTATTTGAGATCCAAGTCGGCTTCGACAAAGATTTCTTTCTTCCTCGTGGTCGGGTCGGCTTTGAAGCAAGCTACCTGTCACCTATCTCACCTTTTTTTTCTTATTAGTAAGATAGATTGTATTTTTCTCTAATAAGACGGTATCTTTATGCCAAAGATCGTTCCTACTTGTCCGATGCGGTCTTACACCAACTACCAATCCATGGTGGCCATAATGAGATACAGTGGTGAAGTTGGGTTCCGAATGAAAATAGAGCTTGCCATCAGCCTTACTCAACAAGCACCTTTATTCAACAAGCACCTTTATTAGTAAGGTTGCTTCTTTCTACTCATTGAAGATTCTATCTACAAAAGAAAGTCAACGGGGATATACTAAAGTGGCTCTCACTGACACCATCTACGATAAGGTGGGGTCGTCTTTCTGTCCACTCGCCATATGGTTTTGTCTTAAAGAAGAGAAGGGAAGGGGAGAAGTTGTTATCTATGTAATTACGATCTTTGTTGGTCGTTGTTCTTGTCGAGCACTAAAAAAAAATCCATACTGGTCATTTTGTCATATAAAGCTAACAAATTTTGGTCATTGCATTAGCTTGATGTCAAAAAGGCCTTTTTTTCATGGAGACCTCCACAAATAGGTTTCTATTCATCCTCCACCAGGTTTTCAAGCCCAGAGGGAGGAAGGGAAAGTTTTTAGGTGAAAAAAGGCAATATATGGTCTCATATATATCTTTT
This sequence comes from Luffa acutangula, assembly GCA_036850905.1. Taxonomy (NCBI): domain Eukaryota; kingdom Viridiplantae; phylum Streptophyta; class Magnoliopsida; order Cucurbitales; family Cucurbitaceae; genus Luffa; species Luffa acutangula. Next base: position 164,331 of record CM072098.1, read on the forward strand.
CTCGGCTCCTTAGACTTGGTTCGAGATATGAAGTTCTGAATGGGTCGACTCAAAGCGTCACCTACAACTAGTAGACAAAAAGGTGAAAATCAGGTCCTCTTGTTTCATACCTCTCCCAACAAAGAACTCCTCCCTTGGCCTACCATTGAGCAAAATCGAAAAACCCGTATTCGTCTAACATACCCTTATCCATTTTCATCATTTTTAGCCGAAGTCCATGTAACTAAGTATGACATCAAGGTATGACCAATCCACCTTATCAATAAGCAATTAACATCACATCAAGAATTTGTCTTCCTTCTACAAACCCTTAGCAATCACCTTGTAAAGAGATGAGGTTGATCAGTCTATATTCACTCTCTATTTGCTTTCAACCTCTACGGGATGAGGCAAATGGTGGTCTCATTGGTCCTTTTGTTTATAATCTTGTTTTAAAAAAATCTTGGGACACCTCTATTATGTCGTTCTTCAACATGTTCTTAGTTTTTTTATAAAACTTAAATATAGAAATAAATAATAATAATAATAAAAACTCACTAGTCTTGCCAAGACTCATATAGCTTTAAAGATCTTTAAAGATCTCTTCTTCCATGAAGGGACTTTCCATCTCTTCATGAGTTTGTGAGTTCCAAAATTGGGACCTCTAGTTAATGAGTTTTAAGAGCAATGAAGTCCTTTTTTGTAATTTTTCCATTCAAGAAATCCAGTAACATTCCCCCAAGGTGGGACCATACTTTTGAGTTTATGGCACAAAAGCAAGGCGTCTTAGGCATCAACGAAGTACACCACTACTATTTCTTCAATCGGTAGGTCGAAGAACATTTTTCCATGTTTCTTCGCAATTCTACAAATCTCCCTTTCCTCTTTCTATCATACATAAACATTAAAATTTTCCTCTATCTTAATCAATTGTCTACCCAAATCCATACCCACCATTACAGAGTCTTGGTCCAGATTGGAGCATGGCCAATAGTAGTCAAGAGTTGTGGAATGGACGACTGATAAAGAGAGAGTGGGTCTAGTGGCAAGTCATGTCGAGAGCTTTTTATATATAATAGAAGAACACGTTTTTGGTGACCTAGAGAGCTCATATCATTTAGTGAAAAATGATTTTGCCACATGTTAAAGATCTCTAACATAATCTTTAGGGTTAATCTCAAGTTAGGGGTGTGTTCTAGGGTTGCAAGATTAGTTGGATCAGATGTACACCATGCCCCAAACATCACCTGAATGGATGATAATGAAATGTTGAGTCGAACTTATGGTTGACTTGCTTTGTTAATGCTGGCTGTTTGGTCTTGTAAATTTCATGTCGAATGACCTATCTTGCAAAGTCATGTCAAGCATGACTCAAGTTATGAGATTGCCATGATTATTTTCCCATGTGATGGAAGGTGTTGCACGTGAAAAGATGGTTTCACTTGTTTGACTGTGCAAATGTTTTGGGCTTGACTTCGCTTGATGATTTCATACCCTTGCTTTCACGTTTTTGAATAGTTTAGCATTACACTTGATCTGGTCCTAACCTATACAAATAAGGTTCATCCCAATAGTAATACTTAGTGTCATGAAAGAAAATTTTCAATTTTTGTGGGGTTGCATCTGATGGTGTGAGTCCACTGACTAAATAGTTAGTTATGTCTGCATACTAAGACAATGTGAAAGATTCAACTGCCAAGAGCTTCTCATCTACGAAAGCATCTCAGATCTTTGTTCTCTTCTTGTCGTGCTCCCTTTCGTAACTTGGACATATGGTGAGCACCCTGATTTTCAATTCTTTTTTTGTCCTGAATCTTTTAGTCAATTTCCTATAAAAGTAGAACTCTTCTGAAGAGGTTAGATTTAACATCCTTTTTTAATAAGGGATACTTTAGAGCTCAATGATATCTGTATACACAATCACTTTTGTCCCAACTAAGTATGATTTAAACTTGTCAAGACTAATACCATTACAAGAAGCTCTTTCTCTGTAGTTGTGTAGTTTACATGTGTTTCGTTCATGGTCTTATTGACATAACAGATCAGATGTATTATCTTGTTTCTTTTTTGTGCCAGCACAGCTCCTACTGCAAAATCACTTGCATCACACAAAAGCTTCAACAATTGACTCCAGTCAGGTTTTGTCATGATAGAGGCCGAGCTTAGTGCTCCCTTTAGTTGTACAAAGGCTTTCAAGCAATCTTGGTTAAAGTCAAACTATCTATCATTCTCCAACAACCTTCATAAAGATTTAGACATGTAGGAGAAGTTCTAGATAAATCATCTATAGAACTCTACATGGCCTAAGAAACTCTGAATCTTCTTTACTGATGGTAGTGGAGGTAGCTTTGAGATGAGATCTAGTTGTATCTGACGATCAAGACGGGAAGGACGAAGCAACTGGAAATCAAAACCCACGAGAGTGCCAGGTCGAAGAAGTAGAGGAGTCTTCGGTCGAAATAGATACTGCCGAGTTATCCTTAAACACTATGGTGGGATTTTCATCGCCAGGAACATTGAAGGTGCGTGGGCGGATTGAAGACTGGGAAGTTTGTGATCCTTATAGATTGTGGGGCCACTCACTATTTTATTTCTCAGAAACTTGTGAACGAGCTCAAATTACAGGTGTCCGAAACTCTGAATTATGGAATAGTAATGGGAACAGGAACCGCGGCCAAGGGGAGAGGCATTTGCAAGGGAGTAGTGATTTCGCTAAAGGACCTAACGATCACTGAAGATTACTTACCCCTTGAGTTGAGGAGTATTGATGTTATACTAGGCATGCAATGGTTGAGAACTCTCGGAGTAATGACAGTGGATTGGAAATCGTTAACGTTGACCATTGACGACAGAGACTCTAAGGTGATCATTAAGGGAGACCCGACGTTGACAAAAACGGAAATGTCTTTGAAACATTTGCAGAAGACATGGAACAAACATGACGAAGGTTTTCTTGTCGAAATGAGGGCCATCGGTGCTCTTATACGGGAACCCAGACTGATTGAAGCCGTGCCTCCGTCTCCCAATCCTCCGGCATTCAATTACCTTTTTGAATAGTACGATGATGTTTTTGCTCTTCCAAGTCAATTGCCTCCCTCACGAGAGGTAGACCACCGGATCTGTCGCAAGGATGAACATCAACCAGTTAATGCCCGACCATACAGGTACCCTCATGCACAAAAGGAGAAAATTGAAAGAATGATTCGGGAAATGTTGACTGCCGGAATAATAAGACCTAGCACCAGTTCGTTCTCAAGTCCGGTTCTGCTGGTAAAAAAGAAGGATGGAAGTTGGCGGTTTTGTGTCGACTACAGGGCGTTCAATGAAGCAACAGTGTCTGATAAGTTCCCTATTTCCATTATAGAGGAACTGTTAGACGAGTTACACGGGGCTCGGGTATTTTTTAAAGCTAGACCTCCGGTCGGGATACCACCAAATCCGAGTACACTCCGATGATATCCACAAAACCGCTTTCCGCACGCATGACGACCATTGCGAATTTCTTGTAATGCCTTTCGGCTTGACTAACGCACCATACAATTCATCCAACAATTCATCAACCATAGGAATGGGGAACTTATTTGGTACTGTGACCTTATTGAATGCTCAATATTCAATACAGAAACGTCAGCTCCCATCTTTCTTCTTAACCAACAGAATAAGGCTGGAAAATGCGCTCGAGCTAGGCTGAATGTTGCCAACAGCTAGCATCTCTTCAACTAGCTTTTCAATTTCATCTTTTTGAAAACTGGGGATGTCGGTATGGTTTGACATTTATTGGAGCTGTTCCAAGAAGCAACTCTATTGCATGATCTAACTCTCGGTTTGGCAAAAGAATAGGTAACGACTGGAAAATAGAGGAGTGAGCCTCCAAAACAGATCTGATCTTAGAAGGTACATCATCCCACAACCCTTCATTCTTAACTGAATGTTGTTGCGTCACATTCAATTCAACTAAAAACCCCTGCTTTTCAAGCTTCAAAGCTTCAAAGTTACTTGGGAACGAACTAACGAAGGATCACCATGAAGAACGATTTTAGAACCATTCAAGGTGATACTAAGTTGTAGTGATTGATGATTAGTAGTCAAGTCTCCCAGAGTTTCAAGCCATTGAACTCCCGAAATAACATCAGTTGTACTCATATTGATAGCAAAAAAATCTTGAACAATCATTATGGTCCTCAAAGAAAGCACAATATCCTTACAAATCTCACTTAACGACAATTCAAGCTCTTGAACCAACTTCAAAGCAATGAAATTATGTGTAGCACCACTGTCAACCAAGACAATAACCTTTGTGGCTCTAATTAAACCCGTCAACTTGATGGTTTTCAAAACTACCATAACCTGCAACTCCTTACATTGGTGCCCACGGAAAAACTTCTCTTCACATTGATAGCATAGCCCCTTTTCACATCTAATTTGAAACTCTAAATCAGTCAGTTTCTTTACTTGACCTAAAGTATTCTAAAGATAGCTTCTCACATCTTTTCTTGGCCAAAGACTTCACGATGTTTTCTGTCCGCAATTTTCTTCATTCGATCTTGGGCAATCTGAAGTTGCTCCTTTAATGCTGCTAAGGCAACGTCTTGGTCAACCAACTGCTGATCTAGGGCATTGTTGGTGGTCTTTCGATCCCCATAAGAAAGTAGGGGTGGAGGTTGTCTTCTATACACAACATTAAAGGGTGTTGTGTTGATGGAAACATTGAATGTCATATTGTACCAGTATTTCGCCCACGAGATCCATTGTTCCAACTTCTTTGGTTTCTCCCCTCCGAAACATAATCACAAGTAATTCTCCATATTCCTATTAACTCCTTTCGTTAGTTAATTCTCCATATTCCTATTAACTCCTTTCGTTGGTTCGAGCCCTATAGTTGATGCACAAGCTCCTCCCACCATCCTTCTTGACTAACAACATTGGACTGGAAAACGTGCTGTTGCTCGATCAGACAATTCTAGATACTAGCATTTCCTTGATCAGTTTCTCAATTTTCAACTTCTGCGAATGGGCATATTTATATGGCCTAACGTTGACTGAACCTTGGCCCTCCTTCAACCCTTCCTCTTGGGGGGAAGTCCTTCTGGTATGTGGAATATATCTTTGTACTCGAACAATAACTTTCCCACCTCAGGTGGTAGTTGAGTTGCTTCCTTCTCATCCTCACTCGACGAGGAATCCATGATCCGCTTCATTCCAAGTCTTTAGCTAACATTTTTAAGGACACCTTGGCTTTATTAAGGGATGGGTCCCCTTTGATGGTTATTTTCTGGTAGCCTGAAACAAAAATCATGGTCAATGCGGCCCAATCGACTCCCATCACCTCCATAGTTCGCCACCCCATTACCCATTACAATTCCATAATGAGACTTTCTGGACACGTTGATCTTGAGTTCATCTACTAGTTTCTGGGATATGAAATTGTGGGTGGCTCCGCAATGGATCAATATCACGACCTCCCTTTCTCCCAACGCTCCTTTGACTTTCATTGTTCCGGGAGTCGAGAAACCTATCACTGATTTCAAATCCAGTTCCATTAAATCCCCTATTTCTAGGGTAGAGTCGTCTTCTTCTTCTTCTGAAATGGCCCCTTGGATCAACTCGATTTCTTCCAACCCGTTTATTAAAAGAACCCTAAGTTCCCTTGTCTCACGATTCTTGCATTTATGATTCACACTATATTTCTTGTCGCATCTGAAGCGTAGCCCTTCGTCTTTCTTAGCTTGAAATTCGACGTTTGAGAGTTTTGGGTAAAGATTCCTTGCATCCTATATCCCCTTTTTTCGGAAAACATTATCGCACGCGTTTGCATCTTGTTACCAGACTTTTGATTCGATTTAGCCCGAGTGTTTAGGCTGGTCTTTCTCGTACCTTGGGAGCTGACTTTGTTAGACTCTGCCACTGATCCTAAGCTCAACATCACTCTTGCGAGTTTGGTGGCTTCATCTCCATCTTCAATCTGTTGGGCCTGGGTAGTCTTCGAGCCCAACAAGTTGTCTGTTCACCACCATCGCCTTAACTTTTAGTTTGAGTCCGTTCAAGAAGGTATTTTCTAGGACGTCCTCTTGTATATTCGGTAGCTAAATAGTTATGTCTGCATACTAAGACAATGTGAAAGATTCAACTGCTAACAACTTCTCATCTACAAAAGCATCTCTGATCTTTGTTCTCTTCTTGTTGTGCTCCCTTTCGTAACTTGGACATATGGTCAACACCCAAATTTTCATTTGTTTTTTTGTCCCGAATCTTTTAGTCAATTTCCTATAAAAATAGAATCCTTTTGACAAGCGATTTCCTAACTTGGACATGCGAGATTTAGCATCCTTTTTGAATAAGGGATACTTTTGAGCTCAATGATATTTGTATACACAATCACTTTTGTCCCAACTAAGTAGGATTTGAACTTGTCTAAACTAATACCATTACAAGAAGCTCTTTCTCTATAGTCGTGTAGTTTACTTGTGCTTCGTTCATGGTCTTATTGACATAATAGATCAGATGTATTATCTTGTTTCTTTTTTGTACCAGCACAACTCCTACTGCAGAATCACTAGAATCACACATAAGCTTCAACGACTGACTCCAATCAGGTTCTGTCATGATATAGGTCGAGCTTAGTGCTCCCTTTAGTTGTGCAAAGGCTCTTAAGCAATCTTGGTTAAAGTCAAACTGTCTATCATTCTCCAATTCTTTTCCTTGAGATCTTGTGTCCTAGTATTATCCCTTCTTTGTAGCTTTATTCAAGCAACGATAGTCCATGCACACTCTTCATCCTGGCTAAAGCCCATGTAACCAAGTATGACATCAAGGTATGAGCAATCCCCTTATCAATACGCAATTAAAATATCACCTCAAGAATTTTTCTTCTTTCTACAAAGTCGTTTGCAATGCATGTCTTCTGTTAAGTGATGCAATACTTCCTTTAAACGATCTACAAGCACCTTAGCAATCACCTTGTAAAGTGAAGAAATAAGGTTGGTCAATCTATATTCACTCACTCTATTTGCTTTCAACTTCAATGGAATGAGGAAAATGTTGGTCTAATTGGTCCTTTTGTTTACAATCTTGTTTAAACAAAATCTTGGAACACCTCTACTATGTCATTCTTCAACATGTTCCTAAAGAAAGAAAAAAAAAATTCTTCAACTTACTTGTCATGCCAAGGCTTATATAGCTTTAAAGATTCTTTAAAAATTTATTCTCCCATGAATGAACTTTTCAGCTCTTCTTTTATATGATAATTCAAAAAAACTCAATTTATACCATCAATCATAAATCTCTACCCATTATCTTTAGTGTACAATTTTTGGAAGAAATTAATAAACTCAGCTTCAACTCTCCATTCATTGGTAAAGAGATTTTCACTGTCATCTTCTATCGAAGTAATGAAGGCTTTATTTGTTCTAACAAAAGCCCATTTTTGGAGGAAGCTATAAAGACTTTCATTTGAGGCATTGAAATCTACACTTGTGGTTCCACATCCTTTACTCCTTGAAAATTATCGATTCTAGTAGAAATTAGTCTTTCCATGCCATCAGCCCAAGTGAATTTACCATTATTTAAAGGCACACCAATGAGATCAAGATCATTAATCAGCCCATTAAACGTCGTAATACTACTGGTTGCCCTCCCTCATTTGTCTTTTTAGATAGTCATCAAACCACTTACAAACTCCCAGCTAAACACCACACGTCAAAACAAATGCTTGCTAAATCAGCCAACTCTTGCCAAAATTTGATTGAGATAGAAGACCACGATAATCCAATCATTAAAGCATTGTTATAAAAAAAAACATGATAGCAATAGAAAACAAACCAACGAGAGAATCGGGAATTAAGACCCTATCTTCTTTCCACATAATCATTACACTCCATGAAGTACCAATATAGTATCAAGGGCCACCAACCGATCTTTTTCAAACTCCAAATAGACTTCAACAGCCTTCTACTCATAACCATCAGCTTAGTTTCTTAGACAATCACTGCGTTCAGATCAAAATGTCCTTCACTGGAGCTCTTTGGGGCACCGTTTGAAGTCCTCTTACATTCCACAAGATTATCTTCATGAGGTAATCTCTAGGCCCTTCTGACTCCTATCTTCGTCCTCACATTCAACTTCATCTTCAACCTCATTTTTCATCTCGATCCTCTTTGTCATATTGTTAAGTTCCCTTGTTCGTTTTTTACTAGCAGAACTATCTTTAGAGGTTGAGGCAATTCATTTTCCATTTTTCCAAGGCCTAAACCATCTTTCTAGTAAATAGGTAGCCCTCCTCATTTTCTGAGTCTTCTTGACTTTCTAGAGAACTCAGTTTGTTAGGTATTCAAACTAAGAAAACACCAAATACTCTTATATTGCTCCCCTGTCATTCTTTTATATGTTCGAAGGAATTCGGAATGTCCTCCCACGACTGAGTTATGAAATGTATCTAAGATGGCTGGTATGAGAGAAAACCTACTTGAGATAAGCATCCTCCCTTTATATTGTCTGACCCCTTTCTAACTAAAATTTGGGATGACTGAGAGGATTGTCCTCTATTTCCTTTCGAATTCGAACTAACTCTGGGTCTTGTGCAACTTCTTCTCGAACTAAGGCTAGATCAATGATTGATGGAACTGACATTGTTCGAACCTCTCCTAGATCAATGACTCTAGATAACGCACCTTGTTCAATAGCTCGAGATGGTATTTTATTTCAAAATCATATCCCAGCAACTTCGTGAGCCATTTCTGATATTTCGGTTGAATCTCTCTTTGTTCCAATAGATGTTTTAATGCTCTCTGGTCAGTGAGCACCGTGAACTTTTTTCCCAAGAGGTAATGTCGTCATTTGTGCATTGAGAGAACAACAACCATCAGTTCTCGTTCGTACACTGATTTTTGTTGTGCTCTATTGGTAAGCGCTCGACTAAAGTAAGCAATAGGGTGCCCCTCCCGGGATAAAACTGCACCAAGGCCATACTCGAAAGCATCTATTTCAACAGTGAAAGCTAATGAGAAATCAAGAAGGGCTAAAACAAAAAGAGTTACCATGGCATTTCTCAACAATTCAAACGACTTGGAAGCCTCCTCAATCCACACAAAGGCATCTTTTTTTAGCAATGTTATTTAGAGAAGCAGCCAACATCTCATAGTTCTTGACGAATCTTCAGTAATATCTAGTAAGTCCGAAGAATCCTCTCAATTCCTCGGTGGTCTTGGGCATAGGCCAATTCATCATATCTTTAATTTTCTCACTATCTACTTTTACCCCTTCTGCAGATATCCAATGGTTGAGATATTCCACACGTTCCTTCACAAAAACGCATTTCTTTCTGTTGGCATATAAGGAGTTGTCTCTCAGAGTTTCAAATACTATCACCAGATGCTTTCGATGCGTATCCAAGTCTAGACTATATACAAGTATATCGTCAAAAAACACTAGGATAAATCTTCTTAGGAACGAGCAGAATACCTGGTTCATTAGTGCTTGGAACATTGCAGGGGCATTTGTCAATCCGAAGGGCATGACTAAGAATTCATAGTGACCTTCGTGGGTGCAGAAAGTTGTCTTCTGAATGTCGAACGTGTTCACCCTGATCTGATGGTATCCAGACTTTCAGATCAAGTTTCGAATATATCGTTGATCCATTTAGTTCATCAAGAAGTTCCTCTATCACTGGTATCGAAAATTTTTCAGGTACAGTCGATTCAATGCTCTATAGTCCACACAAAAACGCCACCACCCATCTTTTTTCTTAACCAGCAACACTGGATTGGAGAACGGACTCGAGTTGGGTCTGATAATTGAAGGTGTACATATTACACATGCGGAAGCAATTGAAGATCGAAAGCACTTAAGACGTTCAATTTTACTCCTAAAGCATGCATGTTCTAGAAAAGACAGAATAGAGAGTTTAGAAAACACCAACATTTGTAGCTCACTTATGTTGAACTCCTTGTGGTGTTTGCCTCTCCTATGCCCCTTGGACAACCTCTAGAGTCTTCCCTACTATACTCCGGGCCAAGAACGACTTGTGGGAGTCTATATAAGATAGGGAATGGGAAGGGAATGCTAGAAGCATCAAACAATGGAGAAGAATGAGAGATGAGAGAACTTTGAGTCCAAATTCCAGCAGCATAACATTAAGGAAATGGCTCTCATGTGTTTGAATATGATTCAAACTCCTTTTAAAGACATTCTCCATGCAAAGCCAAGCCTCAAGACACAAGACACATGGTGTATTTGCAAGCTCAAGTGGATTCTAGGTGTACATTACACAAGACATGCAACAATGCATGAGTGAGTTGTCTTTCCACTTTGAATGATCATGCATTAAGTGGATTTCCAACTAAATCCACTAAATTCAAATTGAAATCAAATTTCAAGCTTGCAAATTACCCCCAATTTCAATTCTAAATTGAAATTGATTGCTTGGCAATTAATTTGAAAATTTTCAAATTAATTTTGATATGATTAATCTAATTAATCTTTGTTATCTTGTGCAATTCCATATATATGATTCCTAATACATATATATAGTATTCAAAACACTTTTAAATACTTCATCTCTCATTTTCTAATTTAATTCATAATTAAATTATTGTGTCAAACACAATTTACGATAATACCATTTTTCCCGATTTTGAACGATTCAAAGCTTCCTATCTTTTGTTCTAGGCTTAATTCCGATATGAGCTAGTAGGGGGACCTAATGGACCTATAGATCATGGGCTCCAACGATTCGAGGCTAACCGTCTAATCTCATTGTCCAAGCTAGCCAACATTCGTTAACTATCGGGACACTCCACTATAGCCCGATAGTTGCACTCCCCTCACTATAGATATATTTCCGTCCACTTGATTTAACCATGATTAGTAAGTCAATCCTTCACAGGTTGTTCGTAGCTATAGCTAGGTCAATAAGCCGTTTTACCCCTATAGTACTTCTAGTTCCTTAAGTCCCACTGATCCTCTAATGAACAATTGGTTTATGGTCCAACCAATAAACCGAGTCCCTCTCGGGCCAATGAGAGGGCGGGATCCCTTTGTTCAAGCCCCGGAGTCAGCACTTAAGGGAACAACCTCTCTACTATCCCTTATTCGGGTAGGAGTGAATTCCTTCTTGCACGACTATGTCCCCAGCTATCTACCCGTTCCTATCCCTGAAATGGGAGGCTTATTGAGTCGGCGATACTGAGCCACTCTCACCTATGCAGATCTAAGGATAAGCCCGAATAAACAGGAGTTCATAGTTAGCTCAGGATTAAGATCGAGTTACCTAGGTCATCACATGAAATAGTCAGTCTCGTCAGTAAACGGTGTTCTAAAGCGAGAGCGACTTATTTCTCGGTCCTGGTCTTATGCAAACTCATTGCATAGGACACCCCCACTCGCATGTCTCTACATGGACGATTTAGGATCACATCGTCTATACCATCTATAAAGTGGGCCGCGTCTCATAGTGTCTCCAGAATAAGGTACCCAACCCTATTCCTATACTATAGACCGTTTTGGCTATTACTCAAGCTTGATCCACTTTTATGTCTCTACATAAAGCTCAAGTGTTCATCCTATAGCCATGGATCTTAGTTTATTGGATTTGGGTTATATATGTGCAATTTAATTTATTCAGTAATGACTTTTACTGAATCAATCTCGATAACACCTTTATCGAATAAGTATATAATTCGTTTAACATTCATTATCTACGAGTTTTAGGGCACCAATCCCAACAATCTCCCACATGAACTAAAACTCTAGTTTAGTGGGATGTACTATAATCTATAATAGCAGTGGATGAATAAATACTTGTATTAATAACAGAGTAAAAATACAATAAACTAGGGCATCTAAATACCCAGTATACTAAGGTATCGATATACCGGTTACAATTCTCCCACTTGACCTAGATTATTTCTCGTACATATCTCGCAGACCTAGACCTTCTAGATGACTCTCGAACACTTTAGCCGTGAGAGCCTTTGTGAATGGATCAGCAATGTTGTGCTCCGACGCTATCTTCGTGACGATCACGTCTCCTCGGTGCACGATCTCCCTAATGAGATGGTATTTCCTTTAGATGTGCTTGCCTCTCTTATGGCTGCGAGGTTCCTTTGAGTTTGCAACTGCGCCGCTATTATCACAATACAAGGTGATAGGCAGATGCATATTTGGAACGACTTCCAAATCACTTAGGAACTTCCTGAGCCATACTGCCTCTTTTGCTGCTTCGCAAGCGGCTACATATTCGGCCTCCATGGTCGAGTCTGCAATGCATCCTTGCTTGATGCTGCGCCATACTATTGCTCCTCCATTTAGAGTGAATACTGACCCCGATGTAGATTTCCTCGAATCTTTATCAGTTTGAAAGTCAGAATCAGTGTATCCTGTAAGGATCAAATCCTTCGAACCATACACGAGCATATAGTCCCTCGTTCTCCTTAGATATTTGAGGATAATTTTAACGGCTGTCCAATGATCAAATCCTGGATTGGATTGATATCTACTGACAATCCCTACTGCATAACAAATGTCAGGCCTTGTACACAACATGGCATACATTAGGCTACCTACTACAGAGGCATAAGGAAAACGTCTCATGTCCTCAACTTCTTGAGGTGTCTAAGGACACTGTTCCTTAGACAAGTTAATTCCGTGCCTGAAAGGTAATAGTCCTTTCTTGGAATTTTGCATTTTATATCTAACCAACAATTTGTCGATATAAGACGCTTGAGACAGGGCTAGCGTTTTGTTCTTTCGGTTTCGAACAATTTGGATTCCTAGAACAAATTGTGCCTCACCCAAATCTTTCATTTGGAATTGAGTTGCTAGCCATAGTTTAATGTCAGTTAGATAACCTACATCATTCCCGATGAGTAGGATATCATCCACATACAGTACTAAGAAAGCTATAGAGCTGTTGATGATCCTTTTGTAAACACAAGGCTCATCAACGTTTTGTTCAAAGCCATAAGATTTGATCGCAGTATCAAATCTTATATTCCAGGATCTAGACGCTTGTTTTAATCCATAAATGGATCGTTTAAGCTTGCAAACTTTTTGCTCTTGATCCTGAGCTATGAACCCCTCTGGCTGAGACATGTAGATACTTTCTTCAAGATTACCGTTCAGAAAGGCAGTCTTGACATCCATTTGCCATATTTCATAATCGTAAAACGTGGCAATGGATAAAAGTATCCGGATCGACTTTAACATGGCAACAGGGGAGAAGGTTTCTTCATAGTCAATCCCCTCCCGCTGGGTAAAACCCTTTGCCACAAGTCGTGCCTTAAAGGTCTGTACCTTTCCAGCAGCGTCTCGTTTTCTCTTGTAGATCCATTTGCACCCTATGGGTCTAACCCCTTTAGGTTGATCTACAAGATCCCATACTGAATTAAAATGCATGGACTCGATCTCTAAGTCCATGGCTTTAATCCACTCGTTCTTGTCAACGTCATCCATTGCCTGTTTAAAGGTTAATGGATCCTCGATCCCGTCATCAGGTATGACGACTGGAGTTTCAGTTAAACCCAAATAGCGATCAGGCTGTCTAACAACCCTCCCACTACGTCGAGGTCCTCTTATTTCTTGAGAAGGGCGTGGTTGACTCGAGGTGCCAGTATCATCAACAACTCTTGTTGATGTTTCTGTAGCTTCGTTAGATAGTTCACTTAAAACGACTTTACTACGTGGCTTGTGATCTCTGAGGTGGTCTTCTTCTAGGAATGTAGCATTTGTCGATACAAGTACTTTATTTTCCTCTGGATCGAAGAAGTATCCACCTCTCGTTTCTTTGGGATAGCCTATAAATAGGCAAAATCTAGAACGAGGCTCCAATTTCTTTGGGTTTGCTTCTAGCACGTATGCAGGACATCTCCAAATTCTGAAATGTCGTAAACTAGCTTTACGACCTTTCCAGAGCTCAAATGGTGTTTCAGAAACACTCTTTGAGGGAACTACGTTCAAGATATAAACTGCAGTCTCTACTGCATAACCCCAAAACGAGTTAGGCAACTGAGCATAACTCATCATCGAACGAACCATGTCCAACAAGGTTCTGTTTCTCCTTTCTGATACACCGTTTTGCTGAGGTGTACCAGGGGCTGAGAGTTGGGACGTAATTCCATGCTCTATCAAATAGTCTTGAAAACTTAAGTCCATATACTCTCCACCTCGATCGGATCGAAGTGTTTTTATCGTCTTACCTAATAGGTTCTCAACCTCGGCCTTATACTCCTTGAACTTTTCAAAAGCTTCGGACTTATGATGCATCAGGTAAAGATAGCCATACCTCGAATAATCATCAATGAAACTGATGAAATATTCGTACCCTCCTCGAGCTCTAATGTTCATTGGTCCACAGAGGTCCGAATGAATGAGCTCTAAGGGCTCTTTGGCACGATAACCTTTTCCGGTAAAAGGTCGTTTTGTCATCTTGCCCTCGAGGCATGATTCACAAGGAGGCAACGAGTCGTCTTCTAACTTGTTTAGAAGTCCACTCTTGACCAATCTCCCAATCCTATTGAGGTTGATATGACCTAACCTCAAGTGCCAGAGATAGGTATCTTGAGAAACTCTTCGCTTTTTAGGTTGAGTCTCAGCGGTTTTAAACATCTCGTGATTTAAAATAGCTTTAGACTCAATTGGTCTCAAAACATATAATTTATTCTTCAAGTTTGCAGAGCAAACATCAATACCTCTTTTAGTTATGAACGCTTCATTAACAGAAAAAGAAATTGAGTAATCTTGTTCTAATAAACAAGATAAAGAAATCAAATTTCTTTTAATCTTCGGAACTATGTACACATTATCTAATATCATGTAGCGTTCCTTGGTGAAGAATAATTTTATGTCTCCCACTGCAATAGCCGAGATGACTTCTCCTGTTCCAATTTTAAGAGTCATCTCTCCAGCTATTAGCTGTTGCCAGGAACTCATTCCTTGAAATGAAGAACATACGTGATTAGTGGCACCTGAATCGAGTATCCAGGCAGAATCGTCGTTTTCCACTAAACACGTTTCCAAGACTAATAAATCACATTTAGAGTCGGGGATCATGTTTTTCTTGGCTACGCAGTTAGTTTGAGGACATTCCTCAGTTGAGACCAAACCTAAATTCTTTGCCACGTGTTTAGCGTTTAAGCAAGTATTCTTAGTCGAATGTACTAAACCGTTTAATTTGGCATTTGACAAAGCACATACGTTTTTCGACATATTGCTGAAACAAACAAATTAATCTCTATTAGAAACATGCACTAAACCCATTAATCACATTTATCCAATCAGATTTAGCAAAAGCAATCATCGACCCATATATACAATTGATTTATTTTGCAACGATACTTCAGGGGTTTAGAATAACCGCTACCGTAGGGCAGTCAGCTACTCCTCCTCTGAATCGAGACAATCTCGGCCAAATACTATTCCCAGAATAACTCTTACTCCAATAGTTATTAGCTAACGTTAATTTGGTCAAGACCATCTTGTAAGTGTTACCCATCATTTTCAGATTGCAGAGGGCGACCCCAACAATGCCACCGTAGGGAAGAGCTAATGTTGGGAATGGCCCTAGGAAACCCTATCCATTTCTGGAGTTTGTGTTGTTCCGAATCCCATGCACAAGCCCTCCGTAGGGTGATCGCTCCCAGGGCGACTCGCAGGCAGCGCATAGGAATCTCACGGTGCATCCTAATGATGGAGACCGCAGGATACGTTTGACACGTTTCCTTCTCCCACTTACTATGAACACTTTCCCCATTCACCTTGATATTAACCCATGCAAACACCATCCGTAGGGGGACGCTCCCAGGGCGCCTCGAGGCCAAGCATGGTTCTCACGGTGTGAACTCAGGGGGACGTGAGAGTAGAAACTTAATATGAATATTTCGTTTCTATACTTTTCCTCCCACTAAAGTGTCGTAAAGTTTTAGGGTCTATTACTTAGGTAAATTCCGGCTAAATGAATCTATCTAAGTCTATGCCTTATTAAACAAGGCCTTTACACTAAATGTCTAGGTGAATTAAACTCTTTTAATAACCTAGTGACATTGCATGCTAGTAAGACTTTGGTTAATTCAACTCAGGTTCCGAACCATTTGCCGGGAGAGTTCCCTTATAACCAAGGTCTTATGTCCTACTTACTCAAATTTTAAAACTATTTAAAAAAAAAACTAAGTAAGACATGTTTCTAATCCTATTAGAAAAGGCGATCTTAGATCTATTTTATTTTAAACAATTTAAGAATGATAAGATCCTAAGATCCTATGTTAGCATGCAACTCTTTGTTATAGGTTTTATGGATTCTATTCATTAACTATTATAACTCTTATAACTTTTAATGAATTAACCCTATAACATGCTTTCTAATGGTGTTTAAAAGCATATAACAATCAATCATTCAAGTTATAAGAAAAGCACCATTTAGAAACAACCTATGTCTAGGTTTGTATAACGCTTTATACTACGATGTCTAGGTGATAACACTTTAAAACCTCACACCGCTCACGCATGCTCATAAAACTCGAGTTAACTTAACTCAAGAACCGACTCGATGCCCAGGTAGGAGGTGTTCCGTAAACCGTCAACTTAAATACCTCCAGCCTTAGACAGCATCTTGTCGGGTGAGTTCTCTCGTAACCATTGTTTTACAAGATATCGATCTAAACTATGCAAGTTGATCGAATCGTTGAAGGTTCATTAACCTAAGTGAGCATGCACTTAATCTTGTTATAGATTTTAGATTTCTATCTCTTTTTATAACAATTATAAAAACAATCCATAACAAGCCTAATTTGAGAATAACACTTATAATCAAACTAATGAAATTTCATGCTTCATGCTTGGTTAATTTTATCAATTAATAATTATAACTATTATAAGAATAATCAATTTTAATTAACCTTTCAAGCATGAATCTCCCTAAATTAATACAACACTTATATTAATTAAACATGAAATTTGCCTCATGCATTTGAATTAATCAATAACACTTATTCAAATTAAACAAATGCATGAACATGCTTTCCTATGGTGGGATTTTAATCTATATGGCATACTCATAATGCACATACATCCATTTAATTAAATCATACATTCACAATGCATAAAGTAATTAAATCAAGCTAAAATGGAATGGTTTGGCAATTTAAAAAAAAAACACAAGCAATTTCACTAATTATTACAATAATAATTAATAAATAAACTTGCAACACGCCCGAGCTTCACGAACCATCCCGAACCGCTCATCCAAGCAATGAACCGGCCATGCAATGAGTGAAATGAGGCTGCGACAGACCGAACCGGACCAAAAGGCAGCAGCTGAACCGGACCAAAAATCTGGAATGGAAGAAGAAAAAAAACTACTTGCTGGAATTTTCATTTTCTGCTGCGTCTTCTCCGGTTTTTCTTCGATTTTACAGCCTATATGGACTCTAATGACTCTATAAAAATTACAGACTATAGTACACACATTAACGCTCTTACATATCCGAGCAATTACAATTTCATGAAGGTTTGAATGCTCAAAAAATTGCCAAACCAGAACACTTCCATTTTAGCACACAGAAAATTCAATTTCAAAATGGTACCCACCAAAGCAAAATTAAAACGAATTAAGTGCTCTAATCATGCTCTGATACCAATTGAAGGTGTACATATTACACATGCGGAAGCAATTGAAGATCGAAAGCACTTAAGACGTTCAATTTTACTCCTAAAGCATGCATGTTCTAGAAAAGACAGAATAGAGAGTTTAGAAAACACCAACATTTGTAGCTCACTTATGTTGAACTCCTTGTGGTGTTTGCCTCTCCTATGCTCCTTGGACAACCTCTAGAGTCTTCCCTACTATACTCCGGGCCAAGAACGACTTGTGGGAGTCTATATAAGATAGGGAATGGGAAGGGAATGCTAGAAGCATCAAACAATGGAGAAGAATGAGAGATGAGAGAACTTTGAGTCCAAATTCCAGCAGCATAACATTAAGGAAATGGCTCTCATGTGTTTGAATATGATTCAAACTCCTTTTAAAGACATTCTCCATGCAAAGCCAAGCCTCAAGACACAAGACACATGGTGTATTTGCAAGCTCAAGTGGATTCTAGGTGTACATTACACAAGACATGCAACAATGCATGAGTGAGTTGTCTTTCCACTTTGAATGATCATGCATTAAGTGGATTTCCAACTAAATCCACTAAATTCAAATTGAAATCAAATTTCAAGCTTGCAAATTACCCCCAATTTCAATTCTAAATTGAAATTGATTGCTTGGCAATTAATTTGAAAATTTTCAAATTAATTTTGATATGATTAATCTAATTAATCTTTGTTATCTTGTGCAATTCCATATATATGATTCCTAATACATATATATAGTATTCAAAACACTTTTAAATACTTCATCTCTCATTTTCTAATTTAATTCATAATTAAATTATTGTGTCAAACACAATTTACGATAATACCATTTTTCCCGATTTTGAACGATTCAAAGCTTCCTATCTTTTGTTCTAGGCTTAATTCCGATATGAGCTAGTAGGGGGACCTAATGGACCTATAGATCATGGGCTCCAACGATTCGAGGCTAACCGTCTAATCTCATTGTCCAAGCTAGCCAACATTCGTTAACTATCGGGACACTCCACTATAGCCCGATAGTTGCACTCCCCTCACTATAGATATATTTCCGTCCACTTGATTTAACCATGATTAGTAAGTCAATCCTTCACAGGTTGTTCGTAGCTATAGCTAGGTCAATAAGCCGTTTTACCCCTATAGTACTTCTAGTTCCTTAAGTCCCACTGATCCTCTAATGAACAATTGGTTTATGGTCCAACCAATAAACCGAGTCCCTCTCGGGCCAATGAGAGGGCGGGATCCCTTTGTTCAAGCCCCGGAGTCAGCACTTAAGGGAACAACCTCTCTACTATCCCTTATTCGGGTAGGAGTGAATTCCTTCTTGCACGACTATGTCCCCAGCTATCTACCCGTTCCTATCCCTGAAATGGGAGGCTTATTGAGTCGGCGATACTGAGCCACTCTCACCTATGCAGATCTAAGGATAAGCCCGAATAAACAGGAGTTCATAGTTAGCTCAGGATTAAGATCGAGTTACCTAGGTCATCACATGAAATAGTCAGTCTCGTCAGTAAACGGTGTTCTAAAGCGAGAGCGACTTATTTCTCGGTCCTGGTCTTATGCAAACTCATTGCATAGGACACCCCCACTCGCATGTCTCTACATGGACGATTTAGGATCACATCGTCTATACCATCTATAAAGTGGGCCGCGTCTCATAGTGTCTCCAGAATAAGGTACCCAACCCTATTCCTATACTATAGACCGTTTTGGCTATTACTCAAGCTTGATCCACTTTTATGTCTCTACATAAAGCTCAAGTGTTCATCCTATAGCCATGGATCTTAGTTTATTGGATTTGGGTTATATATGTGCAATTTAATTTATTCAGTAATGACTTTTACTGAATCAATCTCGATAACACCTTTATCGAATAAGTATATAATTCGTTTAACATTCATTATCTACGAGTTTTAGGGCACCAATCCCAACAATAATGCCTGAAATTAACATGTCACTCACTAGTTTCTCAATTTCATTTTTCTGACAATGGGCGTATTTATAAGGTCGTACGTTCATCGGGTTTGTTCCTTCATGTAACACAATTTTGTGGTCGATGGGCCTTTTTGGGGGAAGTCCTTCTATGAGCTCAATCACTCCTTCATACTCTTGTATCAATTCTCGGAAAGAACGGGGAAGCTCTTCTTCACACGCCTGTTCTGTTGGGAGTTTCTCTTCGGTGTCTTCTAAATTCAAATCTCTTAACTTAACTAGGAACCCTTGGTCCGAGGCAGACCACGATTTTGTCATCATCTTCAATGATACCTCAGCCCTTGTCAGTGCAGGATCCCCTCAAATACCTTCGACCCTTTTACTTCATATGACATTATAAGTTCATTCCAATCCACACCCCTAAATCCCATTGTGCACAACCACAACATTCTGGTGGAGCCGTGGACCAGTTTTTTTAAAACACAATGAATAATGCCCCTTTATTGAAGATCACTTGCCTTTAAATAGGCAAGGATCAAACTTAAAGTAGTTATAAAGCATGTGAACAGCACATGACTTATAAAAGGAAAAGAATAAAGCTAATACATGTAATCAGCTACACCAAACATCCCCTCCTAAATGAAAAACTCGTCCTCGAGTTAAGTAGCCAAACTGAAGTCATCTGGTGGCTGATAAGTATAAAAATCAGCAACGTTGAAAGTTGGGTTAATATGATACTCGGAAGGGAGGTCTATTTTGTATGCATTGTCACCAATTTTGTCCACCACAGAATATGGTCCAAGCTTTTTGTCTTTTTAGATAGTCATCAAAAAAAAAATCATAGTGTCGCGATGCTAGGACCAGCGTCGCGACGCTATAGAAAAATTTCCAAAAATGCGGATCGCGACAGCGTCGCGACGCTGTCTTGACAGCGTCTCGACGCTACGACGAAATTTTGCTATTTAAGCATCCTTTCGGCTAGGTTTTTTGGGGAACTAATTTTGGGACTTTTTGGAGCCGTAAACAGAGGAAAAACAGAGGAATCCAAGGCTGAAGCAAAGGGGAAAATTCGGAAATCAACCCATTGTTCGTGGGGATCGTGACGGGGACGTTCGGTTTTACGGTTTTAGGGTTTTCGATTTAAGGGTCATGGACATTTAGGGTTTAAAGTTTTATTTGTTGGGGTTTTAGGGAAATTTAGGTTTAGGGTTTACCATTATCTTTTGATTTTGAGTGTTTAGGCTAAGTAATCGTACATCTGCAAAATTTTAAAATTTTAGGGTTACGGGTTTTGGGGGTTATGTGGTTTAACATTTTTTTTTGTGTTTTGGGGTTTTAGAGTTTAGAAATTTAGGGTTTTAGGGTTTTAAGGTTTTAGGGTTTTAGGGTTATGGACATTTAGGGTTTAGAGTTTTATTTGTTGGGGTTTTCGGGAGTTTAGGCTTATCTTTGGATTTTGAGTGGTTAGGCTAATTAATCGTGCATCTTCAAAATTTAAAAATTTTTGGGCTACGGGTTTTGGGGGTTATGTGGTCTTGGATTTTAGTGTTTTGATGTTTTAGAGTTTAGAATTTTAGGGTTTTAGGGTTTTCGGTTTAGGGTTACGGGTTTTGGGGGTTATTTGGTTTAGGATTTTAGTGTTTTGGGGTTTTAGAGTTTAGAATTGTAGGGTTTTAGGGTTTACTGTTTATGGTTTTAGGGTGTTAGGGTTTTAAGGTTTTAGGGTTTTCGGTTTAGGGGTTATGGATATTTAGGGTTTAGAGTTTTATTTGTTGGGGTTTTAGGGAAGTTTAGGTTTAGGGTTTACCGTTATCTTTTGATTTTGTATTAGGCTAAGTAATCGTACATCTTCAAAATTTTAAAATTTTAGGGTTACGAGTTTTGGGGGTTATGTTGTTTAGGATTTTAGTGTTTTGGGGTTCTAGAGTTTAGAATTTTAGGGTTTTAGGGTTTATGGTATATGGTTTTAAGGTTTTAGGGTTTAGGGTTTTCGGTTTAGGGGTTATGGACATTTAGGGTTTAAAGTTTTATTTGTTGGGGTTTTCGAGAAGTTTAGGTTTAGGGTTTACTGTTTTCTTAGGAATTTGAGTGTTTAGGCTAAGTAATCGTACATCTTCAAAATTTTAAAATTTTAGGGTTACGTTTTTTGGGGGTTACGTGGTTTTGGATTTTAGTGTTTTGGGGTTTTAGAGTTTATAATTTTAGGGTTTTAGGATTTACGGTTTATGGTTTTAACGTTTTAGGGTTTTCGGTTTAGGGGTTATGGACATTTAGGATTTAGAGTTTTATTTGTTGGGGTTTTAGGGAAGTTTAGGTTTAGGGTTTACCGTTATCTTTTGATTTTGAGTGTTTAGGCTAAGTAATCGTACATCTTCAAAATTTTAAAATTTTAGGGTTACGGGTTTTGGGGTTATGTGGTTTAGGATTTTAGTGTTTTAAAGTATATGGTTTTAAGGTTTTAGAGTTTTCGGTTTAGGGGTTATGGACACCAATGATATCTAAAATATTTATTTAAAAATTAAACAAAATTCTTCTATTTATTTATTTAGTATAAATTTTAAACATGAGATGAATATTTGTTACTCTTTAAATTTCCATTAAAGTTATGAAAGTCCTATTGATTATATATATATATTAGATAAATATAAATATAAATTAGTCAAACTTATCTTAAAGATTTACATTTGTTGCAATATATAAAATAAAATATTGGTCAACTTATCTTGTTATATAAAATATATAATCATCTAAATTTCAAAATACAATGATTTTTTTGACGAGAAGATTTATCTAAAGATTTACCGTTGTAATATGCAAATTCAACTAAGTATATTATGCAAGATTTAACAATGAAGGACGGTTTCAATTCAACTTCATTCAAGCTTCAAAAGAAAAAAAATCAACATTTATCTGTTTTAAAAAAATCAACATTTATCTGTTTTAAAAAAAAATCAACTTCATTTATTATCATTTATTATTATAAAAAAAACCAACTTCTTTTTTTTTTAAAGAACTTCGTTTATTATTTTTTTAAAAAAACCAACTTCATTTATTTATCAAAAAAATGAAATGTTTTTTTCTTTTTTTGAAAAGGAAAAAAAAAACTTCCTTTAAGAAGTATCAGCCAGTCAATAAAAAAAATTATATATATATATATATATATATATATTAGCTGGAAAGTAAAAAAAAAAAAAAAAAAATCGGAGAGTTTTTATTTTTTTGAAAATTACAGTAAGTATCATTAAGTATCATTTAATGGACGTAATCAGGGATTTGATTCTATTTTCAAAAATGTAACCGTAAGTATTAATTTCCCCACGCTCCAACGGATCTTTTTACAACCTATTGATCCCAATTCCCTTTTGCGACCGAAGACTCACTCCATTTTTCCTCCTTAGACTTCAGGGCTCTGCGAAATCGCGTCTCTCATGGCGACTGCCCGCACCACCGTCTCTCCGCCGTCAACTCCGCCGCTCTATGGGATCTCCGGAATGACCCTGCTTCGGTATGTTTTCTACTCTCGTCTTCTGTTTTCAATAACTAACCCTAGAAAATCAGGGTTTTTTCAATCACTAACCTTAGAAAATCAGGGTTTTAAAATCGATTTCTCTCTGACTTCAGGGCTCTTCGAAATCGCGTCTCTCATGGCGACTGCCGGCACCACCGTCTCTCCGTCGTCAACTCCGCCGCTCTATGGGATCTCCGGAATGACCCTTCTTCGGTATGTTTTCTACTCGTCTTCTGTTTTCAATCACTAACACTAGAAAATCAGGGTTTTAAAATCGATTTCTCTCTGACTTCAGGGCTCTGCGAAATAGCGTCTCTCATGGCGACTGCCCGCACTACCGTCTCTCTGCCGTCAACTCCGCCGCTCTATGGGATCTCCAAAATGACCCTGCTTCGGTATGTTTTCTGCTCTCGTCTTCTATTTTCAATCACTAACCCTAGAAAACCAGGGTTTTTTCAATCACTAACCCTAGAAAATCAGGGTTTCTTCAGGGCTCGCGAAGTCGGCGATGTCATCTCTCATACACCATTGGAGATCTCTGAAATGATCCTCGGTATGTTTTTCTACTCTGTCTTTGGTGATATTGTTGTTAAAATGTGAGTGTTAGATTAGAACACTGATGTTGAAGAACAAAATAAGTAATTGCTTGTGAATAACCCTGTTAGTATAGTAACTATATATCTATGTTTTCTAATTTTAAAGCAAATAACTATATTTGAATTCCTGGTTAATGGTTTTTTAAGTACAATCAGTTAATGATTGACATATTATTAATTTGTTCATGAAAATTTCAGATAACCAAATTCTGGAGTTCATGGAATATTATGAAATTAGAATGTATTAAAGCTTCAATCAGAATTGGTACGTTCTCAAACTCCAATCGCTTTACATTATTTTTATGTTAGAACGGCATATGGAATGAAAGCACCTAGTTATGATCTTAACAAACCCTTCCAATTTTTTTTCTCTTCAAAATTTGACTTTCTAACTTCTTTTATCTCCTAAATTCCCTCTTCTTTCATCATACAATTTGTATTTTTCACTCCCGAAACTTTTCCTCTGGAATTCCTTTTCTAGAATTTATCTAAAGATTTTCAAAAACTCTTTTTGATATTTTCTTGATTTTTATCTCTTCAAGAAAACTTTTTTTAAGCGTTTTTCTTCAAATTTTTTTAAACCACTTTTGTCTAATTTTAATTTCAAACATTTTCTCTTCAATGATTCTTTCTCTTTCTAACTTCTGTTATCTCCAAAATGCTCTTTCCAAAGATTTTTCTAATTTATTTTTTACTTCCTAAATTGTTTTCTCTTAAAATTTATCCCTCACACATTTACTTTTATTCAAAAGTTCTCTTTTCCACTCAAAAAGTTTTCTTTCAAATATTTTGTTCTTCAAATTTGTCTCTTTGGTTCCAACTTCTTTTATCTCATGATTTTTTCACGAAAACTTTTTCTTTACATCGTCTAGTTTTTATCTCTTTAAAATAGCTTTCATAAATTCTTTTTTTTTTTGCCTCCAAATGCATCTCTGTTTAAGGGGTTTTTTTTTTTAAATTCTTAAAATGTTACGTAAAACTTTTTCTGATTTAAAATTGTTTGTTCGAAATTTGCGTTGTCTTGATTTTTCTCACTTTCTAATGTTTTCTTAAAAATTTCTCTGTTTTCCGACCTTGGTTTTCTAAAAAAAAATATCTTCAAAATTTTGCTTTCCACCTTTTCAAAATGCATCTCTTTTTAATATTTTCAATTAAAAGTTTTTGTATTATCTTTCTTCTAGAATTTATCTTCAAACCTTTTTTCAAACTTCTCTCCAAAAAGTTTTACTTTTTCCTTATTCAAATGTTTCAAATGTTTTCATTTTCCGAATGCTTCTCTTTTTAAGGTTTCTTTTCTTTAATTTGTCCATAAAACTTTTTCCTCTTTAAAACTGTTTATTCAAAATTTTCAAATATTTTCTTAAAAATTCCTCTGTTTTCCTTAAAAAAAAATTCCTCTGTTTTCCAACCTCAGTTTTCTAAAAACTCTCTCTTCAAAATCTTGTTAATATTTTTTATTAAAAGGTTTTACTTAACTTTTTTTCAACTTCAATTTTTTAAAAATATCTCTTGAAAATGTTTATCTCTTTTTAATATTTTTTATTAAATGTTTTTACTGATTTTTTTTTTTTGCTAGAATTTATCTCAAAACCCTTTTTCAAATATTTCCCTATTTTAACTTCATTTCAAACGTTTACATTTTCCAAATGCTTATCTTTTTTAAGTATTTTTTTCTTTAAAACTTTTTTCGGTTTAAAATTGTTTCTTCAACATTTGCGTTTTCTTGATTTCTCACTTTTCTTAAAAACTTCTCTTTTTTCCAACCTCAGTTTTCTTCACCTTTTTTTCTCCGAAAATTTTTCCTTTTTCAAATGTTTCCCTCTTTTAACTTCCATTTCAAATGTTTTCATTTTCCAAATGGCCTCTTTTTAAGTTTTGTTTTTCCTTAAAACTTTTTCCTGTTTAAAATTGTTTCTTCAAAATTTTCGTTTATTTTTTCTCCCTTCCAAAATGTTTTCTTATAAATTTCTCATTTTTCATCCTCAGTTTTCTAAAAAAATCTCTTAAAAACTTGTCTTTCCAACTTTTTATTTTCAAAAGTTTTCCTTTTCAACCTAGTTTTCTAAAAATATCTCTTCAAAACTTGTCTTTTCAGCCTCACCATTTTTCAAATTTTTTCCTCCGAAAATTTTTCCTTTTTCAAACATTTGGAAGATGAAAACAGCTAATGACGTTAAACAAGCGCTTATGGGAGGCAACCCAAGTAAGTTTAGTGTGTTTTCTTTTTGTTTTTTATTTATTATTTGTTTTTGTTTTGTAGGTCTTGTTTTCTTTCTCTCCTTTTTGCTTTCAAGCTTTCAAGATTCCAAGCTTTCAGTCAAGAAGTCATCATTATTCCAGGCCAGTATTGTTCACTCCCTTCATTCTTTTATTGTTCTCATGCTTGTTTATGCCTTATTTTCTTTATACATTGAGGATAATGCATGTTTTAAGTTTGGGGGTGAATTAGCATGTTTGTGGAGCCCTTGAGCATCTGAGTTCGGGCTATAGTTTTGAGCTTTCTTTGAATTATGCATATGGTTGTTGTCTGGATGTATTTTTGCATGATTATGATGTCCTAGGATAGGCTTTCTTGTCAATTTTCAAGCTTGTGATGAGTTGTAAGCATGAGTGCCCAAAAAGGGAGACTTTTTAAAATTTTTCTAGGAGATGACTTGCATGAGTAGAGTATTTGTCTTGGCTAGATTTGGATTTGAATGCTTAGGAGCGAATTATTGGGTTCATATGCTTGTTGTCACCTCGATAGGTGTAGGGCAGAGCTAAAGAGTTAATTTTTTGCAAATTAGCATGTTTGATCTTGCTTAGGAGAAAAGAAAAGACTATCTGCTTATCATATTCATAATGAAAAATCATTCTTGTTGTTATTGTTGAAAAAGAAAAAAAAATCATGACTTGCGCGCAATATGCAATGGTTAATAAAGATTAAGGCAAAAAGAGCTACCCCTGTTGTGATCAGTTAGGCCAACCAGAGAAAACTCAGGTTAAGGGTCCCTGCAATGGGTGTGTGAAAGCTAGTGCCACATATACATGCTTAATTCAATTGTTAATTAAAAGCACCTAAGTATGGAGAAAAACAAACTAATTTGTTCCATTAACTCATTAGTGAAACCTTAGTGCCAGTGTAGAGGGAAGATGAGCTGAAAGTTTAATAAATCAATCCCGGGCTAGTAGAGTCTGATCTTGTTGAGTTAGATCTCGCTTGTGCAAGTTAATTTTGGAAAAATTTTAATTTGTCTCCCTCGTTGGTCCTTGTGTGCATGTCTCTTGCTTGCTTGACTATTGACTTTTGAGCCTTGAGGATTGAGTCATGTTTGTTGCATCCATTCTTCCACTGTATGCTCGATTTTTAGTTTGCTCGAGGACTAGCAAAAACTTAAGTTTGAGGGTATTTGATAGCGAGCATAGCTAGCTATTTTTCTCTTATTAATTAAGCTAGTCATTTACAATTATTTGCCCAAACTTATGCATTTTTATGTTTTATTTGTAGGAAGTATGTGTTTGAAGCTTAATTCAGGAATTGGAGTCAAATGGAGTTCAATCCTAAAAAAAAAAAAAAAATCATAGTGTCGTGATTAAAATCACATGCACATTTCCTCACTTAATCTTCTTCGTTCCCAAAATTTCAATTCTCTCTCTCATAAAATCTATTTGAGCTTGCTTTCGCACCCTCTTTCAAAAATTCGAATCTTCCCACACGTTTATCCCCATCTCATCTTCTTTCCAAAATCAGAATCCACCACTTTCTGTTTATTGATATTGATTTCAAGCCTGATCTAGGTCTGTTTCAAATCTTTCTTGATATTTGTCAAATCTTTCTCGGTGTTTTTCAAATTTTTATTGGTTTTTTTGCTGAGCTTCTTGTAACCTTTATTATTCTTTGATGTATGTCATTCAGGTCTCAAGGCAGATACATAGAGTCTCATGGTTGAATCAGAGATGTTTTTCAATGATTCGTTTTTTTTTTTTTTTTTTGAATTGCTAATTAAGGTAAGCCTTTCTAAACAAAAGAGTTTAAATGTACTTGTTAGCCTCTGATAACTATATTACACGTTTCTCAATGAGTGTGTGCTCTTTGGTCAAAGAAAAAGGTATTAATTAGTGTTGCTAGTGCTTTGATTTATCTAGCCTATGAGGTATGTTGTCAATCAAAGTTTTTCCTATTGGTGTGTTGTGTGTATTTTGCGTTGAACTTTCCTTACAAAGATCTAGGCTCTTAAACTTTTATATATATTATGTCCTCTTATCTTATGGAAGATTATTTAATTGGCTATACCATGAGGAAAATTATTATTAAACTCCAAGTTCTGCCCTAGTTTTATTTTATCATTAGCTATACCATGAGGAAAATTATTATTAGCTATACCATCGTATTGTGACTTAAATCAAATGAGAGGGTTACAACACATCTTATTTAATTGGCGTTTTCTCTTATGCATCTTTTGGAAATTTGTCAATTGTCAATGGTAAAAGGATTGTGTATTTTATTTATTATTTAATTGTTGTTTTCTTATACATCTTTTGGAAATTTGTCAATGGTAAAAGGCTTGTGTAATTATTCTATTACTTGCCCTTTATTTATTTATTAACTTATTTATAAATGGCAATTTATTATTATTGTTAATTTATTGTGTAATTTATTATTATTGTTAATTAATTTATCGTGTAATTTATTGTGTAATTTATTATTATTGTTAATTAATTTATCGTGTAATTTATTGTGTAATTTATTATTATTGTTAATTAATTTATCGTGTAATTTATTGTGTAATTTATTATAATTGCAAATTTATCATTATTGTTAATTTATTGTATAATTTATTATTATTGTTAATTTATCGTGTAATTTATTGTCTAATTTTTTTATTGTTAATTTATCGTGTAATTAATTTTTTAATTTTATCGATTGATGAAAAACAAGTAATAATATAAACTGTGCAAGCCTTCCATTTCCATTTGAAAATAATAATAACAAACAAATAAATAAAAGGCAAGTAATAGGATAATTACATAAGCCTTTTACCCTTGACAAATTTCCAAAAGATGCATGAGAAAACGCCAATTATTAAATGAGATGTGTTGTAGCATCTCATTTGTTATAAGTCATATTGAATGGTTCCTCATAAACTATTTTAACTCAAATTTAAATGGAAAAATACACACCATTTTTCCTAAAGAACATTAATGAATGATGAAAAGCAAGTAAAAGATGCATAAGAAAGCACCAATTAATAAGATGTGTTGTAGAAATGACATTTCATTATAGGAAAATTGTAGTCATATCATTATCCATCTCTGTCTTGATGTGTTTCTTGATTCTTCTACCCAAGAAATGTATTTTCTTTTTTGTTTCTCTTTTGGTGTCTACAATCCTTTGTTTTTTGATATGCATAATTGTTCTGCTGGCTTTAAGTTCTCTTAAAATATATGTAATTTAGTACTCAAAAGTTTGTTTTTTTTTGTTTTTTTTTAATTGTTAACATTCCCTGATTTTTCATCTATTCTCGTTGTTTTTGTACGTGTAAGAGGCTGAAGACAGAGCTCTAAGTTTTGTTTTTGTTTTTTCTCTTTATTTATTTTTAATTTTGTTTATAGCAAATCTAACTATTTTGCATCTATAGGATAAAAAGCAAATGTACAAGAACCAGATTGGGGTAAATGTTTTCTTCCTTGCAATTAAAAGGAACTTGAGGCATTGGCTACTAATATGAATCTCTAAATGTTAAGGAAGTTGCAAGTTCTCTTTAATACCACTACAAATTGTATTTTAGTTGTGAGCCAAAGGCAACAAACAATAGAAGATGAGAGAAAACACACAACACTTTACCGTTACTTGAGTAAGTGAAAAAAACTATAATTCTTATTTCTCGCTATTTTCTTCTTTACTCTTATGAACTTGTGTATTGTAATTTAAAACTGCTCGGTGTTCTATATCAACTTGTTGGAATATATCTTTGATAGGAAGTTTAGAAGAAAATTTAGAAGAAAAATCTAGAAACTTTCAAACACTGTTTGTTGTGTGAGATTTGAGAATATGTTGCATATAATGTGAATTTTTGGTGTCAGTTTATGAGATGATCATGGTGTTTGGTTAAATGATCTTAAAATAAATACTTGACTATGGGACTGTAGAGAATATGATGGATATGATATCAAGTTCCAAGTTGAGTTCACATTATCGGTTTACTAACATGTATGAGTATCCAACTTAATCTACAACTTTCTTTTTGTTAATTCCAAATATCTAAATTTACTTTCAGAGTTTACTTAATTGCAAACTCCACGTAATAGTGTAACTTGGTGAACTATTAGAGATGAACACATGCTTAAGATTATGTTTTGAGTATGAAATGTACTCAAGAAAAGCATGCTAAATCATTAGTTATGTTATTATGTCATTTTTGTTAGTTGAATAAAAGTATTTTTGCCTTGTTTATGCTCAAATAACTCCAAAGTTGGTATATGATCAAGTATCAGACCTCATGTCTTCTTTAGATGTGGTAAAGAACATAAGTTTTGCTGTCAAGTGACGAAAAGTTGGTGGTATCAGCTCTTGACATTGTAAAATACTAGGTTCTATTTGAATTGATGCATGTATTGTTTTCTTTTAGAACATGAGTAGATTTGCACATAGTGAAGAGAAGAAGTAAGCCTTAAAGAACTATGGGAAGACCATTTATTTTTTAGCTAAATTTGGGCTTTCAAGTGAGTTTCAAATTCAAGTCTAACAATTGATCTACAGAGAGACCTAATGCCCAAGCGATATGATATTCATGTGGAATTCACACATGGGGAGATAACCTATTATGAAGCATCTCCAATTGATACCATAGCATATCACATCTTCAGTAGGTGAGTTTCAAACTTGCCTTTTTGTGTCCTGTCATTTGCTTCCCTAAAATATGAGTAACATAGTTTTGGACCCAAGTTCTAACTTCCTTCAGCACTTTCTCTAGGAAATATTTGTTTCCTGCTCTAATTTTTTCTTCCTAGCTTTTTCTGATCTTCAAATATTTTTCCTAGACTTGAAACTTTATTTTTTAACTTTCAAACGTTTTCATATTTAGAATGTTTACTTTTCACTGCCTGACTTTTTTCTAAAATGTTTCAATTCTCTTTTAAAGAACTCCGAGTTTCAAATGTTTTTCTCTGTAAAATTTGCATCTCTTTTCAAATATTTCTTTTATCTCTAATGAGTTTTCTCTTCCTAATTCTTATCTCTGATGATTTTTATTTTGGTTTAGTGGCAGCTCCTCATTTGGTTGGGTTTCTCTTCAAGCTTTTTGTTGGGATTGTCGAAATGCCTGTTATTGGTTCTTTTGTGGTTTCCATATTGAAGAAGCAGAATGAGGAGGTTTTTTTGACTTTCTTTTTGTTTTCTTTCGTTTTCTTTTTGTTTGATTATTTTAGCTGCTTTCTTTTATTTGAGGCATTTGCATTTCCTTGCTTTCTTTTATTTGGGCATTGAATTTGCTGTTATGTGTATTAAATTTTTGTTTGTTCTTACTGCCTCTTACTTTTGTCATATAATGAAGGTAAATCTACCGGTTAATGTTCTACCCGTATCATTTGCTGATCATGGTCATGATTTGCCAAAGACTGTTATGCAAACACTGAATCAAGGGTCATCTCCAATGTGCGCATGGATTTTCATCCAGTCCAACAAACTCTGCTATTGGTATATTTAAATTTATTTTGTATAATTTTATTTTTTTGGTTTTAAGCTACCAATAGAACAATGTAGTTGTAAATGGTATGTTTCTTTATTTTGATATTCACATCAAAATTGACAAATAATGAAGAAAATTCTGTTTCAGTTGGCAAAATGTAGGTAAAATAGGATTGTGGGAAGTTGGAGCCTTGATGGTGCATTGTCTAGTAAGATTGTATGTTTACTAGTCAATGAAAATCAAAGAGATCGATTTCAGATGAAAAGCGAGGAGAATCTGGTTGAGCAAACGAACTTAAACATTTGCACCTAATAAGGTTATTGCTTTCTGTCATTTCTTTTCTTAGTTTATGTTATTTTGATTAGTTGCTTTTGATTCTTGTTTGATTTTGTTTTGTTTCTTTTTAGGATTGGCGGTACCAAAGCGAGCCCTTTTATTTGTATGTAAACGTGATTCGCCACCCACGAGCTTTAATTCAGGGAAGTTTCTATTCTTTCCTTATGCATTTGTCCTGTTTTACATGATCTATTACATTTTGAGGATGATGTAACCTTTTAGGTTGGGGGTGGGGTATTTTGCTTTAGTTTCTGATGGGCCCTGAGCATATGTGCGTCGGGCCAACGTTTGTGCTTAATGTATATCTTGCATGCCTGTTGTGTATATATTTGCTTTAGTGATAATGATTTCCTAGGATTAGCCCTGAGCATCTGTGCATCGGCCGAACGTTTGTGCTTAATGTATATCTTGCATGCCTGTTGTGTATATATTTGCTTTAGTGATAATGATTTCCCAGGATTGGCTCAAATTTTTCGAATATTTATCGCTTTTGATGAGTTGTGATCATGAGTGTCCCAAAAGGGAGTCTTTTTAAAACTTTTCTTGGACATGTCTTGCACAGGTTGGGTGTCTTTCTTGCTTTAGAATAGGACTTGAATGCCTAGGAGCGAGTTACTTAGCTCATATTCCTGTTGTCACCCCAATAGGTGTAAGGTTTGAGTAATTCCATTATTATTTAATTTATAAGTATAAATTATTTAATAAATAATTTATTATATTTATAAGTAAGAATAATTTATTATATTTCTTGCACCTAGGCAAGGAGGAAGCAACCTAGTTTGTTCCATTTAGGCTTTTTAGCAAGACCTTAGTGCCAGTGTAGGGGAAAGATAGGATGAGAGTTTAGTAAACCAATCCTGGGTTAGTAAAGTCTTCTTTAGGTGGGATAGAACTCTCTATCCATCATCAACATATACACAACATCTTTTCTTTGGTTTGTGTGTGTCTTGCTTGAGGACTAGCAATATTTAGGTTGGGGGTATTTGATAGCTCCTGATTCGTGCTATTTTAGATAAATTTCTTTTTAATCGATGTGATAAAGTAACTTTAGCTAGATATTTTTTCCTTGCATTTGCTACTAATATGAATCTCTAAGAAACTTGAAGCATTTGCATTTCCTTGCTTTCTTTTATTTGGGCCTTGAATTTGCTGTGATGTGTATTCAATTTTTGTTTGTTCTTACTGCCTCTTACTTTTGTCATATAATGAAGGTAAATCTACCGGTTAATGTTCTACCCGTATCATTTGCTGATCATGGTCATGATTTGCCAAAGACTGTTATGCGACCACTGAATCAAGGGTCATCTCCAATGTGCGCATGGATTTTCATCCAGTCCAACAAACTCTGCTATTGGTATATTTAAATTTATTTTGTATAATTTTATTTTTTTGGTTTTAAGCTACCAATAGAACAATGTAGTTGTAGATGGTATGTTTCTTTATTTTTGATATCCACATTAAAATTGACAAATAGTGAAGAAAATTCCATTTCAATTAGCAAAAATGTAGGTAAAATAAGATTGTGGGATGTTGGAGCCTTGATGGTGCATTATCTGGTAAGATTGTATGTTTATTTGTGAATTTTATGTCATCATCAAACTGGGCATTGGTTGTTGAATGAATGCCTATCTTGTATAGGTATTGCCTACTCAAGCACATTGTTCAAATATACTCCTTTCATGGGATCATGGGTGTGATGACATGTGACAGCACATGGAGGTGTGTATGATTAAAAGTACTGTATTTATTAGTGTTTACTCTTCCCTTCTTGTAGCACGACACTGAAATTTGTGAATGAGATTGATGCTCATCTCGGTGGAGTTAATGATCTAGCTTTCTTCAATCCCAATAAACAACTTTGTGTCGTAATGGGTGGGGATGACATGACCATTAAAGTAAGTTATTTGTTTCTTATTTGTCACTGCAGGGACTTCTATTTGTTGACAATTCTTTTCTTTTTGGATGTTGTTAAGTTGGATGTTGACAATGGTGCAACGTAATATACATTTGATTGAAGGCCATGAGGCTCATGTTTTCTCTTTTTGCCCCAACTACAGGGAAAACATTCAGGTTTGCCCTTCATGTGCTACACTGGGTTTTTGTTGAGGCTACTTGATACTTATTTTGCCTAATCTGCTGCACAGTATGGAAAGATAAAGGCATGACTATATGATAATATGGGTTCACGAGTTATGATGCTTCTCAGTGTTGGTGCACAGCGATGGCTTAAATTGAAGATGGTATGTGGTAAGAAATACTTAGCTGTGTGGGGGATACTTGGACTTAACAATGTAAAGCATTATACAACTTTATTTTTCTCACTTTCATGGTTTGGTGATGGATGTTTTAGGCTCTTCTCATGTGGGACAAGTAAAGATAGAGAGTCTTATATTGTTGAGTGGAATGAGAGTGAAGAAGCAGTTAAGAGAACTTACCAAGGGTTCCTCAAGCGGTCTCTGGGTGCTGTAAGTTGGATACAACTACAAAACTGTTTTTTGGCAGCAGGTGATGATCTCCATTAAATTTTGAGACATGGACAATGTTCACAACTTTTGATGACCGTAGATGCTGATGGAGGCGTTTGTGCAAGTTTCCCGGTAGGTTTTCGTGCAAGTCAATTGAAAAATTAAAAGAAAATTGTAATTAACATTTGCATACTGTTTTCTGTTTATTCCCTTTAATATCAAAGGCAAGGCGTAGATGCTGATTGGGCCCTTTTTGCTGTTTCTAGTAATGAGAATGGAATTAAAATCTTAGCAAATGTGGATGGAATCGAGCTATTGCTAGCATTTGAAAATCTTTCTTATGATGCATCTAGAACGTCAGAGGTCGGGATAAAGGTAGTTCGATTCTCTTGTGCGCTTAATATCTAATTAACTTATATTTAATTTTTGCAGCCCACAGTAAATCCAATTTCAACTGCTACTGGTATTGTAGACCTTGCTGAGAGCATAGAGGTGCCTCTGTCATCGGTATAACTTGAGTGGTTGGTGTTGCTAAGTAGAAAATTGATGATTTTTATAGGAGATTGTTTATTTTAATGCCCCCTTGCATGCATGAATAAATCATGAAACAATTAATTCACATATATATATATATATATCAGGATTTTCATTAAGAAAAATGAAGGGGAGAACAAGGCTATACTAAAAACAAGTCCCGAAAACTAAAAACAAGCCTGCTAACAAAAGCCCCCATAACTAATTATATGGACGAATTTGTTAAAAAAAAAATTACAAGAACGAATCTCGAAACAAAGAATGAGCTCCAAAAACTAATTGTCTCCCCTTTATCATGTTGCAATTTATTGTCAAAATAAGAATGAATCGAAGAAACTCATTTTATTAATTAATATGATTGAGACTACTGAAAAATTTGTTGTAAATGGAATTAAGAGTTTAATTAGTTGAGTTGTCATAACCAACATGTCATCGTGGAGGCATTTTGGTTTCATGAAAATTTGAGAATTTTTTTTATAGATAAGTACATATTTGGAGTAGAGTGTTTGGTGGGTTTATTTTGAGCTTTCGGTTGCAGCTTAAGATTTTCTTAGGATCCCTTTCTACTTCCTTCTCTGACCTATGCCTTTTGTTCATGCTTTTCAGATATCTATGTTGATCTACACAAATTCTAGAAGTGCAATCTTGGCATTGGCATCAAATGGATTTCACCTGCTATGGAAATAGACGCGAACTGATTCAACTGGCAAGGTATCATATAATGTTATGTTATTAGTTTCTGTCTGCCATCTTGAGCCTTTTCCTTAGACATCGTACTCTAAATTTCCATTGTACGTACAGAATCATTACTTTACCTTCTGATCCAGCTTTGCATGTTGAACTTTGATGTGATTCTTGGAACTTCCAAGTGGGAGGCTATCATCATTATCATCACAGTTCAACAGTCGTGTACAGTTTCATAACGACGAGATACACTTTCTAGTTGTGCAGACTCAGGTTGCAACATATGAGACAACAAAACTTTAGTGTGTAAAGCAGGTCTTTCTTTTACCCCTTTTTTGTTCGTTCATTTGTTTTTTGTTTTGGAAGCAATGTCTTACCTCCTTTTCCTTTGTCGTTTCACATTTTAGTGGATGCCACGTGAATCTGCCACACCAATCTCTCACCCAACATGAGGTATTTCTCTAATCCTACTTTGTAGTTCACTAGTTTGGTTATATTCTCCTACTTTGAAGAATTTTGCTATCATGAGCTCTTAGAATGAACATATGACAACTTGATCTGTCAGATGGTTTATTCTCGTACTATCACCAGTTCCCTGTGTCAAATATTGATCATGTAGTGATTGTTGTACTTTTCTTTTATTTCAAAAACATAGGATGGGTATTCGATATTAGATGTCTATAAATAAAAATGTATTTCAAAAGAAAGGGATTGTCACGTCTCAGTGAAAATACATCATAAATCTCTTGGAAGACTCAAGAATGAGTGAACGTGATCCGATAAATATACTTATTGATCCAAACAATAAACTTAGTGACATGAAGGAATGTGCTCTAGTGAATACACAACAATATCAACGGTTGGTTGGGAGACTCATTCACCTCTCACTCATAAACCAATATTGCACCTATGTTTGGGGAAACTTAGTAACTTGGAGAAGCAAAAAACAAGGTATTATAGCTTAGAGCATGGCAGAAGTCAAGTATAGAGGAATGCCTAATGAGGTATGTGAGATTCTATGGATAAATGAGTTCTAGCGGAGTTATAACTAGAAGTTGATTCGCTTATAAAACTCTTTTATGACAATTAGGCCACAATCAATATTGCATAAACCTTGTTTAACATGATCAGACCAAACTCATATAGGTTAACGGGCATTTCATAAAAGAGAACTTGTAACCAAGTTAGGCAGGTTTGACATCTATGTGCCAACTTTAGGGAGCGTAAATTAATGTTAATTGTTTAATAGTTTGTTTCATAGTTGTCATATAATCCCTAGTCTTAGGGTTAGTTCCTATTCATTCAATCTTTTAGTATAAATACACAATTATAGTACTAATTAAATACACAATTATAGTACTAATTATGGACTAGATTGACTGGAAAGAGGAAAGATATCTTAGCAATGTATAGGCTTATATAGGGCTTTGCTCTTCGACCTCCAAGAATACCACCTCATGGTGAAAAGATTCGAACTTTATGGCCCTCTGTACCAAAAAGATGTGCTGACCAGACTGCTACACCTTGTTTGACCTCCCTAGAGCATATAGATCCACCCAATCGACGAACACTCAAACCAAACTCGCCTATCCTTTTGGGCACAGGGATGTGAGAACCAATTTGAGTAATCAAAAGTTTTTTTTTTTTAATAAAATCTAACTACTGCAATTTTCGGCGACGCCAAAAAATCGTCTTGTGCAGAAGCAAAGTCACTTTATTGAGTCTACAAAGGTAAAGAGCGGTCACATTTTGTTTTGCTTCCTCTTTCATTTGCATTTCCAAATTTGGCTCTATCCCGGCTATGTGTCCTTTGGATTTGGTGGACCCTTTGCTTAGAAGTGGATTCGAACCACTTCTAAGCAAAGGATTTTCAGTCCTTTGTTCTAACCAACTGAGCTACTTGAACCACTTTCTAAAGTTTGTTTTCTCCAAAGAATACGCCCTACCTTTCTGCTTGACTAGTAAGGAAAAACCATTTACTCAAATAAATAGTTAGGGCTTTCTTTTTCGCTTGTTCGTCAAGCTTTCAAGTTGCTCTTTCAACTGCGCCTTATCTCCCAACATGCTAAAAAATCGAGAGTCGTCTAGGGACTGGACAAACGAAGGGAGCTTTCTTCTCGAAAGCGGATAGGTTGGTCAAACAAAAACAAGACGCAACGATTCTTTTCCTTTGTTCCTAGTCACTAAGTTGTGCTATTCTATCCTCAGAAAGACTCCACCAAGAGGTTCTTTCTCTCACGTAATTTCGCCCGTTCTACTTCCATGTCGTAGGAAATGAGATGAGAACCCATGATTCTTGTATGTCGATTTACCAAATCAATGCCTTGAGTTGTTCAACCATACCTCCAACTTGTTGATTAAACTTTGAGCCCGAAGGGCTATCTGATCCGATCAACTACTTAAGTCGTAGTGCACGTACTCTTCCTTGATATATATGAGCAAGACTCTACAAACTTATGGATCTCCCCAGCATGAAGGCGAGACTCCATCCAAATCTACCACTTGTTTGGCGACGCCTTCTTTTCCATGAACACCACACCACTGATGAACTTTGTCAGTCTTCGCCTCTGACTCGACCTTGGGAGAACACAAGGTAAGGGCTTGGCTCGCCTGAATATAATTCATATCTCCTTTGTCTAGTCGAGAAGGAAGAAAGCTCGAGGAACAGAATTGTGACTCTTATATTAAATTACGGTCTCGTCATGATCGATCCATGTCCTACCGTAGTGCCTGGTGAACCAGGCTTGCTTAGCAACCAAAGCTAGCTTACTAACGTGAATGCTCTTTTTTGTGGTTGCACGAGTGCACCAGTCTATCTACTATTTTCGTGCTTGGTGCTCTAATGCGCTTGACTTAATTGTAGGAATTTTCTTCGTTGGGTTAGATTCCCTATCCACCAACTACCTGATATGTTTGCAAACAGGGTTTCATCATCTAGAAATATGGATGGCACTCCAGACCAAACAATACCTATCAAAGATTGCGCCTAATTTACTAGGATTGACAACAATAGTACTCGTGTTGGATCCAACACCATATGAAGCAGATTTGGGCGTAACAAATGACGAACTTTGGCTTTGGGCTGGTGTTTTTGGATTAAAGGTAGCTCCAAAATATTTTTCTTCCCAACGCAACAATTCATCTAATTTTGGTGACATTTCCATTATCAAGTTAAACCCAACAGAACGGTTCACCCGTAGTTTTTCAAAAAACATCCACCATCACATCACATTTGTTCTAGACTCTTTGATAAACGTTTTTTTTTTGTTGATTTATGGTGAGGAAACTTGTGTGGCTGATAGGTTCTCGATATTATTTATGAACAAAAGTACATTTACAATCAAGG
This sequence comes from Luffa acutangula, assembly GCA_036850905.1. Taxonomy (NCBI): domain Eukaryota; kingdom Viridiplantae; phylum Streptophyta; class Magnoliopsida; order Cucurbitales; family Cucurbitaceae; genus Luffa; species Luffa acutangula. Next base: position 203,000 of record CM072098.1, read on the forward strand.
GAAGTATTATAGAGCTTCCCCTCTCTCCACCTTTAGACTTTACTCAAGTCTAGTCAAAAGGTACCCCACTCTCTTACCATCATCAACATATACTATCTCCTACCCAACTCTACTTAACCGACTCCATCTTACAACAAAATAACTAATGAACCCCATCTCCTTTCTTACGCCTTCTCTTATACACATGTTTAATGTGAGATCTATCACTACCCACCTCCAAAAAATCATCGTGTCCTCAAGATGAAAATTAGGAAACTGATTTACAATCCACACTGCATCTTCCCATGTAGCTTAAAAAATCTCCATATCAGTCCACTAGATCAACACCTCTAATTTTGAAGGATCAGCAGGTGACTTCGAATGCCCAAAATCCTCGAGGGTTCCACCTTAAGCTCAAAGTCAAAAGACATTAGGAGGAAAAGGCATCACATGTATTAGATAACATGGGGTTCCATCTCATAACCCATTGGCAATAAGTGGAGTAGCCCTATCTTATAAATTGTGAAGTCTCCACTTATCGGGATCCTCAACATACCCCTCAAGATGGTGCCTTTTTGGGTTCACCATTCTTGGATCGGATCCCAATTTTTTTTTGGATCGAATACCCGTTTGGGTTTAATGGGCTCTGATACCATATTAGATAACATGAGGTTCCATCTCATAACCAATTGGTAATGAGTGGGGTAACCTATCTATCTTGTAAATTGTGAAGTCTCCAGTTATCGGGATCCTCAACATACCAACTAGAATTCATGTGCCAGAGCTCTAAATTCTGCTTCAGCACTACTCCTGACTACTATATTTTGTTTTTTACTACGCCATGTTACTAAGTTTCCTCCAACAAAAGAGCAATAACCAGAAGTAGATCTTCTATCAATAGTGCTTCCAACCCAGTCTGCATAATATATACTTCAATTTGAAGGTGATCATGTTTTTGAAATAATATACCTTTACCTGGAGTTCCTTTTAAATATCTCAGGATTCTATACATAGCTTCAAAATGAATGGATCTAGGTGAGTGCATAAACTGACTTACCATACTCACTGACTTACCATACTCACTGCAAATGCTATATCTGGGCTTGTGTGAGATAAATAGATCAGCCTACCCACAAGTCTTTGATACCTATCTTTGTCTTTTACTTCTTCAGTTTTGGTAGCTTGCTCCTAAGTCTTTGATCTGAAACTCACTTGCAAGTTTGTTCTTAAGATCATCCAAACCTTCATCATCATTACCTGTGAGAATAATATCATCAACATAAACAATTAGAATAACAATTTTATCATTCATAGAATGTTTATAGAATATGGTATGGTCTGCATGACTTTGAAGGTATCCATAGCTAGTAACTGCTTTTCCAAATCGTTCAAACCAAGCTCTTGGAGATTGTTTGAGACCATATAAGGATTTCTTTAACACTCAAACTTTGTTATTTCCAAGTACCATTTCAAATCCTGGTGGTAGGCTCATAAATACCTCTTCTTCCAAATCACCATTGAGAAATGCATTCTTAACACCAAGTTGATGAAGTGGCCAATCTAAATTTGCTGCAACATACAAAAGACTTTTGATGGAGTTGATTTTTGCAACTGGAGCAAAAGACTCGTGATAATCAATACCATAGATTTTAGTGAAGCCATTAGCTACTAGTCTAGCCTTGTATCTTTCAACACTTTCGTCAGCATTGCACTTTATGGTAAACACCCATTTGCATCCCACTGAATTCTTATTTTTTGGCAGGTCTGTTATTTCTTTAGTATCATTTTGTCCTAGTGCATTCATTTCCTCCATACCTGCTAGTTTCCAATTTGGATCATCTAGGGCTTCTTGTATATTCCTTGGAACAAATAGGTTGTCTATTAGAAAGAATAGGCAAGGTATTTTCAACATTTGAAAGATTAGGAATTAGGAATAAAAGAGGGATTAATAGGCCTGTCATCATCGAGAATAGAAGAGGGATTTCTAGCATCATTTCTCGGAGTTTCAGACTGGGTTTGTGTAGAATCAACTCTCTGGTTTTGGTTCCTTTGATTGACGGTTCTTCTAGTATAAAACTTCAACTCATGAATTTGACATGTAGAGCCATTTTGTAGTATTTCTCCCCCTGAATGAGACATTTCTATACTTGACATCGAAGTACTAGACATGACGGAAGGGAGGGGTTCAAAAGTTTCCCAAAAATTATCTTCTAAGTTTGATTTTTGGTTATCTTCTAAATTTGATTTTGGGTTCTCTTCTAAATTTGAGTTCTCTCCCTGAAGAGAATTTTGGGTAAAATATGGTTGTTTTTCAAGTAAGGACACGTCCATACTCACATAAAATCTTTTTGCCTGAGGATCAAAACATTTAATACCCCTCTTGATTTGTAGCATAACCCAAAAAAAATGCATTTACCCCTATGATCAAGTTTTGATCGGAAAAAACTAGGAATGTGAGCATATGCAGTGTGTCACAACCATACTAGAAGAGAGTAGGTTGTGACCCTCACTGAGTAGATAGTGAAGTGGTGGCACGTCGAGTGTCGCCCATCGAGCCATGTCAGAGGGCCGAGAGAAAGAAGTTCCATGATGCGATCGAGGAGGATGATGCATCAACACACCAAGTTGAGTGGGCATTGATGTTAAAATAAGGCATGAGCATATAGAGAAGCAACAGTGTCGTCAGACGCATCAGTGGTATGCTTGATGGGGGTCAGATGGGCCCTGGGCCATAACCTCGGAAGTCGGGGTTCCGTCGTGAGTTTTCACGAGCGACTCTAGAGTTCAGTGCATATGAGGGAAGTATGCAAGCCCGCAAAGTTTTGTGTCAATCGGACACCAGACGGGTGCTCCACGTTGGCGTATGACTCCTCGTGAAAATGACTCGGCATGACACGTAAAGCCCATGGGTCGGTTCTCGAGAAGCAATTCCGAGTGAGCGGTTAAGTCAGATGACATCCCGAGGCTCGGGGTGGCATCGTGAAGCATCAGTGGAACCCGATAGTTTCGGTTGGCACGATATTTGCCCGAAATGTCCCGTTAAGCATTATAATGGCCCGATAAGCCCCGGTAGGCGTCGAAAAGCCTCGGTAAGCATTATAATGCCCCGATAGGTCCCGATAAGTGCTGAAATCACCCGGTAAGCTCCGGTTGAGCGTTTGAAGGTCGTTTTGACCTCGAGAAGGGTTCGAACACATCCCAGCGAAGTTTCGGATCGATGTAGAAGCGTGTTGGCCGTGTTATCGAGATTGAAGATGATGAAATGAGATGCGACGTTGCATTCGGATAACCTTGGCCTGGTGTAAAGGCAAGGTTGAGCCTTAGGACTTGGCCTAAAGTAGAGGCAAGTCGGCTAGAGTCGCGAATGAGTGAAAATACACGTACAAGCGACATGTATTGACCGAATGTATTCCGCCGCAAGATGATTCGAGTTCGTTTGAGGATGAATAACCTCGCCTAAGGTCCGATGAAACACCAAAGTCATCGAAAAAGTGTTATGGGTTGGAGATGACCCTTAAGGCTGGCCATGGTCGCGTGTAAGATCATGGTGCCGCACGATTTAAGTACGACCGTGACACAGTGCAACCAAAAATTTTCATGGGTAAATCACAATGCGGCGATGGGCTCTGTTTCGAGCTGCGCGCGACAATTGACGGACGACGAACACCAACTTTGAAGACAAACATGCAGCTTCGGATATGAATACGAGGCTTCGAACAAGATGATGCAAGCGTATGGGTCAATTGAGAAACTTGAAGCCACGATGCCAGAAGTAGGATGCACCAATCAAGAATGGTGGCTAGGGTTCCGACAACGTCGACTAGGGTTTTTATAAAGATGACTAAAGTATTAGGGTTTTTAGAGACGACTAGGGTTTACCCGTTTTGATACCAACTAGAATTTTGGGAAGAAATTAAAATGATTGTATTTCTTCTCTTACTTTGAATCAAATACAAGGTCTTCTTATATAGAAGAAAGACCATCTACCAATAAGGAAAAAATAACATAAATATACACATAATCCACAACTATTATTACAAAAGATTAAAGGAAAATCCAACAACAGGAAACGTGTTTCCCATTGCTTTACAAAGCTTAGAAATATGAAAAACTTGGTGTATGGGAGCACTCTCGGGCAAAACCAACCGATAAGTCACTGCCCCAACACGAGCTTCCACCTGAAATGGACCAACAAACCGTGGGGCCAACTTAGGATTGGAATGTTTAGCCAAAGTCCCCTGTCTATAAAGACGTAACTTCAAATATGTCGAGTCGCCAACTGCCAACTCAACATGTCTACGAGTTTCATTAGCCATAGATACCATATATTGTTGGGCATAAGACAAAATGTCCTTGATTATCAACAACATTTCATCCATTTTCTTTAATTGATTATCCACTTCAGAAACAGGTGATCCATTCGCAACATAAGGAAGAATATCTTGAGGACGCCCATAAACCACCTCAAAAGGAGTAGCCTTCAAACCAGAACGATATGATGTGTTATAACTAAATCTAGCGCACGGAAGCCTACGAACCCACTCGCTAGGACAATGCATTGCAAAACATCTCAAATAGGTTTCCATTCCTCTATTCACCACTTCCGTTTGTCCATCTGTTTGAGGATAAGAGTCGTACTCCTTTTTAGCTTGGTACCTTGCCATTTGAATAATTCTTCCCAAAATAAACTGGTGAACACCAGATCTCGGTCTGAGACAATATACCATGTAATCAAACAATCCCCTCAATGAAGATTTGAGCAATAGAAACTGCATTAAATGGGTGCTTGAGCGAAAGAAAATGAACATACTAAGAAAGACGATCAACAACCACCAACACAGAATCAAAAGTCTCAGCTTGAGGTAGGCCAATTATGTCTTCCCATATATTATCAGGGATAGGTAACAGTTGAAAGAGTCTTGCTGGAGCTAAAGTCATGTACTTAGCTTGTTGACATATAGAGCATTCAACAACAAAAATTTTAACTCTAGCTTTCATACCTACCTAATAAACTTCTCGAGCCAACCTTTAATATGTACAAAGCACCCCACCATGGCCCCCAACAGGAGAGTGAAAAGCTTCTAACAAAAGAGAAATAGTAGGAGAGTCCTCAGGGAGAACAATCTTTCCCTGATAATACAACAACGAGCCCTTCAACGAGTAACCAACCGGAACTTCATCGCCATTCATTATCTTGTTCTGAATAGAATGTAGTTTAACATCATCCATCTGCTGATCAAAGATAAGCCCCGTATTAAGCCCTTCTACCAAACTCACGGTTGCAAACTCCACAACACTAGGAATTCTGGACAAGGCATCGACAACCTTGTTTTCCACACGAGGCTTATATACAATGTCAAAGTCATACCCCATCAACTTGGTCAAAAGCCTCTAATAATGACCAGCAACCAACCACTACTCAAGAATAAACTTGAGACTACTCTGATCCATTCTAACAAGAAATTTTCCACCCAATAGGTAAGACCTCCTCTTTTGCACAACCATTACAATCACCATTAGGTTCACGTTCATACACAACCTTATTCCTATGCAAATGGGGCATAACATGGCTAAAGAAAGCAATAGGATGCCCATCTTGCATTAAGACAACCCCACTACCGATGCATCCGCTTCAATCACATACTCCTTAGAAAAGTTCGAAAGTTGCAACACAAGTACTATCATCATAGCCAATTTCAATCTTTGAAACGCATCGTCGCCTCACAGCTCCAAGCAAAACTATCTTTCTTTAATTGCCGAGTCAAAGGATGGACAATATTACCATAATTCACTACAATTTTTTTGATAATAAACAGTCGACCCCACTACCGATGCATCCGCTTCAATCATAAACTCCTTAGAAAAGTTCGAAAGTTGAAACACAAGTACTATCATCATAGCCACTTTCAATCTTTGAAACGCATCGTCGCCTCACAGCTCCAAGCAAAACTATCTTTCTTTTATTGCCATAATTCGCTACAATTTTTTTTTTAATAATAACCAGTCGACCCCAAAAATTCCCTTAATTCCTTTAGATTTTTGGGAATAAGCCACGACTCCATGCCAACTAGCTTTGAAGGATCTGCAGAAATGCCCTCACCCGAGACAACATGACCTAAATATTCAATTTGTTTCATGGCAAAACTACACTTCTTATTCTCAACCAGCTGATGTTAATTTAACACATTTAAAATTGTATGCAGATGACCCACATGATCCCTAAGAGTTCGACTATAAATCTATATATCATCCATAAAGACCGACACAAATTTATGAAGGAAAGGACAAAGAACTCTATTCATAATAGCTTGAAACGTAGAAGGGGCATTCCTAAGACTAAAAGACATCACTAAAAACTCATAATGGCCTTCATGGGTACGAAATGCTGATTTATGAACATCCTTGGCTTTTAACTGAATTTGATGGTACCCAAATTTAAGATCAATTTTAGATAAAATAACAGCACCATACAATTTATCCAACATTTCATCAACCATAGGAATAGGGAACTTATTTGGTACTATGACCTTATTGAATGCTCAAAACGTCAGCTCCCATCTTTCTTCTTAACCAACAGAATAAGGCTGGAAAATGCGCTCGAGCTAGGTTGAATGATGCCAACAACGCTAACATTTCTTCAACTAGCTTTTCAATTTCATCTTTTGGAGCTCTAAGCAGGGAGAAAAATACAAAGGGATACCATTTAAGCACAGAAGAAATGAGAGACAACCTACCTCCCATGTAGAGCGAGGAGGGCTTCCACTTTCTAAACTTGTCAACTATTGGTTCCTAAAAAGCTAAGGATCGATGATTACCTCCCAAGGGAAAACTAAGGTATGTGATGGGGAGTTTATTAGTTTTGCACCCCAAAAGTCTATTGGTTCCTAAAAAGCTAAGGATCGATGATTACCTCTAAGGTATGTGATGGGGAGATCATCGGTTTTGCACCCCAAAAGTCTAGCCTCCTTTGTTACAATATGATCGGGGACTTAACTATGTTTAGGCTTAAAACCAAGCATCTAAGAAAGATACATATGACTGTCCAATTTTCTAGTGGAGATTTGATTGTCAGGCCAGAAATAAAAGTGTTATCTGCATATTGGAGGTGTGAAACAATCACATCTTTTTCTCATACAGCCCACCCTTCAACATTCTCTTCTCCCAAAAGGGTGAACAAGAAAGGTGACAGGGGTCCCCTTGTCTTATGCCCCTTTTAGCCCAAATCTTCCCTCGAGGAAGAGTAATTGTTGTAGGCTAAGAATCATGGACACAGGATACTGACACGACATAGACACGACGATACGTGAATTTTTAAATAAGTAGGACACAGTTGGGGACTCGTTTATTTTAATGGAATATATGTATATATTGATTTTAGGAAAGCTCAAAGGATTTTAGTGGCTATGACTATGGTTAGATATTAAAGTTATCTTCTAATGGTTTTTATATGATAAATATATACGATTGGTTAGAAAAGTCTTCTATAACTCTCATCTTTTATGAAGTTTAGGAATAGAGAGAGGAAAAAAAAAAAGAAAAAAAGAAACCTTAGCATATGAATTGGGTAGCGGGTAGCGCAGTTGGCAAACCAATGACACCTTGAAATGGTTTTTACTTCTTAGGATTTTCAATTTAAAAGTTTAAGGTTTTTTTTTTTTTTTTTTAAATATACTTTTTATGTTAGGCTTAATGGACTTGGCTTTTAATCTTGTTCTGATAGACTTCTCTTATTATTTATGAACAAGAACAGTTACACCCCAAGGAAGATTTCGAGAGCTTCCTTAACCTCTCCCCCTTTTACCAGCTACTATCACTCAAAAAGGTGTCCTTCCCCTATTACAACAACAACTATATACCCTTAGGCATTACCACCCAAAACGACTACTATTAACAACCCGTAACCGATCCTAACTACCTTTACACAACTAAACCTCTATTCTTCTTCCTCCTTCTACTGTACACATACTTAATCGGAGGCCTATCACTACCCAGCCCCCAAAGAACCATCTTGTCCTCAAGATGAAATTTCGGAAATTGAGTTGCCACCCAAACAACATCCTCCCACGTCGCATCTTCGAGCTTCATCTCCTCCCACTGAATTAAAACCTCAATCTTTGTCGCCTCCCGAGGAGACTGACGAACCCCCATTAACTCCTTTGGTTCAATCCTAAACAGAAAATCAGACGACATATTCGGAGGAAAGGGCGTTACCGGAAATGTGTTACCGATAGCCTTTCTCAACTGAGACACATGGAACACAGGATGTATCCGCACACCATCCGGCAAAGCCAACCGATAGGCAACACTCCCCAACTTCTCCACCACCCGAAAAGGACCCACATACCTTGGAGCTAGCTTGGCGTTATAGAATCGCGCCAACGACCCTTGCCTATACGGCCGAAGTTTCAAATAGGCCCAATCTCCCACTGTCAACTCCACCTGCCGCCTCTTGGCATTAGCATAGTCCTTCATGTACTGCTGCGCATAAGCCAACCGTTCCTTGATGACCACCAACATCTGATCTCGCTCCTTTAATTGTTTATCCACCTCCGAAACAGGAGAGCCATCCCCCACATATGGAAGCACCGATGGGGGAGGCCTACCATAAACCACCTCAAAAGGAGTCATCTTTAAGCCTGAATGATACGAAGTATTGTAACTATATTCCGCCCAAGGTAACCAACGAACCCATTTAGTAGTACAATGCATAGCAAAACAACGTAAATACGTCTCCAGCCCCCGATTTACCACTTCCGTTTGTCCATCAGTCTGAGGATGATAGGTCGTACTACGCTTAAGTTTTGTCCCCTGCCACTTGAACAACTCCTCCCAAAACAAGCTTGTAAACACGGGATCCCGATCAGACACAATACTCCTAGGTATCCCATGCAAACGCACCACTTCCCGAATGAAAATCTGAGCTATAGAAACCGCTGAATAAGGATGTCGTAAAGGAATAAAATGTGCGAATTTCGACAATCTATCCACCACTACCAACACTGAATCATAATTCTCTGCTTTCGACAAGCCAATAACGAAATCCATCGAAATATCTTCCCAAATATTATCCGGAATCGGCAGCGGCTGAAGCAGACCAGCAGGAGCCAAAGCTAAGTATTTAGCTTGTTGACAAACTGTGCACTCCGCAATGAATACCTTAACTCTTGCTTTCATCCCCACCCAATACACTTCCTTAGCAAGTCGCTGGTAAGTGCGCAAAACTCCCCCATGACCCCCAACCGTCGAAGAATGGAATGCTTCTAACAACAAGGGTATAGTGGGCGAATCCTCAGGCAACACAATCCATCCCCTATAATACAACACCTCACCCTTCATCACATACCTAGTCGGCACTTCTTCTCCCCGAGTTATTTTCCTCCGAACTGAATTCAATTTAACATCATTCCGCTGCTGGTCCACAATCAAACCAACGTTTAAGCCCCCAACTACACTAACCACAGCGAACTCCAATGCATTAGGGAGACGAGACAACGCATCCACCACCTTATTTTCAACACCCGGTTTGTACATGATATCAAAATCGTACCCCAACAACTTGGTAAGCAACTTCTGATATTCCCCCACCACCAACCTCTGCTCGAGAATGTACTTAAGGCTGCTCTGGTCAGTTCGCACAAGGAACTTCCTACCCAACAAGTATGGGCGCCATTTCTGAACTGCCATGACAATGGCCATCAACTCCCTTTCATACACCGCCTTATTCCGATGTAAGGGGGATAGAGCATGGCTAAAAAACGCAATGGGATGTCCCTCTTGCATAAGGACGGCACCCACTCCCACCCAAGAGGCATCAGCTTCAACCACAAACATCTTACTGAAATCAGGCAAAGCTAAGACCGGAACACTTACCATCGCATGCTTGAGGCGTTGAAAAGCTTCTAAGGCCTCATTATTCCAAGCAAAGCCCTCCTTCTTCAACTGCTGAGTGAGGGGATGAGCAATGTTACCGTAATTCGCGACAAACTTACGGTAATAGCCCGTTAATCCCAGAAAAGCCCTTAACTCCTTCACATTCCTCGGAACCGGCCATTGCTCCATTGCTGCAATCTTAGAGGGGTCAGCCGATACCCCTTCGCCTGACACAATATGCCCCAAATACTCAATTTGCTTCAAAGCAAAATCGCACTTCTTCTTGTTGGCTACCAACTGATTTTCCTTAAGTACAAAAAACACTCTACTCAAATGCTCAGCGTGTTTTGAAATGGTCTTGCTGTAAATCAGAATATCATCCATAAATACTAACACAAACTTCCTCAAGAAAGGCTTAAGGATCCTGTTCATGATCGCCTGAAACGTTGAGGGAGCATTTCGAAGGCCAAATGGCATAACGAGAAACTCATAATGTCCTTCTTGCGTGCGGAACGCAGACTTATGAACATCCCCATCCTTCAGCCGTATCTGGTGATATCCCGACTTAAGATCAATCTTGGAAAAAATCACTGCTCCGTACAACTCATCCAACAACTCGTCCACCAACGGAATCGGAAACTTGTCCGGAACTGTAACCTTGTTAAGCGCCCTGTAATCTATGCAAAACCGCCAGCTACCATCTTTTTTCCTTACTAGTAATACCGGACTAGAGAACGAGCTCGAACTTGGTTGTATAACCCCAGCTTCCAACATTTCCTCCACGAGCTTCTCAATCTCATCCTTCTGACACTGAGGGTATCAGTATGGACGAACATTAACAGGGGCTGATCCTGGCAATAATTCGATCGAATGATCCAGCTCCCGATGAGGAGGTAGCCCCGGCAGCGGCTGGAAAACTGAACTGTGGTGCTCCAAAACAGACCGAATCACCAAAGGCACCTCGTCCCATAGACCGGACACTGTCTCCGGCGACTGCTGGATCGCACAAAATTCCACCAAGAAGCCCTGCTTTTCCAACTTCAACGATTTCATCAAGGACTTGAGCGTAACCTGAGAACGAACCAAGGACGGATCCCCATGCAACACAACTTTGGAACCTTCAAGCACAAAACTGAGTTGTAACGTTTGGTAATTGGACGTTACCTCACCCAAAGTTTCCAACCATTTAACTCCCAAAATAACATCCGCCGTACCCAACGCAATAGGCAAGAAATCTTGAACTATTGAGATTGGTCCCACAGATAAAACCACATCCTTGCAAATTTGAGCACCTCGAACAGACGAACCCATACCAAGGATAATACCATATCCCTCAGTGTCACACAACGGCAGCTGTAGGGCTTCAACCAACTGCAAGGCAATAAAGTTGTGGGTTGCTCCGCTATCAACCAGTACGACCACCTCCGTAGCCCCGATATGTCCTTTCACCTTGATCGTTTTAGGAGACCCAACCCCGGTCATCGAATGTAGAGTCACCACTTCCGGTTGATCTTGCACACCACCGTCACCCGCATTGTCCTCCGCACACTCAACGGCTTGCATGACTACATCCTCCATTGGAGCCTCCTCGTCCTCGTCCTGAACAACCATCACATGCAACTATTTCTTCTTACAACGGTGCCCAGGGAAAAATTTCTCCTCACAGCGGTAACAGAGGCCTTTTTCTCGTTTTAATTGAAGCTCAGCGTCAGTCATTTTCTTGAAAGGAAAATCAGATGTTTTTGCCGCCGGATCGGGTCGGACCGTCGCGCCCAACTTGCTAGGGTTAATGGACACAGTCCGGGTCACAGAGCCCGCCCCATATGAAGGAGATTTGGACTGTGCTGACGACCCAAATGAGCGGGACGTGGGCTTTGGGCCGGCGGAAGCCCCAAAATACTTTTCTTCAAAATGAAGAATTTCATCTTCAAGTTTTTGAGCTATTTCCATTGTCATATCGAGCCCAACAGGTTTCGCCACCCTCAACTTCATCTTGATATCATCTTTCAACCCATCGATAAACTTCCCCTCCAACGTCGCCTCATCCAAGTTCTCCAATGGTCCTGAGTAATCTTCGAACTTCTCCCGATATTCAGCAACTGTGGAATCCTGCTTCAAAGCAAAAAAACGCTCATGAAGACTTCCCTCCTTCGTCGGCAAGAATCTTTTCAACAACAGACGACAGAAATCAGCCCACCCCTCAATCGGCCTTCTCTTCAACTCGTAATGATACCATTTCAACGCTACTGTATCAAGGCACAGCACCGTCGCACCAACTTTCTCTGAATCCTCCAACCGATTCACCTCAAAATACCGCTCAACTTGGTGAAGCCACTCATACGGATTCGCCCCAGAAAAAACAGGAATCTCCAATTTACGAAGTCGGAGATCGAAAACCGGAGCCAACGCTTTAGACAAAGCCTGTGGATCAACCCCAGCAAGATCTACAACCGGCGCAGGAGTCGCAGCACTAGCCGCCTCATCCGAACGCTTTGGTTGTTCCTTCGCCGCGAGAAACTTCTCAGCCTTCAAACTTTCAAAGTGTGCCGCCATTGCCGAGAAACTTTCCTTCATCTGCAACGCCATGTCCGAGAAATTCTCCATCGAAGTATGAATCGCTGCAATCTCCTTCCCCTGGGCCGCTAAGTTGGCTTCCAACGCTTCCATACGAGATTCCATCCGAGTAGACATCTTCAGCGTGACGGACAAAGAAAAAAATTTTGCTCTGATACCAAAATGATAGACTTCTCTTATTATTTATGAACAAGAACAGTTACACCCCAAGGAAGATTTCGAGAGCTTCCTTAACCTCTCCCCCTTTTACCAGCTACTATCACTCAAAAAGGTGGCCTTCCCCTATTACAACAACAACTATATACCCTTAGGCATAACCACCCAAAACGACTACTATTAACAACCCGTAACCGATCCTAACTACCTTTACACAGCTAAACCTCTATTCTTCTTCCTCCTTCTACTGTACACATACTTAATCGGAGGCCTATCATGTTCACAATTAATTTTAATTTTGAATGTGTACGAGAGAAAAAAGTAATAATCAAGTGAAGGACTTGAGAACCAAACAAAGATTTGTGATAGCATGCAAAAATGCTATCTATTTCCTATTAATTTTAAGCTAGTTTTGTACTTAATTTATGTGTTTTTGATGCCATTTTATGTTCAATTTTCATCAATTGAGCCAAATTAGCAAAATTAGAGTTGGAGAGAAAGTTGGTTTATTTATAAAAAAACAAAAAAAAAATGGTGTATGGTAATTGCCCTTGAGAGGGACACTCAAGTAAGTGAAGGAGTGGTTCTCAAGTTTGCAGCCCAAAGATACAATCGGTTGAGTATCTTCTTCCTTGTTGATATTTAGACCAACAATGGACGTTTTTGAAATGCAGGCAAATTCCTTTTAGAAAAAAAAAAAAAATGGTTCACCAATTTTGGAGAAATTCCTTGCTGTTTAGGTAGAAAATGAGAGTGTTGTTAGCGAATTGGAGATGAGTAATCATCAATTGTTCCCTACGCAACATCGAAGAGTCATAAAAATGCAAAAAAGTATGCATACCATAAGAACATGCTTTTCTCCTTAAAAGGAGGATGCAAGAGCACCTACTTCATCAAAGACGTCTTGATAGGAACGAGATATTATTTATGTAAAAGGATAGAAGTCAAGGAAAGTTTCGAGAGCTCCCCACCTCTCTTACTCAATTCGCCTAGTCACAAGATCAATAAAAAATATATCCTTCCCAGTCCCTCCCTATTAGTTATATACTACTCTACTAATAACATTAAGTTAAGCCTCCAGATACCAGACTGACCTCAACAACTACACTATTGGTCTCCACTCCCCTTTCTCACAAGCTTATGTTTATATACATACTTAATTGGCAGTCTATCACATCCCATCTTTGTTTCGCGTCCTGCTAACACCGAACACACCCTTCTAGCAATCTCAAAGGTAAAAAGCAAACTAGTAATCCCACAACAAATGATTCAGATGCTCCCATGACTCCTGCAAATTATGCACTATTGCAGGAACAAAACTATTGAGTGTCTTTGGACATGATCTAAAGTGTTGACCTTTCCTAGTAAAACTTGTCACGCAAAAAACTTTCACCTTTTTAGGAGTTTTAACCTTCCAGAGAGAGACAAAAACCAAAGCCTTAGGTGCAGCTAATGAGACACAGGAAAGAGACAGAATGCCAGTAGGAATGGCAAGAGAAACCCAGAGGAGTCGAGAGTCAAAACCTTAACTTCTCTCCTCCAAGGATGATAGACTGATCTCGAAGGATAAAAAGAAGACTTAGCACATCATCGCCTCACTACCATATAAAGGGTAGTGAAAGCCTAACAAAATAAATGAAGAGAGACCAGAGGGAGGCAAAACTGAGGCTATCAAATGCAACTTCTTCTCTGAAAAGAAGTAGAAACAAGAGAATAAAATGCACAAAGGTTTATCAACCACCCAATGGTCCTCCCAGAAGTTTACTTCTAAACCTTCCCTAACATAACATCTAACAAAGTGAGGAAATGAGGGAAAAGAAGAAGAAATAACTTTCCAAAGGTTTTTGCTCAGGGCGATAATCACTCAAAGGGGTGAGAGTCATACCAACTCCCAATCACTCTATACCAAAGGGCGTTCGTTTCTGTAAAGAATCGCCGCAACCTCTTAGTCAAGAGAGCCTCATTGTGTAAGTGCTAACTCCCAATACCCATACCTTTGAGCTTAACAAGATTCACCACTATCTCCCACTTAACCAAATGGAATCCTCACCTCTCATGAAAATTTTATCATCATGCTCTTACTCCCGGAGATAGGGGCCCTAAAAATGGACAAGAAAAGGCTAGGGATCCCCACTCAAGACTATCTGAATGAGAGTAAGTCTCCCCCTTTTGGAAGAAAATACATTTTTCCAATTGGACAATCATTTTCGAAACTTTTCTACCATAGGATTCCAAAACACCTTAAGGTTTCCATCCAAGGGGAGTCTTAAATAAGTGGGAGGGAACTGACTACCTCACAACCCACCAATGCGGCCCAAGATGCTAACTTGGATGGACAACAATTTAAACAAAAAATAGAGCTTTTCAATAAATATCCGCGAACTTTAAAAAATTTCAAAAATACCCTTGAAGATCCCAAAATTGTTTTTAATGAGGTGGGTTTTCTGCGTGAAGAACCTTTCTTCATGGAGTTTATTGTAAGTTCTTTGTGCAAGATTTTTCTTCTTCAATTCAGCCTATTGAGGAATTTGTTGAGGAATTTTTAGAATTTTCTTTTTGAAGGGAGTCATATAGCCAATAGTTCTCCATATTTTCTTATCTCTCCTTCAATTAATGTGATTTTGTTAAGGAATTTAACGAAGGGAGTCATTTAACCAACCATTTTCAAAAGGAATTTCTCTCACTTTCAATTAAATGGTTAACGAATTTAATGAAAGACGTTTTGAACCGTTAGTTTTCGAAAAGAATTTATCTCTCCTTCAATTAATGTCAATTCTTCTAAGGAAGGTGGGATTATGGGCATAAATGTCTCTTGGCTAGAGGGTGGTTTCAAGGAAAAATTTATTAGCACGTTGTTTTCCCTCCAAGTTGTAAAATAAACATTGAATGGGTGTCTTTTAAATTCTCCTCATGAACCACCAACATCCTTTATTACGTCATTTAGTGATACTTTGTAGTCTCTTTCCAAGAGATGCCTTTTGAGGCAATTGAGACACCTTTTGGAGACTCCATTAAGACTCTCGAGTCTACTAAGCCCCTTAGTTTTAAAGACGTTAAGAATTGTTTTATTGCAGCCTACCATTTGTTCTATTCTTGAATCCAGATTTAGTGGAATGAAATGCTTCACGTCTTTTGGTCTCCTCTTCCGAGCAAGTAGCAAATCAAAGAATTTCATCAAATGTTCATTCTCGACCTCCTTTCTTCAATTTTCATATTTCCCAAGTTTTCCCTCCATTAGTAGTGTGAGTAATGTGAACTCCTTACAACCTATGAAAAATAACATTGAAGATTCCTTTCGTGAATATTTGGCTTCTTTATTTTAGGGGTGTGACAAAGAGATCTCTCATCTTTCACCATTAGTGCCTAGCAAATTTGCCTCGTTTTCTGAAGTTTGTGGTCTTGAGTTACGTGAAATCTTCCCTTGAATTAAGATGGAATCCATTTTTGGGGTCTTTGTAAGTTTTCCGATTGATGTTTTGCTTTTCATTGATTTTCTCATTCTTTGCCTTTGACCTCCTTTTTTTTCCATGGCTCTTTGGTGGTGTTCTTCAAGTTCTTGTTGGTCTTTGGTTTGGTCTTTAATGGACTGTCTTTGACTTTGTATGTGTTTGTTTTGATGTTCGTTGGTTTTTTTTATCTTCTTAGATCTTCGGTTTTTTATTCCTTTCTGGCCCTTATTACTACATTTGGTTCTTATTCGTTCCCTAGTGGAGTTTGTATTCTTGAGCATTAGGCTCTTTTCATTAATTCAATTAAAACTTTCATTTCTTATGATGTAGATTTGATGATATTTTTCTGCTTCAACAAAGGAGACTTCGCATTGATGAACAAATATTTTTTTGCAATCTAGATCTTAAGGTATGCAATATATTTTGTATATGATGTTAGTTTTTTTTTTTAAAAAAAAAAACTTGAGATATCATATCTGATGTTAGTTTCTTTTTGCAAGTTATATACATTTGTTATACTAGTTGCATTATGAAAATATTTAAAGGATTGTGAGTTTGTGAGTTTCAAAATTGGGACCTCTAGTTAATGAGTTTTAAGATTGTGAGTTTGAGTTGATGTGTATAGAGAAGCATCCTATGCTAGCTTTGTCCAGCCAATGTCTCCCTTTTGCAGCATCGTCTGTTGGAAGAGGCATCCAAGGAGAGCCGACAACCATTTCTTATTACATAAATCTCCACAACCATTGCAGATAGGGCGCATTATTTCTTTTTCTAAAAGAGACTAGCTCAATGCCTCCATGTTGCAAAAGCAGAGCTGTCCAACCCCATTTAACCGATTGACTACCTTGTAGATTAGCACCACCATTCTAGATCAAATTCCTTGCTAATCTTTTTGTCTTATTGATCACCTTCATGGAGCTTTGAAGATTGAAAAGTAAATAGGGAGGAAGCTTATTCCAAGTGGAGAACCCAAGCATGAGCTTCTCGTCGTTTGAAAGGGGGACGTTCTTCCATTTTGCAAGCTTATCATTGAATTTACAATCCAACTACCACTCCAAAGACAGGCTGTTGAGTGACTTATTCTTGACTCTGTTATGAAAGAAAGCAACAGACTCCCTAATGAGGGATTTTAGAAGATTAGGGTTCTCTTTTCTCTCTTCCACCCATCCGTGGAGGGATAGGGAGTGAGGCTTCTTTATTGAAAAAGAAGGAATGAGAGGGGAAGGAATAATGGAAAGGGAGTGGGGAAAGTCCATAAAGCCCTCACTTTTGTTGATGGGACATTTTGATCCCTTTTTCCTGCCAGTTCAGGAAAGGAGATCAACACAAGGATCTTACCTCGAAGAAATTTTTGGAGTTTTCCCTTATTTGAAGGGTCTGGCAAGAAAATAAGATTTCATATTGAGCTCCAAATATACGTTATTGGGATAGGATGACTCCTACTATCTCTCCCCTCATAAGAACCGCACGACTAGAGCCAAGCTTCAACTGCGACTACTCGTTGCTTGTGGCCACATTATTCCATTATTTGAGATCCAAGTCGGCTTCGACAAAGATCTCTTTCTTCCTCGCGGTCGGGCCGACTTTGAAGCAAGCTACCTGTCACCTATCTCACCATTTTTTTTCTTATTAGTAAGATAGATTGTCTTTTTCTCGAATAAGACGGTATCTTTATGCCAAAGATCGTTCCTACTTGTTCGATGCAGTCTTATACCAACTGCCACTCCATGGTGGCCATAATGAGATATAGTGATGAAGTTGGGTTCCGAATGAAAATAGAGCTTGCCATCGGCCTAACTCAACAAGCACCTTTATTAGTAAGGTTGCTTTTTTCTACTCATTGAAGATTCTATCTACAAAAGAAGGTCAACGGGGATACTAAAGTGGCTCTCACTAACTCCCTCTACGGTTTTGCCTTAAAGAAGGGAAGGGAAGGGGAGAAGTTGTTATCTATGTAATTACGATCTTTGCTGGTCGTTGTTCCTGTTGAGCACTAAAAAAAAAACCCATACGAGTCATTCTGTCATTTACAGCTAACAAATTTTGGTCATTGCATTAGCTTGATGTCAAAAAGGCATTTTTTTCATGGAGACCTCCACAAATAGGTTTCTATTCATCCTCCACCAAGTTTTCAAGCTGAGGGGGAGGAAGGGAAAGTTTTTAGGTGAAAAAAGGCGATATATGATCTCATATATATCTTTCCTCGGCTCCTTGGACTTGGTTTGAGATATGAAGTTTGGAATGGGTCGACTCAAAGAGTCACCTACAACTAGTAGACAAAAAGGTGAAAATCAAGTCCTCTTGTTTCATACCTCTCCCAACAAAGAACTCCTCCCTTAGCCTACCATTGAGCAAAATCGAGAAACCCGGATTCGTCAAACATACCCTTATCCATTTTCATCATTTTTGGCCGATGTCCATGTAACTAAGTACGACATCAAGGTATGACCAATCCACATTATCAATAAGCAATTAACATCACATCAAGAATTTGACTTCCTTATAGAAACATCACTTGTAGATCTTTTATTAAGTGATGCAACACTTTCTTCAAACGCTCTACAAGCACCTTAGCAAACACCTTGTAAAGAGATGAGGTTGATTAGTCTATACTCACTCAACTCTATTTGCTATCAACCTCTACGAGATGAGGCAAATGGTGGTCTCATTGGTCCTTTTGTTTATAATCTCGTTTTCAAAAAATCTTGGGACACCTCTATTATGTTGTTTTTCAACTTGTTCTTAGTTTTTTTATTAAAAAAATTAAAAATAAATAATAATAATAATTATAATACTTTTTTTAAAAAAAAACTTACTAGTCTTGCCAAGACTCATATAGCTTTAAAGATCTTTAAAGATCTCTTCTTCCCTGAAGGGACTTTCCATTTCTAGTTTGTGAGTTCCAAAATTGGGACCTCTAGTTAATGAGTTTTAAGAGAAATGAAGTCCTTTTTTGTAATTTTTTAATTTAAGAAATCCAGTAACATTCCCCCAAGTTCAGTGTTTTAAAAGGCTCAAGGCGCAATGGCCTCCTGGGACCTAGGCGCGGGCTTTTTTCTTTAAGACGCACTATATAGAAAAAAAAACTTACAAAAATATATTCATGTATATAAAACACTTTCATGGCAAGTAATGAAGTTTTTAACCAAGAAAAATAAATAAAAGATAAATAAGGTTAAAATATTAGTCTTCCAACATAGAGTCAAATGTCAATACTCCACAAAAAACAGTGAGTTTAGTATTGTTAATATGCCTTCTGACACTCCGAATGACCAAGTATGATGATGTCAATACTCCACCCTAAAATATATGCCTTGAATACGATATTTGACACTCCGAACGACCAAGTACGGGGTTCGAAGGCAACGTCCTAGAAGCTAAATTTAAAATTAGCTTCATAACAAGTATCTAGGTTAAAAAAACCTAAAACATATATAAAAAGCCTATCGGTAATTACAAAAGGATGGGTATTCGATATTTTTTTTTTTTATAGGAAACGAGAACCATTTCATTGATATATGACATAGATACAAAAAGCCTATCGGTAATTACAAAAGAGGTCTCCATTGAGATGTGAGGGCAGATAAAGGATAATTACAAAAAGGAGAGATTTGTCTACTCCAATACAAAGCTCGAAAGGTGGTAGATTCAATAAAATCATAGATATTCTGCTGCTTCTCGTTGAAGATTCTAGCATTTCTTTCTAACCAAAGGTTTCAAAAGAAAGCGTACAAAAAATTCCTCCAAAGAATCTTGGTGTCTTCTTTGAAGCGATGACCAATCAGGGAAAGATGGAGAAGGGATAGGATATCACCCGGTTGAACAAAAAGCCATCCAAATGCAGTTTGAATATGATCCCAGAAAGCTGATGCAAAGGTGCAGCTGCTGAATAAATGAATCTGGGATTCGCTAGCTCTGTTGCACATAATACAACAGTTGGGGGAGAGATAAATTGCTGGATTTCTTCTCTGAATTAGGTCTGCTGTGTTAATACAAGAATGACTAAGCTCCCACATGAAAAATTTGACTTTTTTAGGCATAGGACTTTTCCATAGAAGCTGTAAAAATCCCTGCAATTCGGTAGAGATAGAGAGGCCAAGCTTTTAGTAAGGGATCCTGTGGTGAAGATGCCGTTATCCCCATGCTGCCAAAACCATAAATCATCCTTATCACGGAATGAAAAGGAGGAAAGATGGTGAGACAAAACCGCCCATTCCAAGATCTCTGATTCACGGGGGTGCCTTCTTAAATTTAGGTTCCAAGCCCCATCTTCTGTATTCCATAATTCTGCAATAGTGACTTCTTTTTTCAGAGATAAATCAAAAAGAGAAGGATACTCGGTTTTAAGAGGTGTAACACCGAGCCAAACATCCTCCCAAAACAAAGTTTTGTTGCCCCTTCCGACTCTAATTTCTATAGAGTTGTAAATGAGATGTCTTTTCTTAAAGATGTTCCTCCATGGTCCTCTAGTGGTGCTCATGGAAAAGTCTCCCATTTTGTGGGGGTTACCAACAAGGCCGAATTTAGTGGCAACAAGTTTCCTCTAGAGGGCTTCAGGTTCATTGTAAAATCTCCATGCCCACCTAGCCAAAAGAGATGCATTCTTGTGTATGTCATAGATACCCAGATCTCCCTCATCGATAGACAATTGGATAGTAGACCATTTCAGGAGGTGGCTTCCTTTCTTGTAAGTACCGCCCCTCCAAAGAAACAGTCGAAACAATTTCTCCGTGGTTTTAGTAACCTTCTTTGGTGCTTGAAACAATGAGAGATAATATATAGGGAGGTTGGAGAGAGTAGCTTGTATGAGGGTGTGCCTTCCTCCTTTGGATATATTCGAAGAACCCCAATTGTTTAGTCTACTGTGCACTTTTTCAATCACGGGGGACCAAAAGCTAGCCCTTCTCGGATTGCCATTAAGAGGAAGCCCCAGATAGGTAGATGGCCATGATCCTTGTCTACAGCCAATGTTGGAAGATAGAAGAGATACCTGTTGTGGGTCAATGTCGAGGCCCATAAGCTCTATCTTGTTGCAATTAATTTTCAGGTCTGTTACCTCTTTGAATTGCTGAATAACCATGAAGAGGTTGGCAATGGAAGATTGTTGATGAGAGGAAAAAAGGATGGTGTCGTCCGCGAATTGAAGGTGAGTGATAAAAATGGCTTGTTGTCCTTCGCCCACCCTAAAGCCTTCAATGGACCCCATCTTTTCTGTTGTGAGAAGCATTCTGCTGAGGCTATCTGCCACCAATGTAAATAAGAATGGGGAGAGTGGATCCCCTTGTCTAAGGCCCCTCGATGCAATAATCTTGCCTCTCGGCTGCCATTGATAATAATCGAGAAGTTAGCTGTAGATATACAACCTCGAATCCATGATCTCCATTTTTGGCCAAAGCCTTTGGCTTCAAGAATATTGTCTAGGAACTCCCAATCAACCATATCAAAGGCCTTCTCAATATCAAGCTTGATGACCATACCCTTTCTCCGTTTTCTATTCCATTCATCAATCAATTTGTTGGCAATTAAGGATGCATCTAGGATTTGACGATTGCCCACAAAAGCTGATTGGTATTCTGTAATTGTATCCGGGAGGACTTTCTTCAAACGGTCAGCGAGAACTCGAACTATTACTTTATAGAGACAGGTAGTTAGGCTAATGGGTCGATAATCACCAACCTTCTTGGCTCCGTGCTTCTTGGGGATGCGACATATGTATGTTTCATTTAAGCTCGCATTAATAATCCCATTCTTGAAAAAATCGTTGAACACTCCCTTGATATCATCCTTGAGGATGTTCCAAGACTTTTTTAAAGAATTCTGCTGTAAATCCGTTTGGACCCGGGGTCTTGTTTGAGCCAAGATCACTAACTGCCTTATAGATCTCTTGGTCTGAAAAAGGGGCTTCCAGCATATCTCTTTGATGAACTGATTTAGGGCTCCAATCATCTATCTGCGGAAAAGGGGCTTTGCTGTGATTTTTTGCATAAAGCTTTTGGTAAAAAGCTATGAACTCCTTTTCGATGTCTTCATCACTTGTAATGCTGATTCCTGAATCAGATACAACTTCCATGATAGAGCTTTTACGTTTATGGGCTGCCATGATTCTGTGGAAAAATGAAGTGTTAGCATCCCCTTCACTAAGCCATTTCAATTTACATTTTTGTCTCCACATAATCTCCTCATTGGCCGAAGACAGCAGAAGTTGGGCTTTAATATCAGATCTGCGAATAGATTCTTGATCAGATAATAAACCTAGTTCCTCCCTTCTGTCCAGTTCATCAAGCTCTGTTCTAAGGACTGACCTAACTTCCTTTTGGTGACCGAAGACTGAGTGATTCCACTGTTTGAGCACCAATTTAAGGCCTTTTAGTTTCTAAATGAATCCATGTCCCGACCATCCTTGAGAAAGTGTGTTCTTCCACCATGATTCAACCGTGGTGAGGAAAGTATGATGCGAGAGCCATGCATTATTGAGCTTGAAAGGGGCCGGTCCCCATTTTTCTTTTCCCAGATTTAGACAGATTGGGAAGTGATCAGAAGTAACACGTTCCAATCTACGGGTTGTTGTAGTGGAAAATTTGGAGATTATGCCATCAATTATGAGGAACCTGTCGATAAGGGTCATGGTGGGATTAAGCCTGAAGCTGGACCAAGAAAATTTGCCGTTGGATAAGGGGATGTCAAGTAGCTCGTTGTCATCAATAAATCTATTGAATTTCCTCATGGCGCGAGTTGGGGCCGAATATGATGATTTCTCCCATGTCCATCGTGTAACATTGAAATCATCACCCAATATCCAATTAGGAAGACATAAAGCTTGGAGATCCGCTAGTTCTGCCCAAAATAAACGCCTATCTTTGGAGGAATCAGGCCCATAAACTCCTGTAATCCAGAAGGTGAAGCCATCAGCTAATGATAGTTGTAAGGATAGAGAGAACATACCTACGACGATCTCCTTGACATCAAAAAAAGATTCATTCCAAAGGACCACAATACCCCTAGAAGCACCATTAGCATCTATAGAGGACCAAACAATATTCCTCGAACTCCATAGGGATTTGATAATCTTTCTGTCAATACCAGCCATCTTAGTCTCTTGGAGGATCACGAAAGCTGGATTGTGAGAGGATATAAGATTTTTAATAAGAGCTCTCTTTTTCCAGGAGCCCATGCCTCGAACGTTCCAGGAGATTAAAATCATGTTGGTGTAGGCAACCCGTCCATTAGACATTCAGCTGTGGATTTATCATAATTCACATTGGTGTGGAGATTCTCTAATTCTTTGACCCATTTAACTTTCTTCTTGGTGGCATTGGATAGCTTATGCCTACTTGGCATTGGCATGATGCACATGCCATGCTCGGCTAGCCAAGGAAAAATAATAGGGAGATAAACCGGTGGATTAGTTTCTAAGTCATCGGTATCTTCTTCCTCTACTTGTATATCAATAAGAGCTTTGTCTTCCTTGTTATTGGGAAGAATAGACCCACTGTACACTGGTTCTTCAATGCGGAGAGGGAGAGGGTTCTCTATTTGGAGCTGATATTCGTGGTTGTCTTCAAAAAGCTTGTTGATTGTCGAGGGCGATTCAACCTGGGGGATCCTTCGGCTGGATAGAGGTGTATCTTCCATGGCTGTGGAACAGGGAGAGGAGGCCCCACCTTCCGAATCTGATAAGGGAAGCTATGTGTGTGTAGAGAATTTTGTCCCTCGTAAGAAGAAAAGTTTCCTTATCATTAATGGTGATAGGCTTTTTTTCTGGTGGGTTGGTAATCAGAGTTCGTGGCAGGGTTTTTTAGGGAAGAGCAGTTAGGTTTTGTAGGTTGTGGTGTTGGACTTGGGCTTCTACGGATTGGGTCATGAGGAGAGGGTTTATTGGGGGCTTTGGGGGGATGGGTCCCACTTTGACTGATGCGGTAGGATTTTTGGGATTGGGATTTCTTGGGAGACTTGGCTATCGGTGGGGCCCTCTCTGTGTTTACAGCTGGGGTCAATTCGGTGACAGATAACATTTCATCATTTGGGGCTCCTAGGGTTTCCCATTTGTACGAACAAAGAGAATTATCCTCATTTGTTTCCATCATCGCAGGGGCGGCGCGTGGGCTAACTTCATCTTTCAAAACTTCAACACAAGCAGCCTTTTGGGAAGGGATTTTGCCATGAACTCCGGCAATGTAACCAATACTGTATTCTTCCATATAGAAGGGATCGATTTTTACAATCGTGGGGCTGGAGGAAGTAGATGGGAGATGAAATTCTGCACGGATGAAGCCATAGTTGTTTTCAACTTTAATACAGATTTCCATCATATCCATGCGAGCAAGGGTCTTATTGACGGTCTCTATATATCCTCCACAAACGTCACCTATTTTCCTGAAATTATCAATGTTCCATTTATCCAGCGAAATATTTCTGATCTTTATCCATCCTCCATAAGAGGGAACCTTAGGTTCTCCAAGCATAGCTTTGGCGCTCCAAGGATGAAATCGAACCAAGTATTTCCCGACTTTATACCATCCTCTGATCTTGGATAGAATTCGTGTTTGTTCTTCATCTTCGCAAGCTAAGAGAGCTTTGTCTGGTTGGATAGGGCTAACAGAAGATAGGGCAGATAAGTGTTGCTGTAGAGCCCTCATGATGTCATACCAGCTGTCATGGAAGTGTTTCCTTTGAATAATGACCGATGAGGATAAGAATATGGTTGCGAACTCCGACTGGGATGGGGCTATATCATCGGCGGTTTTTTTTTGGTTGCACGTAGGGGTATCTTCTTGTCCTTTCTGTAAAGCATCTCTGTAGGAGGAGCTCCTATTTATATCAGTCGGGGCTTGGGGTCTAATAACTGCACGCTGGTGTTGGTTGGTGAGAGATTGAATGCAAGTAATGAGACTTTTCCATCACTTTCTATTCTCACCAACCGGAACAATGAGTTTATTAATGCCTCCATTGGGCCCAAGTCTAGCTATTTCTGCAGAGTGACCCCTCTTACTGGATATTTTTTCCACCCATAATACTGTTTCTTCCGTTCTCGTTTCATTGAAGAATTTCTGAGTTTAAGGGGTTGGAGCAGAGTCTGTCGAAGCACGTCTGTAGCCATGGAAGAAGAGACTTTGCAAAAGATAAGGTAAAGCTTCGGTCCTTGCAGGTTTCGGTGAGGCGGAAAAGATTTGGGTTTCTGTGGTCAATGGAGATGGAGAACGTTTTCCTTTCTACCCTGAAAGAGTCGTTTGTAGTGTTGGCCATGGTCGCTGGTGTCGAGGGTCATGGTGATGGGTTGGAGAAGGATCGACGGGGGCTATGGCGGTATTGAGAAGCGGTTTGTCAGGCCACCAATTATTCACACCTATGCTCGTAGGGGCAGGCAGGGGAATTCACCATCGCCGTAATATGAAGTTAAAATTATTAGTTTATTTTGTAATCGGTCGTGAATGGATGGTTTAGGCGATCGATTAGTGGAAAGTTAGTCGGTGTGTGCGACTCGGTTAGGGTGGGATTATATATGTGTATTTTGGGTTAATCTAGGGCATGCTTTTGCTAAGCTTTTGTATTTTCCTTTCAACTCTAGAATGGATTATAGGGAGATTCACCATCTCAAATCGGTGTTGGCTTGTACTACTTTTGATTGTGAATACAACGTTCTGATTAGAGTCCTAACAACTTGGTATCAGAGCGGTAATCCTGGGAAAGACACGAGGATGGTGCAGAGACAGTTGGAGGATCGTTTGGCAGAGTCTGAGAAGAACTTAGAAGGGATGAAGGAAAAATTACCTGAGATAGAGAAGTCGGTTGCGGAACTCAATCGAAGTATGGAGAAATTGTTCAATAGTGTAGAAGATCAGAGACAACTTTCTTTAGAGAATCAACAAGTGTTAGCTAATCTCGTCCATGGCGGATTCCAAGGTTGTCCGTCGACTGAAAAAGATTCGGTACTTGGGCAAAAGCGTAAGCTACCCGAGGATGAAAGCGCTACATCTAGCTGGAAGGAACACAGAGGAGAGGATCAGTTCCACGGACGTCATAAGTTTAAGAAGGTGGAGATGCCGGCGTTTGATGGCGACCAATCGGACGACTGGCTCTCTAGTGCGGAAAGATACTTAGATATTCATCAGTTAACAAATCAAGGGAAGATAACGGTGACAGCAATCAACTTCACCGAAGTCGCGCTAAGATGGTACCGATGGGCGGAGGGTAGACAACTTTTTCTGGATGGAGGGATCTGAAACTCCGAATCCTGGAACGATTTAGACCTTACAGGAGGGATCGTTATGTGCCCGTTTTCTTGCGGTAAGACAAATGAAGTCGGTGGCGGAGTACCGAGAACGATTTGAGGCCTTGGCTTCACCTCTACCACATTTGTCTAATGAAGTGTTGGAAGGCCTTGAGGCCATGATGAAAGCGGCCCAGCGCATCGAAGATAAGAACTCGGCCCTATTGACTAAAACAGGGTCGGGAGGAACCCGATCGTGGAAACCTTCTCCACCAGGAGTTGTTGGGCCAACCAACGCCCTTGGGCCTTCTTATACACCAAAATTGCTCGAACCCAACCCAATCAAAACAATTACTCTGCCCAACATTACATCACATCAACGGAAGGAGGCGCCACTTAAGCGTCTGACGGATTCAGAGTTACAATATCGAAGGGAAAAAGGACTGTGCTGCTGATGTGACGAAAAGTACTTTGTAGGGCATAAATGTAAGAGCAAGGAGTTGAAGGTTCTAGTTGTATCTGACGATCAAGACGGGAAGGACGAAGCAATTGGAAATCAAAACGCACGAGAGTGCTAGGTCGAAGAAGTAGAGGAGTCTTATGCCGAAATGGATACTGCCGAGTTATCCTTAAACACTGTGGTGGGATTTTCATCGCCAGGAACATTGAAGGTGCGTGGGCGGATTGAAGATCGGGAAGTTGTGATCCTTATAGATTGTGGGGCCACTCACAATTTTATTTTTCAGAAACTTGTGAACGAGCTCAAATTACCGGTGTCCGAAACTCTGAATTATGGAATAATAATGGGAACAGGAACCGCGGTCAAGGGGAGAGGCATTTGCAAGGGAGTAGTGATTTCGCTAAAAGACCTAACGATCGCTGAAGATTGCATACCCCTTGAGTTGAGGAGTATTGATGTTATACTAGGCATGCAATGGTTGAGAACTCTCGGAGTAATGACAGTGGATTGGAAATCGTTAACGTTGACCATTGACGACGGATACTCTAAGGTGATCATTAAGGGAGACCCGACGTTGCAAAAACGGAAATGTCTTTGAAACGTTTGCAGAAGACATGGAACAAACATGACGAAGGTTTTCTTGTCGAAATGAGGGCATCGCTGCTCTTATACCGGAACCAGACCGACTGAAGTCGTGCCTCCGTCTCCCATTCCTTCGGCGTTCGATTACCTTCTTGAACAGTACGATGATGTTTTTGCTCTTCCAAGTCAATTGCCTCCCTCACGAGACGTAGACCGTCGGATCTGTCTCAAGGATGAACATCAACCAGTTAATGTCCGACCATACAGGTACGCTCATGCGCAAAAGGAGGAAATTGAAAGAATGATTCGGGAAATGTTGACTGCCGGAATAATAAGACCCAACACCAGTTCGTTCTCGAGTCCGGTTCTGCTGGTAAAAAAGAAGGATGGAAGTTGGCGGTTTTGTGTCGACTACAGGGCGCTCAATGAAGCAACAGTGTCTGATAAGTTCCCTATTCCCATTATAGAGGAACTGTTAGACGAGTTACACGGGGCTCGGGTATTTTTAAAGCTAGACCTCCGGTCGGGATACCTCAAAATCCGAGTACACTCCGATGATATCCACAAAACCGCTTTCCGCACCCATGACGACCATTACGAATTTCTTGTAATGCCTTTCGGCTTGACTAACGCACCATACAATTCATCCAACAATTCATCAACCATAGGAATGGGGAACTTATTTGGTACTGTGACCTTATTGAATGCTCAATATTCAATACAGAAACGTCAGCTCCCATCTTTCTTCTTAACCAACAGAATAAGGCTGGAAAATGCGCTCGAGCTAGGCTGAATGATGCCAACAGCTAGCATCTCTTCAACTAGCTTTTCAATTTCATCTTTTTGAAACTGGGGATGCCTTTATGGTCTGACATTTATTGGAGTTGTTCCAAGAAGCAAGTCTATTGCATGATCTAACTCTCGGTTTGGCAGAAGAATCGGTAACGACTTGAAAATAGAGGAGTGAGCCTCCAAAACAGATCTGATCTCAGAAGGTACATCATCCCACAACCCTTCATTTTTAACTGAATGTTGTTGCATCACATTCAATTCAACTAAAAACCCTTGCTTTTCAAGCTTCAAAGCTTTAATCAATGACTTCAAAGTTACTTGGGAACGAACTAACGAAGGATCACCATGAAGAACGATTTTAAAACCATTCAAGGTGATAATAAGTTGTAGTGATTGATGATTAGTAGTCATGTCTCTCAGAGTTTCAAGCCATTGAACTCCCAAAATAACATCAGCTGTACCCATATTGATAGGAAAAAAATCTTGAACAATCATCATGGTCCTCAAAGAAAGCACAATATCCTTACAAATCTCACTTAACGACAATTCAAGCTCTTGAACCAACTTCAAAGCAATGAAATTATGTGTAGCACCACTGTCAACCAAGACAATAACCTCTGTGGCTCTAATTAAACTCGTCAACTTGATGGTTTTCGGAGATTCGATATGGACCATAGAATGCAACCCAACCTCCACTACTTCTTCCGGCAGTCTTTCTCCCAACGGACATTCGCTGGCCATCTCTGTAGTCTGCACGACCACTTCCCCTACTTGCTCTTCTACTCCAACTTCTTCATCTTGAACTACCATAACCTTAATTACAAAAAAAAAAAAAAAAAAAACTACCATAACCTGCAACTCCTTACATTGGTGCCCACGGAAAAACTTCTCTTCACATTGATAGCATAGCCCCTTTTCACATCTAATTTGAAACTCTAAATCAGTCAGTTTCTTAAATGGAACTTCCGCTCGCTTCCCAACATCGTCTTTTCAAAAAGTCGTGCCTAATTTACTAGGATTGACAAAAATAGTACGCGCGTTGGATCTAGCACCATACAAAGCAGATTTGGGCGTAACAGATGACGAACTTGGGCTTTGGGCTGGTGTTTTTGGATTAAAGGTAGCTCCAAAATATTTTTCTTCAAAATGCAACAGTTCATCTTCTAATTTTGGGGCTATTTCCATTATCAAGTTAAGCCCAACAGAACGGTTCACTTGTAGTTTTATCTTTATATCCTCTTCAGCCCATCAACGGATTTTCCTTCCAAAGTTGCATTATCTAGGTTTTCCAACGGTGATGAAAACTCTTCGAACTTCTATCGATAGTCCGCCATAGTTGATTCTTTTTTAAGCGCAACGAATCATTCATGAACATTACCTTTTTTAGTCGGAAGAAAACGTTGTAGAAGAAGGCGACAAAACTCCTCCCAACTTTCGATCAGCCGTTGACGCTTCTCCCAATGATGTCATTTTAAGGCAACTTCATCCAAACAGAGAACAATAACTTCTACTTTCTCTGAATTAGTCAATTGATTTACGACAAAGTACTGTTCTACCTGATGCAACCACTCATGGGGATTCAATCGAGTGAAAACCAGAATCTCAAGCTTTCTAAGTCGAAGATCGAAAATCGTTTGTTCAACTGCGCCTACGATTCTCCCACACAAGCATTCGCCGCCGCACTAACCGCTTCATCGTTCTTCTTTCCTTGATCCGTATCAACAACCCGTTCCAATTTCAGACTTTTAATCTGGGATATGACGACCAACAAACCCTCTTTCATCTGTGCAACCAGCTCAGAGATATTTCCAACAAAATTCCACAAATCCGCCATGTTTGCTTTCAATGCTTCCATTCGAGTAGTCATCGATAACCAGGGAAAAAAAAGAACACTACTCTGATAGTAAATTGATAAGTTCTTTTTTTTTTTTTGTTGAACTAAATTGATAGGTTCTTGATATTATTTATGAACAAAAGTACATTTACAACCAAGGGAAGTATTCAAGAGCTTTTCGTCCCTCCACCTTTTTACACCTT
The DNA here is from genome assembly GCA_036850905.1 of Luffa acutangula. Classification (NCBI taxonomy): domain Eukaryota; kingdom Viridiplantae; phylum Streptophyta; class Magnoliopsida; order Cucurbitales; family Cucurbitaceae; genus Luffa; species Luffa acutangula. Next base: position 233,106 of record CM072098.1, read on the forward strand.
ACTCAAGTCTAGTCAAAAGGTACCTAGACTCTTACAATCAATCAACTATATACTATCCCTTAACCAGCTCTACTTAACAGAGTCCATCTTATAACAGAATAACTACTGGTCTCCATCTATTTGTCCAATGAATTGCAATCTCTGAATCACTCCCTCTTGCTTTTTATGATTACATCGGGAATAATCCCGCAAAAGGTGGATTATTCAGAGCGGGTTTCGTGAACAACGGGGATGGAATAGTTGTTGGGTGGTTAGGACACCCTGTTTTTATAGATAAAGAAGGGGACAAACTTTTTGTACGTCGTATGCCGACCATTTTTTAAACATTTACGGTTGTTTTAGTAGACAGAGACGAAATTGTTAGAGCCGATTTTCCTTTTTGAAGAGAATAATCTAAGTACAATGTTGAACTGGTAAGGGAAAATAAATACTCAGATTGAAAGAGAATTTCGTCTTCAAATGAAAAAAGAGACCTACTTCCAAATGTGTCAAGGTGTTGTATATGTTTTGCCTTACTTAACATGACTGTAGTTAGAAGGTTTATGATCCATTATGTTGTCAACTTCTAGAAACAAAAGGTTTTGGTTTTCATTTATTCCTAGTTTATATCTGAGCAGTATGGTTAGACGGGAAGAATTTTATGGTTCCTGAACAACCAGTTTACTATTTTTTCGTTTTGATTGCCAGGAGAATTATTACAGGTTGGACAGGATTTTACTTAGCTACCACTACCAGTCAAGGATATACACTGATGATGTTGGAGCTTCTTTTAAGGTTGGTGGCATTTAATGAGTTTTTTTTTTCTCTGTCCAATACTTCAAGTTGTTTAAAATATTTGTGATGTATTTATTTATCAGTTGAAGTTCTCGATGAAACGTTTGAGTTTACCTTATACAGTTATTTAAAATACGGGTGAGCAAGAAAAGCCGAAAAATCGAGTCGACCGACCTAAACTGACCGAACCGACGTCAGTCGGTATGTTTTCTTATAAACTTGGTCGGGGTCGGTTTTACATTTTGAAAAACCGACTGTCGCCTAAAAGGAACAAGAAGCGACAGAACTGACCGAAAAAAAACTGATAAAGGGACGGAGTTGACGCTGCTGCAGGCAACAAGATAGGTCCATGTGATTGGGTTGTGTCCCATTCTCCCAACATTCTTTTGAGTTGAGGCACATGGAAGATGTCATGAATGGTGGCCTCTAATGGTAACTCAATTTTCTAAGCAACCTGCCCTATTCGTTCCAACACACATTATGACCCAAAGTATTCTACAGATAGCTTCTCACATCTTTTCTTGGCCAAAGACTTCCGTCGATAGGGTCTCACCTTTATGCATACCATGTCCCCAACCTTAAACTCCAATTCACGATGTTTTCTGTCTGCAATTTTCTTCATTCGATCTTGGGCAATCTGAAGTTGCTCCTTTAATGCTGCTAAGGCAACGTCTTGGTCAACCAACTGCTGATCCAGGGCATTGTTGGTGGTCTTTCGATCCCCATAAGAAAGTAGGGGTGGAGGCTGTCTTCTATACACAACATTAAAGGGTGTTGTGTTGATGGAAACATTGAATGTCATATTGTACTAGTATTTCGTCCACGAGATCCATTGTTCCAACTTCTTTTGTTGCTCCCCTCCGAAACATAATCACAAGTAATTCTCCACATTCCTATTAACTCCTTTCGTTAGTTAATTCTCTACATTCCTATTAATTCCTTCCGTTGGTTCGAGCCCTACAGTCGACTCACAAGCTCCTCCCACCATCCTTCTTCTTGACTAACAACATTGGACTGGAAAACGTGTTGTTGCTCGATCAGACAATTCTCGATGCTAGCATTTCCTTGATCACTTTCTCAATTTTCAACTTCTGCGAATGGGCATTATTTATATGGCCTAACGTTTACTGAACCTTGGCCCTCCTTCAACCCTTCCTCTTGGGGGGAAGTCCGTCTGGTATGTGGAATATATCTTTGTACTCGAACAATAACTTTCCCACCTCAGGTGGTAGTTGAGCTTCCTTCTCATCCTCACTCGACGAGGAACCCATGATCCGCTTCATTCCAAGTCTTTAGCTAACATTTTTAAGGACACCTTGGCTTTATTAGGGATGGGTCCCCTTTGATGGTTATTCTCTAGTAGCCTGAAACAAAAGTCATGGTCAATGCGTCCCAATCGTCTCCCATCACCTCTATAGTTCGCCACCCCATTACCCATTACGATTCCATAATGAGACTTTTTGGACACGTTGATCTTGAGTTCATCTACTAGTTTCTGGGATATGAAATTGTGGGTGGCTCATCAATGGATCAATATCACGACCTCCCTTTCTCCCAACGCTCATTTGACTTTCATTGTTCCTGGAGTCGAGAAACCTATCACTGATTTCAAATCCAGTTCCATTAAATCCCCGATTTCTAGGGTAGAGTCATCTTCTTCTTCTTAAATGGCCCCTTGGATCAACTCGATTTCTTCCAACCCGTTTAACAGAAGAACCCTAAGTTCCCTTGTCTCACGATTCTTGCATTTATGATTCACACTATATTTCTTGTCGCATCTGAAGCGTAGCCCTTTGTCTTTCTTAGCATGAAATTCGACGTCTGAGAGTTTTGGCTAAAGATTCCTTGCAACCTATATCCCCTTATCCTGGAAACATAATCGCACGCGTTTGTATCGGGTTACCAGACTTCTGATTTGATTTAGCCCGAGTGTTTCAGTTGGTCTTTCCCATACCTTGGGAGCCGTCTTTGTTAGACTCTGCTACTGATCCTAAGCTCAACATCACTCTCGCGAGTTTGGTGGCTTCATCTTCGTCTTTAATCTGTTGGGCCTGGGTAGTCTTCGAGCCCAACAAGTTGTCTATTCACCACTGTCGCCTTAACTTTATGTTTGAGTCTTTTCAAGAAGGTATTTTCTAGGACGTCCTCTTGCATATTCGGTAGCAGCGTCGAGTAGGCCTCAAACTTCTTGGTATATTCTGTCACGCTCTCTTCCTGTTTGATAGCCAAAAATCTCGCATACAGACTACCTTCTTGAGAAGGTATAAACAGTGTTTTAAAAATTGTTCAAGGCGTAAGCCTTGAGGCGAGGCGGCATTTTCATGCCTCAAGGCTTACGCCTTGAAGGTATAAAATGAGGCTTAGAGGCGTACGCCTTGAACCGAGGCGGCATTTTCATGCCTCAAGGCGTACGCCTTGAAGGTATAAAATGAGGCTTAGAGGCGTAAGCCTCTGTTACTACGCCTCTGAGGCTTTGAGGTGTAAGCTTCAAGAAACTTGGTGGGCCATGGGCCAACAAACGGTGCAGTTAATTATTGAAAGTTGAAACGGTGCATATCTACTGAGTTAACCGTAATTAAAATATTGATGTTGCATGTCTTGGTGGTTGGTGGGCCAATGCACCGAAAATCAAAGGAATTTCAAAAGGTTTTGGAAAATTTGTCTATAGTGCATGTCTTATTTTATTATAAACATTCTGAGTGGACATTAGCTTTGAGCGGAAAAAAATTTTGTTAGCAACCCAACACTACTGGAGGTGAGTACGTTTTATTTTTCTTCCATTATGTTCTTTATTCTTTGTTTTTGTTTTCTTTTTAATTTTATTTGTTTACACCAGAAAGTTTTATTATTTGTTTCCAATATTCTTGTTTTCATTTTGTTTTTTATTTGTTCAACTTTTTTTTTTTGTTTTCTTTTGAGTTTCTATTAATTATCTTTTCATTTTGATTTTTATTTTTCTTTTGAATTTTTATTATTTTTGTTCTTTATCGTTATTAATTTGGTAGTATGTTTTGTATTTTGAATACTATAATGTTAAGAATATATAAGGTTTGATGTTTTATGATTTAAATATATTTTCTTAATTTAAAATGAGGCTTACGCCTCATACCGCCTCGAGGCTTTCGCCTCGCCTCTCCATGAGAATACGCCTTGAGGTTGCCTTAATCCTTTTAAAACATTGGGTATAAAGCGTTTAAACATTCGATCCTTCAAGTCTTCCCACGATTTGATTTTCTTGCGATTGTGAGACCATTTGTACCAGTCAACAACGTATTTGTCAAAGTTGATGATTGCAGTCGAGTTGTAATCTTTTCCCGTTCAGTCACCTTGTGTATCTCGAAAGCTCTCGACATGAAACAACCACGAATCAAGGTTGATCCTAGTGTAGATTGGCATTTCTAGTCGTTTTAACTTGCTACGATCTTCGCTGGATTTGTGTGGTGATGAATCCCTCTTTTCCATCTATGATTTTCTCGTCGGTTCCTTTGTTTCCTCCCACAACTTTCGTTTTTGCAAGGATCCCTCAATAATTGATGAAGAAGATTTCCCCTTTGAAGCTAATAGGTTAACCATCATCATAGTCATTCGCTCTATGCTCTTTTCTACCCATTGCATCAATGTCTTTCTCCGTTGCATTGACTCTTTCCTCTATTTGTTTCTGGGCCATTCTTCGTGTCCTCCCCAGGCTGGCGTGCTCTTATACCACTTTGTTAGACATCCTGCAATATATCTCCAGTAACAAACACTAAGAACAATATGCAAGCCAAAGTAAGAAAGTCCAACCTTGTTCTATTGCAGGATTGCCAATAGATAGTGGGATTTTATTTTCGATTGTATTGAAAATAGTTCAAGAACACAAAATAAGAAGATAACAGTCCAGCTATCCGAGAGGTTCGAGAACTCTCCCAAGAACACAAAATTGTTTGATGTTCTATAAACTTGTTGGAATATATCTCTGATTATTTGATTGAAAGGAAATCTAAGTGAATAAATTGGAACTTATAAAGTACGTAAATAAAGCGGTAGACATTGTATGTGATTGCAAAATTATTTGATATCGGTGTGTTTAGTTTGCTTTTACTTCAGTGTGGGGTAAATGGCGCGTTCTACTTCTACTTCTATCTAAAGGTGAACAGTTAGCATTGCAAGCAAATGGAGAGCACAAAGTGGGAAAAAGAGAAAGAACGAGGGCAAAGAGCTTCAACGTAAAAAGAAAAAGAGAGGAAATGAAATGAGAGTGGGAAGAAGAGAAAGAGAGATGGTAGTCTAAAGGAGGGAGGGATGAGGAAACGTGATGGTGAGAGGAAATAAAAAAAATTAAAAAGCATGTTTTAAAAATAAGTAATGATAACATGAAGTTGGCCAGTTAGGTCGGTTTGAGCCTTTTTGGGCTCATCGACTGATGGACTAGTCGAACCCCGACTGACACTTCTATGATTGGCATTGGAAGAAAATATAGGTAAGGAATTCGTCAACAAGAAACATAAAACACATTTTCTTATATACGACTATTTTTGTGACTTTTTGGCTTTTCCTCTCGTTGTTGTAAAAAATGAAGTCCCACGAAAAAGATGATGGTTGGATTCTTGAAGTGCGAGGGGAGAACGAGGGATGTGAAATTCCTCAAATTGCGGGGACCTGTGTGTTCCCAATGCAAATATCCTTCCAAAATTTGATACATTTCCCATTTCCGACTTTAAAAGAGATAACACTCATAAACCAACCTCAACTTTGCAATATCAAATCAAGGGGCGGTTCTTCGAACTCCTCGAGGGGGATAACGTCATCCATCCAAGAGTCTCTTCCCCATAGATGCTAGCCATCACTTGCCTCCAAAGGGGATCTTTCTCTATAGAGAAATGGTTGCCACCACCATTTAGTGAACATGGTTGAATTTCTATGTTCAAGAGAGTCAATCCCAAGGACACCGCATGGTGAAGGGGGAGGGAAGAGGTCTTCCAATTCACAAGGTGAGTATCGACTCTAAAATCTCCTCCAACCCAAAAAAGATCTCTAATTAGCTTCTCCATGTGCTTTAGATCCCTTTTGGAGCTCTAAGCAGGGAGAAGAAATAGAAAGGGATACCGTTAAGCACGGAAGAAATGAGAGACAACCTACCTCCCTTGGAGAGCAAGGAGGGCTTCCACTTTGATATTTTCTTTCTAAACTTGTCAACTATTGGTTTCTAGAAAGCTAAGGATCGATGATTACCTCCTAAGGGAAAAGCAAGGTATGTGATGGGGAGATTATCGGTTTTGCACCCCAAAAGTCTAACCTGCCTTGTCACAATATGGTCATCAATATCAATCCCGATCAAGGGGACTTAACTATGTTTAGGCTTAAACCCAAGCATCTAACAAAGATACATATGGCTGTCCAATTTTTTAGTGTAGTTTTGATCACCGAGCCAAAAATAACAGTGTTATCTGCATATTGGAGGTGTGAAACAATCACATCCTTTTCTCATACAACCCACCCTTCAAAATTCTCTTCTCCCAGAAGGGTGAACAAGAAAGGTGATGTAGCCGTATACTTGTAATAACTCTTATTCTTTTATTTTACTAAGTCATGTGCCAACCACATGCCTTGTAACTACTTTAGTTAGGATCCTTGCCTATTTAAGGGCAAGTGATTATCAATAAAGAGGTATCATTTGTTATTATTCTAAAAACAAGTCTACGGCTCCACCATATTTGGTATCAGAGCGTGTGATTTTGGGCGCTTCCTCGATGGCATCCAAGAAGGTCTCGACCAACATAGGTGGAGACTCAACATCGATGGGCAAAGAGGCGGAGACTATCACCGTCCTCTCACCACAAGAAACGACTGTACGCTTGTTGTCGGTCGAAGATGACGTGCGTGAGATTAAAAAGATCCTTGAAATGTTATGTGTCAAACTAGGCTGTAAATTAGATCAACAAGCTGTCGAACCGCAAGAATACTTGACTTTGGAAAGAAGACCGCAAGAACATCATAAAGAAGGATGGGAAACCAGACGTGGGCAAGATTTTGAGCGAAAGTCATTTCAAGAAGTAGTTGCAGCACCGAGGAATTTTCAAGAACAACGCTCGGGACTCCAAGAAGCCAACTACAACCCATTGTTCAAAAGGCAAACCGAATGGGATGGAGGTAGCTCAAGTGAAGAAGAAGATGAACCTGTGGAATTTCAAATGGGAAGGCAAAGAGATCGAAGGTTCCCATACCAACAACCCGAGAGTGACTTCAAAATGCAAATAGATTTGCCTCCAAGAATGGTCCAAGAAGTAGATTTTCCTCCCAGAATCCATCAAGAACACCAACCAATGCTCCAAGAATTCAACAATAATCCCTTGTATAGAAGACAACAAGACGGGACGGATTCATCTAGAAATAAGGACCTTGGAAAGATGGGAAACAAGGGGGAACCAAGCGGTAACCTAATGGGGCAAGCTACCATGGAAAGAACTTATCAAGAACAAGATAAAACATCTCGGGAATTGGAAGAAAGGATGGGACAGCAGCAAGAAAGACAAACAATGGAGCAAAGAATAGTTCATGAAACACATTTAGCTCCAAGAAAGTATCAAATAAGGCATCGAGACTTCCACATCAATCCATTACATACTTGGCAGCAAGAATTCTTCAAGTGGAAGCCTTTAGAAACGCAAGAACACAAGGTAAAATATCAGCAAGAAATGCAAATTTTTGTTCAAAGAACAGTCCACGAAAGGGATACAGTCCAAAAATGGATTTTTTTGTCGTTTATTACTTAACTCGAGGTCGAGTTCTTTTTGGGAAGGGGATGTTTGATGTAGCCGTATACTTGTAATAACTCTTATTCTTTTATTTTACTAAGTCATGTGCCAACCACATGCCTTGTAACTACTTTAGTTAGGATCCGGGCCTATTTAAGGGCAAGTGATTATCAATAAAGAGCTATCATTTGTTATTATTCTAAAAACAAGTCTACGGCTCCACCAAAAGGTGATAGGGGTCCCCTTGTCTTACGCCCATTTTAGCCCAAATCTTCCCTCGAGGAAGACCATGTATAATAATAGAGGAAACACAACCCCAAATTCACCTTCTCCAAGTCAAATCGAAGCTCTTCTTAGCCAAGACATCATCAAGAAAGAACCAATCCAGCTTTTCTTAGCTTTCAACTCCCTTACTGCTTCTAAAGCCACTAAAATGGCATAAAGAATTTGTCTCCCTTCCACAAAGGCCGCTTGAGCGTTAGGAATAATGTTAGGTAACACTTTCCTTTAAGTCTTTCTACAAGAACTTTGGCTATAATTTTGTGAAGGGAGGTCATAAGGCTAATTGGGCAGAAGTCTCCCACTCTATTTGCCCTCAATTTCTTTGGCATTAGGCACACATAAGTTCCTATCATCCTGTGGTTCACAATGCCATTTTGAACTTTTTTTTGGAACACCCTAAGTAAGTTATCTTTAAAGATGTTTCACAATTTTTTAAAACATTAATTAGTCCTTCTTAAGCTAAATTTGGTATCTAGTTTTGAACACGACTTTCATTTACATGGTCTTAATGAATTGATTATTTTTTAAAAAATGGAATAAGAATGTGGTAAATTTGAGATTTTGTATTATTTGAATCACCACCAATTTTTAATCATTTCTCTGGTTCATTCTTTCTTTATCTCTTGAACGAACACGTAACGATTTCATAAACCAAGAATTATTGATTATTAAAAGCCTCTCCCGAGTGCAATTAATTCTTTATGCAAAATTAAGAAATTGATATCCCTTGAACGAACACGTAACGATTTCATAAACCAAGGATTATTGATTATTAAAAGCCTCTCCCGAGTACAATTAATTCTTTATGCAAAATTAAGAAATTGATATCCCTATCTAATTTCTACAACAAGCATAAGCATTAAGAACCAATCCTTAAAATGGTTTCTCAAGCAATCCTAAATCTCCCGATTATAGAACCACCTAAGTCATGCAATTGATAATCTAATCTAAACTGATCTCGAAGGATAAAAAGAAGACTTAGCACTTCATCGCCTCACTATCATATAAAGGGATGTTAAGAATTGTTTTATTGCAACCTACCATTTGTTCTATTCTCGAAGAAAAGCGTGGGATCCCTCCTTTCTTCCACCATTTAAGCTTGATACCTTGAATCCAGAATTAGTGGAATGAAATGCTTCGTGTCTTTTGGTCTCCTCTACCAAGCAAGCAGCAAATTAAAAAATTTCATCAAATGTTCATTCTTGACCTCCTTTGTCCAGTTGTCATATTTCCCAAGTTTTCTCTCCATTAGTAGTGTGAGTAGTGTGAACTCCTTACAACCTATGAAAAATAACATTGACGATTCCTTCGTTGAAGATCTAGCTTCTTTATTTCAGGGGTGTGACAAAGAGATCCCACATCTTTCACCATTAGTGCCTAGCAAATTTACCTCTTTTTCTGAAGTTTGTGGTCTTGAGTTACGGGAAATCTTCCCTTGAATTAAGATGGAATCCATTTTTGGGGTCTTTGTAAGTTTTTCGATTGGTGTTTTGCTTTTCATCAATTTTCTCATTCTTTGCCATTGACCTTTTTATCCATGGCTCTTTGGCGGTTTTCTTCAAGTTCTTGTTGGTCTTTCGTTTGGTCTTTAATGGACTGTCTTTGACTTTGTATGTGGCTTTGTATGTGTTTGTTTTGATGTTTGTTGTTTTTGTTTTATCTTCTTAGATCTTCGGTTTTTTATTCCTTTCTGGCCCCTATTGCTACATTTGGTTCTTATTCGTTCCTTAGTGGAGTTTGTATTCTTGAACACTAGTCTCTTTTCATTAATTCAATTAAAAGTTTCATTTCTTATGATGTAGATTTGATGATATTTGTCTGCTTCAACAAAGGAGCTTCACATTGATGAACAAATATTTTTTTGCAATCTAGATCTCAAGGTATGCAATATATTTCGTATATGATGTTAGTTTTTTGTTTTGTTTTGTTTTGTTTTTTTTAATTTGAGACATTGTATCTGATGTTAGTTTCTTTTTGTAAGTTATATACATTTGTTATACTAGTTGCATTATGAAAATATTTGAAGGATTGTGAGTTTGTAAGTTCCAAAATTGGGACCTCTAGTTAATGAGTTTTAAGATTGTGAGTTTTAAGATTATGTATAGAGAAGCATCCTATGGTGGCTATGTCCAGCCAATGTCTCCCTTTTGCAGCATCGTTTGTTGGAAGAGGCTTCCAGAGAGAGCTGACAACCATTTCTTATTACATAAATCTCCACAACCATTGCAGATATGGTGCATTGCTTCTTTGTCTAAAAGAGACTAGCCCAATGCCTCCATGTTGCAAAAGCATAGCAATCCAACCCCATTTAACCAATTGACTACCTTGTAGATAAGCACCACCATTCTAGATAAAGTTCCTTGCTAATCTTTCCGTCTTATTTATCACCTTCAAAGGAGCTTTGAAGATTGAGAAGTAAATAGGAAGGGAGGTTATTCCAAGTGGAGAACCCAAGCGTCAACTTCCCGCCGTTTGAAAGAGGGATGTTCTTCCATTTTGAACTCTAAATAGACTTCATCAGCCTTCTACTCATAGCAATCAACTTAGTCTTTTGGAGGATCACTACGTTCGGACCGATTTTAATCAAAAGGACCTTCGCTACAGCTCTTTGGGGCACCACTCAAAGCCCTCTTACATTCTACGGATGGCTTTGTCTCTCTCTCTCTATCATAGGCCCATTAGGCTCTACTTTGCTCCCTCAAATGCTCGAGCTCTACTTTAAGTTTAGAAATGGAGGGGTTGGAGGAACCTTCCGGATGAGGTGGTGATGCAGGCACATTTTGCTTGCTAGGAGTGGCCTTGGTTTTCATCATGGGGAGGTGACTTTCTGCAAGCATCATAGTCATTTGTCATTTCTCCAAGGCTTATTAGGGTAAAATGGGTTTATGATGAACTTTTCTCTAAGGATATCTTAGAGGATCTGATCAAGTAATCTACCCAACTATCTGGAAGTCTCTCCTTGTATTCACAACAATCTCCTTCGACCTAAACCCTCTAATTTCACTTTCTTCTGCTCTTGAAAGGGTAGCTCACTTAATGCTATTGTTTTTTATAACTCCAACTTTGTTAGTCATGGTAATTTTTCCATTCAAGAAATCCAGTAACATTCCCCCAAGGTGGGACCATACTTTTGAGTTTATGGCACAGAAGCAAGGCGTCTTAGGCATCAACGAAGTACACCACTACTATTTCTTCAATCGGTAAGGTGAAGAACATTTTTCCATGTTTCTTCGCAATTCTACAAATCTCCCTTTCCTCTTTCTATCATACATACATATGAAAAATTTCCTCTATCTTAATAAACTGTCTACCCAAATCCATACCCACCATTACAGAGTCTTGATCGAGATTGGAGCATGGGCTAGTAGTCAGAGTTGTGGAGTGGACAAACAATAAAGAAAGAGTGGGTTTAGTGCCAAGTCATGTCGACAGTTTTTTATATATAATAGAAGAACACGTTTTTGGTGACCTAGAGAGCTCATATCATTTACTGAAAGACGATTTTGCCACATGTTAAAAATCTCTAACATAATCTTTAAGGTTAATCTCAAATTAAGGGTGTGTTTTAGGGTTGCAAGATTAGTCGGATTTGATGTACATCGTGCCCCAAACATCACCTGAATGGATGATAATGAAATGTTGAGTCGAACTTATGGTTGGCTTGCTTTGTTAATGCTGGTTGTTTGGTCTTGTAAATTTCATGTCAAATGACCTATCTTGCAAAGTCAAGCATGACTCAAGCTACGAGATTGCCATGATTATTTTCCCATGTGATGGAAGGTGTTGCACGTGAAAAGATGGTTTCACTTGTTTGACTGCGCAAATGTTTTGGGCTTGACTTCGCTTGATGATTTCATACCCTTGCTTTCACGTTTTTGAATAGTTTAGCGTTACACTTGATCTGGTCTACTCTCATGAAAGAACTTTTTCAATTTTTGTGGGGTTGCGTCTGATGGTGTGAGTCTACTAACTAAATAGTTAGTTATGTCTGCATACTAAGACAATGTGAAAGATTCAACTGCCAACAGCTTCTCATCTACAACAGCATCTCTGATCTTTGTTCTCTTCTTGTTGTGCTCCCATTCGTAACTTGACATATGGTTAGCACCCTAATTTTCATTTCTTTTTTTGTCCTGAATCTTTTAGTCAATTTCCTATAAAAGTAGAATCCTTCTGACAGGCGATTTCCTAACTTGGACAGGCGAGATTTAGCATCCTTTTTGAATAAGGGATACTTAAGAGCTCAATGATATTTGTATACACAATCACTTTTGTCCCAACTAAGTAGGATTTGAACTTGTCAAAGACTAACACCATTACAAGAAGCTCTTTCTCTATAGTTGTGTAGTTTACCTGTGTTTCGTTCATGGTCTTTTTGACATAATAGATCAGATGTATTATCTTGTTTCTTTTTTGTGCCAGCACAACTCCTACTGTAGAATCACTAGCATCACACATAAGCTTCAACAACTGACTCCAATCAAGTTCTGTCATGATAGAGGTCGAGCTTAGTGCTCCATTTAGTTGTGCAAAGGCTCTCAAGCAATCTTGGTTAAAGTCAAACTGTCTATCATTCTCCAATTCTTTTCCTTGAGATCTTGTGTCCTAGTATTATCCCTTCTTTGTAGCTTTATTCAAGCAACGATAGTCCATTGCACACACTTCATCCTTGCCAAAGCCCATGTAACCAATTATGACATCAAGGTATGACCAACCCCCTTATCAATACACAATTAAAATCACCTCAAGAATTTGTCTTCTTTCTACAAAGTCGTTTGCAATGCATATCTTCTGTTAAGTGATGCAATACTTCCTTTAAACGCTCTACAAGCAACAAGCAATCACCTTGTAAAGTGAAGAAATAAGGTTGGTCAGTCTATATTCACTCACTCTATTTGCTTTCAAGTTCAATGGAATGAGGAAAATGTTGGTCTCATTGGTCCTTTTGTTTATAATCTTGTTTAAAGAAAATCGTGGAACACCTCTACTATGTCATTCTTCAACATGTTCCTAAAAGAAAGAAAAAAAAATCTTCAACTTACTTTTCATGCCAAGGCTTATATAGCTTTAAAGATTCTTTAAAGATTTCTTCTTCCATGAAGGGATTTTTCAACTCTTCTTTTATATGATAATTCAAAAAAACTCAATTTATACCATCAATCATAAATCTCTACCCATTATCTTTAGTGTACAATTTTTGGCAGAAATTAATAAACTCAACTTCAACTCATTCATTGGTAAGGAGATTTTAACTGTCTCAATCTTCATTCTGGCAGTAGCTCTTTCGTTTACAAGGGACACAATTTAACATGAGTACAACTTTCCACCCCTAGATCGAGGTGGTTTACCGGTGCTTAGAGAACTACCTGAGATTCCCTTTGAACACTGCTTACAACTTTCAAGGTACTGTGCTCTCCAAAGAGCAACTCTTCTCAAAATCTCAAAAGGTACCGAGTTGGGATGCCACTCTAACTAAGGATTTGTGTGGTTCTGGAGGATCCAGCAAAGCGTTCAGAGTCATGTGCCTTCCAGAACCAGGGATCTTCGAGTCTGTTGAGTACAATTAGCCAACCTTGCGACAACAAAAGGATTAGACGTCCTCCCATGCTATGGTTCCCGACGACCTGAACTCGTTGCCACATTGTATAACATTTCAGCTTCTTTGAAAATTCTACTAGCAAGCCTAGTATATTGGCTTTTCTTGACCATTTTGATCTTCCTACGCTAGCACTATTCCGATAGCATTATCATTAAAAGCACACCGATTGATTGACGAGTCGAACCTCAATCGAAACATCTAAAAAATCAATTGACCGATGTTGGTTGGGTCGGTTTCGATCAGTCGGCTCAGTTTTTCGATCTTTGATGCTCACTCTACCTACAGTACAAGTCTTTATCAACTAACTCAAGCACTAGAGAGAGGTGGGATAGGACATTAATAGACTAGGGAGCGAAAGCCACTTTGTTGCTTGCCAAATCGAAGAGAGTAGGAGGCACAACGCCTAACAATGGGGGTGTTTGGTCCAAGGAGTTGGAGTTATGAAATTTGGAGTAGGAGTTAATAACTTTGTGGGCCCACAATTAAGTGTTGGGATAGGAGTTTATAAGTGCATGGGGTCCATAATAGAGTGTTGTAATTGGTTAATAAGTTTGTGGGTCCCATAATCGGGTGTGTATGTCCTTGGGCCAAACAAGGAGTTATACTCCACCTAACTCCTTGGGCCAAACACCCCCTCAAATCTGCTATGTTAAATTGAAGAAGAAATGGGTGGGCTCCTTGATCAAGAAAGAGTTGGGAGTTGAAGTCCTTCTCCTGAACCCACATATGGACCCACTCCCAAGTAAGGGCAACCACCCATATCATCTCAACATCGGAAAGGTCATCCCGTCCCGCCCATGGTGCGGTCAGCTATGATATACTCAACTTCTTCTTGGGGAAGTTCATCTACAACATCTGGCGGTGCCCTCGTGGGCACGTTCCTCTCAGGGTCGGTCTGGTCTAATCGAAGATAACTGACTCACCACATAGAATACGGGGTGAGTTTTCACCGAGCAGATCGCTTGAGTCTATAGGCTACCTCTCCTATCCGCTTCTCTACAAGGTCGACTTTCTTCTTCCTTCAGACCGGGCCAAGCCTTTAGGTTGTTTAAGTAGGTTGGGCTAGGTTAGGTTGATCTTTTGGAGTGATCTTCAAGAAGGGTCGTCGCTCCCTTCATACGCCTTGCAGCTTCATCTAAGTGGGTTTGGGCTAGGTCGTTGCGCTCCTGCCCCACCTCTTGGCAAAGTAGGCTGATGGGCAAGACCCCTCCAACCTTGGGAAAAAGGGGTAAACCTAGACCATGAAAGGAAAGGGAGGTTCAACACCCGTCAGCCATGCGGCGTGCGGTTCTTCCATACCAACTTAGTTGTCCAACGTTATTATTGGCCTAACGACCTGTACACCATAGGCAATTGAACCCTTGGGACCTTCTTCAACCCCCATAAGAGCATCTTGTAAACAAATTATTCAATTTTGGATCCCAGAAAGGTACCTAGACATCACTAAACCGGATGTCTTATCAAGAAATAATGTTGATGATCTAGTGCGTTAAGTTTTGTTAGAACCAAACAAAATGAGTTGCCCCTATTTGTAAAGTTCGTAGACAAGGCTCGTTTCAACTCCAACTCAACTGCATCCATTCCCTTTTGCTATAGTTTCACCAACGAATTAAAAATAAAAAAGAAGAATACTTACCAAGATGTAGGAATCCCATTTCAGTTAGTTCTTGATTGGCATTGGAAGAAAATATAGGTAAGGAATTCGTCAACAAGAAACATAAAGCACATTCTCTTATATACGACTATTCTTGTGACTTTTTGGCTTTTCCTCCCGTTGTAAAAAATGAAGCCCCATGAAAAAGATGATGGTTGGATTCTCAGAGTGGGAGGGGAGAACGAGGGATGTGAAATCCCACAAAGGGTAGGGACCAGTGTGTGCTTACGTTAGGAAGAAAGTTGAAGAACCTTGCATATGGAAGAATAAATCAATTTAAGGAGACTGCCGTAGCCCGAAATAGGTCTAATACTGGGTGAAGAAGAATAAACGAAACTCCACAAATTCTTTATACAAATAGAGGAGGCCTTTTCATAAGGGATGGGGAAGCATATGTGCCAATCTAACTAAACAAGACAACCAACCTTATGTATGGGGAGAATTCTGAACAGAGCAAATTAGAGTAGAAACACAAGGACTTGATTCTATGTCCAAACATCACATGCCAGCAGATGTGGTCACCATCATAGATACTCAAGATATTGTGTCGGGAGAAGTAGATAGATAAGACTACTAGTTGCTCGATTAGGGCCCTACCTTTATTGCGAGCCAAAAACCTCATTAAATCCTATAAAGAGAGCCTCTTGGAGAAAGCTTTTTTCGCCATTAAGTTTGAGAGAGAAGTCTCTAAAGCCGCTATGGTCTGGGTTCTCACCCACATCGTCCATCTTGGAGAGACTATTACGCTGCTCGCCCTATTAGCTAATCAGTGACAATCGTGGAAATTCATTAATTTAGTCTTTCTCGTTGTATGGCGAAACTCGCTAATAATATATGTCTCTTGTCTTAGAAACCCATCGCTGGTATTCAGGCTGAATTACCCTCTGTTCAAGGAGATGCTTCAAGGCCCTTTGATCTGTCCGAACAAAAAAATTTCTACCCAGCAAATAATGTCTCCATCGCTAAATTGCCATTACCACAGCCATCAATTCTCTCTCGTAAATAGACTTCGCTTGTGCCTGAGATGACAAGGTATGGCTGAAGAAAGCAATCGGTCGTTGGTTCAGAGATAAAACTGCCCCCAATCCCGTCCCTGAGGCGTATGTTTCTACTACAAATGGTTGACTGAAATCTGCATGAGCTAAGACAGGAAGAGTCATCATGGCTTGTTTGAGTGGTTCAAAAGCCAACGAGGCCTCCTCTGTCCATTCGAATCCTCCCCCTTTGTTCAAATGTTCTTCCATCTGGCAAGCTTAGCTCTGAATTTTTCAACAATAGGATCTTAGGAACTTGGTGTATGGTAATTTCCCTTAAGAGGGACACACAAGTAAGTGAAGGAGTGGTTCTCAAGTTTGCAGCCCAAAGATACAACCGGTTGAGTATCTTCTTCCTTGTTGATATTTAGACCAACAATTGAGGTTTTTGAAATGCAGGCAAATTCCTTTTAGAAAAATAGAAAAAAAATGGTCCACCAATTTTGGAGAAATCCCTTGCTGTTTAGGTAGAAAATGAGAGTGCTGTTAGCGAATTGGAGATGAGTAATCATCAAATGCTCCCTACGCAACATCGAAGAGTCACAAAAATGCAAAAAAGTATGCATACCATAACAACATGCTTCTCTCCTTAAAAGGAGGATGCAAGAGCACCTACTTCATCAAAGACGTCTTGATAGGAACGAAATATTATTTATGTAAAAGGATTGAAGTCAAGGAAAGTTTCGAGTTTTCCCTACCTCTCCTACTCAATTCGCCTAGTCACAAGATCAATCAAAAAGATATCCTTCCCAGTCCCTCCCTATTAGTTATATACTACTCTACTAATTACATTAAGTTAAGCCTCCAGATACCAGACTAACCTCAACAACTACACTATTGGTCTCCACTCCCCTTTCTCACAAGCTTATGTTTATATACATACTTAATTGGAGGTCTATCACATCCCATCTCTGTTTCGCGTCCTACTAACACCGAACACACCCTTCTAGCAATCCCAAAGGTAAAAAACAAACTGGTAATCCCACAACAAATGATTCAGATGCTCCCCATGACTCCTGCAAATAATGCACTATTGCGGGAACAAAACTATGGAGTGTCTTTGGACGTGATCTAAAGTGTTGACATTTCCTAGTAAAACTTGTCACGCAAAAAACTTTCACCTTTTTAGGAGTTTTAACCTTCCAGAGAGAGACAAAAACAAAAGCCTTAGGTGCAGCTAATGAGACAGAGGAAAGAGACAGAATGCCAGTAGGAATGGCAAGAGAAACCCATGGAGGAGTAGAGAGTCAAAACCCTAACTTCTCTCCTCGAAGGATAAAAAGAAGACTTGGCACATCATCGCCTCACTATCATATAAAGGGCCGTGAAAGCCTAACAAAATAAATGAAGAGAGACCAGAGGGAGGCAAAACTGAGGCCACCGAATGCAACTTGTTCTCCGAAAAGAAGTAGAGACAAGAGAATAAGATGCACAAAGGTTTATCAACCACACAATGGTCCTCCCAGAAGTTTACTTCTAAACCTTCCCTAACATAACATCTAACAAAGTGAGGAAAGGAGGGAAAAGAAGAAGAAATAACTTCCCAAAGATTTTTGCTTAGGGTGATAACCACTCAAAGGGGTGAGAGTCATACCAACTCCCAATCACTCTATACCAAAGGTTGTCAGTTTCTGTAGAGAATCGCCGCAGCTTCTTAGTCAAGAGAGCCTCATTGTGTAAGTGCTAACTCCCAATACCCATACCTTTGAGCTTAACAAGATTCACCACTATCTCCCACTTAACCAAATGAGATCCTCACCCCTCATGAAAATTTTCTCATCATGCTCTTACTCTCGGAGATAGGGACCCTAAACATGGACAAGAAAAGGCTAGGGATCCCCACTCAAGACTATCTGAATGAGAGTAAGTCTCCCCCTTTTGAAAGAAAAGACATTTTTCCAATTGGACAATCATTTTTGAAACTTTTCCACCATAGGATTCAAAAACACCTTAAGGTTTCCATCCAAGGGGAGTCTTAAATAAGTGGGAGGGAACTGACTACCTCACAACCCACCAATGCGGCCCAAGATGCTACCTTGGATGGACAACAATTTAAACAAAAAATAGAGTTTTTCAATAAATACCCTCGAACTTTAAAAAGTTTCAAAAATACTCGTGAAGATCTCAAAATTGCTTTTAATGAGATGGGTTTTCTGCATGAAGAACCTTTGTTCATGGAGTTTATTGTAAGTTCTTTGTGCAAGATTTTCTTCAATTCAGCCTATTGAGGAATTTGTTGAGGAATTTTTAGAATTTTTTTTTAAGGGAGTCATGCAGCCAATAGTTCTCCATAGGTTTTTATCTGTCCTTCAATTAATGTGAGTTTGTTAAGGAATTTAACGAAGGGAGTCATGCAGCCAACAATTTTCAAAAGGAATTTCTCTCACTTTCAATTAAATGGTTAAAGAATTTAATGAAAGACGTCTTGAACCATCAGTTTTCGAAAAGAATTTATCTCTCCTTCAATTAATGTCAATTCTTCTAAGGAAGGTGGGATAATGGGCATAAATGTCTCTGGGCTAGAGGGTGGTTTCAAGGAAAAATTTATTAGCACGTTGCTTTCCCTCCGAGTTGTAAAACAAATATTTTTTGAATGGGTGTCTTTTTTTTTTTTTTTTGAAATATAATGGGTGTCTTTTAAATTCTCCTCATGAACCACTAACATCCTTTATTACGTCATTTAGTGATGCTTTGTAGGCTCTTTCCAAGAGTTGCCTTTTGAGGCAATTGAGACACCTTTTGGAGACTCCATTAAGATTCTCGAGTCTACTCAGCCCCTTAGTGTTAAAGACGATAAGAATTGTTTTATTGCAACCTACCATTTGTTCTAGTCTCGAAGAAAAGCGTGGGATTCCTCATTTCTTCCACCACTTAAGCTTGATACCTTGAATCCAGACTTAGTGGAATGAAATGCTTCGCGTCTTTTGGTCTCCTCTGCCAAGCAAGCAACAAATCAAAAAATTTCATCAAATGTTCATTCTCGACCTCCTTTCTCTAGTTTTCATATTTCCCAAGTTTTCCCTCCATTAGTAGTGTGAGTAGTGTGAACTCCTTACAACCTATGAAAAATAACATTGAAGATTCCTTCCGTGAATATCTGGCTTCTTTATCTTAGGGGTGTGACAAAGAGATCTCTCATCTTTTCACCATTAGTGCCTAGCAAATTTGCCTCGTTTTTTGAAGTTTGTGGTCTTGAGTTTCGTGAAATCTTCCCTTCAATTAAGATGGAATCCATTTTTGGGGGTCTTTGTAAGTTTTTCGATTGGTGTTTTGCTTTTCATCGATTTTCTCATTCTTTGCCTTTGACCTCCTTTTTTTCCATGGCTCTCTGGCAGTTTTCTTCAAGTTCTTGTTGGTCTTTGGTTTGGTCTTTAATCGTCTTTGACTTTGTATGTGGCTTTGTATGTGTTTGTTTTGATGTTCGTTGGTTTTTTTTTATCTTCTTAGATCTTCGGGTTTTTTATTCCTTTCTGGTCCCTATTGCTACATTTGGTTCTTATTCGTTCCCTAGTGGAATTTGTATTCTTGAGCATTAGTCTCTTTTCATTAATTCAATTAAAAGTTTCATTTCTTATGATGTAGATTTGATGATATTTTTTTGCTTCAACAAAGGAGACTTCGCATTGAAGAAAAAATATTTTTTTGCAATCTAGATTTCAAGGTATGCAATATATTTTGTATATGATGTTAGGATTTTTTTTTTTTTTTTAAATTTGAGATATCGTATCTGATGTTAGTTTCTTTTTGCAAGTTATATACATTTGTTATACTAGTTGCATTATGAAAATATTTAAAGGTTTGTGAGTTTGTGAGTTCCAAAATTGGGACCTCTAGTTAATGAGTTTTAAGATTGTGAGTTTGAGTTGATATGTGTATAGAGAAGCATCCTATGTTGGCTATGTCTAGCCAATGTCTCCCTCTTGCAGCATCGTCTGTTGGGAAGAGGCATCCAGAGAGAGCTGACAACCATTTCTTATTACATAAATCTCCACGACCATTGCAGATAGGGTGCATTATTTCTTTGTCTAAAAGAGACTAGCCCAATGCCTCCATGTTGCAAAAGCAGAGTTGTCCAACCCCATTTAACCGAATTGACTACCTTGTAGATAAGCACCACCATTCTAGATAAAGTTCCTTGCTAATCTTTTCGTCTTATTTATCACCTTCATGGAGCTTTGAAGATTGAGAAGTAAATAGGGGGGAGCTCATTCCAAGTGGAGAACCCAAGCTTGAGCTTCTCGCTGTTTGAAAGAGGGACGTTCTTCCATTTTGCAAGCTTATCATTGAATTTACAATCCAACTACCACTCCAAAGACAGTCTGTTGAGTCACTTATTCTCGAGTTTGTTATGAAAGAAAACAACAGACACACTAATGAGGGATTTTAGAAGGTTAGGGTTCTCCTTTCTCTCTTCCACCCATCCTCGGAGGGATAGGGAGTGGGGCTTCTTTACTGAAAAAGAGGGAATGAGAGGGGAAGGAATAATGGAAAGGGGGTGGGGAAAGTCCGAAAAGCCCTCACTTTATTGATGGGACATTTTGATCCCCTTTTCCTCCCACTCTAGTTCGAGTTCAGGAAAGGATCAACACAAGGATCTTACTTCGAAGCAATCTTTGGAGTTTTCCCTTATCCGAAGGCTCTGGCAAGAAAATAACATTTCATATTGAGCTCCAAATATACGCTATTGGGATAGGATGGCTCCTACTATCTCTCCCCTCATAAGAACCGCACGTGTGAGTTCCTCGACATACGACTCAAGTGGCGAAGGCCCTTTCCTTTTCACTTGGTAAGCACTTCACTTTCACCAAGCTTACAGCTAGCCTATCGACTAGAGCCAAGCTTCAACTGCGACTACTCGTTGCTTGTGGCCACCTTATTCCATTATTTGAGATCCAAGTCGGCTTCGACAAAGATTTCTTTCTTCCTCGTGGTCGGGTCGGCTTTGAAGCAAGCTACCTGTCACCTATCTCACCCTTTTTTCTTATTAGTAAGATAGATTGTATTTTTCTCTAATAAGACGGTATCTTTATGCCAAAGATCGTTCCTACTTGTCCGATGCGGTCTTACACCAACTACCAATCCATGGTGGCCATAATGAGATACAGTGGTGAAGTTGGGTTCCGAATGAAAATAGAGCTTGCCATCAGCCTTACTCAACAAGCACCTTTATTCAACAAGCACCTTTATTAGTAAGGTTGCTTCTTTCTACTCATTGAAGATTCTATCTACAAAAGAAAGTCAACGGGGATATACTAAAGTGGCTCTCACTGACACCATCTACGATAAGGTGGGGTCGTCTTTCTGTCCACTCGCCATATGGTTTTGTCTTAAAGAAGAGAAGGGAAGGGGAGAAGTTGTTATCTATGTAATTACGATCTTTGTTGGTCGTTGTTCTTGTCGAGCACTAAAAAAAAATCCATACTGGTCATTTTGTCATATAAAGCTAACAAATTTTGGTCATTGCATTAGCTTGATGTCAAAAAGGCCTTTTTTTCATGGAGACCTCCACAAATAGGTTTCTATTCATCCTCCACCAGGTTTTCAAGCCCAGAGGGAGGAAGGGAAAGTTTTTAGGTGAAAAAAGGCAATATATGGTCTCATATATATCTTTTCTCGGCTCCTTAGACTTGGTTCGAGATATGAAGTTCTGAATGGGTCGACTCAAAGCGTCACCTACAACTAGTAGACAAAAAGGTGAAAATCAGGTCCTCTTGTTTCATACCTCTCCCAACAAAGAACTCCTCCCTTGGCCTACCATTGAGCAAAATCGAGAAACCCGTATTCGTCTAACATACCCTTATCCATTTTCATCATTTTTAGCCGAAGTCCATGTAACTAAGTATGACATCAAGGTATGACCAATCCACCTTATCAATAAGCAATTAACATCACATCAAGAATTTGTCTTCCTTCTACAAACCCTTAGCAATCACCTTGTAAAGAGATGAGGTTGATCAGTCTATATTCACTCTCTATTTGCTTTCAACCTCTACGGGATGAGGCAAATGGTGGTCTCATTGGTCCTTTTGTTTATAATCTTGTTTTAAAAAAATCTTGGGACACCTCTATTATGTCGTTCTTCAACATGTTCTTAGTTTTTTTATAAAACTTAAATATAGAAATAAATAATAATAATAATAAAAACTCACTAGTCTTGCCAAGACTCATATAGCTTTAAAGATCTTTAAAGATCTCTTCTTCCATGAAGGGACTTTCCATCTCTTCATGAGTTTGTGAGTTCCAAAATTGGGACCTCTAGTTAATGAGTTTTAAGAGCAATGAAGTCCTTTTTGTAATTTTTCCATTCAAGAAATCCAGTAACATTCCCCCAAGGTGGGACCATACTTTTGAGTTTATGGCACAAAAGCAAGGCGTCTTAGGCATCAACGAAGTACACCACTACTATTTCTTCAATCGGTAGGTCGAAGAACATTTTTCCATGTTTCTTCGCAATTCTACAAATCTCCCTTTCCTCTTTCTATCATACATAAACATTAAAATTTTCCTCTATCTTAATCAATTGTCTACCCAAATCCATACCCACCATTACAGAGTCTTGGTCCAGATTGGAGCATGGCCAATAGTAGTCAAGAGTTGTGGAATGGACGACTGATAAAGAGAGAGTGGGTCTAGTGGCAAGTCATGTCGAGAGCTTTTTATATATAATAGAAGAACACGTTTTTGGTGACCTAGAGAGCTCATATCATTTAGTGAAAAATGATTTTGCCACATGTTAAAGATCTCTAACATAATCTTTAGGGTTAATCTCAAGTTAGGGGTGTGTTCTAGGGTTGCAAGATTAGTTGGATCAGATGTACACCATGCCCCAAACATCACCTGAATGGATGATAATGAAATGTTGAGTCGAACTTATGGTTGACTTGCTTTGTTAATGCTGGCTGTTTGGTCTTGTAAATTTCATGTCGAATGACCTATCTTGCAAAGTCATGTCAAGCATGACTCAAGTTATGAGATTGCCATGATTATTTTCCCATGTGATGGAAGGTGTTGCACGTGAAAAGATGGTTTCACTTGTTTGACTGTGCAAATGTTTTGGGCTTGACTTCGCTTGATGATTTCATACCCTTGCTTTCACGTTTTTGAATAGTTTAGCATTACACTTGATCTGGTCCTAACCTATACAAATAAGGTTCATCCCAATAGTAATACTTAGTGTCATGAAAGAAAATTTTCAATTTTTTTGGGGTTGCATCTGATGGTGTGAGTCCACTGACTAAATAGTTAGTTATGTCTGCATACTAAGACAATGTGAAAGATTCAACTGCCAAGAGCTTCTCATCTACGAAAGCATCTCAGATCTTTGTTCTCTTCTTGTCGTGCTCCCTTTCGTAACTTGGACATATGGTGAGCACCCTGATTTTCAATTCTTTTTTTGTCCCGAATCTTTTAGTCAATTTCCTATAAAAGTAGAACTCTTCTGAAGAGGTTAGATTTAACATCCTTTTTTAATAAGGGATACTTTAGAGCTCAATGATATCTGTATACACAATCACTTTTGTCCCAACTAAGTATGATTTAAACTTGTCAAGACTAATAGCATTACAAGAAGCTCTTTCTCTGTAGTTGTGTAGTTTACATGTGTTTCGTTCATGTTCTTATTGACATAACAGATCAGATGTATTATCTTGTTTCTTTTTTGTGCCAGCACAGCTCCTACTGCAAAATCACTTGCATCACACAAAAGCTTCAACAATTGACTCCAGTCAGGTTTTGTCATGATAGAGGCCGAGCTTAGTGCTCCCTTTAGTTGTACAAAGGCTTTCAAGCAATCTTGGTTAAAGTCAAACTATCTATCATTCTCCAACAACCTTCATAAAGATTTAGACATGTAGGAGAAGTTCTAGATAAATCATCTATAGAACTCTACATGGCCTAAGAAACTCTGAATCTTCTTTACTGATGGTAGTGGAGGTAGCTTTGAGATGAGATCTAGTTGTATCTGACGATCAAGACGGGAAGGACGAAGCAACTGGAAATCAAAACCCACGAGAGTGCCAGGTCGAAGAAGTAGAGGAGTCTTCGGTCGAAATAGATACTGCCGAGTTATCCTTAAACACTATGGTGGGATTTTCATCGCCAGGAACATTGAAGGTGCGTGGGCGGATTGAAGACTGGGAAGTTTGTGATCCTTATAGATTGTGGGGCCACTCACTATTTTATTTCTCAGAAACTTGTGAACGAGCTCAAATTACAGGTGTCCGAAACTCTGAATTATGGAATAGTAATGGGAACAGGAACCGCGGCCAAGGGGAGAGGCATTTGCAAGGGAGTAGTGATTTCGCTAAAGGACCTAACGATCACTGAAGATTACTTACCCCTTGAGTTGAGGAGTATTGATGTTATACTAGGCATGCAATGGTTGAGAACTCTCGGAGTAATGACAGTGGATTGGAAATCGTTAACGTTGACCATTGACGACAGAGACTCTAAGGTGATCATTAAGGGAGACCCGACGTTGACAAAAACGGAAATGTCTTTGAAACATTTGCAGAAGACATGGAACAAACATGACGAAGGTTTTCTTGTCGAAATGAGGGCCATCGGTGCTCTTATACGGGAACCCAGACTGATTGAAGCCGTGCCTCCGTCTCCCAATCCTCCGGCATTCAATTACCTTTTTGAATAGTACGATGATGTTTTTGCTCTTCCAAGTCAATTGCCTCCCTCACGAGAGGTAGACCACCGGATCTGTCGCAAGGATGAACATCAACCAGTTAATGCCCGACCATACAGGTACCCTCATGCGCAAAAGGAGAAAATTGAAAGAATGATTCGGGAAATGTTGACTGCCGGAATAATAAGACCTAGCACCAGTTCGTTCTCGAGTCCGGTTCTGCTGGTAAAAAAGAAGGATGGAAGTTGGCGGTTTTGTGTCGACTACAGGGCGTTCAATGAAGCAACAGTGTCTGATAAGTTCCCTATTTCCATTATAGAGGAACTGTTAGACGAGTTACACGGGGCTCGGGTATTTTTTAAAGCTAGACCTCCGGTCGGGATACCACCAAATCCGAGTACACTCCGATGATATCCACAAAACCGCTTTCCGCACGCATGACGACCATTACGAATTTCTTGTAATGCCTTTCGGCTTGACTAACGCACCATACAATTCATCCAACAATTCATCAACCATAGGAATGGGGAACTTATTTGGTACTGTGACCTTATTGAATGCTCAATATTCAATACAGAAACGTCAGCTCCCATCTTTCTTCTTAACCAACAGAATAAGGCTGGAAAATGTGCTCGAGCTAGGCTGAATGTTGCCAACAGCTAGCATCTCTTCAACTAGCTTTTCAATTTCATCTTTTTGAAACTGGGGATGTCGGTATGGTTTGACATTTATTGGAGCTGTTCCAAGAAGCAACTCTATTGCATGATCTAACTCTCGGTTTGGCAAAAGAATAGGTAACGACTGGAAAATAGAGGAGTGAGCCTCCAAAACAGATCTGATCTTAGAAGGTACATCATCCCACAACCCTTCATTCTTAACTGAATGTTGTTGCGTCACATTCAATTCAACTAAAAACCCCTGCTTTTCAAGCTTCAAAGCTTCAAAGTTACTTGGGAACGAACTAACGAAGGATCACCATGAAGAACGATTTTAGAACCATTCAAGGTGATACTAAGTTGTAGTGATTGATGATTAGTAGTCAAGTCTCCCAGAGTTTCAAGCCATTGAACTCCCGAAATAACATCAGTTGTACTCATATTGATAGCAAAAAAATCTTGAACAATCATTATGGTCCTCAAAGAAAGCACAATATCCTTACAAATCTCACTTAACGACAATTCAAGCTCTTGAACCAACTTCAAAGCAATGAAATTATGTGTAGCACCACTGTCAACCAAGACAATAACCTTTGTGGCTCTAATTAAACCCGTCAACTTGATGGTTTTCAAAACTACCATAACCTGCAACTCCTTACATTGGTGCCCACGGAAAAACTTCTCTTCACATTGATAGCATAGCCCCTTTTCACATCTAATTTGAAACTCTAAATCAGTCAGTTTCTTAAATGGAACTTTCGCTCGCTTCCCAACATCGTCTTTTCAAAAAGTCGTGCCTAATTTACTAGGATTGACAAAAATAGTACGCGCGTTGGATCTAGCACCATACAAAGCAGATTTGGGCGTAACAGATGACGAACTTGGGCTTTGGGCTGGTGTTTTTGGATTAAAGGTAGCTCCAAAATATTTTTCTTCAAAATGCAACAGTTCATCTTCTAATTTTGGGGCTATTTCCATTATCAAGTTAAGCCCAACAGAACGGTTCACTTGTAGTTTTATCTTTATATCCTCTTCAGCCCATCAACGGATTTTCCTTCCAAAGTTGCATTATCTAGGTTTTCCAACGGTGATGAAAACTCTTCGAACTTCTATCGATAGTCCGCCATAGTTGATTCTTTTTTAAGCGCAAAGAATCATTCATGAAGGTTACCTTTTTTAGTCGGAAGAAAACGTTGTAGAAGAAGGCGACAAAACTCCTCCCAACTTTCGGTCAGTTGACGCTTCTCCCAATGATGTCATTTTAAGGCAACTTCATCAAACAGAGAACAATAACTTCTACTTTCTCTGAATCAGTCAATTAATTTACGACAAAGTACTGTTCTACCTGATGCAACCACTCATGGGGATTCAATCGAGTGAAAACCGGAATCTCAAGCTTTCTAAGTCGAAGATCGAAAATCGTTTGTTCAACTGCGCCTACGATTCTCCCACACAAGCATTCGCCGCCGCACTAACCGCTTCATCGTTCTTCTTTCCTTGATCCGTATCAACAACCCGTTCCAATTTCAGACTTTTAATCTGGGATATGACGACCAACAAACCCTCTTTCGTCTGTGCAACCAGCTCAGAGATATTTCCAACAAAATTCCACAAATCCGCCATGTTTGCTTTCAATGCTTCCATTCGAGTAGTCATCGATAACCAGGGAAAAAAAAGAACACTACTCTGATAGTAAATTGATAAGTTCTTTTTTTTTTGGTTGAACTAAATTGATAGGTTCTTGATATTATTTATGAACAAAAGTACATTTACAACCAAGGGAAGTATTCAAGAGCTTTCCGTCCCTCCACCTTTTTACACCTTACTCAAGTCTAGTCAAAAGGTACCTAGACTCTTACAATCAATCAACTATATACTATCTCTTAACCAACTCTACTTAACAGAGTCCATCTTATAACAGAATAACTACTGGTCTCCATCTATTTGTCCAATGAATTGCAATCTCTGAATCACTCCCTCTTGCTTTTTATGATTACATCGGGAATAATCCCGCAAAAGGTGGATTATTCAGAGCGGGTTTCGTGAACAACGGGGATGGAATAGTTGTTGGGTGGTGGAGAGCTCACTTAGTTGTTGGGTGCCATGGGGTAGCTCACTTAGGCCACAGGGCCCAGGGGTGGTGGAGAGCTGACACCATGCATCCCCCTATAGTACATTCTGAGGCATATTTGGTCTGACACCCTTGCACATCAAATTCACGAGGAGTCATACGCCAACGTGGAGCGCCCGTCTGGTGTCCGATTGACACGAAACTTTGCGGGCTTGCATACTTCACTCATATGCACTTAACTCCAGAGCCGCTCGTCAAAACTCACGACGGAACCCCGACTTCCGAGGTCATGGCCCGGGGCCCCATCTGGCCCCCATCAAGCATACCACTGACGCGTCTGACGACACTGTTGCTTCTCAATATGCTTATGCCTTCTTGTGACATCAATGCCCACTTATCTTGGTGTGTTGGATGATGCATCGTCCTCCTCGATCGCATCGTGGCACTTCTCTCTCTTGGCCCTCTGACATGGCCCGATGGGCGACACTTGACGTGCCACCACTTCACTGTCTGCTCAGTGAGGGTCACAACCTACTCTCTTCTAGTATGGTTGTGACACTGTGCACATGAGGACTAACAGACTAATAGGACAAATTACAATAAAGGTTACTGTGCAAAAGGTAATTTCTTATTTAATAATCTAACATCATTTTCTAGGTACAATATGGCCTTACTTAAGAAGGAGAGAAAGACCTAATTACCAAAGAAGGAAAAGATACACAAATAAATACAATATAATTACAATAAATAACTCTAATTAAGGAAAAATATAAGATACAGAAACCAACACTCCCCCTCAAGCTGGTTTGAAGATATCTTCCATTGCCAGCTTGTTAATCAACTTGTCAAATCGTAGTTTTGGAAGACCCTTAGTAAGCACATCAGCAATTTGCTCCGTTGTAGGGAGATAGGGGATACATATTACTCCAGTATCAATCTTCTCTTTTATAAAGTGTTTATCAACTTCAATATGCTTTGTCCTATCGTGAAGGACTGGATTGTGAGCTATGGAGATGGCTGCCTTATTGTCACAGTAAACACGCATAGGTTTTATTTGGACAAATTTCAATTCTTCAAGCAGTCGCTTTATCCAAATACCTTCACAAATGCCATGAGCTAAAGCTCTGAATTCTGCTTCTGCACTACTTCTAGCTACCACACTTTGTTTTTTACTACGCCAGGTAACTAGATTTCCTCCAACAAATGAACAATAACCAGAAGTAGATCTCCTATCTGTTGTGCTACCTGCCCAGTCAGCATCAGTGTAAACTTCAACATGTAAGTGATCATGTTTCTTAAAAAATATGCCTTTTCCTGGAGTTCCTTTCAAGTATCTAAGGATCCTGTAAACTGCCTCAAAGTGAGTTGACCCTGGGGCATGCATAAATTGGCTAACCATACTAACTGCAAAAGCAATATCAAGACGAGTATGAGATAAGTAAATAAGTCTTCCCACAAGTCTTTGGTATTTTCCCTTGTCTCTCACCTCTTTCTCTGTTGCAGCTTGTAATTTCAAATTTGGTTCAATAGGAGTTTCTGCTGTCCTACAACCAAGTAAGCCTGTCTCTTGAAGCAGATCAATGATATATTTCCTTTGATTGACAAGGATACCCTTTTTTGATCTAGCAAATTCCATCCCTAGGAAATATTTCAAAGTTCCCAAGTCTTTAATTTGGAATTCATTGGCTAGTTTTTTCTTCAAACAATTTAGTTCAACCTCATCATTACCTGTAAGAATGATATCATCAACATACACTATTAAAACAACCATCTTGTCATTTCCAGTGTGCTTATAGAAAATGGTATGATCTGCTTGACTCTGAAGAAAACCATAGCTAGTAACAACTCTCCCAAACCGTTCAAACCACGCTCTAGGAGATTGTTTAAGGCCATATAGAGATTTCTTTAACCTGCAAACTTTGTTAGCTCCAATATCCACTTCAAAACCTGGTGGTAAGTCCATAAATACTTCCTCTTCAAGATCACCATTGAGGAATGCATTTTTTACATCAAGCTGATAAAGAGGCCAATCTGAATTAACAGCAATAGATAAAAGTACTCTTATAGAGTTAATCTTAGCCACCGGAGCAAATGTTTCTTGATAATCAATTCCATAGGTCTGAGTAAAGCCTTTAGCAACTAATCTGGCTTTGTATCGTTCAATATCACCGTCAGCTTTGCACTTTATAGTGAATACCCATTTGCACCCTACCGTTTTCTTATCTTTTGGTAGTTCAACTACATCCCATGTACAATTTTGTTTCAGCGCATTCATCTCTTCCATAACTGCTAAATTCCAATTCGGATCATTTTGGGCCTCCTGTATGTTCCTTGGAATAAATAGGTTGGTTATCCTAGAGGTGAAGGCTTTATGATTATCAGACAATCTATGATAAGAAAGGTAATTTGCAATAGGGTATTTGGTACAATTACGGACACCTTTCCTATGGGCTATTGGGATATCAAGGTCAGAGATATCAGATAAAGATTGGTTACCTGAATCTTCAGTATCATTTGTCGGAGCATTAGATTGGTATTGTGACAAGTCCACTATCTGATCCCCGCTCTTTTGATGTAATATCCTTCTAGTATAAACCTGAAGTTCAGGATTTCGATCAGTGAGATCATTTTGTAGTATTTCTCCCCCTGAAATAGAACTTTCCGTATTTGGCATAGAAGTGCTAGTAGTCTCAGGACATATGATTTTAGGGAGGGGAGAAGTATCCCAAAAATTTTCTTCCAAGTTAGAAATCTCCCCCTGAAGAGAATTTTGGCTGAAAAAAGGTTGGTTCTCCACAAACAATACATCCATACTTTCAAAGTATTTTTTGGTTAAAGGATCAAAACATCGATAACCCTTTTTGTTTGAAGCATAGCCTAGAAAAATGCATTTAACAGCACGGGGGTCAAGTTTAGACTGAGAAGGACTCGAGAGATGAACATATGCAGTACACCCAAAAAATTTTATCGGTAAATCAGAATACAAACGAACAGTGGGATAAAAATTTCTAAATTGATCAAGAGGAGTTTTAAAGACCAAAATCTTAGACAGCATCCGGTTTATGAGATAAGCAGCGGTAAGGACTGCGTCTCCCCACAAATAGTTAGGCACATGCATATAAAACATAATAGCACGAGCAACATCAAGTAAATGTCTATTTTTTCGCTCAGCGATCCCATTTTGTTGTGGAGTATCACGACAGGTAGATTGGTGGAAAATTCCTTTATCCTTCAAAAAATCCTCTAGATATGTGTTAAAGTATTCAGTCCCATTATCAGAATGTAAAATACTGATTTTAGTTTGAAATTGATTCTCAATCATATTGTAAAAGCGAATAAAGACATCTTTGACTTCAGACTTTTTAGCTAACAAATAAACCCAAGTTAACCGAGTATGATCATCAATGAAGGTAACAAACCAGCGTTTTCCACTATGAGTCAAAACTTTAGAGGGACCCCAAACATCACTGTGAATTAAGTAAAACGGTTTGGAAACCTTGTAAGGTTTTGGTAAATATGTAGCACGATGATTTTTGGCAAAGATACAACTTTCGCAATGAAAAATGGAACAATCAATTCCTTTAAATAAGTTTGGGAACAAATACTTCAAATAGAAAAAACTGGGATGTCCTAGCCTACGATGCCAAAGCATGATTGTTTCTTTAACAGGAGAAGAACTAACACTACTTAGGCCCTGAGCTTTTTTATCACTAGTTGGAGAATCATCAAAGTAGTAGAGACCATCCAGCATCCTAGCACGCCCAATCATCTCCCCCGAGTCCTGATCCTGAAAGATGCAGTGAGTTTCAAAGAAAGTAACATGACAATTAGCATCCTTAGAGATTTTACTGACAGATAACAAATTACAAGCTAATTTAGGAACATGGAGAACAGATTGTAAGGTAATATTTTTAGTCAACGAGATAGTTCCTTTTCCTGCAATAGGAGTAAAACTACCATCGGCAATTCGAATTTGTTCATTGCAATACAAGGGAGAGTATGAGGTAAACAGAAGGGAGGAACTAGTCATATGGTCAGATGCGCCGGAATCTATAACCCACGGAGATGAATTACGGCAAGATAAAGCTAGAGGATAATTACCTGTTTGTGCCAACGAAACACTAGGATTACCAGATGACGAAGTGACCTTTAGCAGCTTCAGGAGTTGATCAATTTGCTCTTGATTGAATGGATGAGAGTCAACAACATTAGCAGTGGAAGTGGACTGATTGTTACTCCTATCACTCTGCTTAGTACTCTTCCAATTTGCAGGTTTTCCGTGGATCTTCCAACACGTCTCGCGGGTGTGTCGAGGCCTATTACAGTAGTCACACCATACTCGAGGTTTGGTGGGTTGAGTAGAAGCCTTATGTGCAGTAGCTTCAACCACCATAGCAGATGTTTCAATTGTACTGACAGATTTCTTACCAAGCATGACATTGCGACGACTCTCTTCCCTACGAACTGCAGAGTAAACTTCATTAATATTGGGAAGAGGATTCTTACCAAGAACTCTACTTCTAACCTCATCAAATTCATCATTAAGGCCAGCGAGGAATCTGTAAATACGATCATCCTCTACCACTTTCTTGTAATGAGTTTGATCGTTAGTGGATTCCCATTCATGAGTGTCAAACAGATCTAGGTCCTGCCAGATTGTTTTCAAGGAGTGAATGTATTCGGTCACTGTATTACCGCCTTGGCGAATGTCTCTCAGTTTGAGATTCAGTTCAAACATTTGAGATTGATTGCCCAAGTTAGAATACATCTCAGTTACACTATCCCATAAATCCTTTGCAGTTGAGTAACACATATAGTTACGACTTATCTTCTCAATCATAGAGTTCACTAACCACGTCATAACCATAGAATTTTCAGCATCCCAAGTAGCAAACAAAGGGTCCTCCTTCTTCGGCATTTTTTTCTCTCCAGTAAGGTAACCGATCTTCCCTTGTCCTCGAATATACATCCGAACACTTTGGGACCAAAGCAGAAAGTTGTCCCCATTAAGACGGATGGTTGTAATTTGGACAGTGGGATGAGTACGTGAGTCCGAGATTTTAGTCATCAATGATTTCTCTTCAGACATGTTACTATTTTGGAGAGTTGAGAACTAGCTGTGAAGGAAAATACACCCAAAAATTTGATACAAGCAATCCAATAGCAGCAACAAGCAGCAAAAAACGCGGCAGGTGTTGACGAATGGACAGAAACAGCACCAAACAAATAGCCCAACAAAATCGAAACAAAAAAAGGAGTAAACTATCCCAGGCGAGTGGCCGGAGGTGACAGAAACGAGCGGCCGGAGTTGACGGAGTAAAACTGCGAGTCACGGAGTGAACAGAAAGGGACGACTTGCAGAGGTGACGCGAGGGTCGGGTCACGGCGCAAAATCGCGGGTCGACGTGGGTCACGATTGGGTCAGACGGCTGCTGCGGATCTCCTTGCACTCGGATAACGGCGGCGGCTGGGCGAGAGTTAAACGGCAGCGGCTGGGCGAGAGGCGGACGGCGGCGCTGGGTAAGAGGCGGACGGCGGCGACTCAAACGGCGGCGGCGGCGGCAGCTGTGGTGGCTAGGGTTAGGTCAGATATTTTAGGGTTTTACCTTGCTTTTGCTCTGATACCATGTGCAAAAGGTAATTTCTTATTTAATAATCTAACATCATTTTCTAGGTACAATATGGCCTTACTTAAGAAGGAGAGAAAGACCTAATTACCAAAGAAGGAAAAGATACACAAATAAATACAATATAATTACAATAAATAACTCTAATTAAGGAAAAATATAAAATACAGAAACCAACCATCAAAT
The DNA here is from genome assembly GCA_036850905.1 of Luffa acutangula. Taxonomy (NCBI): domain Eukaryota; kingdom Viridiplantae; phylum Streptophyta; class Magnoliopsida; order Cucurbitales; family Cucurbitaceae; genus Luffa; species Luffa acutangula. The sequence continues at coordinate 266,358 of CM072098.1, forward strand.
TTCCCCGCCCAAGAAAAAATAACTCGTCCTCGAGTTAGGTTGCCAGCAAGAATTCATCTGGAGGATGATAAGGGAATATATCTGAAACGTTGAAAGTTGGATTGATTTTATAGTCTGGAGGAAGTGAATTTTGTAGGCATTGTCTCCAAATTTGTCCAAAATCGGGAAAGGACCAATTTTCTTGCTTTTGAGCTTGTTGTAAGTGCCGACTGGAAATCTACCCTTCCTCAAGTGTATCATGACTAAATCTCCGATATTGAATGCTTTAAGTCTTCTCTTTTTGTCCGCGGTTGCTTTGTATTTTGTTGTTTCTTGCTCTATATGCTCGTGCACTTTTTTATGAAGCTCCTGGATTCTTGTTTCCATTTCTTCAGCTTCCTCACTAAGATCAATAGAAGATGGAATAGTGGTTAGATCCAAAGTCAATCGAGGAAGTTTAGTATAGACCAATTCAAATGGGGACTTCCCTGTAGTTCTGTTTTTCATGTGATTGTAGGAGAATTCTGCTTGGGCTAAGGACATATCCCATTGCTTCGGTTTATCTCCACTTAAGCAGCGAATTAGATTCCCCAAAGTCCTGTTTGTGACCTCGGTTTGGTCGTCCGTTTGTGGATGGCTTGTGGTGCTATACTTAAGTGTTGTATCAAATTTTTTCCATAGAGTTTTCCATAAATGACTTAGGAAATCGGATACAATAGTTTTTGGGATACCATGTAACCGAACCACCTCTCGAAAGAAAAGGTTAGCAACGTAAATAGCGTCTGCAGTCTTTTTACAAGCAAGAAAATGAGTCATCTTGCTATATCGATCCACTACGACCAATACCGAATCGAAGCCCCGTTGTGTTCGAGGTAATCCAAGGATAAAATCCATGGAAAGGTCTTCCCAAATATTTTCTGGGATTGGCAGGGGGTGTATAACCCTGTATTTTGGGAAGTACCTTTGGATATTTGGCAAATATAGCATCTATTGACATAATTTTGTACGTCTTTTCTGAGTTGTGGCCAATAAAAACGTTTTTCCAGAATATCCAGTGTTTTATCCTTCCCCAAATGGTCGGCCAATCCCCCAGCATGCGCCTCTCGGAGCAAGGCTTCTCGAAGAGATGTATATGGTATGCACAGGGTGTTATCTTTAAATAAAAAAAACCATCGACTAGATGGAAGTCTCCAGCTGGTTGATGTTCTGTGCAGAGCTTCCAAATGTGCCCGAAATCTTTGTCCTCCAAGTAGCTGTCCGGAAGGCTGTTTAGGGCTATGAATTCTCCTTTTAAGATTGTTAAAAGGTTGGTTTTACGACTTAGAGCATCTGCCACTTTGTTAGTAATACCCGAAGTGTGTTTAATAACAAAATCAAATCGTTGTAAAAATGACAACCATCTAGCATGCATCCTGCTTATGGATTTTTGTGAGTGTAGGAACTTAAGAGAGAAGTGATCGGTGAACAAAACAAACTCTTTGCTTAGTAAATAATGTTCCCATTGTTTAAGTGCTCTAATAAGAGAGTAAAGTTCTTGTTCATAAGTGGACCACTTTTGTCTTGAAGGGCTTAATTTTTCACTAAAGAATTCAATAGGGTGATTGTTTTGGGACAATACTGCTCCTATGCCAATTCCGAAAGCATCTACTGCTACTTCAAAGGGTAATTCAAAATTTGGAAGTGCTAGAACAGGGCTGGTCATGATTTTGTCTTTTATTGTTTGGAAACTCTCTATTTGGGTTTGTCCTCAAGAAAAATTACCCTTCTTTAAACAATTTGTTAAAGGAGCTACAATACTACTAAAGTTTTTGATGAATTTCCTATAGAATGAGGCTAAACCGAGGAAACTTTGGATTTCTTTAATTGTTTTAGGTTCAGCTCATTCCTGAATAGCTTTAATTTTTATAGGATCCATTTTTATCTCATTGTGCCCAATTATATAGCCTAGAAAGGATATTTCTTGTGTAACAAATAAACATTTCTTTAAGTTAATAACTAAGGCATTCTTCTTTAGAGTAGAAAATATAGTTCTAATAAGGCTAATATGATCTTGGAATCCTCGGCTATAGATAAGAATGTCATCAAAGTAAACTACTGCAAATTTATTGATAAAAGGTTGAAGTACCTGATTCATAAGCCTCATGAATGTACTTGGGGCATTTGAGAGACCGAATGGCATGACCAACCATTCGAATAGTCCTTCATTTGTCTTAAACGCGGTCTTCCATTCGTCTCCTGGTCGGATTCTTATTTGATGATACCCGTTTTTGAGGTCTATCTTTGAAAATATGGTTGCTCCCCCTAATTGGTCAAGAAGATCATTGATTCGTGGGATAGGGAACCTGTATTTTATGGTGATCTTGTTTATGGCTCGGCTATCCACACACATGCGCCAAGATCCGTCTTTCTTTGGAGTTAACAAAGTCGGCACAGCACAAGGGCTTAAGCTCGGCTGAATGTGCCCTTTTTCCAGTAAATCCTGCACTTGATCATGTAGTAATTTGTATTCACTAGGGCTCATTCGGTAGTGTGGGAGGTTGGGTGGAGTTGCTCCTGGGAGGAGATCAATTGAATGTTGGATATCACGGAGTGGGGGTAATTCCTTTGGAGTTTCCACTATTTCCTTAAAATCTTGCAAAAGAAGTTGTACTTCACTTGGAATAACAACGTTAGAATCAACATTATCAAAATTTTTAATAACTAAACCAAGTATAGGAAGTTGCTTTTCTTGAAGAAAAAATTTTCCAGAGGATATAGTAAAAATGTTATCTTTTTTATTGGTAATTGTACTTACTTGCTTTGAAGGATTGATAGGTAAGAGCACTATTTTCTTCCCCATCCATGTAAACTTGTAAGTGTTGTCCCTTCCTTTGTGAGTGGCTTGCATATCATATTGCCATGGCCGACCCAAGAGTATGTGACATTCGTCCATATCGAGCACATCACAAACTATTTGATCTTTGTAGCTTGCTCCAATGGACAATGGAATGGTACATGTTTGTGTAACTTGAATTTCCCCTCCTTTCTTTATCCAAGTGACTTTGTATGGGGCTGGATGTGGGTTTAAAGGCAAGTTTAACATAGAAACCAGCTTACTTGCCACTACATTTTCAGTACTACCACTGTCGATGATCACATTGCAAATTTTCCCATTTATTGTGCAACGGGTCTTGAATAAAGTGTGTCTTTGGTAATTTTGATCTATCTTTGGGGCTAGCAGGAGTCTTTGGATGACTAAAGTTATAGCATCTCCTTCATCTGGTTCAAGATAATCAATGTCTTCTTCATGCTCTGTCTTCATCTTCTTCTTGATATTCAACACTATCGGCAATAGCTAGTGTCTTTCGTTGAGGGCATTCATTAGATAAATGTCCGGTTTGATTACAACGGAAACATTTCCCTAATGTTGGCCGTGAATATGTGTTGATACCCTTTTTTGTAGTCGTTTCTTTATATGTTCCCAAATCAATTTGCTTGCCTTTGGATGACACTCCTTGAGTCTGCACATTGTTCTTCTTAGGGGTTGTTGCTATGTTCTTGGTATTGCTTGGTTCACCTATGTTTCTTCTTGTATATTGTCTTTTGTATCGATTTGCAATTTGTTCTTCCACTGTGGCTGCTGCTGAAATTGCCTCATTAAGGTAGGCTAGAGGTTGTAATGCTATCTGTTATTGAATATTCATTCTTAGTCCCCCCTTGTATCGAGCCACCAAACATTGCTGATTTTCCCCAAGATTCGTTCTTGCCCCCAATCTATAAAACTCCTCCGTGTATTCCATGACTGTACAGTTACCTTGTCGGCAATTCTGATATTGAGTGTATAAAATTTGTTCAAAGTTTGCTGGTAAAAACCTTTCTTTCATCAGTTTCTTCATTCTTTCCCATCTCCGGATTGGTCTTTTTCCAAATCTTTGACGATTGATTTCTAGTTGGTCCCACCAAGCTTGAGCTCCTCCTTTTAGTTTCAATGCCACAAGATTCACTTTTTTGTTGTCGGGTGTATTCATGTAGTTAAAAAAAATTTCTACATGTCTTACCCATTCCAAGAATGCTTCAATCTCCATTTTTCCACTGTAAGTTGGAATATGTATTTTCATTTTAAAATCATTGTCTTGTTGACCTTGGTACCTATAATGTTGTTGCCCCTCCCTTGGTGCTTCTTGCTGATATTGATATCGATAATTTTGTTGATCTTCCCTTAGTGTTTCTTGCTGGTATTGATAACGAAAATTTTGTTGGCCTTCCTTGCATGTTTCTTGGTAATCATAATCTTCCTCACTAGAACTGTCATCGTTCCATTCAACTTGCCTTCGAAATAAAGGATTATATCGTTCTTGATAGGATCTTGGTGCAGAAACAAGAGCAAATTTCTGCTCCACAGCTTGTCTTTCTTGCCATTGCCTTGGTCTGAAATCTTCCCCTTGGTGTTCTTGTTGTTTCCTCTCCACATTTTTGTGAATTCTTGGTTCAACAACTTGTTGGTTTGATCTGCAGCCCATATTTTCACAGATCATCTCCAAAATTTTCTTAATCTCGCCCACATCGTTTTTCAATACTTTCGTATCTTGTTCAACCGACAGCAAGCGTACGGTTGTTGATTGTGGTGAGAGGACGGTGGTAGGCTCCGTCTCTTTTCCCATCGATGTTGAGTCTCCCCCCACAACGGTCGAGACTTTCTTGGATGCCATCGAGGAAACGCCCAAGACTCACACGCTCTGATACCAAACTGATGTAGCCGAAAATCTCAAAATTCAATCAGTCCTATTCTATCCCTTGAAAGGCAGCATGCTGGCCTTTAAATAGGCTAACACAGAAACTAAAACAGAAACTAACTTGCACATGTTGTGCACATGAGGACTAACAGACTAATAGGAGAAATTACAATAAAGGTTACATCATTGTTTCTTACTTTTCCAAGAAACCAAATTACCACCCACAAATACATTATATCCTGAAGTTGATCTTCTATCTTCTCTAGATCCTGCCTAGTCAGCATCTGAGAAGCATTCAATGTTCATGTGTCCATAATCCTTATATAATAAACCACGTCCAGGAGCTGCCTTCAAATAACACAAAATGTGTTCCAATGTAGCCCAATGATCAACTGTAGGAGACGACATAAACTGGCTCACAATACTCACTGAATAAGCTATGTCAGGCGAGTCACTGTAAGATAATTGAGTTTTCCTACTAATCTTCTATACCTTTCAGGATCTTTAAGTAACTCTCCCTCTTTCGTAAGCTGTAAGTTCGGCATCATTGGGGTACTACATGGTTTAGCCCCTAACTTCCGTGTTTCAGTCAACAAGTCAATTACTTATTTTCTCTGTGATAACAGGATTCCCTTCTTGCTCCTCATTACCTCAATTCCTAGAAAGTATTTCAACGTTCCCAAATCTTTTGTATGGAATTGACTATGGAGAAAGGTTTTGAGTGCTTGGATACCTGATGTGTCATCGCCAGTAATAACAATATCATCAACATACACAACCAACAAGATAACACCATTTTCAGATCGCTTATAAAAAACAGAATGATCTGATTTACTTTTCCTCATTCCAAAATTTACAATCACCTGACTGAATTTTCCAAACCAAGCTCGTGGATTCTGTTTTAATCCATACAAGGATTTAAGAAGACGACATACCTTTCCATTCTCCCCGTGAGCAACAAACCCTGGTGGTTGCTCCATATACACCTCTTCTTCAAGATCACCATGAAGAAAGGCATTTTTAATATCAAGCTGATGCAAGGGCCAATGATGAATGGATGCCAACGAAATGAACAGCCGAACAGAAGCCAATTTAGCAACGGGAGAAAAGGTATCAGAATAGTCAACTCCATAGGTTTGTGCATAACCCTTAGCAACAAGGCGAGCTTTCAAGCGAGCCACAGATCCATTTGGATTGACCTTGACCGCAAATACCCAATTACAACCAATAGGCTTCTTTCCTGCAGGAAGTGAAACTAAATCCCAAGTACAATTGTCATCTAAGGCATTCATCTCCTCAACCATTGCAGTATGCCAACCAGGATGAGACAAAGCTTCATGAACAGTCTTAGGAACAGATACCGATTGCAAGGATGCAATAAAAGAACAGGTAGAAGATGACAAATGATTATATGAAACAAAATTGGAAATAGGATAAGTGCATTGACGTTTACCTTTACGAAGAGCAATGGGAAGGTCATCGCTCGTTCCTGGATCCAATGACGAAGAAGCCTTTGGTTCAGGGCATGTAACTGTAGGGGGTGGTCGTCGAGAATAAACTTGAGTAATAGGTGGACGAGTAGAAACAAGTATAGATGGAGGTGAATCAGTAGAAGGCTCACAAGAGGAGAGAATGGTATAGACAAGAAAATCATCATCCTCCTCATTACGCTTCCCCTTAGACTGACTTGAAGGTGAGGAAAAGAAAGAAGAATCCTCAAAGAAGGTGACATCAGGAGAGACAAAATAACGATAGAGACTAGGACAATAACACCGATACCCTTTTTGAACACGAGAATAACCAAGGAAGATACATTTTAAGGACTTGGGATCAAGTTTGGTGAGATGAGGACGAACATCCCGAACAAAGCAAATACAACCAAAGATTTTGGGAGGAAGAGAGAATGAAGGTTGTGTGGGACATAAAATACGATAAGGTATCTCACCCTTTAGAACTGAGGAGGGCATGCGATTTATTAAGAAACAAGTTGTGGATACAGCATCGGCCCAAAAATACTTTGGAACATTCATCTGGAACATTAAGGCTCTGGCTGTTTCGAGGAGATGACAGTTCTTTCTTTCTGCAACCCCATTTTGAGATGGAGTGTATCAACACATGAGGATTGATGGAGGATGCCATGTTCATCTAAATAAGAATTAAGAGCATGAGAGAAGTATTCTTTAGCATTATCACTCCGTAGAACTTTAAGAGAACCGTTAAATTGAGTCCGGATTTCAGCATGGAAGTTACGAAAATGAGAAAGCAACTCAGAGCGATTTTTCATTAAATATAACCAAGTTACACAAGAAAAATCATCGACAAAGGTAACAAAATATCTAAACCCTCTCTTTGACTCAATAGGACACGGACCCCAAACATCAGAATGAACTAATTCAAATGGAGCATTAGCTCGTTTAGTTGCATGGGGATACAGACTCACACGATGGAATTTAGCAAACTGACATGACTCACAAGCTAAAGAAGACAAAGAATGAAACTGAGGACGAAGACTCTTCAATACTGAAATAGAAGGATGGACCAAACGACAATGATCTTCAAATGGAGATGACACTTTAGAACATGCAACGGTTGTTGATATTTCTGGTTCAAAGATGTAGAGACCTCTAGATTCACGCCCTTTACCAATAGTCTTCTTCGTCGTAAGATCCTGAAATAAGCAATAACTAGGAAAAAATGAGACACAACAATTAAGGTCACGAGTGAGTTTACTAACAGAAATCAAGTTAAAGGAAAATTGTGGTAAACTCAAAACGGAAGACAAAGAAAGTGAGTTGGTAAGTCGAACATTGCTGATTCCTAAGACTGGAGAGGTGGTTCCATCAGCTATAGTGACACTAGGGGAAGATGTAGATGGATCAATGGTAGAGAATAAACGGGGATTACCTGTCATGTGATCGGAAGCGCCAGAGTCTATGACTCATTTCGAAGAGGAGGAAAGAAGACATGTAGATGTGTTACCTGTGTCGGCAATGGCAGTAACAGGAGTGGAGGATGAAGCCGTCAATGACTCTTGATACAGTCGGAATTTAGCAAACTCTTCAGCTGAGATCGAAACAGACTTATCAGAATTATCAGGAGTAGAGGCAACATGTGCAGATGGAAACCTCTGGTTTCTATAAAGCAATTTCCGACAATCACGTTTTATATGCCCTGGCTTATGACAATAGCGTCAAACAATATCTCCTGAATTTGCTTTTGGAGCAGTAGAATTTCCTCTGGACATGTTCGATCCTACCCCTCGATTACCTCTATATTCAGTGGTCTGTCCAATTAAAGCACTGTTAGATTCAGATGGCACTATCACTGGCGACCGCTCTGTACGTAGTATCCGAGTGTAAGCATCTTCCAACGATGAAATGTCTGAACTCGAGAGAACTTGATCTTTAGCTGTGTCATATTTCGAAGCAAGACCAAGTAGAAAACTCATGATAAACAGTTGTTCGCGTTGGACATTCTGAACTTTGATATCAGTACTCATGGGCAACACTTCATTAAATTTTGCATATGCTCTTTTGCATTCCATAAAATAACTCAACAAAGACTTCTCGCCTTGATCAGGTTGAAAGAGAGTTCTACATACATCAAATATCCGACTGAGGTTTCCTTTCCCAGAGTAAAGAAAATCTAAATATTCCAAGAGCTCTTTGACTGAGTTACAGTTATTAACGAGCCCAGTGATGGCACTTTCAATAGAATTCTTGATTTGTAGAATAAGTCGAGACTCGTCCCGTAGCCAACTCTTCTTAGTATCATCGTTTGGCGGGGATTCTAAAGTTAGGTGGCCATCCATATCAAGACTCCGAATATAATGATGAATATTCGATCGCCAAGCATAAAAATTAGAACCATTCAACTTATGTTCCGTGATCTTGGATACCATTGGAATCATCTCGGACAACACTAAAGCCTTCTTTTTAGCCATAACCTTAAAAAAAACAGACCAAAAAGTAGGGCTGAAATCTGAATCACACAAACCCTAAACCTCCAAACAAACTATGGCTTTCAAACATAACCAAACAAACCCGATATGGCCCAAAGCAACACACGACTGGAAGGAGAAGACCAAACCGAGCCGACCCACAAAAAAAGTAGCAAAAAAACGGTGGCGCACGCGCTCACATGCGTCGACGCGTGAGACTGGCGCAGAATCTGGAGGCGGCGCGTGAGGGCCACGCCCAGGAAGTTTCGACTTCGAATTTTGAGGACCAACGGATCGGCGAGTGGGCTACGTTTTGGACTGGGCGGTGACAAAAAAAAAATCCTCTGGTGACAGACCAAAACGGCGGCGGCGGCGGAGGTTTTGAGCAGCAAACATTTTGGGCAACCCAAAACTCTCAAAAGGTGTTCCAAACCAAAACCCTAACCGTTCACAAAACTCCAACGAGACAAAACCCTAATTGTCCTAGACCTGCTCTAATACCATGTAAACTCTAAGGTTTGAGAGAATCAGAATAATCTATTCCATTCACATAAAGATATATATACAAGTGTACAAGGTTAACCCTAAGTAGGAGAATGTAAAAAAACAATAAAGGACAGCTCTATATAATTACACTTATTATACTAATATAATAACTCTAAAACCTTGCAATCGTTGCCAAGGCCTTGACCGTCTCCTCAGAAGTTTGCGAAAGCGTCGCGCGGGTTCCTTTCGATCGTAGGTAACTTATGCATCTCTTTCTCGATTCCTTCGAGCTCAGTGTCCGTCACATTGAGCCGCACCTCAATCCTTTTCTATGTCATTTTTCCTAACCTTCCCATGGTGAAAGTGCTCTAATACCAAGTTGTGAGGTATCCTCACAATGATATATTGATAATCAGAGAAATAGCCAAAGCGATGCAAAAACTCCCAGCCAATTCGAGAGGGCTGGTAATCTCTCCCCTCTCTAGCTTTCAGCTATCAACGAAAATAAGCATAAAAACAACTAACACAAAAGTAGACTATATATATAAGGTAGGCATAACAGAAAACAATGCCACAGCTGGTCCCCTCCTCGCGCACTACCTCCTAAACGAAATGGATTTTGCAGGGAATGTTGGAGCTACATTTCCCTTTTTACCCCTTCGTACATATTGCAAGATAATTGGAGGCCTAACAAATTCTTCTTTGTTCAGCTTCATGGTTAGTTGTGGTAATATTTCCATTCAAGAAATCCAATAACATTCCTCCAAAGAGGGACCATACTTTTGAGTTTATGGCATTAGAAGCAAGGCGTCCTAGTCATTTACTAACTACACCACTACCATTTCTTCAATCTTCACGTTTGTGAATAGTTTATGTGAGGTATCTTCCTCACAACTAGTATTAATTCACAAAATAGTTGATTACACAACAAAGATTACAAGCAAATCCACGCCTCTCGAGGGGGTGGTTCTCTCCTCCTTCGTATCCAAGATACAAGCTAACACAAAACATAACATAAGAAGCAACAACAAACACTAAACAACCTTAAATAAAAAAGATAAGCTTACAATAGAACTTTTCCTCCAATAGCTAAAAACGGTCACAACCCCACTGAAGGTGAAATCCCTTTTTACTCCTTCTAACATAAGTTTTGACTATTGGGGGACTAACAGTTTAGCGTTACCCTGGCCTATGGTTGTTCAAAGGATCTTTGAAAACCGACTCGACCAGATCGACATTGGTCGGTCGGTTTGAAAACTGAGTCTGTCGATGTCATAAGGCTTCTCAAGATTTACTTTGAGTAAGAAGTCTTTCTCATTTCTAGCTCTATAATCTTCCACCGCTTTAGTTGCTACTAAAATAACATCGATAATTTGTCTTCCCTGAACGAAGGCCGCCTGGCAGCCACTGATGGTTAGCGAAAGGGCTTTTTTTAACCTTTCGGCCAGCACCTTAGCAATCAGCTTGTAAGGAGAGGTGATCAAGCTTATTTTTCTATTGTCCCTTACTTTGGAGGCTTTTTTCTTCTTAGGAATTAGACATATGTAGGTTTCGTTGGTTCTCTTATTATTAATGCCGTTTTGAAAAAATTCTTGGAACACCTCTACTATATCCGGCTTTAAGATGTTCCAATAATGTCGCGTCCATAGTGTCCCCAGGGTAGGGTACCCAACCCTATCCTTATACTATAGATCGTTTTGGCTATATACTTGAACTTGATCCAATTTTATGTCTCTACATATAGTTCGAGTATTCATATTATAGCGAAGGGTCTTGGATTCGTTCAGTCATTTCCTCAGCCTCCATGCTGAAATCAATAGAAGAAGGGACTTTGGTTAGATCCATGGTAAGTCTAGGTAATTTAGTGTAAACGAGTTCAAATGGGGACTTCCCTGTGGTTCTATTCTTCATGTGATTATAGGAAAATTCGGCTTGAGCCAATGTCATGTCCCATTGTTTTGGTTTTTCCCCACTTTGGCATCGAATCAAATTCCCTAGCGTTCTGTTTGTGACCTCTGTTTGCCCATCAGTTTGAGGGTGGCTAGTTGATTTATCCTTGATGTCATTAAAGCTCCGATTTTGTTGACTAACCCAAGAAAATTGTCCCTTTTAAGACTATTGGTCAAAGGAGCTACAATAGTACTAAAATTTCGGATGAACTTTCGATAAAAAGAAGCTAGTCCCAGAAAACTTTGTAATTCTGTAATAGTTTTGGGCTCCCCCCATTCGTTTATAGCCTTAGTTTTGGAAGGATCCATTTTTATTTGATTGTGACCAATTATATAGCCAAGGAATGATATTTCATTAGTAGCAAAGGAACATTTTTTAAGATTGATGACTAAGGCATTGGTCTGTAAGGTAGAAAACAGGGTTCTAATATGCTCTAAATGCTCCTAAAAACTATGGCTATAAACTAATATGTCATTAAAGTATACGACAATGAACTTGTTAATAAATGGAGATAATACCTGGTTCAAAGCCGCATGAAAGTACTTGGAGCGTTGGATAAGCCAAATGGCATAACAAGCCATTCAAATAAACCTTCGTTAGTCTTAAAAGTTGTTTTCCATTCATCTCCTGGGCGTATTCTGATTTGATGGTACCCGCTCTTTAAGTCTATTTTTGAGAAAATGGTGGCACCTCCAAGTTGGTCCAAGAGGTCATTAATCCGAGGAATTGGGAACCTATACTTTACTGTGATTTTGTTTATTGCCCGACTGTCGACACACATTCGCCAACTGCCATCTTTCTTAGGTATTAATAAGGTTGGGACTGCACACGGGCTCAAGCTTGGTTGTATGTGTCCTTTACCGAGTATCTTTTGCACATGATTGTGGAGAATTTGGTATTCTGTTGGGCTCATCCTATAATGAGGTAAGTTTGGAAGTGTAGCTCCTGGGAGTAAATCAATTGAATGTTGTATAGTACGTAAAGGAGGGAGATGGTCTGGAGTTTCCACTATATTGTTGAATTCTTGCAGCAATTGTTGGACCTCGATAGGAATGGCAATAGTAGAATCAGTGTTAGTGAAATCTTTGACAACCAAACCAAGAATATGTGACTGTTTTTCAGTAAAGAAAATTTTTCCCAAAGATAGGGTGAAGAGTTGACCTTTCTTTGATGAATTAGACGTTGGAGCTAGCTGTTTTGCTGGGTTGAGTGGTAGGAGTACTATCTTTTTTCCCATCCACAGAAATTCATAGGTATTGTCCCTTCCTTTACGTGTTGCTTGAACATCATATTGCCATGGACGTCCCAAAAGTATATGGCAAGCATCCATATCCAACACATCACATATTATTTGGTCTTTGTAACTTGCTCCAATTGACAAAGAAATGGTACTTGTATGAGTTACCTGAGCTTCACCTCCTTTCTTGATCCAACTCACTTTGTAGGGTGTCGAATGAGGATGTAATGGAAGATTTAGTGCAGATACTAGCTTGCTGGCCACCACATTTTCAGTGCTTCTGCTATCAATGATCACATTGCATATTTTTCCGTTAATTGTGCATCGAGTCTTGAATAAGGCATGTCGCTGATAACTCTGATCGGTTTTGGGAGCTAGAAGAAGTCTTTGAATTACTAAAGAAAGTGGTTCACCGTCATCTGGTTCAATAAAGTCCAAATTGTCATCACTATCGGCTTCGTCTTCATCATCTTGATATTCTACATTGTCTGCAATTGCAAGAGTCTTTCGTTGAGGGCATTCATTGGATAAATGGCCCGATTGATTGCATCGAAAACACTTCCCTAGAGTCGGCCTAGAATATGTGTTTGAGACCCGTCATGTGGTTGGATTATCAGAGTTCTTGGCGTCCCTTGCTGTGTTGATCTCCACATGCTTTCCCTTGAGTGCTGCCATCGTGTTCTGCTGCAAGGTTTGGTCGCCAAGTGCAGCTTTGTTGATATTGCTAGTTTGTTCAACTGAAGTCCGTCTGGAGTATGTTCTTTTGAAGTGATTGGCAATCTGTTCTTCAATTACTGCTGCAGCGGAAATGGCTTCATTTAAATAACCAATCGATTGCAAAGAAAGTTGTTTTTTAATGTCATTTCGAAGGCCTCCTTTATATCTTGCAACTAAATACTGTTGGCTCTCTCCAAGATTTGTTCTTGCCCCTAACCGATGGAATTCTTTTGTGTATTCCATGACTGATCTAGTCCCTTGTTTGCAATTTTGATATTGATCATATAGGATTTGTTCGAAATTCATAGGCAGGAATCTTTTCTTCATCAATCTTTTCATTCTTTCCCATCTTCGAATCGGTCTTTTCCCATCTCTGGCAGTTGAGTTCCAATTGATCCCACCATGCTTGGGCTCCTCCTTTTAATTTTAAAGCCACTAATTTAACCTTTTTGGTCTCGGGTGTGTTCATGTAGTTGAAAAAAAATTCTACATGTCTAACCCATTCTAAGAAGGCCTCGATCTCCATCTTCCCACTATATGTCGGTATGTTAATCTTCATTTTAAAATTGTTTTCTTGCTGATGTTGATACTGATAATTTTGTTTGCCTTCCCTTAGCTTTTCTTGATAATCATAGTCTTCTTCACTAGAGTTGTCCTCGATCCATTCAGGTTGCCTTCTAAATAAAGGGTTTTGTTTGAATTCTTGCCCCATGCGACGTTCTTCATAGAATCTTGGGGTGGATTTATTTCTTGGGATACTTTCTGTTCCGCGGCTTGTCTTTCTTGCCACTGTCTTGATCTAAAATCTTCCCTCTGATGATCTTGCTGCCTTCTTTCTAAATTTATGTGAGCTCTCGGGTCAACATCTTGTTGGTCCGATCTGCAGCCCATTTTTTCGCAAATCATCTCCAAAATTTTCTTTATCTTGCCCACATCATTTTTCAACACCTTCGTGTCTTGTTCAACCGACAGCAAGCGTACGGTTAATCGTGGTGAGAGGATGGTGGTAGGTTCCGTCTCTTTTCCAGCCGAGGAAGAATCGTCCATGATGTTGGTCGAAACTTTCTTGGTTGCCATAAGATTGCCCAAAGTCTTATCGCTATGATACCAATCTTGGTGTAGCCGAAACTAGTAGTAATTATAATGAATGAATGATGTCTTTATTAATGAGCTCCATCCTTTAAATAGGCATGGAGACTAACTAGAATTAGTTACACATGTGTTGTGCACATGACTTACATAAAATAGGAAGCTAAAATAATAAAATACATAAAATAGGCTACACCAATTAAACCCAACATTTTCATCACTGTATGAAGCATACTGGTTTCCCATCATTGCACGACTGCCTTGATGACCGAATCACGACCGTTCAAGAAGGTGGTTTTCAGGACATCTTCTGATAAATGCGGTAACGACGCCACTAATAGCTCAAAAGCTTTCCAATACTCTCTCACCATGGTTTCTTGCTTAACGACTAAAAACTTGGCCAGGACACTTCCCTAATGGGCAACTTGAAACCTCTCCAGTAACCGGATTTTGAAGTCCTGCCATCCCGCGAAAGGTTCGCGTTCCTCCAATCCCCTGTACCTGTCGTCTCTGAAGAGCCACGAATCCAGGTCATCACCTCCGAAAACAGGCATCTCCACCTTCTTCAACTTAAGGTGTACGCTACCAGTCCCTCCGATAGCCCCCTTCTTCACACTACCACACGTAACCGAAGGAGATGCGTCAACGCCCTGGTTTTCTGTTTCCTTCATCGATTCCTCCAATCCCCTGTAACTTAAGGCGTACTCTACCAGTACGCTACCAAGTTTGTGAAAGCTTTGTCGGGTTCCTTTCGATTGCAGGTAACTGATGCATTTCTTTCTCGATTCCTTCGAGATCAGTGTCCGTCACATCGAGCCTCACCTCAATCCTTTTCTGTGTCATTTTTCCTAACCTTCTCTGGGTGAACGTACTCTAATACCAAGTTGTGAGGTATCCTCACAATGATATATTAATAATCAGAGAAAAAGCCAAAACGATGCATAAACTCCCGGCCAATTCGAGATGGCTGGTAATCTCTCTTCTCTCTCTAGCTTTCAGCTATCAACGAAAATAAGCATAAAAACAACTAACACAAAAGTAGACTATATATATATAAGGTAGGCATAACAGAAAACAATGTCACAGCTAGTCCCCTCCTCACGCACTGCCTCCTAAACGAAACGGATTTTGTAGGGAATGTTGGAGCTGCATTTCCCTTTTTACCCCTTCGTACATATTGCAAGATAATTGGAGGCCTAAGAAATTCTTCTTTGTTCAGCTTCACGGTTAGTTGTGGTAATATTTCCATTCTTTTTTGGGAAAAATACCCTTTTGGTCTCTGAGATTTAGGTTAGGTTTCATTTTGGTCCCTGAGTTTTCAAACTCGATAATTTAGTCCCTGAGGTTTGGATTTCGTTTCATTTTAAGTCCTTTCATCTATTTTTCCGTTAACTCCTAACAGAAAGCTGATGACTTTTGTTTTTTATTAAAAATATATATACTTATTATTATTATTATTATTTATTATTTCTAATTTTAATAAAAAAAACATTTTTATTTAGCCGATGAGAGGCGTCGATGGCTATGGAGATTAGGGTTTGTGGTAGGAAAGAGAACAGTGTCGGGGAAGAAGATGGAGTACACAGAAAAAAGAAAAATAGAAAAAGGAAAAGGAAAAGAATAAAAAATAATTTAAAAAGAATAGTTTATTTTAATAATTAAAAAAATATTATTATTATTATGATTTAAATAAAAGATATGTGCCACATCAGCATTCCGTTAATATTTAACGGAAAATGGATGAAGAGACTAAAATGAAATGAAATTCAAACCTCAGGGAATAAATTGTCGAGTTTGAAAACTTAGGGGCCAAAATGAAACCTAACCCAAACCTCAGGGACCAAAAGTGTGTTTTTTCCTTCTTTTTTTAACATGTGAGGTGGGGGTTTTGAACCACGGACCTCTTGGACATTAGTACAAACTTTATGTTAGTTGAACTATGTTCACGTTGACCCTAAATACATTTGAAATCAATATATTTTGTATCTCATTTAAAATGCAAAATTTAGTCACCAAGTTAAATGTCTCATCATTTTTCAAAAGTTAGGGACTAAACCGTCAGACTATTAAACTTAAGGGCTAAATAAAATCCTGACTCAAAACTTAGGCATCAAAATTATATTTTACCCTATTATTCAAATTACTATTCTAGTGTGTATTCAGTGTTATATTTGTTAAATTACAATTTTAGTCATTGAAATTTCAAAGTTTCCATTAAATCTTTTGAACTTTCATGTGTGTTGTAAAATTTCATATTCTACCTGTTTAAAATCCGTGAATAGGAATCTATTGAATTTACCTTCTTTCATTTAATAGTCTATGGTAGCTATTCATGTTCCATTATTTATCAATTTCCTTACTGTTTCCATAAACTTTGTTATGAGAAAATTTGTTCTATTTGTCTTTCCTTTTTGTTTGTTATATATTTGTGTAAGTCTCCTTTTTCCCTCGCTTTCGTTCTCTGTTGGGTGAGCAAGGGTAAACCCCCTCCCATTTTAGTCAGGAATCGTGTGATTAACTCCTCGGAATTCTTTTTCTTGTGATTTTGCGTTCATCCAGTGTGAAATCAGTACGGTTTCAGCCCTCCTCAACGTTGTCTCTCCTCTGTTTGGCTTCAATCTGCGAATACCAGCACAATTCTTCTACGTTTCAACAATTTCGGTAAGTTCCGGCACTAACCCATTCCTTATTGGCATCGAACTTAAGTTACCCATGACCCAAAAAGCGTTAATCTGAGTTACCCACTCTGTATCGCCTCTTAAATTGCAGGTTCTGGCCATTTTGGACACTGTACAACACGTAATCATCACTATTTGGTGCTGATCGGTAAGTTCCAGCGGCCTTAAAGGCTTTAGAAACTGCCTTAGTTAGTTTTAGAATAGTTTATAACCATTAGTGCTCTTTAAAGTGTAGTTTGGACCCAATTCGAACTTCGGACGATATTTATTCAAGGTATTTCAGTGCTGATCGATTAATTCCAACAAGGTTCCCGCCCTTGTTCGGTAAGTTTCAGCACCTTACAGCATGTTTTAGGTCCCTTTAAAAACCTATGTTAAGTGTTGGGAAAGTTGTTAGGTTGTTCCCTAACCTCTAGAAGGTCTTTATTGTGTTCGTAGGTCCGCTTAGAGTCTATTCTAATTTTTTCCAACAAGTGTTAGTTGGATTTAGGAGCGCTCTTAAGCTATTTGAAAGTAGTTTCTATCTGGATGGGCTTGTTTGTTTGTGCATGTCGTTTGTTTTACTTGCTTGTTATTATATGTTGTGTTAATAAGTATGTAGCTCGCTATGTGGATAAGCACGAAGCTTTGTTTGATTCTTAAGCATGTTGCTTTGTTGATTCATAAGCTAAGAAGCACAAACACTGACACGCGACACGGACACGGCGACACGTCAATTTCCAAAAAAGTAGGACACGACACGTTGGGGACACGTTAATTTTTTTGTGTGTTCCTCTATATTTAAACATCAAAACAAGAACTTGAGAACTAGAAGCCACCGGCCCGTCGTGACGTGATGGTGAATGCCGAACAGCTTTATCGCGTGGAGGCCGAGACTTGGTTGTTTCTATCTTGGTCTCACTCTCAACTCATAGAATGGTGGAAAAGAAATCGTGCAGAAGACCAAAAATATTGTGGGGAAGATGAGAAGACTTAAAGGCAAACAAAGTGGCTCTTTTTTTAACCGTGGGTGGGTTGTGAATGAGTGGGTTTATTTTAAACGGTGATTAAATTTTAAAAACCGGCCCTTTTTTTTTAAAACGTGTCCCTCGTGTGTCGGAGGCATGTACCTCGCGTGTCGGACACGCACTTCGCCATTTTAGAGGTGTTCGTGCTTTATAGTTCATAAGTATGCTGCTTTGTGTTAATTCATGAGCATGAGGTATTGTTGTTGGTGGGCTATGCTGCATGTGAGTTGTGTCTGCATAGTGTATGTTCATGAGGTATTGCATGTGACTACCTTGCTGAATGTTCATGTGTTGGGTGGGTTTGCGAAATGTGATTGCATGAAGTGATTTCTGCATCACGCTCCGCAAACCCACCCAACACATGAACATACAGCAAGCATGATGTGTGAATTCATGTTGTCGTCCTGTCATTGCATGTGTAGTATCATTTGTTTCTCGTTTAAAAGTATGTTTGGTTTATCACTTAAAAAGCATGTTGGTTGTTGTATCCCTTTTAAAGCATGATGCTTGCGTGTGAATAGCATGTCGATGTGATTGTTTGTTTTTGGTGGCTCGTCAGGTGTGAGCTACTTACCAGTACTGTGGTTGTACTGATACCCCTCTCGTTTCTTCCCCCCAACATTTTCAAATTATGTAGGTGTTGGCGAGTTTTATGTGCTCGGTGATGTAGATGAGGAGGTGCACAAGGGATGATCACATAAGTTCATTTACCTATTTATTTTCTTTCTGTTGGATAGGGTAGTTCTTTGACCAATTGATGATAGGTCGAACCTATAATTTGTAGCTAGGTTGGATTAATTTTTTTTGTTGTCGAGCATGTGTAGATTTTCATGTTTCCATTAGGTTGTAAATATGTAAATGGTTGATAAAGTTGAACAGTTTCTATGAAGTTAAGAGCATGCTTACACTAAAAAAGTTGTAGTTTTGTTGTTGGTTGAAGATACGAGATCTGGCTCGTATGTTATGGTGGAGTTGTGGAGTGGATTGGATTTCTATAGAAGTGTTATTTTGTGTTTATCAGGTGAATTAAAAAATTTTGGTTTTGTCCTATGTATGCCGTTATGCTGTCGAAATTTTCGGAGCTCACGGTTAGTTTGAATATAGGAATTTAGTAATGTCACTAGGCTAGAATAATAAAACCTGAAGCATTACCAATTTCTCTCCTCTATGGTCTATCCCCGTTGATATTGAAATTTTCAATTCCTCTCCTTGTTTGTTGTTTCTCACTCTCATTTCTTTCATTTCATGAGAGCAAAGTAAATATTTGAGTTTTGTTGATTTTTGTATCTGATATTTTTTTTTTTTTTGTTAAAAATCACTTTTGGTTCTTGAACTTTCATGAAAGTAACAATTTGGTCTCTAAACTTTGATTTGTAACGATTTAGTTCATGTACTTTCAATTTGTAACAATTTAGTCCCTAAACTTTAATAAGTAGCAATTTAATCCCAGTACATTCAAATTTTAACAATTTAGTTCGTATTGTGAAACTTAATGTAAATTTTCATGAAATTTCTTACATAGATAGATTAATAAACTAATTTGGAGTCCAATATGTTTATAAGCTACAAAGTTTAATCATTAAAGAATAAAAATCGACATTTAATTTGATAAATTTTTTTTGCGACAATGATTAAATTGTTACAGATTTGAAAGTACAGTGACTAAATTGTTACAAATTTGAAAGTACAATAACTAAATTGTTACAAAATTTAAAGTATATGGACTAAATCGTTACAAATCAAAGTGCAGAGACCAAATTGTTGCTTTCACGAATGTTTAGAGACAACAAATGATTCCTTTTTTTTATGGTGTCTAAATTGTTTGGATGATTGGCCTCTTAACGGTAACCTCTTTGAAGTTTCTAGAGTTTGGTTAAAAATAATATATATCGTCTCCATATCTATGTTACTTTTCTTTTTTTGCCATCAGTAAGTTGATTTAAAAACTAAACAAGTCGTGATACCAAAAATCTTTTCAAAACTGAATTTTATAATTTTCTAAAAGAAACTCATAAAACAAACAATTAGCCCTGTTCAAAAGAATGAATTTACACAATATAGTTTTGTCCGGACAAAAAAATTGATGTTGTTCAACGCCAATGATTTAGAAGGATTGAAAGGTATCAATTTCATCACATTATCTAATTTAAGGTTCAATTGATTGAAATTTAAGGTTCTTGATATGTGTGCATATATATATATATATATATATATATATATATATATATTACACAGGTTCATGTAGCAATGATTCAAGGTGTCTACAATTTTACAATTGTTAAATTGCAATTTTTGTTATTGGAATTTTGAAGTTGTGTTTTAGGTCTTTAAATTTTCAGGTGTGTTTAATAAGTTTTTGAACTTTCAAATTTTTGTTTAATGGGTCTACGTCATATTTTACTTTTTTTATTTTTAATTCGTGGAATTTTTTTTCTTTTTTTTTTTTTGGCATCCATTGATTTGTTCGATAAAACCCATATATGCTTGGGATTGACTATAATCACAAGTATTTTAAGCTAAACAATTTAATTATAATTAATTAGTTTCGTAAAAGTATTTAGTTAGGGATCATTTAGGAGAAATTCTTAACTTACAAAAGAATTAAATCGGACTAATTATGGTGTCTATATATATATTATGAAAATTCAAAATTCATATTAAAGATTAATGATAATTTTTTCGTGTATTGATTTTTTTTTTTTTTTTTTTGACATGTAGATTGATAGGTAGCTCTATAATTGATGTGTTCTTACTTTCTAAATTATATTAACTTAGGATTCGTTTGATAACCACTTTTTTTTTTTTTTTTTTGGTTTTTGAAAATATAAGCACTCCTTTCACCTATACATTTATTTGGTTTGTTATCTACATCATTCCCTTGGTTTCAAATGTTAAGTCAAATTTTGGAAAGAAAAAAAAAAGTGTTCAAAAACTTTTTTTTGGTTTTGGAATTTGGTTAAGAACTTTAATTTTTTTCCTAACAAAGGTGAACTATGGTAAGAAAATTGAGAAAAAACAAGCATAGTTTTCAAAAACCAAAAACCAAATGGTTATCAAATGCGGTCTAAATTGTTGTGTATAAAATATTGATATATAGTTGACCTTTCAATAAGAGTTTCACAATAGGGATTAAATTATTATCAAATTTTAACTATATAGACAATTATTAGATATTAGAATTCCTTAGCTAAGTTACAAATTCTGAACTATGATGGTTAAACGATTGCATAGTAAATGGGTCAAACCAAGTCTCTAGTAATATAATTATGATTAGTGACATAATCGGTTTTCCTAAATTATAAAATTAATAATGTTTATGACACTTTGGATTGTCTAACATAGTTATCTTGTGTCCCGTCGAGTTATAGTTTTAACTGGCAAGGAAGAATTTGATCATGTTTGTGTATATATGAGTGTAATGTCAAAAAAATCTTGGAGTTCATCTATAAAACGATCTAACCCTGTTTTCCAACTAGGTGTACTGCAATTCGATTTTCAAATTGATTTAATAAATACTAAAAAAAGCTAAAGTACCAAAAATTATGCCTTAATCTTTTCATGTTTCTTTTACCACGATACATAATTTAGGGTGTGTTTGGTTTAATTTTTCAAGTGTTTAAATTTGAAAAAAAAAAAATCATTTTGAAAAAATTTCTAGTGTTTGGCAACCATTAACAATGGCTTATTAGAAAATGAGATTGATAAATAAATCATTTTGAGAGAAACACTTGAAACCAATTTTTTTAAAAAGTCTTTAGTATACAATAGTTTGTGTGTATAAAAACACCTATGAAAAAATACATCTAAACATATGAATGTTAAAATATTAAACAAACTTTATACAAAATGTTTTTTAAAAAATACATTATTGAAAAACATTTAAATTAAAATGTATTCGAAACAGATCATTAATTTATTTCTAGTTGAAATTTGAAGGGAATAATTTTATTTATTTTACTTTTCCAACTATGATCATCCAATATTTAAAAAAAAAATTATCATAAATCGATACTATTTTTCTCAAAACTTTATTTTGATATTGTAAAGATATAATCTACTAAAAAATGTTATCAACTATATAATTGTTTTCTTTTAAAATAAGTTAAAAGTATTGGAATTCATCACAATGAAATGTTAAATTATTAAAGTAAAAAATTGTATATAAATTTAAATTATATTAAATTAATATAAACTGATTTGAAGATAGGAAATGATATTGTTGAAATAACCATTTTAAAACATTTTCATACAGAAATCTTGCAAACTAAGCATCACATAAGTAAACACATCATTTTCCTACTTTGAACTTCACGTTCTCAATTTTGTAATTTTTCATTTATGATTTGTTTTCCAAATAACTTTCAAATTCTTCCAATTTTTTTTTTAACTATCTTGAGTTATGTTCTCATAAACAACACATAAGCAAACACATCAATTTCCATCCATGAATTTAACAACAAAAATCTTTGAGAGTCGATTTGAAACATACTTCAAAATTCAAGAATTAAAATGAAAATGGACTAGTAAACAACGTAATAATATCAATCTTATCATGAATGAATCAATCATGAAAGGCGAGTCTACAAACTTTTAATCTATAACATTGAATTTTGAACCATGTATGAATTCAATCAATGTTCAAGCAAAATATTTCATGATTCTAATTTAACATTAATGTACTTTTAGAAGCATTGATTCTAAAGATTTTTTTTTTTTTTACTTTTGACCATTTCTTGACATTTTGTTTTACATGTCTTGAGTACATTTTGTTTCTCTGCAGCTTGTTTATCAATTTATTCGCAACAAATGTGACACCAAGGGAGGAGGATGTCAAAATTGTTATGCAAATGGCAGAAGAAGTTGTTCATGCCTAAGAGAGGGATCCTTCTGCATTTGCAAATCGTGTGAAGGAGCTTAATTAATGGAAACTCCTACTTTTTTTATGGTATGCTCGTTACCATGCTTTTAAAGTTCTATTGGTTTTTTTCTATCGTATTAACTTATTTTCATTTTTATTTCTTACTCTCCAGCCTATTAGGTTAAGTGTGACACGCCCCGCCCCAGATTATCCTAACCAACCTCGGACGTGACGTGTTGACAATGAAATCCCAACTAACCACAAACTTCATTGTCTACTATGTATGAACTGAATTGACTATGAAAAAGAATTTTCATAACGTGACTAGCAATGGTTTATTAAATGAAAATAAATCATGGAAATTTCGGCAGAGTTTCCTCTAAAATTTGGATATCTGATCCACCTGAAAGCAAGATTTAACACTCCCAAATAATCATAGTATAGAATCCAACACCAGCACCCAAGCCGGTTCAGAGTTTACAACCATGGTACAGTCAACTATACAAAACAACGTCTAGTTTTCAATCACAAAACCACCCTAACAACCATGATCATACATCACCATGAAGTTGCTAGCCATTCTAGTTACAAAAAAAAAATGATACATCTATAAATAGTGCAAAATGACATGCAACCTATTGAGTCTGGTGGCAGATATCAACTCTGGTAGGCTCGTCAGGAACTCAACTACTACCTGGTGGAAAAAAGGTTTAGAAAGAAAAAGGGTGAGCTAATAAGCCCAGTGAGTGGTGAGAATTTATATATAAAAAGAGATAAGATATGACTTTTTAGAAAACTCATGACTAACATAGTTGCAATCACAATCTTTTAGAAACAATATAGATTTTTGAGGAATAAAACCTTGAGATACCAAATAAAGTCTTTTGCAAGTTAAAACGTGAAATGTCAAAAAATCAAAAACACTGTAGCATAAGCATTTGGAAAGATAAACCATCATGGGCTATGTGAAGTTTTTCCATCACTAATAGTTGTACCCGAAACTGGTCATACTATATACGGAGAAACTCGACGTATAAAGCAGAGCAACTGGTCATACTACATATCGAGTAGTCTTAAGATATGTAGCAGAGCAAATCTGGTCATACCACACATCGAGTAATCTCAAGATGTGTGGCAGAGCTATCCTGGTCATACGCGCGCAGAGCAACCCCCAAAGGGCAAAACACCTTGACACACGGCCCAAAGCCTATGTGTGTGCCGAAGTGGGTCCCAAAGACCTTATACATATCATACATACCCCACGGAAACACATTCACGCAAGTGCATTGGGAACTCACCATGGGTACAAACTCTAGTGGTTTGAAAACAATGTCAACATTATAATTATAAGCTCTCAAACCACACTAGCATCATAATCGTTTTAAAAGAATGCATTGTAAACCAAACATCATACTTGAGAAATTTCCATGTCATAGTCAAATTCACGACATCAATAAAACATTGAAATTTATTAAGTTTCTCATCTCAAGCAAATCATATTTCAAACACTTCATTCACTTTAAAACTTCCAAATATTTGAAATGTATAGCTATACGATCGTAAAATTTCAAAATAACTTGGGCCTTGTCGATAGGCTAAAATCTTAAAGCTTCAAAACCATAATTCACCTTTCTACAATAGTCTTAGAAATAGTCATAATCCTCAACAACCAACTCATTTGTACAAATATATACATATATATCATAATTGACTTCAAACTCAAATTTCATTAATTTCTAAATAAGAAAAGTATTCTGAAGAATAACCACTCACTACACTATTGATGAGAGAGGTTTGGGTCGTAGGCGGTCCCGATCTCTGCTTGGCCTGAAATAATAATTACCCAAGTATTAACGGTTTTTCAATCTCCATATTAAAACACATCACTAGCTTATACCAAGCTTTAGCTTCTTTTTAACACTTGGAATAACTAAAACTTTCATGAACTTGACCTCCAACTACCATGTAATTAATATCATATTTCTAAAATAAAGTTTCTAATAACTCCATTTTGCCCATCTTCATAATAAGCTTAATTCTTTTCATTTCTTCTCTTCTTCTCCATGAGCATTACCCCTTGAAAGCTTGCAACCCAGCAATCCTATGAATACCCATCATCAATTTCTTCCCCCTTTCTTTTTTTTTGGCTTAAACTATGGGTTTTATCTAGTTTTTCTCTCTTTGAACTCAACCCATTATGAATCTCCTAGGTTTCAAACTAATCCATGGAGTATCCAAGTCAAAGAAGAAAAACCCACCAATGAAACTCTTTTTTTTTTTAGCTTCTTAACTTGTGCAAAAGTTCAAACCAAGAACAAGAACTTACCCAATACTTGAATCCAAGGTTGCGTGCTTCTTCCCTTCCGAAATCGTTCAAGAATGCCCAAATTCTTGGCTCCCCTTTTGCTTCCGTCTCCCTCCTTTTCTCTCTTTTCTCCCCCTTTTCTTTTTCTTCTTTTTCTTTCCCCGAGTCTGCCTTCCCCTCTTCTAATTTCTTTTTTTTTTTATTAAGTAAAGCTTCCAACGGAAGCTTTACCATCCATTTCTTCTTTTTCTTTTTTTTTTTTTTTATTTAAGTAAAGCTTCTGCTGGAAGCTTTACATTTCCTTTTTCTTTCTTTCTTTTTTTTTTTTTTTTTTTTTTAAAGCTTCCACTGGAAGCTTGCTTTTCTTTTCTCCTTTTTTTTTTTTTAATCTTATTATTAATATTATTATTATTATAACCAATTAGAAATAGGTATTACAAATATTACCCTCTTTTTGGAAATTTCGTCCTCGAAATTCAGTCACGTGCATTAAGCGAAAAGCTGAGGGTATTTGATACGCATCTGCTCCTCACTTTCCCAAGTTGCCTCCTCCATTGCATGATTCTTCCATAAGACCTTAACCAAGGGAATAGTCTTATTTCGTAACACTTGTTCCTTTTTGTCTAAGATTCGCACGACCTCTTCTTCATAAGATAAGTTTTCTTTCAATTGCACCGGTTGAGTCTCAAGGACATGTGATGGATCCGAGATGTACTTACGTAACATTGAAACATGGAATACATCATGAATTCGAGAGAGCTCCATTGGTAAAGCCAAACGATATGCCACTGGCCCAATACGTTCAAGAATCTCGTAGGGACCGATATATCTAGGGCTCAATTTTCCCTTCTTACCAAACCTCAATACACCCTTCCAAGGAGATAACTTGAGAAAGACTTTATCACCAACCTCAAATTCTAAATCTCTTCGACGCTTATCTGCATAACTCTTTTGTCGGTCTTGTGCCCTTTTCAAATTTTCTTTGATTACTTCCACCTTTTCTACAGTGATTTGCACAAATTCTGGACCCATCAATTTCCTCTCACCAACTTCATCCCAACAAACTGGAGTTCTACACTTCCTACCATACAATGCCTCAAATGGTGCCATTCCAATGCTCGAATGGTAACTATTGTTATACGCAAACTCCATTAGTGACAAGTGAGTATCCCAACTTCCTTTAAATTGCAAAACACAAGCTCTTAACATGTCCTCCAATGTTTGTATAGTCCTTTCTGATTGTCCATCTGTTTGAGGATGAAATGCTGTACTAAAATGTAGCTTGGTACCCAATGCTTGTTGTAAACTAGGCCAAAATTTAGAAGTGAACCTCGAGTCTCTATCAGAAACTATCGAAACTGGTGCTCCATACAAACTTATTATCTCATCAACATACAACTTTGCAAGTTTATCTAAAGAATAAGTGATCTTGATTGGCAAAAACCTTGCCGTTTTTGTTAATCTGTCCACAATCACCCAAATACCATCATAACCACTCTGTGCACGAGGAAGACCAAATAAGAAATCCATCGTAATATGCTCCCACTTCCATTCTGGAATTGGCAAAGAATTCAAAAGTCCTGCCACTCTTTGGCGTTCTGGTTTCACTTGTTGACAAATTAAGCATCTAGAAACATATTCTGCTATTTCTCTTTTCATGCCTTGCCACCAATAATGCTCCTTCAATGTTCGATACATTTTTGTACTACCAGGATGCATAGCATAACCTGAACTGTGGGCTTCATCAAGTATTTCCTTCTTTAAGTTTGGATTGTTAGGTACACATAACCTATCAAACTTGGTTAGTGCCCCATCGCCTCTCAACACATAATCTGATCGCTGATTATTTTTCACTTCTCCCTTAAGCTTATCAAGAACTGGATCATCAGATTGAGCCATTATAATCCTGTCAACCAAAACAGGCCTTACTCGAAAACTTGCAATTAAGGTTCCTAGCTCATCCACAGACAATTCTGCATTCATGCTACTGAATTCACCCATCAAGGAGAAACTCATGGCATTAGATGAGGTTACTGGACCATGCCCTTTTCTACTTAAGGCATCTGCAACCACATTAGCCTTCCCTGGATAATAATTAATGGTGCAATCATAATCTTTTAGTAACTCGAGCCATCTTCTCTGACGCAAATTCAACTCCTTTTGATCGAAGATGTATTTTAAACTTTTATGATCAGTATAAATATGGCACTTCTCCCCATATAAATAATGTCGCCAAACCTTCAAAGCTAACACTACTGCAGCTAGCTCAAGGTCATGAGTTGGATAATTGTGCTCGTGCTTCTTCAACTGCCTAGAAGCATAGGCTATTACCTTACCATTTTGCATTAACACACACCCCAAACCCTGATGAGAAGCATCACTGTAAATAATAAACTCCTCACCGGGCGTTGGAAGTGTAAGTATTGGAGCAGAAACTAACCTCTTCTTCAGTTCATGGAAACTTTGCTCGCACTTGTCAGTCCAAACAAACTTCGAATTCTTTCTAGTCAAGCTAGTCAATGGGAGAGCTAGCTTGGAGAATCCTTCAACAAAGCGACGATAATACCCAGCTAGTCCAAGGAAGCTATGAACTTCCGTAACGGATGTAGGTCGCTCCCATTTAACTACTGCTTCAATCTTTTGAGGATCAACAAATATGCCTTCTGCAGAGATTACGTGGCCCAAAAACACAACCTGATTTAGCCAGAATTCACACTTGCTAAATTTAGCATACAACTCCTTATCTCGTAATGTCTGTAATACAATTTTGAGATGTTCCCCATGCTCTTCTTTACTTTTGGAATATACCAATATGTCGTCAATGAACACAATCACAAATTTGTCTAAGTAAGAATGGAACGCCCTGTTCATGAGATCCATAAAGGCTGCAGGGGCATTAGTCAACCCGAACGGCATGACCAAAAACTCATAGTGCCCATATCGGGTCCTGAAAGCAGTCTTTGGCACATCTGTTCCTCTAATCTTAAGTTGATGATACCCTGATCGTAAGTCAATTTTAGAAAACATCGAGGCACCTTTCAACTGATCAAACAAGTCATCTATCCTAGGCAGAGGATACTTATTACGAATTGTTGCCTTATTCAACTGCCTATAATCGATACATAACCTCATCGTACCATCCTTTTTCTTCACAAACAACACTGGTGCACCCCATGGAGATGCACTAGGCCTAACAAAACCCTTATCAACAAGCTCTTGTAACTGTAGCTTCAATTCTTTCAATTCCGTTGGGGCCATTCGATATGGTGCTTGTGAAATAGGAGTCGTACCTGGTATCAAATCAATCACAAACTCTACTTCTCGATCAGGTGGTAACCCAGGCAATTCTTCTGGAAATACATCTTGAAATTCCCTAACCACAGGTATATCTTCAATCTTTGATTTACTGATCACCTCAGTGTCAACTATATGAGCCAAGTAAGCTGAACAACCTTTCCTAAGCAGTTTACCAACCTTCAATGCTGATATCACACACGAAGGCACAATTTTTCTCTCACCCCTAAAAGTAACTTCAGTTTCTCCTGGTCGTTTAAACACAACTTCTTTTTTGAAGCAATCTACTGTGGCATGATGTGCAGATAAGAAATCCATCCCCAAGATAACATCAAAATCATGAATATCCAAGGGTATCAGATCAACGTTCAACTCCCTATCACCAACTATGACCGTACAATTTCGATAAACACTATTCGCCAACAAGGATTTTCCAATTGGAGTAGCTACTATTAAATCATCCAGTAAGGACTCTGAGACCTTATTAATTCCAACAGAAAATACAGGATTTTCCAATTGCACTCAACGACTTTGATCTGAAGCCTGATGACCCTCGATGTCTGGGTTTAAAATTCCCTCGGTCTGCCACTCCTGTGGTAAACCTTCTGTTACCGCTTTGAAATTGTTTACCACCAGAGGCATTAGTAGCGCCTCCTGGAAAGCCACGTACATTCTTTGAGGGCTCTCTTTGACTCTTACCTTCAGATTTGCTTTTTTCAACCCTCAAAGCTGCTTCTACCAACTTTCCGAATTCCTTCCATTCCACTGTGGTGGTGGAACTTCGAATCTCTTCCCTTAGGCCATCTTCAAACCTCTTGCACTTATCAATCTCATCTTCGATGATAGTCGTAGCATACTTCAAGAGCTCAACATACTTCTTTTGATACTCTGCCACGGTCATTGATCCTTGTACTAATTTCAAGAATTCACTTCGTTTTGCATCCCTATAGGAATGAGGATAGTATTCATCATAAAAGGCTTTCTTGAACTCTTTCCATTCCATTACTTCTGATTCTTCTCGTCTGCTTCTCAATGATTTCCACCAGTCATCTGCCCCCCCTTGGAGTAAGAAGGTGGCTAGTCGTACTTTTCTATCTTCAGGGCATCCCATGACATTGAAACATTTCTCTATCATTTCCATCCACAATTCAGCGTCAGATGGGTCTGTCGTCCCAACAAACGTAGTTGCACCCAAAGCTTTTAGCCGCTCAATTCTAAAATTCTTCTCTGGGTCATTTCTGAGCATTCGCATCCCTACTGCTATGCCTTGCGCAATTCTCGCCGTCAATTGTTCATCTTCTTCATTTACATTTTCAGTTTGATTCACATGTTGGTGGCTAGATTCACCAACGGTTTCTTCTTCAACTGAATTTTGTCCATCAGAAGTTTGTTGAGTTTCAAAGTCCTGGAGCCTACGCGTTCTGCCACCTCGAGGCATGATTTCCTATAATGTAATGCATGTCACACAATCATCATGTTAGAAAATGCAACAACTACTGAACTAATGCAGGGTCTTAATGCTCTGATACCAAACTGACACGCCCCGCCCCAGATTATCCTAACCAACCTCGGACGTGACGTGTTGACAATGAAATCCCAACTAACCACAAACTTCATTGTCTACTATGTATGAACTGAATTGACTATGAAAAAGAATTTTCATAACGTGACTAGCAATGGTTTATTAAATGAAAATAAATCATGGAAATTTCGGCAGAGTTTCCTCTAAAATTTGGATATCTGATCCACCTGAAAGCAAGATTTAACACTCCCAAATAATCATAGTATAGAATCCAACACCAGCACCCAAGCCGGTTCAGAGTTTACAACCATGGTACAGTCAACTATACAAAACAACGTCTAGTTTTCAATCACAAAACCACCCTAACAACCATGATCATACATCACCATGAAGTTGCTAGCCATTCTAGTTACAAAAAAAAAATGATACATCTATAAATAGTGCAAAATGACATGCAACCTATTGAGTCTGGTGGCAGATATCAACTCTGGTAGGCTCGTCAGGAACTCAACTACTACCTGGTGGAAAAAAGGTTTAGAAAGAAAAAGGGTGAGCTAATAAGCCCAGTGAGTGGTGAGAATTTATATATAAAAAGAGATAAGATATGACTTTTTAGAAAACTCATGACTAACATAGTTGCAATCACAATCTTTTAGAAACAATATAGATTTTTGAGGAATAAAACCTTGAGATACCAAATAAAGTCTTTTGCAAGTTAAAACTGTTGGGTTTTATGCCCTAAAACTCGTAGATAGTGAATGTAACCGTTGACCGGATATTAATGAAATAATATTGATATATTTTTCCATTAATTGTTATTAGTTATTTTATATTTGTCTTTGCCTAATAATAACCCTAATCCAATAAACTAGACATCCAAGGCTGTAATATGAGTCTTGAACTATATGTAGCGACATATGGGATCATTGTTCAAGAAACAGCCTAAAGGGTCTATAGTATAGGGATAAGACTGGGTGCCTTATCCTGGTGACACTATGGATACGGCCCACTTTGTATTTGATACAAACGCTGCGATCCAACGCGTTCATGTAGGAGACATGCGAGTGGGGGTATCCTATGCAATGAGTTTGCATAAGACCGGATCGCGAAATAGTAACCACTAGTTATAACACCGTTAACTATTTGGTTTTCTATTTCACTAGGACGACCGAGACAACTTAGTCTTAATCCTGAGTTGATTATGGACTCCTGCTCATGAGAGACTGTCCTTTGATTTGCATGGGTGAGAGTGGCCAATACGCCGACTCAATAAGCCTACCACTTTGGGGACAAGATCGAATGGGGAGCTGGGAACATAATCGTACAAGATGGAATTCACTCCTTCCCGACTTTAGGGAAGCAGATGAGTGTTCCCTTAAGTGGTTACTCCGAGTCTTGAACAAAGGGCCCTACCCTCTCAATGGCACGAGAGGGTTTTCTGTTTAATGGTTGGACCATAAACAGATTGTTCATTAGAGGAGAATTGGTACTTAAGGAAATAGAGGTGACCCAGGGGTAAAACGGTAATTTGACTCAGCTGGTGTTACGGACACTCGTGAAGGACTAACTAGTCGATATTGGTCTAAGTTCCGTGGACACAGAAAATATGTCTGCAGTGAGAAGAGTGCAACTGTGAGTCTATAGTGGAATGTACACACAGTTAACGAATATTGATTATTGTGGTTAAAGAGTTTAACCAATTAATCTCACATCGTTGGAGCTTCTGATCTGCAGGTCCATTAGGTCCCACTGGTAGCTCGTAAAGTAATTTGAGGCAACTAAGTAATTAAATTGAAAATGTTCAATTTACTAAGGGAAATAAATATAATATATATTGATATATTATTATGAGAGAAATTAATATTTGAAAAGTTCAAATATAAATTTATGGAAGATTGAAAATAATTAATTAATTTAAGTCCTAAAAGTGTTTGGGCAAAATTAATTAATTCAAGGCCGAAAATTAAATATGTGATATTTAATTGGTGGTTAATTAATTAAAGAATTCATTAACCACGAATTAATCAATTATGTAAATAATTAATCACTTAAGGAAGTGATTAATCATTTATGGGAATGATCTAATTACTTATGGAAGAAATTAGTCATTTATGGAAAAGATTAATCAATTGGGGAATTGATTGATCATGATTGATTAATTAAGGAATAAGATTGAATCAATTTTGGAAAATATTGATTTAATTGAATATTTTATTCATGGCCTCTCTTCTATAAATAGAACACTAGACCTAATTGGTCATGAGACTTGACACTCTTGAAAGACAAGACCTAGAATTCTCTCTAGCCTCCCTCTTAGAGAAAGACTCCCACAAGTCTTTGGCCTCCTAGACTTAGAGACATACCGGTGTAACCTCTGTGGTTATTGTGTCAATCAAAGAAGAATTTCCAGCGAAGAATACCTTGAAGCGGCTGCTGCATTTTCGTTCGTGGAGCTTCTTTGGCGAAGAACGGTCAAGTCTACAACGGAGGTTTGTAACGGTTCTTCCTCTTTTCTTTAGAAAAGTTTTAAAAATAAATTTAGATTTATTTTAGCATGTTTAAACCGATTTTACAGCGGCTTTAAAGTTAGTTTAAAGTTTTGTTTGAGTTATCGTAACGGTATTTTAAAGTTAATTAATATACGGCGTAAGGTCCAATCGATGCGCTTCCGCTGCGTTGGGACTTTTATTCCCTTCAATCGGCATCAGAGCCATCGCTGTCCCTATTAATTAATTTTAAAAAGTTGCGATAGGCTCTAATAGGTGGGATTTATGCATATTGTATGTTCGGTTTGCATTGAACTGTTTGGGTTAATTTTATGGCCATAGATTTTATTTTTATGTGATTTTTATCATGTAAGGCCCGGTGTTTCGGGTATTTTATGTAAAATCGAGTCCTATGTAAGTCCGGGTCTAGAGTAGGTTTTTATGAGATGAAAATCGAAGGAATCGCCGCTGAAATCGAAGCCGAAATCGGAAAAATCGTTGCTGTTTTGCCCAGAATCTGCCTCCAGACGCAACAGCGTCGGGACGCTCCTTCAATAGCGTCTCGACGCTGTCTCGATACCGAAGGCGCTCGGTAAGGAAAGCACACAGCGTCGGGACGCTACCTCAACAGCGTCTCGACGCTGTCTCGATTACGCAGGCGCCAGATATGGAAAACGCACAGCGTCGGGACGCTAATCTACACAGCGTCTCGACGCTGTCACGATGGAGGCGCGCACTAGGGTTTCAACAGGCGCGGTTCAAGCAAGGACGGTCCGGTTCGAACCGGTTCGGCTGGGCTGGGACCTATTTGGTCCGGTTCAGCCAATTTTTTGCATGGTTCGTGATTTTGGAGGCCGGTTCGAGGTGGTTCGGGGCGGTTCGTGCTGTCTAGGCCAATTCCGGAGCTGTACATGGATTTTTTAGGATAGAATTTAGCTAAATTAATGTAATTTAATGCTTTATTTTATCCTAGGGGCCAAAATTAACCGGTTCAATTGCTATTTATATGCTTTATGGATGTCATATAGATTATTTAATCCCACCTTAGGTTATAAACATGCTCATGCATTTTTTTATATATTATAAATTGTTATAATGTATGTTTAAATGCATGGATTGGTTTTCATATTTCTTAATATAAGTGTATATTAATTTATATGAAAAATTGGAAAGCATGAAGCATGTCATTACTTAAATTAAATATAAATAGTTATGTTTAATGTGATGAATGAAGCATGCTTGGTTGATTTTCTTGATTGGCTTATAATTGTTATAATAAAAGAAAATCAAAATTGCATGAAGCATGAAACATCCATAGTTATTAATATAATTGTTATATTATTCATGCAATTGATGTGGCTTAATTATTCAATTTGAATGAGATTGTTGAATGAATTAAACCCTAGATTCTTGATTATAGGATTAATCATTAAAATTTTGAAATAGTTCTTTATTATTAATGATTAGAAACCGTCAATCTATAACCAAGATTTGCATGCAAACATAAGATCATAGGATAAATTGGATTAATTTTAAATTGTTTAAAATTAATTAGACCTAGATCGATTTCTAATAGGATTAGAATCTTTTCTTACTTAGAATTAAAAATAGTTTTAATTTACTAAGTAGGAAAAACATTGCTATGATTATAAGGGAACTCCACCGGTAATGTTCTGTCTAAGGCTGGAGGTATTTAAGTTGACGGTTTACGGAACACCTCCTACCTGGGAACTGACCTGGAATATCGGAGTTGAATTAATCATAGTTAAATGTTAGCATGCAATGTCACTAGGTTTATTAAAAGTGTTTAATGCACCTAGATCTTTAGAGTAAAGACCTTACATTACTGAGGTTATAAGGGAACTCTCTCGGTAAAGTTCTGTCTAAGGCTGGGGGTATTTAAGTTGACGGTTTACGGAACACCTCCTACCTGGGAACTAACCGGATTGAGTTGAATTAACCATAGTAATGTTGACTTGCAATGTTGGGTTTATTAAAAAGTTTAATTCACCCAAAAGATTGCAGTTGAATCCTTTCCATAATTGTTATAATAGGATCAGACTTAGATAGATTGACTTAGCCGAATACTATCTAAGTTAAACAACCCTATATTAACCTTAGGACATTTTCAGTGGGAGGAAAAATTACAAAACGAGATTTAAATCAAGTTTTGCTCCTACGTCCCTATATTCACAACGTGAGATTCATGCTCGGCTTCGAGTCGCCCTAGGAGCGGCCTCCCTTCGGAAAGTGTTTGCATGGATCAATATCAAGGTGAATGGGAAAAATGTCTAGAGTAAGTGGGAGCGGGACACGTGTCAACGTATCCCTCGGTCTCCGCCCATAGTTCACACCGTGAGAGTCCTATGATCCGCCTGCAGGTTGCCCTGGCGCATCCATCCCTTCGGAGGGCCTGGTCATAGGATTCGGAACATCGTGAACTCCTGAAAAGGATAGGAGCTCTTAGGCTAATCACCAACAGTTGTCTTTCCCTTCGGTAGCCTGTTGGTGCGTGCCTCTGAGATCTGAAAGTGGGAGGGTTACACTTACGAGGATAAGTTAAAAGTGTTAACAAATCCTTGACCGAACAACGGTGGCTAATGTCTATAGGAATATGAGTTATTCTGGAATTAGAATTAGCTGAGAGGTGTCTCATTTCAAAGGAGGAGTACCTGATCACCCTTCGGTGGCTGATATTCTAAACCTCTGAAACGTCGTTGCAAAACTGAATCAATAGTTTTAGGGTTCTGTGATTGTCTGTTTTGCTAAATTGATTGGATTGTGTGCAATTGTTTGCTTGTATGATGGGTTAAGGCAAAGATAACTAATACGGTCATTGCTTGTTTAAATTTCAGCAATGTCTTCCTCAATTGTCTCTCTGCTTAAAAATGAGAAATTAACCGGCGAAAATTATGCTACGTGGAAGTCAAACTTGAATACGATTCTTGTTGTCGATGATCTGCGATTCGTCTTAACGGAGGACTGTCCTCCAACCCCTGCTCGTAATGCATCCCAGGCAGTTAAGGATGCTTATGGCCGCTGGACAAAGGCCAATGATAAGACTCGCGTCTATATCTTAGCCAGCTTATCTGAAGTTTTGGCTAAAAGGCATGAGGGCATGGTAACAGCGAGGGAGATTATGAACTCTCTCCGGGAGATGTTTGGACAACCGTCCTACCAACTCCACCATGACGCTCTCAAATACGTTTATAGCTGTCGCATGAAAGAAGGCACGTCTGTTCGGGAACATGTCCTGGATATGATGGTCCAATTCAACGTGGCAGAGGCAAACGGGGCGGTCATAGATGAGCGTAGTCAGGTTGCATTCATCTTAGAATCTCTTCCGAAGAGTTTTCTGCAGTTTCGAAGCAATGCAATGATGAATAAAATAACATTCAACCTGACTAGCCTCCTTAATGAGCTACAGCTCTATCAGTCTCTTCTTAAGAACAAGGGACAGATAGAAGGAGAGGCAAACGTTGTTCACTCCAAAAGAAAGTTCGAGAAGGGTTCATCCTCTGGAACTAAATCTGTAGCCACTTCTTCAAAGAAAACGAAGAAGAAAGGAAACAAGGGGAAAGCTCCCAGTACTGCTGCCAAAAGCAAGGGAAAAGCCAAAGCTGTGGCAGACAAGGGCAAATGTTTTCACTGCAATATAGATGGACATTGGAAGAGAAACTGCCCAAAGTACCTTGCTGAGAAAAAGAAGGAAAAGGAAGGTAAATTTGATTTACTGGTTTTAGAAACATGCCTGGTAGAACATGATGAGTTTACCTGGATACTTGATTCAGGAGCAACTAATCATGTTTGCTCTTCTTTTCAGGAAAATAGTTCCTTTCGGCAGTTGAACGATGGAGAAATGACACTCAGGGTCGGAACTGGAGAAGTCATTTCAGCTAAAGCAGTGGGAGCTGCGAAGTTATTTTTTAGAAATAGATTCTTGCTTTTAGAAAGTTTGTTAATCGTTCCCAAGATTAAGAGGAACTTGATTTCTATTTCATGTTTGATTGAACAATCGTATACAGTTACTTTTGATATGAATGAAGCGTTCATTTATAAAAATGGTATACTTATTTGTTCAGCCAAATTGGAAAATAACTTATATGTTTTAAGACCAACCGAAAACAAAGCACTTTTAAATCACGAATTATTTAAAACTGCTGAAACTCAAAGTAAAAGGCAAAAGATTTCTCCATCAAGTAACAATACTCATCTTTGGCATCTTAGACTTGGTCATATAAACATCGATAGGATCGGTCGTTTGGTAAAGAATGGACTTCTAAGCAAGTTAGAAGATGATTCACTACCACCTTGTGAATCTTGTCTCGAGGGAAAAATGACCAAAAGACCCTTTACTGGAAGAGGTTACAGAGCCAAAGAACCCTTAGAGTTAATACATTCGGATCTATGTGGTCCAATGAATGTAAAAGCTCGAGGAGGGTACGAATATTTCATCTCATTTATAGATGATTATTCAAGATATGGTTACTTATACCTAATGGGACATAAGTCTGAAGCCCTTGAAAAGTTTAAGGAGTTTAAGGCTGAAGTTGAAAACCTATTAGGTAAATCTATTAAAGTACTTCGATCTGATCGAGGAGGGGAGTATATGGATCAAAGATTCCAGGACTATATGATAGAACATGGAATCCAATCTCAACTCTCAGCCCCTGGTACACCTCAGCAGAATGGTGTGTCAGAAAGGAGAAATAGAACCTTGTTAGACATGGTTCGATCAATGATGAGCTATGCTCAATTGCCTAGCTCGTTTTGGGGGTATGCAGTAGAGACTGCAGTATACATCTTGAACAATGTTCCCTCGAAAAGTGTTTCTGAAACACCTTTCGAGTTATGGAAGGGGCGTAAACCTAGTTTGCATCACTTTCGCATCTGGGGTTGTCCAGCACACGTGCTTGTGACGAATCCTAAGAAACTGGAACCTCGTTCAAAACTGTGCCAATTTGTTGGTTACCCTAAAGAAACGAGAGGTGGTTATTTCTACGACCCACAAGAAAATAAGGTGATTGTATCGACAAACGCCACTTTCTTAGAGGAAGACCACATGAGAGATCATAAACCACGAAGCAAAATAATATTAGGAGAAGCTACTGAAGAATCATCAAGAGTTGTTGATGAAGTTGGACCTTCAACAAGAGTTGATGAAGGAACTAGTTCTTCAGATCCATCCCGTCCATCTCAAACGTTGGGAATGCCTCGACGCAGTGGGAGGGTTGTGTTACAACCTGATCGCTACTTGGGTTTAACTGAAACTCAGGTTGTCATACCTAATGATGGCATTGAGGATCCATTGTCCTATCGACAGGCAATGAATGACGAAGATAAGGATGAATGGGTCAAAGCCATGAACCTGGAAATGGAGTCAATGTACTCCAATTCTGTATGGGAACTTGCAGATCTACCAAATGGGGTAAAACCCATAGGGTGCAAATGGATCTATAAGAGAAAAAGAGATGCAGCTGGAAAGGTACAGACCTTCAAAGCTAGACTAGTGGCAAAGGGTTATACCCAAAAGGAGGGGGTTGACTATGAGGAAACCTTTTCTCCTGTAGCCATGTTAAAGTCCATAAGAATTCTTTTATCCATTGCCACATATTATGACTATGAAATATGGCAAATGGACGTCAAGACTGCCTTTCTGAATGGTAATCTTGAAGAGAATATCTTTATGTCTCAACCCGAAGGGTTCATAGCCCAAGGTCAGGAACAAAAAGTTTGTAAGCTAAATCGATCCATTTATGGATTGAAACAAGCATCCAGATCATGGAACATTAGATTTGATACTGCAATCAAATCTTTTGGCTTTGACCAAAACGTTGATGAGCCTTGTGTATACAAGAAAGTCAACAAAAGGAAAGTAGCTTTTCTAATACTTTATGTAGACGATATCCTACTCATTGGGAATGATGTAGGATACCTCACTGACATTAAGAAATGGCTAGCTGCCCAATTCCAAATGAAAGATCTGGGAGAGGCTCAATATGTTCTGGGAATCCAAATCATTAGGGATCGTAAGAACAAAACGCTAGCTCTGTCTCAAGCAACGTATATTGACAAGATGTTGTCTCGATATTCGATGCAAAACTCCAAGAAGGGACTCCTACCCTTCAGACATGGGGTACACCTGTCTAAGGAACAATCTCCTAAGACACCTCAAGAAGTTGAGAACATGAGACACATTCCCTACGCCTCAGCTGTGGGCAGCTTAATGTATGTCATGCTCTGCACTAGGCCTGACATATGTTATGCAGTGGGAGTAGTCAGTAGGTATCAGTCTAATCCAGGGTTGGACCACTGGGGAGCGGTTAAGAATATCCTCAAGTATCTTCGGAGAACGACGGACTACATGCTTGTGTATGGAGCTAAGGATTTGATTCTTACTGGATACACTGACTCTGACTTTCAAGCTGATAAGGATTCAAGGAAATCCACATCAGGGTCAGTATTCACCCTCAATGGAGGAGCAGTAGTGTGGAGAAGCATCAAACAAGGACGCATAGCAGACTCAACCATGGAGGCTGAGTATGTAGCAGCTTGCGAAGCAGCTAAGGAGGCAGTATGGCTCAGAAAGTTCTTGACTGATCTGGAAGTAGTTCCGAATATGAACGTGCCCATAACACTATACTGTGACAACAGTGGGGCTGTAGCCAACTCAAAAGAACCTCGTAGCCACAAACGGGGTAAACACATCGAGAGGAAGTATCACCTGATACGGGAGATTGTGCAAAGAGGAGATGTGATCGTCACTAAGATCGCCTCGGAGCACAACATCGCTGATCCATTTACAAAGGCTCTCACGGCTAAAGTGTTTGAGGGTCATCTAGAAGGTCTAGGTCTACGAGATATGTATGCCATCTAATCTAGGGCAAGTGGGAGAAATGTATAATGGGTATAAGGATGCCCTAGTTCATTGTATTTCCAGCTTTATATTATTGCATTTACATCCCACTAACTAGTGTTTTAGTTCAAGTGGGAGTTTGTTGGGTTTTATGCCCTAAAACTCGTAGATAGTGAATGTAACCGTTGACCGGATATTAATGAAATAATATTGATATATTTTTCCATTAATTGTTATTAGTTATTTTATATTTGTCTTTGCCTAATAATAACCCTAATCCAATAAACTAGACATCCAAGGCTGTAATATGAGTCTTGAACTATATGTAGCGACATATGGGATCATTGTTCAAGAAACAGCCTAAAGGGTCTATAGTATAGGGATAAGACTGGGTGCCTTATCCTGGTGACACTATGGATACGGCCCACTTTGTATTTGATACAAACGCTGCGATCCAACGCGTTCATGTAGGAGACATGCGAGTGGGGGTATCCTATGCAATGAGTTTGCATAAGACCGGACCGCGAAATAGTAACCACTAGTTATAACACCGTTAACTATTTGGTTTTCTATTTCACTAGGACGACCGAGACAACTTAGTCTTAATCCTGAGTTGATTATGGACTCCTGCTCATGAGAGACTGTCCTTTGATTTGCATGGGTGAGAGTGGCCAATACGCCGACTCAATAAGCCTACCACTTTGGGGACAAGATCGAATGGGGAGCTGGGAACATAATCGTACAAGATGGAATTCACTCCTTCCCGACTTTAGGGAAGCAGATGAGTGTTCCCTTAAGCGGTTACTCCGAGTCTTGAACAAAGGGCCCTACCCTCTCAATGGCACGAGAGGGTTTTCTGTTTAATGGTTGGACCATAAACAGATTGTTCATTAGAGGAGAATTGGTACTTAAGGAAATAGAGGTGACCCAGGGGTAAAACGGTAATTTGACCCAGCTGGTGTTACGGACACTCGTGAAGGACTAACTAGTCGATATTGGTCTAAGTTCCGTGGACACAGAAAATATGTCTGCAGTGAGAAGAGTGCAACTGTGAGTCTATAGTGGAATGTACACACAGTTAACGAATATTGATTATTGTGGTTAAAGAGTTTAACCAATTAATCTCACATCGTTGGAGCTTCTGATCTGCAGGTCCATTAGGTCCCACTGGTAGCTCGTAAAGTAATTTGAGGCAACTAAGTAATTAAATTGAAAATGTTCAATTTACTAAGGGAAATAAATATAATATATATTGATATATTATTATGAGAGAAATTAATATTTGAAAAGTTCAAATATAAATTTATGGAAGATTGAAAATAATTAATTAATTTAAGTCCTAAAAGTGTTTGGGCAAAATTAATTAATTCAAGGCCGAAAATTAAATATGTGATATTTAATTGGTGGTTAATTAATTAAAGAATTCATTAACCACGAATTAATCAATTATGTAAATAATTAATCACTTAAAGAAGTGATTAATCATTTATGGGAATGATCTAATTACTTATGGAAGAAATTAGTCATTTATGGAAAAGATTAATCAATTGGGGAATTGATTGATCATGATTGATTAATTAAGGAATAAGATTGAATCAATTTTGGAAAAGATTGATTTAATTGAATATTTTATTCATGGCCTCTCTTCTATAAATAGAACACTAGACCTAATTGGTCATGAGACTTGACACTCTTGAAAGACAAGACCTAGAATTCTCTCTAGCCTCCCTCTTAGAGAAAGACTCCCACAAGTCTTTGGCCTCCCAGACTTAGAGACATACCGGTGTAACCTCTGTGGTTATTGTGTCAATCAAAGAAGAATTTCCAGCGAAGAATACCTTGAAGCGGCTGCTGCGTTTTCGTTCGTGGAGCTTCGTTGGCGAAGAACGGTCAAGTCTACAACGGAGGTTTGTAACGGTTCTTCCTCTTTTCTTTAGAAAAGTTTTAAAAATAAATTTAGATTTATTTTAGCATGTTTAAACCGATTTTACAGCGGCTTTAAAGTTAGTTTAAAGTTTTGTTTGAGTTATCGTAACGGTATTTTAAAGTTAATTAATATACGGCGTAAGGTCCAATCGATGCGCTTCCGCTGCGTTGGGACTTTTATTCCCTTCAAAAACGTGAAATGTCAAAAAATCAAAAACACTGTAGCATAAGCATTTGGAAAGATAAACCATCATGGGCTATGTGAAGTTTTTCCATCACTAATAGTTGTACCCGAAACTGGTCATACTATATACGGAGAAACTCGACGTATAAAGCAGAGCAACTGGTCATACTACATATCGAGTAGTCTTAAGATATGTAGCAGAGCAAATCTGGTCATACCACACATCGAGTAATCTCAAGATGTGTGGCAGAGCTATCCTGGTCATACGCGTGCAGAGCAACCCCCAAAGGGCAAAACACCTTGACACACGGCCCAAAGCCTATGTGTGTGCCGAAGTGGGTCCCAAAGACCTTATACATATCATACATACCCCACGGAAACACATTCACGCAAGTGCATTGGGAACTCACCATGGGTACAAACTCTAGTGGTTTGAAAACAATGTCAACATTATAATTATAAGCTCTCAAACCACACTAGCATCATAATCGTTTTAAAAGAATGCATTGTAAACCAAACATCATACTTGAGAAATTTCCATGTCATAGTCAAATTCACGACATCAATAAAACATTGAAATTTATTAAGTTTCTCATCTCAAGCAAATCATATTTCAAACACTTCATTCACTTTAAAACTTCCAAATATTTGAAATGTATAGCTATACGATCGTAAAATTTCAAAATAACTTGGGCCTTGTCGATAGGCTAAAATCTTAAAGCTTCAAAACCATAATTCACCTTTCTACAATAGTCTTAGAAATAGTCATAATCCTCAACAACCAACTCATTTGTACAAATATATACATATATATCATAATTGACTTCAAACTCAAATTTCATTAATTTCTAAATAAGAAAAGTATTCTGAAGAATAACCACTCACTACACTATTGATGAGAGAGGTTTGGGTCGTAGGCGGTCCCGATCTCTGCTTGGCCTGAAATAATAATTACCCAAGTATTAACGGTTTTTCAATCTCCATATTAAAACACATCACTAGCTTATACCAAGCTTTAGCTTCTTTTTAACACTTGGAATAACTAAAACTTTCATGAACTTGACCTCCAACTACCATGTAATTAATATCATATTTCTAAAATAAAGTTTCTAATAATTCCATTTTGCCCATCTTCATAATAAGCTTAATTCTTTTCATTTCTTCTCTTCTTCTCCATGAGCATTACCCCTTGAAAGCTTGCAACCCAACAATCCTATGAATACCCATCATCAATTTCTTCCCCCTTTCTTTTTTTTTTGGCTTAAACTATGGGTTTTATCTAGTTTTTCTCTCTTTGAACTCAATCCATTATGAATCTCCTAGGTTTCAAACTAATCCATGGAGTATCCAAGTCAAAGAAGAAAAACCCACCAATGAAACTCTTTTTTTTTTTAGCTTCTTAACTTGTGCAAAAGTTCAAACCAAGAACAAGAACTTACCCAATACTTGAATCCAAGGTTGCGTGCTTCTTCCCTTCCGAAATCGTTCAAGAATGCCCAAATTCTTGGCTCCCCTTTTGCTTCCGTCTCCCTCCTTTTCTCTCTTTTCTCCCCCTTTTCTTTTTCTTCTTTTTCTTTCCCCGAGTCTGCCTTCCCCTCTTCTAATTTCTTTTTTTTTTTTTATTAAGTAAAGCTTCCAACGGAAGCTTTACCATCCATTTCTTCTTTTTCTTTTTTTTTTTTTATTTAAGTAAAGCTTCTGCTGGAAGCTTTACATTTCCTTTTTCTTTCTTTCTTTTTTTTTTTTTTTTAAAGCTTCCACTGGAAGCTTGCTTTTCTTTTCTCCTTTTTTTTTAATCTTATTATTAATATTATTATTATTATAACCAATTAGAAATAGGTATTACAAAGTGACCTTCAAAAAGTTGATCCACAAAAAGCCTGTGAATATTTCAACAGAGTTTTATGTGTTGTGCGCTGCGCACTTGTGAGAGAGTGAAAACTGAACAGGTTAATTAGTT
Organism: Luffa acutangula; assembly: GCA_036850905.1. Classification (NCBI taxonomy): domain Eukaryota; kingdom Viridiplantae; phylum Streptophyta; class Magnoliopsida; order Cucurbitales; family Cucurbitaceae; genus Luffa; species Luffa acutangula. Next base: position 309,544 of record CM072098.1, read on the forward strand.
ATAGTTTGGACATCCCATCAACTATCATAGCGGGCTTTGAGGTAATTAGAATACATTTTACCAGGAGGGAAACAAATGATTGTCATGTTTTGATGCCTTCAATTTCTTCCTTGACTTGCTCGAAGGAAGATGTGTCTTCCAATCCTTTCTTGACTTGATCAAAGGAAGACAAAATTGCTATACGTTTATTTGCAATTTCCACGATAATTTCAAGTGCTGCAAAAAAATAAAGTGCGAATATATATCAGTATCTTATACTTGAACTGTGTAAACTCTCTCTGATTATAAAACACACATCCAACCCCCGTCTCCATTTAACGAGGAAAAAAGATATTTTGTAATTCACCATTTTCAAATGAAAGTTGTGCCGATCGAAGCTTTGGGGCAACTAGAGTTCCAAACTGAAGGTGTACATATTACACATGCGGAAGCAATTGAAGATCGAAAGCACTTAAGACGTTCAATTTTACTCCTAAAGCATGCATGTTCTAGAAAAGACAGAATAGAGAGTTTAGAAAACACCAACCTTTGTAGCTCACTTATGTTGAACTCCTTGTGGTGTTTGCCTCTCCTATGCTCCTTGGACAACCTCTAGAGTCTTCCCTACTATACTCCGGGCCAAGAACGACTTGTGGGAGTCTATATAAGATAGGGAATGGGAAGGGAATGCTAGAAGCATCAAACAATGGAGAAGAATGAGAGATGAGAGAACTTTGAGTCCAAATTCCAGTAGCATAACATTAAGGAAATGACTCTCTTGTGTTTGAATATGATTCAAACTCCTTTTAAAGACATTCTCCATGCAAAGCCAAGCCTCAAGACACAAGACACATGGTGTATTTGCAATCTCAAGTGGATTCTAGGTGTACATTACACAAGACATGCAACAATGCATGAGTGAGTTGTCTTTCCACTTTGAATGATCATGCATTAAGTGGATTTCCAACTAAATCCACTAAATTCAAATTGAAATCAAATTTCAAGCTTGCAAATTACCCCCAATTTCAATTCTAAATTGAAATTGATTGCTTGGTAATTAATTTGAAAATTTTCAAATTAATTTTGATATGATTAATCTAATTAATCTTTGTTATCTTGTGCAATTCCATATATATGATTCCTAATACATATATATAGTATTCAAAACACTTTTAAATACTTCATCTCTCATTTTCTAATTTAATTCATAATTAAATTATTGTGTCAAACACAATTTACGATAATTCCCTTTTTCCCGATTTTGAACGATTCAAAGCTTCCTATCTTTTGTTCTAGGCTTAATTCCGATATGAGCTAGTAGGGGGACCTAATGGACCTATAGATCATGAGCTCCAACGATTCGAGGCTAACCGACTAATCTCATTGTCCAAGCTAGCCAACATTTGTTAACTATCGGGACACTCCACTATAGCCCGATAGTTGCACTCCCCTCACTATAGATATATTTCCGTCCACTTGATTTAACCATGATTAGTAAGTCGATCCTTCACAGGTTGTCCGTAGCTATAGCTAGGTCAATAAGCCGTTTTACCCCTATAGTACTTCTAGTTCCTTAAGTCCCACTGATCCTCTAATGAACAATTGGTTTATGGTCCAACCAATAAACTGAGTCCCTCTCGGGCCAATGAGAGGGCGGGATCCCTTTGTTCAAGCCCCGGAGTCAGCACTTAAGGGAACAACCTCTCTACTATCCCTTATTTGGGTAGGAGTGAATTCCTTCTTGCACGACTATGTCCCCAGCTATCTACCCGTTCCTATCCCTGAAATGGGAGGCTTATTGAGTCGGCGATACTGAGCCACTCTCACCTATGCAGATCTAAGGATAAGCTCGAATAAACAGGAGTTCATAGTTAACTCAGGATTAAGATCGAGTTACCTAGGTCATCACATGAAATAGTCAGTCTCGTCAGTAAACGGTGTTATAAAGCGAGAGCGACTTATTTCTCGGTCCTGGTCTTATGCAAACTCATTGCATAGGACACCCCCACTCGCATGTCTCTACATGGATGATTTAGGATCACATCATCTATACCATCTATAAAGTGGGTCGCGTCTCATAGTGTCTCCAGAATAAGGTACCCAACCCTATTCCTATACTATAGACCGTTTTGGCTATTACTCAAGCTTGATCCACTTTTATGTCTCTACATAAAGCTCAAGTGTTCATCCTATAGCCATGGATCTTAGTTTATTGGATTTGGGTTATTATATGTGCAATTTAATTTATTCAGTAATGACTTTTACTGAATCAATCTCGATAACACCTTTATCGAATAAGTATATATAATTCGTTTAACATTCACTATCTACGAGTTTTAGGGCACCAATCCCAACACAAACATTGAAAGTTTTCGAGATCGTTCCTTTTGTACCTACAATAGCATGATCAAGATACTCTTACTCGGTGTCCACTTCTTCACCATCCAAGTACCACAGATCAAAGTTTTAACTTGAAAAATATGAACCATAAAATAAGAAGGAAAAAACACAACTAATACATATAAGATCAATGATACGAACAGTAGTGAACACTTGCCTGATCATCGATGATGAGAGCATCTTCTTTCTCCAAAGAAATTTTCCCCAGATTATCTTCTAATGAACACAAGGGTTACATAAACTCCAATGAACAGAAACCAAACAGACAATAACTTGGGCCAAAAAAATTCTTTAAGCATGAATAGAAGGCATCAACTACCAGAAAGCTCAGAAATGTTCTGTTGTCGTAACTGTGGACTATCAGTTTTCCTGTGCAATTTTTCATTGTAGCTATCTTCCTTCAAGCACTCTTCACCTTCAGTGGATGTCCACTTCCGCAAGTTAATGAATGGTTGCGTTCCTATAGAGCCATCTGTGGGTGGACATATCATTAACAAGTGTGACTATCGCATCATAGATCAATATTTATCATTATGTGGAACAGTTAACTGAATCAAATAGATACATGATTCAACATGCACATAACTCAACTTATAAGTCTTGACCAAGAGGTTTCAAATCTACCACCCCACATATTACCAGAAAGAAAGAAGTAGTTACACAATAATCAGACTCTAGTTTAGGCTTAAATCTTCCATCTGTCAGGGAATCGAGTGGTTTAATAATAGTCAGAAGATGGTTTAGTAACTTAAAATTGTGCATCATAATGTTTAGCTGCATTTTCTTATTTGATTGATATCAAAGTAATTTCTCTTACTGATGCTGAATTGATTGTTTTGCCGCTTAGCATCGCTGAAGTTAAGTAATAGATCTATAAAATGGGATCTAACTTCTGTATTTATGCTTCACATTTCTGTTTGATGCGATGAGGTTATAGTGCGGTCAATTTCACATGGTCTCCAAGTGTAATAGTGGCTTCAGTAACCAAACAGTAATTACATATTTAACTAGGAAAAACCGAGGAATCATTTAGACATGAGACATCGGTTGGATTCTAAAGGTCAGCGTAAGGGGAAGGTGATTGATTACAGGTAAAACATCAACTTCCCGATTTTCAGGATGCTCTTTTTTCCTCGGCCTGTTTAGAACATTTCTTATTAATATGTTTACTAAATGTAGTGGTGATAATTGATAGATTAACTGTTTAAATAGTTCAGTAGGAATATATGTTGGTCCGATATCTGCACTTACGGCATATGGGTTGAGTTTTGTGGGCATCGACAATCCAACTTGACGAGCAGCTCTGTAGAAAGGCCTGTAAATAACCACGATGTTTGGAATTTATGAACTTAATGAAATAAATTTGACTATTCAAAGCTCAATTGGTGAAATCTGTGCAGTGAGAATTGCAAATAGTCAAGCAATAAATGATATTTATTATTGATTAAGCAGAAAAGAGACTTTCATTGTCATATGAAGCAAAATTTTCTTGTGCACTGTAATTACGGGATGAAGACATACAGTTCAATTTATGATTTTATTGCAGTCAGTAGTTAGAAACTGTTAACTTGTCAAGGTTATTAAAACTGATTATTCTTAGTTACATTTTCCTAATTAATCATGATTTTGTTTCTGGGTCACTTTTAGATATGAACGAACTTCATATTTGTTAATTGTAAGCTTAAAATTTCTGCAGGGTCAGTGAGCTAAGAGTTGTCGAACTCCTCGATGGGCTTTGTGAAAAGATGCAAGATTACACTATTGAGAAGGTACTTCTCTTTAAAGTAATCTATTTAATCTTAGTTGGATTGAAATCCAGAATAGCGGTTCATGTTTGACAGTCTGAGAGTTTATTATTTAAGAAATTATAGAAATGGATATCTGCATAGAACAGGTGCTCACACTTCATTTGAAGTCGTGTCTTTGATTAGGAATTGTGGTACAAGCTTATATTGTGAGATAAGTGTTTCATCTATTCTTGGTGCAAACAGATTCAACTGGACAACACTGGATCGAGGTGGATAACTGGGACAACTTGACAAGTATGTGGCAAATTAAGCTCCTGTATTTCAATGAGTTCCCACTCAATAATCCTTTCCTATCATTTTTTTCTCTTTGGCTACTGAAATTGACACTTGAAACTCTACTTACTAGTTACTTAAGTTGCTGAATGTCTGATAGCTAACTGTCGTGCACTTGATACATAATGTAGTAAAGAAAACTAAGCTGGAAACAAGAATCACAAGTGGCCTGGACTGGATTTATTTAGATCTTGATCGTACCCTAAATTTCACTTTCTTGTATATGACCAATATTATAATTTGCTATGTTTGCATATAAGTTATTTTTGCAGTTATTTGTTTTATGCAAACATCTAATTGCTTTCATTGTTACAGATAAACAAGAAGCTCGGGCTTATTCAAAAGATATATCAACCTATTGTGGGAGGTGAGACTATATCTCTTGATGATCATTCAGCGATCATATCCAGCTGACCAGCTGGTTCATGTAGATTTATGATTTTCCAAATCTAATGTTGTTGTTTATTAATGAGACAGATTATTAGAGGAAACTGAAGATGATGTAAGTTGACGTGTTTTGCCTCATATAAGAATATTTCTCTTTTTCTTTTCTTTCCTTTTTTTTTCTCTCTAAACAGATCTAATCAGTTTCTTGATATTGATGAACATGAAGTTGGCAGAGTTGATTAAGAAAGGATCTGTTGGAGTGGGTGATGTTAGCAAAGTCCTATGCCATGATTTGAGCAGGCATTGCAGCAAAGCGAGGTAATTAATGTGCTGTTTGTTAATCTTTAAAAAGTACTTTTATATCAATTTGAAATGTTAATATGATTATGAAGTTGATCTTTGTACTGCTTATAGTATTAATTATTATATTGCTTAACTGCTCCTTCAAAACAGTTTTCTTAACTAACGAACGACCTCTTTCAAATATAGATTTCAAAGCAAGTATTCGTGGATGTAGATAGCAGAACAATTGTTAATTTTTAGAACATCTAAAATATGATGATATCAAACCTAAACTACTAAAAAAATACTTTTTTTTTTAAATACTAAAAAACTACTTTATATAACAGTACTTTTTTTTTTCTAATACCTGAATAAAGATGATTTTTATTTTTTAAATATGCACAAACACTATATGGACTATTCTATGAACTTATCCTAACTTAAATTTTAGATGGCGATCCTTAGTTCCAATGAAGACTAAAATCATAGTCACAGTTTTAGATTACTTTTTCCTGTTCCTCTTTGTCACTAGACCATATTGGCAGATTTATGAAATATTATGGTTTCAATACATAATAAATAGAAGCCACCTTTTTTTACGAGCAGTGGTGTTCAACTGAATGACGATGATGATGAAGCAGATGGAGAACTATGAAATATTATTAAGAAAGGCCAGAGAGGGAAGCTATAAACCATGCAACAGTTAACTTGGTTCAAATAGGAAGACATGTGTTTATACGCTTACTTGCTTGTGTAACAGTAAAACTTTGATTGCACCCTCAATTTATAATTTTGATAGAAGGCTCATTGGATGGGTCATGTTGGCCTCCTTATATTAATGTTTTTGTAGTAAAGCTTAGTAACTCGAGGGTAGGCTTCATTATGGGACTTCTTTCCAAGGTAAGCCAGACCCTGAACATGCATTAAGCTAAATGATCCAAAACTAACCATTTATTATAAGGTTACGATATTCATAACCTCGTAATTCACATGCCAACCATTTGTCTATTGTTGATGGGATTTTCTGCATGTTAAGCATACTGAAACATTAGGTTTAAAAAGACGATCGAATTAGTTTTTCAAGTGCTCTTAGCTCATAAGCTAGATACTTGGAATGGCCATGTCTTTGTTAAAATTTCACTTATTAGAGGCATCGAATTTGTAAGCTTCATTGAAATTATCATGTGATTACTAAGCAGCCCGTTGTCATACGTGAAATTTTAATCTTGTCTTTATAGTTCTCAGGGAATGTTTAGGAAGGGTGATGTGACAACCAAGCAAATGTGTTGAAATTAATCGACATTGACCACAAACAATGTAGGGTTTTTTTTTTTTTTTCATTTGTTGTCTGGTCTGTTGTGCTATCCATGCACACACTCATTTCTCTCCTTTTATTTGATGCCATCTCGCAGGAGCCGAACTCTATAAAGCACAGAGATTTCTTTGGATCCAGTGATTTCGATACAAGCTCCGTTAAAACAGGATCCTCAAATGCAGACAACTTCTTTCAGAGAAAAAGCCCATTTTTTGAGGATTCTGTCCCTCCCACTCCTCTCTCTAGAGTCAACAACTCTTCCCCTCGTTATAGCAATGTGGGTGATCACTTCTTTGACCATTCCTCCAAGTTTGATTCTTTCAGCATGCAGGATGGCAGTTTTTCTCCTCAATGTGAGAAGTTCAGTAGGTTCGATCTAATAAGCAGTTCTCGAGATTTTGGCCATAATCAAGAGAAGTTTTCAAGGTTCGATTCAATGACCAGTTCTCAATATTTTGGTCATACTCAAGAGAAGTTTTCAATGTTTGATTCTATGAGTAGTAGCATCAGCATGGACTTCGGCCAGAGTAGCCAGAGGCATGCCAGGTTTGACTCCGTTGGCAGCTCCAGGAATTTCGACCACAGTGCCTTCTCTTTTGATGATTCAGACCCATTTGGATCCTCTGGCCGTTTAAAGTCTCATCAGAGAGTCAAAGTCCGAAGAAAAGTTCTGATGGTTGGAAAGCTTTTTAACCATCAGATCCTGTTTGAGATTATACTTGTATCAATTATCTTGTTTTCCCCATCTTGTCTTGTTCATTATAGTGAGTTGGGTGTCATTTTTTGTCTGTTGTTATGCCTTGGAAGACCATGAGCTGGATGGTCATTTTTTTTGTATGTTATGATGGTGGTTTATGTATTGATTTCATGACATTGTATCTTTACGACGACATGTTTTGAAAAGAACACACTTGTGATTCTCTTTTTGCGGGCATCTTAAATGTAAGGCCTCGAATAGAGATGTAATAAACAAAGATTGATGTGAGTTGTAAATAGGTCTAAGAGCTAGAGGAATATTGCATGCATTTGTCGAGAAAAAGAACGATACACATATCCAATAATAAAATAGTATGATATAATATATTTTGCATATGTAACAATAACAAACAACTCAAAATTCTTTCAATGGAAATATCGTACAAAATCCATTCCTGCTACAACTTCTTCGCATGACTGTTTCAGAGATCCTTCCAATTTTACTGTTGTAATTGTTGGGAATATTAATCCTTCCATAACACTTCCTTTAATACATCAGTATTTGGTACGTGTGCATTTAGTCTACTTACGCATAACAACCTTTGCTTTCCGTGATAAGTAAGGTTTTGATTTCCTTAAGCAGGGTAGAATACCAAAGCCTCCTGAACCTATTATGAACTTCAATCGCGATGACCTGAAAGGCTTGCCATTCACTTTTCATACAAGGATAGTTTTGGTATAGTGCACTAGACCTTGTATTCAAATTCATTGATTATAGACATAAAACATGTTTACCAAATGTGTGATATTATTAATCAATTGGTAGTAGTGAAAAGAAATTTTAAAGAATGAACAGAATTATGTTTCACTCTTCCTTTTCACATCAAATGCTTTTTTTTTTCTTTTTCCCATATGTTGTTAGTTAAGGTGTTACATAATAGTGATCAAGTATGAATTTGCATATTTTTTTGGTTCATACATCTATTACTTTCTTTTGGAGTTTCTATTTCTTTAAACACCTTAAATGTTCTTGCATTGTAGAGAAGTGTTATATAGTCCCATGGTTGAAGTCCAATGTTCAATTCAGCTATTGTTTCTCGTGGAGCTCACAAATGAAACCATGGTATTTCTTTCCCTTTTATTGGAGTAGCGAGAGAAAGCGAGATTGGAGTAGAGAGTAAGATGGTAATTTTACCAAGATACTGATGTAACCTTAAATTGAAAATGTATGATATTTTTTATTGTAGCCTCTTTTAATAGATCACTAGTCGAGAAACACGTGCATTGCACGTTAAATATTGTAGTTTTAAATTAAAATAAGAGAAAATAGTACGTTTTTAGTATGTAATAAGTAAATATTATATAGTTTTTGTAAATTTTTAAAAGTTACTCATTGCAAGAATTATTTTAATGTTCTCATGTTATCACTTTTTCATGAAAATTCCTATGTATAGTACAAAGTGAAATTTTATGCAAATAATTAATTTATTAAATGATATGTTAATATTTTGATATTGTAAAACATATATGGCCAGAAAATTTCATTTTAATGATTTCATATTTTTCATGATGTTTCACATATACCGTCTAAATTACAACCATACAAGAAAGAATACCTTGTCCTGTTGTGTAACCACTTGCACTGGATCAAAATCTCTTAGAGGACCTTGGTGCAATTCATGAAATAACAACTCTTGAATCTAAAAATACAAATAATATAACTACGAAATTCATGAATCTCAACATGCTTCACAAAAAGTCACTTATCTATGAAAATAACACATGGAAGACAATAAATGAAGAACTAACTCGAATAAAATAATTATATAACATAGTTCAATGCTTTTATACATGGATTGTATTCATACACGAATGAATGCATCTATTGATGTATAACCACATGCACCTAATAGTCATGTCTTGTCGATATTAACTGCACGCATTTGAATGAACAAACACATACATTCGAAGAGTCATATCATAATTTGAACAGTCATGTCCTACAAGTATACATTGCAACTATTCAACATTTCTCTCAACGGACACCTCAACTCGAAAAGTCATGTCCTATCATTGAAGGACAAGGTGAGAATTTATTAAAAATGTAAGGGCAAAATAGGAAGACAAAGATTCTCCCCTCTTAGCCCCTTTTATATATAACATAGTTCAATGCTTTTATACATGGATTGTATTCATACACGAATGAATGCATCTATTGATGTATAACCACATGCACCTAATAGTCATGTCTTGTCGATATTAACTGCACGCATTTGAATGAACAAACACATACATTCGAAGAGTCATATCATAATTTGAACAGTCATGTCCTACAAGTATACATTGCAACTATTCAACATTTCTCTCAACGGACACCTCAACTCGAAAAGTCATGTCCTATCATTGAAGGACAAGGTGGGAATTTATTAAAAATGTAAGGGCAAAATAGGAAGACAAAGATTCTCCCCTCTTAGCCCCTTTTATATATAGTATAGATAGATTTTTACACATTTTTTTTTTCACAATAAATAAAAAACCTGCATATTTCCCTGCTAAAATTTTAGAATTGTTAATAGCATTTTGTAAAAATGCTGTTACTAAAAGTTATGTCATATATAATTTGTTGTAGTGTGATTTGTATAGTTTAATTTGGAGGTGGTTTTAGTTTTGTCTTGGTAGTTTTGGTAAATTGTTTTAGGATAATGGAGTTGGGAAGCCTACAGTCATGTTTGGAAATGATTTTAAAATAAGTAATTTTAGCATAATTGGTTTGTTTATAATTGATTTATTAAAATTGATTTTCATATAATTATTTTAATTTTTGGTTCTAAACTTTTAACCATGATTTTCACACGTTATTTTCTATAAATAAGCGAATGTTTGAGATTTATTTTTGAATAAGTGTTGTTGTAAGTTAAATAATTTAATTATAACTAATTAGTATGGTATAAACAAATTTGATTCTAAATCATTTTAATATTTGGTTCTATTCTACACGTATAAAAGTGGTTTTATTTTAATTAAAAATACTTTTAAATGAGGAATGTTTGCCTTTAAAAAATTGGTTTTAGTATTCTTAAAAAAAATTGGTTTTAGAATCATTAAATTACTAAAACGATGACTAAATTGTTTCTATAAAAGTTTTTTTTTTTTTTTTTGAAAGGAATTGTTTCTATAAAGGTTGGTGAAGTAAATTATTACAAAATTGAAAGTAATAGAATAAGTCTTTTACCAATAAAGTTTTTGCAACCTTCATAAAAAGTTCACAAAAAAAATATGATTTTTAACCCTAATTTTATAATGCCGTTAATTTACTTGGAAACCAAAATTAGGCCAAGCAGAACGAGGATAGGGCTGGGGACTTAGTTTTAACGCTACCCGCCTCATTCCTTCCATTTAAATAATGTCAAAGAAAAAAAAAATGTCAAGCAAGTTTCGTACGTTACACGCTACACAGACCGAGCACCGTCGGAATTCATGGAGCCGAGTCTCTGGCCTTCCACAGCCACTGTTCGAGCAGAGCCTCAACCTTCAGCAATAAATCCACGGCCCGATTCGTGAAGAAGAAGATGAAGGAGACGGAGAAGAGAAAAGAGGGGAACGGTGGAGAGATTTCCTTCTCAATGAGGTTCAAATTCCATTTCCCGACATTCGAAAATCCATAATTCGGTGCCCTAGAATTCTCGTCTCCGATCTGGACCTTCAATTGCGACCTGCGTTGAAGTTCTTAGAAATTGGTTCGCCGGATGAGCCTCCGGCGCCGGAATGTTGCAGCCGTAGTCACTTAGGAGCGATCCGGCCGAATCCGTTGGAGACAGGCGGTCGCCCGAGTAGTTGAGACGGCAGAGGAGGAGTTTGTTATGGACTCGAGCTCACGCGCGTTGGCTTCGATTAGGAGACGACGTCCCTCGGATGTGTTTTCAGCGACGCCGTAACTGTCTTGAAGGCAGTGGCCTAGTTCACGAAGCGCGTCGATATGGCCGAAATATGCGGCTCGTCCGCACAGAGCCACACCAACACGGAGATTCTTGTCGCCCTTTGAACCACCACTTCCGTTAAATTGTATTCTTCTTCTTCATCTGGGCCTTTCTTTCTCCCCTTCAACTCCACCGTCGTAGTTTTCTTTCTGGGTTTCAGCCGTCTCGGCGCCGATCTCTTCAATCTATCTGTCGGATTTGGGTAACTTTCTTTACTTAGTCTTCTTGGTCTTTCTTCACAGCTTTCTAATTGTTCTGAAATTCTAAAATGGATTGAATTTGGATTTGGGTAACTTTCTTGGTCTTTTTTCACTGCTTTCTTTACTGAGTTTGTATGTGATCTCGTAATATGTGTCGATGAATAAAAATTGTTTTGAAATTCTAGTGTTTTTCTGAAGGCAACTGTGTACTTACTCTCCCTTTCTGCGTGTTTTTTAGATGGAAATGTCTGTTTTCTGACTGGAGTTATTGAAATGTTTGTTTCTTTTTTTTTTTTACATCAGAAACCCATTTGATTTTCTCTTCAATTTGGCCTTCATTTTTGCTGTTCTTCCTCCATTGACTTTTCTACTTGCCCCTTTCGGCCAGTATTGATGTGGGTCATGGCCACATTTATTTGTTCTTCTACCAAAAACAATTTACAAACTGACCATTCATTTTCTCTTGTTTGCAAACTAGGCCACTGCTTCTTTCATTTAATGCCTTCTTTTGTCTTGGAATTAAATTAACTAAGCACTGTGCATTTGTTCTACACTAGTCATTGCCTCCTGATGAATATAATGTAAATGTTGCTATCATGGGGCATTTGGCTTTCTTTGCTTAGATGATTATAGGACATGTTTTTTGGTAATTTGCCAGTGAGTGGAACATGCTTTGACCAAATCCACAAACAACTTAACCTTATTGGGAAACAACTTAAACAGGTGGAGACAACCTTGGAGAAACTAAGGGACCAAACTACAAACAACTTAACTTTATTGGAAAGAAGCTTTGACCAAAACATTAACTTTGTAATGTAGCAATAAAATTACTTAGAAATTTGGGTATGATTAGTTTCATAAAATTACTTAGAAAAATCATCCCTAGTGTTATTAGTAATATGAGAGAGCTGCAAAAACTCCAAACTGGAATTTGAATCCATTGAACGGTCTGTTTAACCTGTTTTGGTCGATTAAGTCTGCAAACTTTTGCGTGAGTTGGAATATTATGCGCATGAAGGTAAGCTACAAGCCTGCAAGCAGGACCTTGTGTAAGATTGCAAACCAATCTTGCTAACAAGAAAGGAACTGCTAGTTTTGTTTTGTTTTGTTTTTTTTTTTATATATAAAACTTCTAGTTTTGTTATATTGCGTTGTGTACTGGTGAATAAAGAAAGCTGATTGAATTTCCTAATGATGGATGGAGATTGAAGATAGAACATGCTAGTTTTGTTTGTGCTGTTTACTAGTGAATAGGAAAAGTGTAAAAGAACGACTGATTGAAATTACTAATAGTGGCTGGAGATTGAAGATAGAACATGCTAATTTTGATTGTGCTCTCTACTAGTGGAGAAAAAGTGAATAGGAAAAGTAAAAACGAAAAGTTGATTGAAATAACTAGTGATGGAGCTAGTTTTGCTTGTGCTATGTACCAGTGAATAGGAAAGCTGATTGAAATTATTAATGGTGGATGTGGATGAAGTTTGAAGATAGAATAGGTTAGTTTTCTTTGTTCTATGTACTAATGAACATGAAAAGCTAATGATGGATGAAGATTGAAGATAGAACATGCTAGTTTTGATTGTGCTCTCTACTATTGAAGAGGAAAAGTGAAAAGGAAAAGTTGATTGAAATAAAATAACTAAATGATGGAGCTACTTTTGCTTGAGCTATGTACCATTGAAATTCTAAAACTTTGGTCATATGATGAGGTTTTTAATGTTTAAAGAAAAAAGTTAATGGCTTCCCGTTTGAGCAATGTCTTCTATTTGTCGGTAACTCTAATGTTGCCACCTACATTCAACAAGTGACATCCATATCAACTTGTTTGGCTTCTAGATTTTATCTTTTTTTTTTTTTTTTTTTTTTAAAGAGATTTTCATTAGAGATTTTCTCTTATGCTTCTAGATTTTCATTCAAGAGATTTTCAGGTCATTTTTCTTCCCCTTTTGCTTAAACCCTTTTCTTGTTTTTGGGTTTGGAATGTTTGATTTTGGGGTTTGTTTGTTTAAGGTTGTGAGTGAAGTTCATTGCCCTGCTACTAAGACGAATAAGGAGTGGCAAGAGAAACTCCCCATTGTTGTTCTTAAAACTCCCCATTGCTACTAAGACGTGACCGTCCAGCTGGGAGAAGATTCATCTGCTTTAAATTTATTTTATATAATATAATTTTTTTCCATCAAAATTTCAAATTCACCGTTTGGTACTGTTAATTTCAAATGTTTCGTTTCCTCTTTGTATCTCTGGGTGTCCCGCAGATACTGGTGTTCCAGCGAAAGACTGCATCAAAATCTATGTAGGTATGGCCATTGGTACTAGACAAAAGTTGGATTGGATTGGTCAAGAAGATGTATAAAGGACAATATTTTGGATTTGTTGAGTTTTATGAATTTTGAATTTAAGATGAGGACAATAACTTTGAATCAAAGAAATAACTCGAGTTTCAAAGAAATAACTTGAGTTTCATGGGGCAAAAGAATTCTTTGTTATGATAATAGAATATTAGATCAAAGAAAAGAGACCAACACTTGAGTTTCAGAGTCATGTATGATGTATTTCAAGAGAGATTAGTTTGTTGAGATAAGAGAATTTTGGATGAACGAATGAGACTAGACTTCAATCTTTCTTTAAAAGAGTTCTTTAGAGAGGTGGATAAGAATTTTTGTTCTTTAGGTAGAGATAATGATTGAGCTATGTACTAAATAAATTTGTTTTGAGTCCGGAGGATAATGGGTATTATGATATTTTGCAATTTTCTATAATTTATGGAAAGCTAAGGCACTAGAGAATCACTTCCATATGGTGATTGTGGTTGAAGATTTTCTTGGACACAAAATTAGTTGATATTCCATCCACATTAGTATTTAATTTTGAGTTCTACAAGTTTTTGGATGATGCAGAAGGTGGAATTGAGTGATTTTGAACCAAAGTTGGAGCATTAGAATGGAAGATACTCAAAGAATTTGTTATAGAACAAAATTTGACTGTATAGGTCAACAAGAGTGGGATAAAGGGCTATGTATTGGAATAGACATTATAATGGAGTTTGTTAAGATGGGGATATTTTGTATAAAAATTTGAAGTTGAGTTTTATGAGAAAGATATTTTGTTAGGATAATCAAACTTTGGATTAAAGAAAGAGACTAGACTTGAGTTTCATGGTTATGTTTTCAAAGAGAAATTACTTTGTTGGGATAAAGGAATTTTGGATTAAAGAATGAGATTACACTTTGTCAAAGTGTTGTCCTATGGGAAATCACATGAGTACTTTTGTCCTTGGTTGGGAAATAAGGAATGAGCTACAAAGTGAAAAGGTTTGTTTTGAGTAGGGAGGAAATGATGTTGTAAAGTTCAGTTGGGTGCATGAAGTATTAAGTGAAGTATTAAGATCATTTGACAAGGATACTTTCAAAGAATGACAAATGATGTTTGACTTGAAGAATGAAATGAGATCATCCACCTTTATTTTAGTACATGTATTGTAGTGGATGGAGGACTATGCATTAGAATATACATTCAAATAAAAAATCGTTGAATTCTTTGAAAATTTTATTTTGGAATAAGTTGTCATGGAGACGTTCTAGTCAATGATTTTTCTTGAATCCAAAATTTGTTCAAATTGGATATCCACAGGCATATTTTGGATTTGTTGAGTTTTATGAATTTTGAATTTAAGATGAGGACAATAACTTTGAATCAAAGAAATAACTTGAGTTTCAAAGAAATAACTTGAGTTTCATGGGGCAAAAGAATTCTTTGTTATGATAATAGAATATTGGATCAAAGAAAAGAGACCAACACTTGAGTTTCAGAGTCATGTATAATGTATTTCAAGAGAGATTAGTTTGTCGAGAGAAGAGAATTTTGGTCAACAAGATAGATAAAGGACAATATTTTGTATTTGTTGAGTTTTATGGTCTATTATTTAAGATATGATATAATTTTGGATCAAAGAAAAAACTCAAGTTTCACGGTGAAGAATAATACTTTGTTATGATAAAGGAATTTTGGATCAAAGAAAAGAGATTAGACTTGAGTTTCATGGTGTTAAGTATTTGAAGAGTGAGAGAGAGAATTTGTTGGGATAAAGAAATTTTGGATTAAAGAATGATACTGGCCTTCAATCTTTTGTCTAAAGAGTTATCTTTTAGATAAGTGAATAAGAATTTTTCGTTCTTTGAATTGGAGATGATGGTTGAGCTACGAAGTAATTGGATTAGGTTTGTTTGTTTTAGTGCCATGGCTGAGCGAATGATGCAAGATCTGCCAGCTCTTGATCAAAGTCATCTCTCATCTCTTGGAGACCTTGAGGTCACCAGAGAAATCATATACATCATCCAAGCGCCCGAGGAAGAATTTCACAAGTATTGGGATCGCTTCAATGAGTTATGTGCGCTTCCTCATCGCCCACTATACGAGGAGTCCTTACTTCTGCACTTCATTGAGGTACTAGCATCTGACGATAGAAGGATCTTGGATATAGCGAGTGGTGGTGATGTGTTGGATAAAACACCCAGTGAGGCTAGAGAGATAATTTCGAGTTTGGCAGCGTTTGTTGGACTCATCATATGGCAGACACGAAAGGTAAGTTCTTCCCATTCCTTGGTTAGTAAGATTCTGAGCAAGAACAAGAAGGTAAGTATGATGAGGTCAGTAAGTCTGAGCTTGAGCCTTCTTTATACTCTGAGTCTGATTCTTGTGATTCCCCTTGCAATATAGGAGAGATGGAAATAGTTGATGAATTAGCTTTGGTCGATTCTATGCCAATTTCTATTTCCCCCGAGCTTACTAGTCCTAAATTACATGAGTTAGATTTTGTAATTCCAATAGCTGACCAGTTTGTTGCTCGATATAAATATGTTTTGATTGATCGTTGGATTGATCGTTTTGAAGCATCTCGTTTAAAGGCATCAACGTGGTGTTCTTTGTCCAAATTGTTTTTGGGATTCTCTCTTCAGGACATTTGCCTGAATTGGAATGCGTTTATATATCCTTCATAATTTTTGCTTAATGCTTTTTAGTCTTTGATCTTGTACTCATTTCGTTATTTTTGGTGTTTTTTCACTCCTTTATGGAGTTTGTATTCTTGAGCATTAGCCTCTTTTCATTAATTCAATGAAAAGTTTTGTTTCTTGTTAAAAAAAAAAATGTGTTTTGATTAATATGTTGGGGATGATGACGAATTGCTTGTTTGAATTTTCTCATTCTTTGCACTCTGTGTACCAATTTAATTTGTTTGTGTAGGAGCTGATCAAAAAGAAGTTAAAGAAGAAGGATGTAATGAAAATCAAAGAGATCGATTTCGAATGAAAAGCGAGGAGAATCTGGTCGAGCAAACGACCTTAAACATTTGCATCAAATAAGGTTACTGCTTTCTGTCATTTCTTTTCTTAGTTTATGTTATTTTGATTAGTTGCTTTTGATTCTTGTTTGATTGTTTTGTTTCTTTTTAGGATTGGCGGTACCAAAGCGAGCCCTTTTATTTGTATGTAAACGCCATTCACCACCCACGAGCTTTAATTCAGGGAAGTTTCTATTCTTTCCTTATGCATTTGTCCTATTTTACATGATCTATTACATTGAGGACAATGTGACCTTTTAGGTTGGGGTGGGGTATTCTGCTTTAGTTTCTGATAGACCCTGAGCATCTGTGCATCGGTCCAACGTTTGTGCTTAATGTATATCTTGCATGCATGCTGTGTATATATTTGCTTTAGTGATAATGATTTCCTAGGATTAGCCCTGAGCATCTGTGCGTCGGCCCAACGTTTGTGCTTAATGTATATCTTGCATGCCTGTTGTGTATATATTTGCTTTGGTGATAATGATTTTCTAGGATTGGCTCAATTTTTTCGAAAATTTATAGCTTTCGATGAGTTGTGATCACGAGTGCCCCAAAAGGGAGTCTTTTCAAAACTTTTCTTGGACATGTCTTGCACAGGTTGGGTGTCTTTCTTGCTTGAGAGTAGGACTTGAATGCCTAGGAGCGAGTTACTTAGCTCATATTCCTGTTGTCACCCCGATAGGTGTAAGGTTTTGCGAGAAAGTCTATTTTTTTTGCAACCTAGCTAGGTTGTTTCATTTAGACTTTTTAGCAAGACCTTAGTGCCAGTGTAGGGGGAAGATAGGATGAGAGTTTAGTAAACCAATCCCGGGTTAGTAAAGTTTTCTTTAGGTGGGATAGAAACTCTCTTGTGCAAGATTGTCTTTGGAAACTTTTGATTTGTCTCCTGATTGCTTAGGTTTTTGAATGTTTGAGCTTGAGGATTAAATCACTTTACACTTGTATGCACAACATCTTTTCTTTGGTTTGTGTGTGTCTTGCAAGATTTAGGTTGGGGGTTTTTGATAGCACTCGATTCGTGCTATTTTAGTTAAATTCCTTTTTAATCAATGTGATAAAGTAACTTTAGTTAGATATTTTTTCCTTGCTTTCTTTTATTTGTGTTGCGTAGGTTTCCTTGCAATTAAAAGGAACTTGAGGCATTTGCTACTAATATGAATCTCTAAGGAACTTGAGGCATTTGCATTTCCTTGCTTTCTTTTATTTGGGCCTTGAATTTGTTGTGATGTGTATTAATTTTTTGTTTGTTCTTACTGCCTCTTACTTTTGTCATATAATGAAGGTAAATCTACCGGTTAATGTTCTGTCCGTATCATTTGCTGATCATGGTCATGATTTGCCAAAGACTGTTATGCGAACACCGAATCAAGGGCCATCTCCAATGTGCATGGATTTTCATCCAGTCCAACAAACTCTGCTATTGGTATATTTAAATTTATTTTGTATAATTTTATTTTTTTGGTTTTAAGCTACCAATAGAACAATGTAGTTGTAGATGGTATGTTTCTTTATTTTGATATTCACATTAAAATTGACAAATAATGAAGAAAATTATGTTTTCAGTTGGCACAAATGTAGGTAACATAGGATTGTGGGAAGTTGGAGCCTTGATGGTTCATTGTCTGGTAAGATTGTATGTTTACTTTAGACAATGAAAATCAAAGAGATCGGTTTCAGATGAAAAGCGAGGAGAATCTGGTCGAGCAAACGACCTTAAACATTTGCACCGAATAAGGTTACTGCTTTCTGTCATTTCTTTTCTTAGTTTATGTTATTTTGATTAGTTGCTTTTGATTCTTGTTTGATTGTTTTGTTTCTTTTTAGGATTGGCGGTACCAAAGCGAGCCCTTTTATTTGTATGTAAACGTGATTCACCACCCATGAGCTTTAATTCAGGGAAGTTTCTATTATTTCCTTATGCATTTGTCCTATTTTACATGATCTATTACATTGAGGACAATGTAACCTTTTAGGTTGGGGGTGAGGTATTCTGCTTTAGTTTCTGATGGGCCCTGAGCATCTGTGCGTCGGGCCAACATTTGTGCTTAATGTATATCTTGCATGCCTGTTGTGTATATATTTGCTTTAGTGATAATGATTTCCTAGGATTAGCCCTGAGCATCTGTGCGTCGGCCCAACATTTGTGCTTAATGTATATCTTGCATGCCTGTTGAGTATATATTTGCTTTAGTGATAATAATTTTCTAGGATTGGCTCAAATTTTTCGAAAATTTATAGCTTTCGATGAGTTGTGGTCTCGAGTGCCCCAAAAGGGAGTCTTTTCAAAACTTTTCTTGGACATGTCTTGCACAGGTTGAGTGTCTTCTTGCTTTAGAGTAGGACTTGAATGCCTAGGAGCGAGTTACTTAACTCATATTCCTGTTGTCACCCCGATAGGTGTAAGGTTTAGCGAGAAAGTCTAAATTGTTTGCAAAATAGTGTGTGGAGTCTTGCCTAGGAGAGAAAAAAAAATACGCCTGCCATAAAAAAAAAGAAAAAAAAGAGAATTCCGGAAATTGCATATTCAATTCAATGATGTATTACATTAACAAATACATTACTTATTTGAGTAATTCCATTATTATTTATTTAATTTATAAATATAAATTAATTAATAAATAATTTATTATATTTATAAGAATAAGAATAATTTATTATATTTCAGGCACCTAGGCAAGAAGGAAGCAACCTAGTTTGTTCAATTTAGGCTTTTTAGCAAGACCTTAGTGCCAGTGTAGGGGGAAGATAGGATGAGAGTTTAGTAAACCAATCCCGGGTTAGTAAAGTCTTCTTTAGGTGGGATAGAACTCTCTTGTGCAAGATTGTCTTTGGAAACTTTTGACTTGTCTCCTCATTGGGTCTCATGCGAATGTCTCTTGATTGGTTAGGTTTTTGAATGTTTGAGCTTTGAGGATTAAATCACTCTACACTTATATGCACAACATCTTTTCTTTTGTTTGTGTGTGTCTTGCTTGAGGACTAACAATATTTAGGTTGGGGGTATTTGATAGCTCCTTATTCATGCTATTTTAGTTAAATTCCTTTTTAATCGATGTGATAAAGTAACTTTAGTTAGATATTTTTTCCTTGCATTTTCTACTAATATGAATCTCTAGGGAACTTGAGGCATTTGCATTTCCTTGCTTTCTTTATTTGGGCCGGGATAAAGGTAGTTTGATTCTATGTTCAATTAATGTGACTTTTAACCATGTTAACTCTTTTGCTTAATATCTAATTAACTTATATTTAATTTTTGCAGCCCACAGTAAATCCAATTTGAACTACTACTAGTAGTGTAGGCCTTGCTGAGAGAGCATAGAGGTGCCTCTGTCATCAGTATAGCTAGAGTGGTTGGTGTTGCTAAGTATAAAATTGATGATTTTTATAGGAGATTGTTTATTTTAATGCCCCCTTGCATGTATGAATAAACCATGAAACAATTAATTCACACATATATATATAATAAAGAAACAGGATTTTCATTAAGAAAAATGAAAGGGAGAACAAGGTCATACTAAAAACAAGTCCCAAAAACTAAAAACAAGCCTGCTAACAAAAGCCCCAATAACTAATTATATGAACGAATTTGTTAAAAAAAAAAATTACAAGAATGAATCTCGAAACAAAGAACGAGCTCCAAAAACTAATTGTCTCCCCCATGTTGCAATTTATTGTCAAAATAAGAATGAATCGAAGAAACTCATTTTATAAATATGATTGAGACTACTGAATAATTTGTTGCAAATGGAATTAAGAGTTTAATTAGTTGGGTTGTCATAACCAACATGTCATCGTGGAGACATTTTGGTTTCATGAAAATTTGAGAATTGTTTTTATAGATAAGTACATATTTGGAGAGGTTTATTTTGAGCTCTCGGTTGCAGCTTAAGATTTTCTTAGGATCCCTTGCTGCTTCATTCTCTGACCTATGCCTCTTGTTCATGCTTTTCAGATATCTATGTTGTTCTACACAAATTCTGGAAGTGCAATCTTGGCATTGGCATCAAATGCATTTCACCTGCTATGGAAATAGACGCGAACTAATTCAACCAGCAAGGTATCATTTTTTTTTTTTTTGAGAAAAGGCAAGGTATCATATAATGTTATGTTATTAGTTTCTGTCTGTCATCTGGAGCCCTTTCCTTAGACATCGTACTCTAAATTTCCATTGTACGTACATAATCAGTACTTTACCTTCTGATCCAGCTTTGCATGTTGAACTCTGATGTGATTCTTGGAACTTCCAAGTGGGAGGCTATCATCATTATCATCACAGTTCAACAATCGTGTACAGTTTCATAACGACGTGATGCACTTTCTAGTTGTGCAGACTCAAGTTGCAACATATGAGACAACAAAACTTTAGTGTGTAAAGCAGGTATTTCTTTTACCCCTTTTTTGTTCGTTTATTTGTTTTTTGTTTTGGAAGCAATGTCTTACCTCATTTTCCTTTGTCGATTCACATTTTAGTGGATGCCACGTGAATCTGTCATACCAATCTCTCACCCAACATGAGGTATTTCTCTAATCCTACTTTGTAGTTCACTAGTTTGGTTATATTCTCCTGCTTTGAAGAATTTTGCTATCATGAGCTCTTAGAATGGACATATGACAACTTGATCTGTCAGATGGTTTATTCTCGTACAATCACATGTTCCTGTGTCAAATATTGATCAAGTAGTGATTGCTGTATTTTTCTTTTATTTCAAAAAACATAGGATGAACGAGAACCATTTCATTGATATATGACATAGATACAAAAAGCCTATCGGTAATTACAAAAGAGATCTCCATTGAGATGTGAGGGTAGATAAAGGATAATTACAAAAAGGAGAGATTTGTCTACTCCAATACAAAGCTAGAAAGGTGGTAGATTCAATAAAATCATAGATATTTTGGTGCTTCTCGTTGAAGATTCTAGCATTTCTTTCTAACCAAAGGTTCCAAAAGAAAGCGTACAAAAAATTCCTCCAAAGACTCTTGGTGTCTTTTTTGATGCGATGACCAATCAGGGAAAGATGGAGAAGGGATAGGATATCACCCGGTCGAACAAAAAGCCATCCAAATGCACTTTGAATATGATCTCAGAAAGCTGATGCAAAGGTGCAGCTGCTGAATAAATGAATCTGGGATTCGCTAGCTCGCTTGCACATAATACAACAGTTGGGGGAGAGATAAATTGCTGGATTTCTTCTCTGAATTAGGTATGCTGTGTTAATACAAGAATGACTAAGCTCCCACATGAAAAATTTGACTTTTTTAGGCATAGGACCTTTCCATAGAAGGCTGTAAAAATCCCTGCAATTCAGTAGAGATAGAGAGGCCAAGCTTTTAGTAAGGGATCCTGTGGTGAAGATGCCGTTATCCCCATGTTGCCAAAACCATAAATCATCCCTATCACGGAATGAAAAGGAGGAAAGATGGTGAGACAAAACCGCCCATTCCAAGATCTCTGATTCACGGAGGTGTCTTCTTAAATATAGGTTCCAAGCCCCATTTTCTGTATCCATAATTCCGCAATAGTGGCTTGTTTTTTCAGAGATAAATCAAAGAGAAGGATACTTGGTTTTAAGAGGTGTAACACCAAGCCAAACATCCTCCCAAAACAAAGTTTTATTGCCCCTTCCGACTCTAATTTCGATAGAGTTGTAAATGAGATGTCTTTTCTTAAAGATGTTCCTCCATGGTCGAATTTGTGGGGGTTACCAGCAAGGCCGAATTTGGCAACAAGTTTCCTCCAGAGGGCTTCAGGTTCATTGTAAAATCTCCATGCCCACCTAGCCAAAAGAGATGCATTCTTCTTGTGTATGTCATAGATACCCAGACCTCCCTCATCGATAGGCAATTGGATAGTAGACCATTTCAGAAGGTGGCTTCCTTTCTTGTCAGTACCGCCCCTCCAAAGAAACAATCGAAACAATTTCTCAATGGTTTTAGTAACCTTCTTTGGGTCCCACTTTGACTGATGTTGTGGGATTTTTGGGATTGGGATTTCTTGGGAGACTTGGCTATCGGTGGGGCCCTCTCTGTGTTATTGGCAGTCTCTATATATCCTCCACAAACGTCACCTATTTTCCTGAAATTATCAATGTTCCATTTATCCAGCGAAAGATTTCTGATCTTTTTCCATCCTCCATAAGAGGGAACCTTAGGTTCTCCAAGCATAGCTGCGGCGCTCCAAGGATGAAATCGAACCAAGTATTTCCCCACTTTATACCATCCTTTGATCTTGGATAGAATTCACATTTGTTCTTCATCTTCGCAAGCTAGGAGAGCTTTGTCTGGTTAGATAAGGCTAATAGAAGATATGACAGATAAGTGTTGCTGTAGAGCCCTCATGATGTCATACCAGCTGTCATGGTAGTGTTTCCTTTGAATAATGACCGACAAGGATAAGAATATGGTTGCGAACTCCGGCTGGGATGGGGCTATATCATTGGCGGTTTGTTTTTGGTTGCACGTAGGGGTATCTTCTTGTCCTTTCTGTAAAGCATCTCTGTAGGAGGAGCTCCTATTTATATCAGTCGGGGCTTGGGGTCTAATAACTGCACGCTGGTGTTGGTTGGTGAGAGATTGAATGTAAGTAATGAGACTTTTCCATCCCTTTCTATTCTCACCAACCGGAACAATGAGTTTATTAATGCCTCCATTGGGTCCAAGTCTAGCTATTTCTGCAGAGTGATCCCTCTTACGGGATATTTTTTCCACCCATAATACTGTTTCTTCCGTTCTCGTTTCATTGACGAATTTCTGAGTTAAGGGGATGGAGCAGAGTCTGTCGAAGCACGTTTGTAGCCATGGAAGAAGAGACTGCAAAAGATAAGGTAAAGCTTCGGTCCTTGTAGGTTTCGGTGAGGCGGAAGAGATTTGGGTTTTTGTGGTCATTGGAGATGGAGAACGTTTTCCTTTCTACCATGAAAGAGTCGTTTGTAGTGTTGGCCATGGTCGCTGGTGTCGAGGGTCATGGTGATGGGTTGGAGAAGGAACGGCGGGGGCTATGGCGGTATGGAGAAGTGGTTTGTCAGACCACCAATTATTCACACCTATGCTCGTAGGGGCAGGCAGGGGAATTCACGATCGCCTTAATGAAGTTAAAATTATTAGTTTATTTTGTAATTGGTCGTGAATGGATGGTTTAGGCGGTCGATTAGTGGAAAGTTAGTCGGTGTGTGCGAGTCGGTTAGGGTGGGATTATATATGTGTATTTTGGGTTAATCTTGGGCATGCTTTTGCTAAGCTTTTGTATTTTCCTTTCAACTCTTGTTATGAAACCCCCAAGAAATGGATCTAACAACCTTGCTAATAAACAAGACCTTTAGATCTCAAATCTGAAAACCCCAAAGAACAATATGGAACCAACCCAAGGAAAAGTTTTTGAACGGATTACCTTGACGATCAAGATCAAGAGTAAAGAAAACTCGTTGCTAAACTCGTGATTCGAATCACTCCACAAGAGGTATGATCAACACCACTTGAATGACTCTAGCATGCAAGATCTAAACACAAGAAATTGCACAAATTTGAAAAAAAACTTAGCTCAACACAAAGCTAAGAGAAAACTCAATACATTTCACTCCAAAAATTCTGGTTTGTGTTACATCCAAGATGGCTTTTTATAGCCTTCAAAATATAACCTAAATTCAGCTTAAATGACATATTTAAGAGTGTAACCTCCACAATATTAAAGCCCATAATCAGCCACTACTCAAATGTAACCTATAAGTTATGAAAAAGACTTAAAATCTGAAAATTACATAATGGAGGGCCATAAATCCGAGAATTGAACTCCAATGGTCAGCTTTGAGTTGTTTGTAACCTCCCATATTAATTGAAGCTTCACTTGGAGTAGTTTAAGCTTAAGTTCCATAAAGCCAACTATAGTTCATTAAATGCAAGTCAAAATGCATTTAACGTGTCTCCATCTTGAATCTCAACTTTGGAAATAGTGTAGGGAAATAGTCCAACATCTCCTTGAACGTCCTTTGTCGAGCTCACCATAGCTTGAATATAGGTGATTAATGCTTGTTGTAGCTTCTTGGCTCTCGACCTTGTAATTGGACCTTGAGGCATGACAATAGATGTAAGCTTGGTTCACATCAACTCTAGAATGGATTATAGGGAGATTCACCATCTCAAATTGGTGTTGGCTTGTACTACTTTTGATTGTGAATACAACGTTCTGATTTTTTTGAAAAGGAGACAATCTTTTCATTGAAGAAATGAAAAGAGACTAATGCTCAAAATACAATGATACAAAAAATGAAGGAAATGAAAAAACAACATTGAACAACAAGATAATGATAAGAACAACCAATAAAAGATCAACACACAACTTTAAAGGCAACACAAAAACAACCCAAAAAAGAACAATGAAGACTTAGGATGGAGAAATGAAAGCATCCCAAAAAAGACAAATATTCTGAATTGAGAATGTTGAATAAATCTTGGACAACGGGCTCCATAACAAAGATTTGAGATGAACTTCAAATGGTGTTTCCAAAAGGTGGCTGTGACTTTCCAAATGTAGTAACTGAAGAAACATCCAAAAGCTTGAGCAACCTACTCTAACTCACCAACCTTCCATCCACTGCCTCCATAGTTGCTGAAACAGAATATCCAAGGGCAATTTGGTCGGAGTATACAAAAGATCATCCAGTAGAAAGCCTCCAAGGATCTAAACACTGATAACGAGTTTATTAAAACAGACGTTGGACGAGAATCTTCTAAGACATGGTGAACCAAACTTCCTACAAAGCTTGTGCTGGAAATTTTAGCCGAAAGACCAAGAGGAGCAAATCGAGTAATAGCACAAAGTAATCCTGGTGCATTAGAATGAACTTCTGAACAAGCTGAAGCTGAACAACCCATTTCCAGCACTGATATTTGAATATCCTGAAGCTTCAACAATTAAGAAGAGTGAATCTTCCACTATATTCAGCCTCCAAATAATCAACATTAAAGTTGTACTTAACAGCCAACGAAAGAGACTTTTTCGAGAATATGTCTTTAATGCTACCTGCTGAACAACATCCTTTAATATGCAATTAACGACATTAACATTCTTAGTAGGAGATTCCAACAACCTAAGACAGCTGGACTTTATGAGGGTTGTAATAAATACATTCATTGTTATCTTTGGATGAAGAGAGAGTAAAGACCGGCTCATTAAAGCTGTTATCCAAACCTTTACAACCAACATGATTAAAACTCTTATCATGCAATGAAGCATCTTTTGGAAACCCCAACGCCTCATTAACTTGATCTTTCTCACTAGAAATCTGCTGAAATTCAATAATCACCTTACAACTATCATCATTAATTATCTTGGGTGGAGGATCATAACAGCCATCACAATTAATTCTTTCTTCATGCACCGAGGTGTCCTTTGAGATAGCCAACTCCCCATTAACTTCCTCCCAATGACTAGAATTAAATGGCACCTTAGACTCCTAAATTAACACCATATCAGTGTAATGTTGCTGCAAGAATTTCTTCAAAGCCACTCTCTAAGATCGGGCTCCCAAGCCTCTATTTTTCAGGAAAATCTTCATGGATCTTTTTTTTTTTTTTTTTTTTTTTTTTTTTTTTTTTTTTTTTTAAAAAAAAAAAAAAAAAAACATACCCCAACTTAACTCACTGAATGTTGTTAGTAGGTAAAACAGACTGAATCTCCTTCAATTGAATGTCACAATCGCCTAAAAGAGAGGAAAATTTGCTTGGGACAAAAACTAAAGGTGTTGTCGAATCCTCACAAACATTCATCTGAACTTCAGAAACAACTTCATTGTTCTGGAAAATCCGATTTAAAGCCAATGCAAAAGAGTCTTCCTCCAATAATTCATTGTTTTCATCATTCAAAAACTGATTTTCAGCCTCGGCACTACTAATACTCACCACTGAATCATCATTTGAATCAATAGGAGATAAATATGAGAGATCAACTTTATTTTCACCTTTGGATGAAGGAAGAAAAACTCCCTTTGATAAAGAAGGATGAGATTGGATATTTGAGAGAAAGAACTGATTGGAGGATGTGGAATTTGAAAATTCCTTATCAATTTGACAACACTTAGTCTGATTCAAAGCAGGGAGCAAACATTGAGAACACGATTCTTCAATCACGTCGGGGTTGTAATTGGAATCAATAGGAATTGAATCCAAAATTGCTGTCTTTTCATTTTTCCTACGAGAATAATAAAGAGGAAAAGATTCATATTGTTTCTTTAGAGCCTTAGAAACAATTTGTTGCTTATCTTCCAAACCATCACGTTCTGATTAGAGTCCTAACAACTTGGTATCAGAGTGGTAATCCTGGGAAAGACACGAGGAATGGTGCAGAGACAGTTGGAGGATCGTTTGGCAGAGTCTGAGAAGAACTTAGAAGGGATGAAGGAAAAATTACCTGAGATAGAGAAGTCGGTTGCGGATCTCAATCGAAGTATGGAGAAATTGTTCATTGTGTAGAAGATCAGAGACAACTTTCTTTAGAGAATCAACAAGCGTTAGCTAATCTCGTCCATGGCGGATTCCGAGTTGGTCCGTTGACTGAAAAAGACTCGGTACCTGGGCAAAAGCGTAAGCTACCCGGGGATGAAAGCGCTACATCTAAGCCAGAAGGAACACAGATGAGAGGAGCAGTTCCACGAGCGTCATAAGTTTAAGAAGGTGGAGATGTCGGCGTTTGATGGCGACCAATCGGACGACTGGCTCTTTAGGGCGGAAAGATACTTCGATATTCATAAGTTAACAGATCAAGGGAAGATAACGGTGACAGCAATCAGCTTCACCGAAGCCGTGCTAAGATGGTATCGATGGGCGGAGGGTAGACAACCTTTTTCTGGATGGAGGGATCTGAAACTCCGAATCCTGGAACGATTTAGACCTTACAGGGGGGATCGTAATGTGCCCGTTTTCTTGCGGTGAGACAAATGAAGTCGGTGGCGGAGTACTGAGAACGATTTAAGGCCTTGGCTTCACCTCTACCACATTTGTCTAATGAAGTTTTGGAAGGCCTTGGGGCCATGATGAAAGCGACCTTTGGGATTGTCAGTTTGCCAGCTCGATTTGGAATCTGTTTTTCAGATCTTTTGGGGTTGCTTCGGCTCGTAACTTTGATGTTTCCTCTTTTTTTGAGGAAGTTCTTTGACATCCCCCTTTCCGTGACAAAGGGAGAATCCTTTGGCAGGCTTGCTTTTTGGCTATTTTGTGGGGCATTTGGCTTGAGAGGAATAGTAGAATCTTTAGGGGAGTGGAGAAGTCCTTGTTTGAGCTTTGGGAGACGATTCGATTTAACTCGTCTTTGTAGGCTTCTAGTTCTAAATTTTTTTGTAATTATCAGCTTGGTTTAATTCTCTTAGATTGGGTCCCGTTCCTGTAGTTTTGGTGGGTGTTCTTGTTGGGCTTGTTTTTTGTATGCCCTCTTGTATTCTTTCATTTTTTCTCAATGAAAGTGTGGTTTCTCATAAAAAAAAAAAATGATGAAAGCGGCCCAGCGCATCGAGGATAAGAATTCGGCCCTATTGACTAAAACGGGGTCAGGAGGAACCCGATCGTGGAAACCTTCTCCACCCGGAGTTGTTGGGCCAACCAACGCCCTTGGGCCTTCTTATACACCAAAATTGCTTGAGCCCAACCCAATCAAAACAATTACTCTGCCCAACATTACATCACATCAATGGAAGGAGGCGCCACTTAAGCGTCTGACGGATTCAGAGTTACAATATCGAAGGGAAAAAGGATTGTGCTACTGATGTGACGAAAAGTACTTTGTAGGGCATAAATGCAAGAGCAAGGAGTTGAAGGTTCTAGTTGTATCTGACGATCAAGACGGGAAGGACGAAGCAACTGGAAATCAAAACCCACGAGAGTGCCAGGTCGAAGAAGTAGAGGAATCTTCTGCTGAAATGGATACTGCCGAGTTATCCTTAAACACTATGGTGGGATTTTCATCGCCAGGAACATTGAAGGTGCGTGGGCGGATTGAAGACCGGGAAGTTTGTGATCCTTATAGATTGTGGGGCCACTCACAATTTTATTTCTCAGAAACTTGTGAACGAGCTCAAATTACAGGTGTCCGAAACTCTGAATTATGGAATAGTAATGGGAACAGGAACCGTGGCCAAGGGGAGAGGCATTTGCAAGGGAGTAGTGATTTCGCTAAAGGACCTAACGATCGCTGAAGATTACTTACCCCTTGAGTTGAGAGTATTGATGTTATACTAGGCATGCAATGGTTGAGAACTCTCGGAGTAATGACAGTGGATTGGAAATCGTTAACGTTGACCATTGACGACGGAGACTCTAAGGTGATCATTAAGGGAGACCCGACGTTGACAAAAACGGAAATGTCTTTGAAACGTTTGCAGAAGACATGGAACAAACATGACGAAGGTTTTCTTGTCGAAATGAGGGCCATCAGTGCTCTTATACGGGAACCCAGACTGATTGAAGCCGTGCCTCCGTCTCCCAATCCTCCGGCATTCAATTACCTTTTTGAATAGTACGATGATGTTTTTGCTCTTCCAAGTCAATTGCCTCCCTCACGAGAGGTAGACCACCGGATCTGTCTCAAGGATGAACATCAACCAGTTAATGCCCGACCATACAGGTACGCTCATGCGCAAAAGGAGAAAATTGAAAGAATGATTCGGGAAATGTTGACTGCCGGAATAATAAGACCTAGCACCAGTTCGTTCTCGAGTCCGGTTCTGCTGGTAAAAAAGAAGGATGGAAGTTGGCGGTTTTGTGTCGACTACAGGGCGCTCAATGAAGCAACAGTGTCTGATAAGTTCCCTATTCCCATTATAGAGGAACTGTTAGACGAGTTACACGGGGCTCGGGTATTTTTTAAAGCTAGACCTCCGGTCGGGATACCACCAAATCCGAGTACACTCCGATGATATCCACAAAACCGCTTTCCGCACGCATGACGACCATTACGAATTTCTTGTAATGCCTTTCGGCTTGACTAACGCACCATACAATTCATCCAACAATTCATCAACCATAGGAATGGGGAGCTTATTTGGTACTGTGACCTTATTGAATGCTCAATATTCAATACAGAAACGTCAGCTCCCATCTTTCTTCTTAACCAACAGAATAAGGCTGGAAAATGCGCTCGAGCTAGGCTGAATGTTGCCAACAACTAGCATCTCTTCAACTAGCTTTTCAATTTCATCTTTTTGAAATTGGGGATGTCGGTATGGTTTGACATTTATTGGAGCTGTTCCAAGAAGCAACTCTATTGCATGATCTAACTCTCGGTTTGGCAAAAGAATAGGTAACGACTGGAAAATAGAGGAGTGAGCCTCCAAAACAGATCTGATCTTAGAAGGTACATCATCCCACAACCCTTCATTCTTAACTGAATGTTGTTGCGTCACATTCAATTCAACTAAAAACCCCTGCTTTTCCAGCTTCAAAGCTTCAAAGTTACTTGGGAACGAACTAACGAAGGATCACCATGAAGAACGATTTTAGAACCATTCAAGGTGATACTAAGTTGTAGTGATTGATGATTAGTAGTCAAGTCTCCCAGAGTTTCAAGCCATTGAACTCCCGAAATAACATCAGTTGTACTCATATTGATAGCAAAAAAATCTTGAACAATCATTATGGTCCTCAAAGAAAGCACAATATCCTTACAAATCTCACTTAACGGCAATTCAAGCTCTTGAACCAACTTCAAAGCAATGAAATTATGTGTAGCACCACTGTCAACCAAGACAATAACCTTTGTGGCTCTAATTAAACCCGTCAACTTGATGGTTTTCAAAACTACCACAACCTGCAACTCCTTACACTGGTGCCCACGGAAAAACTTCTCTTCACATTGATAGCATAGCCCCTTTTCACATCTAATTTGAAACTCTAAATCAGTCAGTTTCTTAAATGGAACTTCCGCTCGCTTCCCAACATCGTCTTTTCAAAAAGTCGTGCCTAATTTACTAGGATTGACAAAAATAGTACGCGCGTTGGATCTAGCACCATACAAAGCAGATTTGGGCGTAACAGATGACGAACTTGGGCTTTGGGCTGGTGTTTTTGGATTAAAGGTAGCTCCAAAATATTTTTCTTCAAAATGCAACAGTTCATCTTCTAATTTTGGGGCTATTTCCATTATCAAGTTAAGCCCAACAGAACGGTTCACTTGTAGTTTTATCTTTATATCCTCTTCAGCCCATCAACGAATTTTCCTTCCAAAGTTGCATTATCTAGGTTTTCCAACGGTGATGAAAACTCTTCGAACTTCTATCGATAGTCCGCCATAGTTGATTCTTTTTTAAGCGCAAAGAATCATTCATGAAGGTTACCTTTTTTAGTCGGAAGAAAACGTTGTAGAAGAAGGCGACAAAACTCCTCCCAACTTTCGATCAGCCGTTGACGCTTCTCCCAATGATGTCATTTTAAGGCAACTTCATCCAAACAGAGAACAATAACTTCTACTTTCTCTGAATCAGTCAATTGATTTACGACAAAGTACTGTTCTACCTGATGCAACCACTCATGGGGATTCAATCGAGTGAAAACCGGAATCTCAAGCTTTCTAAGTCGAAGATCGAAAATCGTTTGTTCAACTGCGCCTACGATTCTCCCACACAAGCATTCGCCGCCGCACTAACCGCTTCATCGTTCTTCTTTCCTTGATCCGTATCAACAACCCGTTCCAATTTCAAACTTTTAATCTGGGATATGACGACCAACAAACCCTCTTTCATCTGTGCAACCAGCTCAGAGATATTTCCAACAAAATTCCACAAATCCGGCATGTTTGCTTTCAATGCTTCCATTCGAGTAGTCATCGATAACCAGGGGAAAAAAAGAACACTACTCTGATAGTAAATCGATAAGTTCTTTTTTTTTTGGTTGAACTAAATTGATAGGTTCTTGATATTATTTATGAACAAAAGTACATTTACAACCAAGGGAAGTATTCAAGAGCTTTTCGTCCCTCCACCTTTTTACACCTTACTCAAGTCTAGTCAAAAGGTACCTAGACTCTTACAATCAATCAACTATATACTATCCCTTAACCAGCTCTACTTAACAGAGTCCATCTTATAACAGAATAACTACTGGTCTCCATCTATTTGTCCAATGAATTGCAATCTCTGAATCTCCCTCTTGCTTTTTATGATTACATCGGGAATAATCCCGCAAAAGGTGGATTATTCAGAGCGGGTTTCGTGAACAACGGGGATGGAATAGTTGTTGGGTGGTTAGGACACCCTGTTTTTATAGATAAAGAAGGGGACAAACTTTTTGTACGTCGTATGCCGACCATTTTTTAAACATTTACGGTTGTTTTAGTAGACAGAGACGAAATTGTTAGAGCCGATTTTCCTTTTTGAAGAGAATAATCTAAGTACAATGTTGAACTGGTAAGGGAAAATAAATACTCAGATTGAAAGAGAATTTCGTCTTCAAATGAAAAAAGAGACCTACTTCCAAATGCGTCAAGGTGTTGTATATGTTTTGCCTTACTTAACATGACTGTAGTTAGAAAGTTTATGATCCATTATGTTGTCAACTTCTAGAAACAAAAGGTTTTGGTTTTCATTTATTCCTAGTTTATATCTGAGCAGTATGGTTAGACGGGAAGAATTTTATGGTTCCTGAACAACCAGTTTACTATTTTTTGGTTTTGATTGCCAGGAGAATTATTACAGGTTGGACAGGATTTTACTTAGCTACCACTACCAGTCAAGGATATACACTGATGATGTTGGAGCTTCTTTTAAGGTTGGTGGCATTTAATGAGTTTTTTTTTTTCTCTGTCCAATACTTCAAGTTGTTTAAAATATTTGTGATGTATTTATTTATCAGTTGAAGTTCTCGATGAAACGTTTGAGTTTACCTTATACAGTTTTTTAAAATACGGGTGAGCAAGAAAAGTCGAAAAATCGAGTCGACCGACCTAAACTGACCGAACCGACGTCGGTCGGTCGGTTTTCTTATAAACTTGGTCGGGGTCGGTTTTACATTTTGAAAAACCGACTTTACAGTCGGTTGGCTCACCTAAAAGGAACAAGAAGCGACAGAACTGACTGAAAAAAAACTGATAAAGGGACGGAGTTGACGCTACTGCAGGCAACAAGATAGGTCCATGTGATTGGGTTGTGTCCCATTCTCCCAACATTCTTTTGAGTTGAGGCACATGGAAGATGTCATGAATGGTGGCCTCTAATGGTAACTCAATTTTCTAAGCAACCTGCCCTATTCGTTCCAACACACATTATGACCCAAAGTATTCTAGAGATAGCTTCTCACATCTTTTCTTGGTCAAAGACTTCCGTTGATAGGGTCTCACCTTTATGCATACCATGTCCCCAACCTTAAACTCCAATTCACGATGTTTTCTGTCTGCAATTTTCTTCATTCGATCTTGGGCAATCTGAAGTTGCTCCTTTAATGCTGCTAAGGCAACGTCTTGGTCAACCAACTGCTAATCAGGGCATTGTTGGTGGTCTTTCGATCCCCATAAGAAAGTAGGGGTGGAGGCTGTCTTCTATACACAACATTAAAGGGTGTTGTGTTGATGGAAGCATTGAATGTCATATTGTACTAGTATTTCGTCCACGAGATCCATTGTTCCAACTTCTTTTGTTGCTCCCCTCCGAAACATAATCACAAGTAATTCTCCACATTCCTATTAACTCCTTTCGTTAGTTAATTCTCTACATTCCTATTAATTCCTTCCGTTGGTTCGAGCCCTATAGTCGACGCACAAGCTCCTCCCACCATCCTTCTTCTTGACTAACAACATTGGACTGGAAAACGTGTTGTTGCTCGATCAGACAATTCTAGATGCTAGCATTTCCTTGATCACTTTCTCAATTTTCAACTTCTGCGAATGGGCATTATTTATATGGCCTAACGTTTACGGAACCTTGGCCCTCCTTCAACCCTTCCTCTTGGGGGGAAGTCCGTCTGGTTTGTGGAATGTATCTTTGTACTCGAACAATAACTTTCCCACCTCAGGTGGTAGTTGAGCTTCCTTCTCATCCTCACTCGACGAGGAACCCATGATCCGCTTCATTCCAAGTCTTTAGCTAACATTTTTAAGGACACCTTGGCTTTATTAGGGATGGGTCCCCTTTGATGGTTATTCTCTAGTAGCCTGAAACAAAAGTCATGGTCAATGCGTCCCAATCGTCTCCCATCACCTCTATAGTTCGCCACCCCATTACCCATTACGATTCCATAATGAGACTTTTTGGACACGTTGATCTTGAGTTCATATACTAGTTTCTGGGATATGAAATTGTGGGTGGCTCATCAATGGATCAATATCACGACCTCCCTTTCTCCCAACGCTCATTTGACTTTCATTGTTCCTGGAGTCGAGAAACCTATCACTGATTTCAAATCCAGTTCCATTAAATCCCCGATTTCTAGGGTAGAGTCATCTTCTTCTTCTTAAATGGCCCCTTGGATCAACTCGATTTCTTCCAACCCGTTTAACAGAAGAACCCTAATTTCCCTTGTCTCACGATTCTTGCATTTATGATTCACACTATATTTCTTGTCGCATCTGAAGCGTAGCCCTTTGTCTTTCTTAGCTTGAAATTCGACGTCTGAGAGTTTTGGCTAAAGATTCCTTGCAACCTATATCCCCTTATCCTGGAAACATAATCGCACGCGTTTGTATCGGGTTACCAGACTTCTGATTTGATTTAGCCCAAGTGTTTCGGTTGGTCTTTCCCATACCTTGGGAGCCGTCTTTGTTAGACTCTGCTACTGATCCTAAGCTCAACATCACTCTCGCGAGTTTGGTGGCTTCATCTTCGTCTTTAATCTGTTGGGCCTGGGTAGTCTTCGAGCCCAACAAGTTGTCTATTCACCACTGTCGCCTTAACTTTTGGTTTGAGTCTTTTCAAGAAGGTATTTTCCAGGACGTCCTCTTGCATATTCGGTAGCAGCGTCGAGTAGGCCTCAAACTTCTTGGTATATTCTGTCACGCTCTCTTCCTGTTTGATAGCCAAAAATCTCGCATACAGACTACCTTCTTAAGAAGGTATAAACAGTGTTTTAAAAATTGTTCAAGGCGTAAGCCTTGAGGCGAGGCGGCATTTTCATGCCTCAAGGCTTACGCCTTGAAGGTATAAAATGAGGCTTAGAGGCGTACGCCTTGAACCGAGGCGGCATTTTCATGCCTCAAGGCTTACGCCTTGAAGGTATAAAATGAGGCTTAGAGGCGTAAGCCTCTGTTACTACGCCTCTGAGGCTTTGAGGTGTAAGCTTCAAGAAACTTGGTGGGCCATGGGCCAACAAACGGTGCAGTTAATTATTGAAAGTTGAAACGGTGCATATCTACTGAGTTAACCGTAATTAAAATATTGATGTTGCATGTCTTGGTGGTTGGTGGGCCAATGCACCGAAAATCAAAGGAATTTCAAAAGGTTTTGGAAAATTTTTCTCTAGTGCATGTCTTATTTTATTATAAACATTCTGAGTGGACATTAGCTTTGAGCGGAAAAAATTTTTGATAGCAACCCAACACTACTGGAGGTGAGTACGTTTTATTTTTCTTCCATTATGTTCTTTATTCTTTGTTTTTGTTTTCTTTTTAATTTTATTTGTTTACACCAGAAAGTTTTATTATTTGTTTCCAATACTCTTGTTTTTTTGAAAAGGAAACCACACTTTTCATTGAAGAGATGAAAAGAGACTAATGCTCAAAGTACAAAGGAGAAAAGATACAAAAAGACCAAATAAGATAAAGAAAGAAAACATCAACAGAACTAAGATGGAAAAATAAAAGCATCCCAATTGAAGCAAATATCTTGAATGGAGAATCCTGAAAAATGCTTGGACAAAGAACACCAAGACGAAGCTTTGAGCCGAGCAGAGTAAAAACGATCCACCCAAGGAAGAGAAATATCATGAAAAATTCTCTGATTTCTTTCAAACCAAAGTTCTGATAAAACGGCTTTGACCCCATTAGACCAAAGCAATTTAGATATCAGCTTAACTGAAGGACCAACTAAAAGCTGTTGCACATTTCCTTTGAATGATTGATCCAAAGCCCATTGAAGCTTGAAAATAGACAATAGCTTTCCCCAACACTGATAGGAATAAACACAATCGAAGAACAAATGCTGCAAAGATTCACTGGCATTCAAACATAAAGGGCAAATAGAAGGAGATAATGCATGAGAAGGAAGCCTACTTTGAAGAACTTCTGAACAATTTAGAGTCCCAAAAATCATAACCCAAACAAGAAAATTAATTCTCTTAGGGCATTTAGATTTCCAAATAGCTTGAAACACTTCCTTGTTAATCGAAGAGGAGGCTGCCAAGTAGTTAAAAAGGGACTTAACCGAATAAAGTCCCGAATTCTCAAGAGACCAAATGCGGGAATCTGAAAACTCATATACAATGGCATCATTTAAACACACCAACAACTGCTGAAAATCAGAAATTTCTTCCTCTTTGAGAAGCCGACGAAATGAAATGGTCCATGAAATAGTCTCCCCATCCCAAAGATCCATAACGGAGGCATTAGGAAGAGAAGCAATCCGAAATAAACTAGGATACTTTGAACAAAAAGGAAGATCTTCAATCCAAGAATCAAGCCAGAAGGCAATTCTAGAACCATTACCAAGTTTAAATGAAGCTAAATTCTCAAATTGTTTCCATACCTTAGAAATATTAATCCAAGGACTTCGAAGGCTCAGGCCAGCCTTACCAGAAGTGTGCCAATTATAACAATCCTGCCCGTGAATGCTTTTAACAACTTTGCACCATAAAGAATCAGGCTCTCGCATATATCGCCACCCCCATTTAGCAAGAAGAGACAGGTTTCTGTTTTTCAAGCCACCAATACCGAGACCTCCACTCAAAAGAGGCTTTGAAGCTTGCTCCCAACGAGCCAAGTGATTTAACTTGGAACCATTACTTCCTTCCCATAAAAACGATCTAATTAACTGCTCCACTTTTGAAACAACTTTAGAAGGCATGAGAAACGAGGACATATAATATAACGGAATGCTTGATAAAACTGAATTGCATAAAGTCAATCGGCCACCTCTAGATAGATTAAAACGCCTCCATCTATCAAGCTTTTTCTGAATTTTATCAATCACTGGCTGCCAAAATGACACCTTTTTCGGATAACCACCTAATGGAAGACCAAGATACAAAAATGGAAGAGATTCCACTTTGCAATTCAACCGGGAAGAAATAGCCAGAATCTTGTCATTATCGATATTAATTCCACACAATGCAGATTTTTCCCAATTAACTTTCTGCCCAGAGCACCATTCAAAAAGACCAATGGTAGAAATGAGAGAATCAAGCATAGCATCATCATACTTACAAAATAAAAGAGTATCATCTGCAAATTGAAGAATGGAAATATGAACTTTATCCATGCCAACGATGAAACCCTCATAAACGCCCTTCTCATGGATGATGTTGATAAATGCATTCAATACTTCACTAACTAAAAGAAATAGGAAAGGAGAAAGAGGATCTCCTTGCCTAAGACCTCTAGAAGCACAAATTCTCCCCCTTGGCCGACCATTAATGAAAATGGAAAATTTTGGATTCCTAACACATCCATTTATCCATTCAATCCATTTTTCACAAAATCCTTTCAACCTGAGAACATACTCAAGGAAATCCCAATCCACCCTATCAAAAGCTTTCTCAAGATCTAGTTTCAAAATCCACCATTTTTTTTTCTTAGCTCGATATTCCTCCACAACTTCATTAGCAATGAGAACTGAATCAAGAATCTGTCTGCCACTAATAAAAGCACTTTGAGCTTGAGAAATTATATTGGGCATTACCTTTCTCATTCTTTCAGCAAGGACTTTAGCAATAACTTTATAAACTGAAGTGGTAAGACTTATAGGCCTAAAGTCTTTTATACGGACAGCAGCTTCCTTTTTTTGAATTAAACAAATAAAATTCTCCTTTATACACGCATTGAGGTGACCATTATGAAAAAACTCCTCAAAAAGTCGAATAAAATCTGGTTTCAACAAAAGCCAATACTTTAATAAGAATTCCGCAGTAAAACCATCTGGACCCGGGGCCTTATTTCGACCCAAAGATTGCAAAGCAGCCCTGATTTCTTCAACAGAGAAAGGAACTGAAAGGGCAGCGTTGTGACCAGCTGAAATAGTATCCCAAGATAAGTTGAAAGGAAGAAACCGATGGCCAGGAATTTTCTGATATAATGAAGAGAAGAAATCCAGAATTTCTTGTTCAATTTCCCTGAAGGAAACTAAAGAAACACCATTGCTGGAAATTAAATCAGTAATCAAGTTCTTCCTCTTCTTGGCTGCCAAAAAACGATGGAAAAAACTAGTATTCTCATCGCCAAGCTTAAGCCAATTAAGCTTACATTTCTGAATTAAATTTCTTTCATCAGACATATATAAACCCATAATCTCTCCTTTTATAGCCAAGCGAATATCCAACTCTACATCAGATAAAAGAGATTCTTCAGCCTTAGCATCAAAGAATTCAAGTTCAAAAAGCAAATTCTTTTCTTTACTTTTTCTGCTAGCTTCAAAATCTTCGAACCACTTCTTAATTGCAACTTTTAAATTTCTGAATTTAGAGCTAATAACAAAACCAGCCCATCCTTGTGATCGATCAATAGAAAGAGAATCCAAAATAATCCTATCACACGCCGCTTGAGAAAGCCAACTATTATAAAACCTGAAAGGACTTGGTCCCCACATAAAAGAACCAGCTTCTAATAAAAGAGGAAAATGATCAGAGAATATGCGTGCCTTCCTTGATACTCTGGAATTATCAAATAACACATCCCATTCTTTTGACACCAAAAATCTATCAATAAGAGAGTGAGAATAAAAATTTCCATCCCTAGACCAGGTAAATTTACCATTTGATAAAGGAATTTCCATAAGACCCGAGTCTTCAATGAATTTATTAAAATTACGCAACTCTTGTTTTCATTTTGTTTTTTATTTGTTCAACTTTTTTTTTTGTTTTCTTTTGAGTTTCTATTAATTATCTTTTCATTTTGATTATTATTTTTCTTTTGAATTTTTATTATTTTTGTTCTTTATCGTTATTAATTTGGTAGTATGTTTTGTATTTTGAATACTATAATGTTAAGAATATATAAGGTTTGATGTTTTATGATTTAAATATATTTTCTTAATTTAAAATGAGGCTTACGCCTCATACCGCCTCGAGGCTTTCGCCTCGCCTCTCCATGAGAAAACGCCTTGAGGCTGCCGTAATCCTTTTAAAACATTGGGTATAAAGCGTTTAAACATTCGATCCTTCAAGAGTTTAGATAAAACAAGCGTTTAAACATGCAATTGATAATCTAATCTAAACTACCCTCTCCCGAGCAATTAGTTCAGATAAAACAACATACAATCTGTGATAAAGAGATTATAAGCATTAAGCATTCAAATTGCATAAATAAAAGGCGTTACGAACCGTCCTACAAATCCCTAAATTAATCCATACAATCTAATGGCTACATCAAGCCCCTAAGTAACGGAAACTAGCTACTCATAGTCTCAAAATCACAAGCAAAATTTGTCCAATACATCATAAAATTAGTACAAGAAGTAAAGGGAGAAAGATTAAACTCGCTAGCCGTGATTCGCGTGCATTCCCGTCTAAGCTCCAAAATTAAGCTCCCTTCAATCGCCTCTGTGTTCTGGTCGTTTTCTGCTCTCTGTAATCGTCCTTTTCTCCCAAAGAAGCTCTCCCTCAGCCGCTGTATCGCTACGAATTTATACTGCCCATTCTGCGCGACAGTGTCGCAACGCTGTTGCGTTGCGTGCCCGAATAATTCTGGAAAGTCTCGCAACGTCGAGACGCTATGGAGGTAGCGTCTCGACGCTGCCTCAAAAATGCGCCTTCTGACTTATGGGGCAGCGTTGAGACGCTGTCTATGGGGCGTCTCAACGCTACCCTTTTGAATAGGGGCCTTGAACCTAGTCTTCTTTGCTTATTTCTTCACTCGATTTTATTCTTTAGCTCCCAAATCATCGGTATTCTTCAAAAACATCAATCTCCATCGAAATGTTTGATTCAAACAAAATTAAACCAAATAGACATAAAATTGGCCAAATAATACTCAAGACTAACACTAAAATAGTATAAAATATAGCTCAATGTGTCATACACGTATCTGACACAGATACGCTCCGACACGTGTCTGACACATCATTGCCTCATGCATGATAGACTGATCTCAAAGGATAAAAAGAAGACTTAGCACTTCATCGCCTCACTATCATATAAAGGGATGTTAAGAATTGTTTTATTGCAACCTACCATTTGTTCTATTCTCGAAGAAAAGTGTGGGATCCCTCCTTTCTTCCACCATTTAAGCTTGATACCTTGAATCCAGAATTAGTGGAATGAAATGCTTCGTGTCTTTTAGTCTCCTCTACCAAGCAAGCAGCAAATTAAAAAATTTCATCAAATGTTCATTCTTGACCTCCTTTGTCCAGTTGTCATATTTCCCAAGTTTTCTCTCCATTAGTAGTGTGAGTAGTGTGAACTCCTTACAACCTATGAAAAATAACATTGACGATTCCTTCGTTGAAGATCTAGCTTCTTTATTTCAGGGGTGTGACAAAGAGATCCCTCATCTTTCACCATTAGTGCCTAGCAAATTTACCTCTTTTTCTGAAGTTTGTGGTCTTGAGTTACGGGAAATCTTCCCTTGAATTAAGATGGAATCCATTTTTGGGGTCTTTGTAAGTTTTTCGATTGGTGTTTTGCTTTTCATCAATTTTCTCATTCTTTGCCATTGACCTTTTTATCCATGGCTCTTTGGCGGTTTTCTTCAAGTTCTTGTTGGTCTTTCGTTTGGTCTTTAATGGACTGTCTTTGACTTTGTATGTGGCTTTGTATGTGTTTGTTTTGATGTTTGTTGTTTTTGTTTTATCTTCTTAGATCTTCGGTTTTTTATTCCTTTCTGGCCCCTATTGCTACATTTGGTTCTTATTCGTTCCTTAGTGGAGTTTGTATTCTTGAACACTAGTCTCTTTTCATTAATTCAATTAAAAGTTTCATTTCTTATGATGTAGATTTGATGATATTTGTCTGCTTCAACAAAGGAGCTTCACATTAATGAACAAATATTTTTTTGCAATCTAGATCTCAAGGTATGCAATATATTTCGTATATGATGTTAGTTTTTTGTTTTGTTTTGTTTTGTTTTTTTTAATTTGAGACATTGTATCTGATGTTAGTTTCTTTTTGTAAGTTATATACATTTGTTATACTAGTTGCATTATGAAAATATTTGAAGGATTGTGAGTTTGTAAGTTCCAAAATTGGGACCTCTAGTTAATGAGTTTTAAGATTGTGAGTTTTAAGATTGTGTATAGAGAAGCATCCTATGGTGGCTATGTCCAGCCAATGTCTCCTTTTTGCAGCATCGTTTGTTGGAAGAGGCTTCCAGAGAGAGCTGACAACCATTTCTTATTACATAAATCTCCACAACCATTGCAGATATGGTGCATTGCTTCTTTGTCTAAAAGAGACTAGCCCAATGCCTCCATGTTGCAAAAGCAGAGCAATCCAATCCCATTTAACCAATTGACTACCTTGTAGATAAGCACCA
The DNA here is from genome assembly GCA_036850905.1 of Luffa acutangula. Taxonomy (NCBI): domain Eukaryota; kingdom Viridiplantae; phylum Streptophyta; class Magnoliopsida; order Cucurbitales; family Cucurbitaceae; genus Luffa; species Luffa acutangula. The sequence goes on from CM072098.1 coordinate 350,785, forward strand.
CCATTCTAGATAAAGTTCCTTGCTAATCTTTCCGTCTTATTTATCACCTTCAAAGGAGCTTTGAAGATTGAGAAGTAAATAGGAAGGGAGGTTATTCCAAGTGGAGAACCCAAGCGTCAGCTTCCCGCCGTTTGAAAGAGGGATGTTCTTCCATTTTGAACTCCAAATAGACTTCATCAGCCTTCTACTCATAGCCATCAACTTAGTCTCTTGGAGGATCACTACGTTCGGACCAATTTTAATCAAAAGGACCTTCGCTACAGCTCTTTGGGGCACCACTCAAAGCCCTCTTACATTCTACGGATGGCTTTGTCTCTCTCTCTATCATAGGCCCATTAGGCTCTACTTTGCTCCCTCAAATGCTCGAGCTCTACTTTAAGTTTAGAAATGGAGGGGTTGGAGGAACCTTCAGGATGAGGTGGTGATGCAGGCACATTTTGCTTGCTAGGAGTGGCCTTGGTTTTCATCATGGGGAGGTGACTTTCTGCAAGCATCATAGTCATTTGTCATTTCTCCAAGGCTTATTAGGGTAAAATGGGTTTATGATGAACTTTTCTCTGAGGATATCTTAGAGGATCTGATCAAGTAATCTACCCAACTATCTGGAAGTCTCTCCTTGTATTCACAACAATCTCCTTCGACCTAAACCCTCTAATTTCACTTTCTTCTGCTCTTGAAAGGGTAGCTCACTTAATGCTATTGTTTTTTATAACTCCAACTTTGTTAGTCGTGGTAATTTTTCCATTCAAGAAATCCAGTAACATTCCCCCAAGGTGGGACCATACTTTTGAGTTTATGGCACAGAAGCAAGGCGTCTTAGGCATCAACGAAGTACACCACTACTATTTCTTCAATCGGTAAGGTGAAGAACATTTTTCCATGTTTCTTCGCAATTCTACAAATCTCCCTTTCCTCTTTCTATCATACATACATATGAAAAATTTCCTCTATCTTAATAAACTGTCTACCCAAATCCATACCCACCATTACAGAGTCTTGATCGAGATTGGAGCATGGGCTAGTAGTCAGAGTTGTGGAGTGGACAAACAATAAAGAAAGAGTGGGTTTAGTGCCAAGTCATGTCGACAGTTTTTTATATATAATAGAAGAACATGTTTTTGGTGACCTAGAGAGCTCATATCATTTACTGAAAGACGATTTTGCCACATGTTAAAAATCTCTAACATAATCTTTAGGGTTAATCTCAAATTAAGGGTGTGTTTTAGGGTTGCAAGATTAGTCGGATTTGATGTACACCGTGCCCCAAACATCACCTGAATGGATGATAATGAAATGTTGAGTCGAACTTATGGTTGGCTTGCTTTGTTAATGCTGGTTGTTTGGTCTTGTAAATTTCATGTCAAATGACCTATCTTGCAAAGTCAAGCATGACTCAAGCTACGAGATTGCCATGATTATTTTCCCATGTGATGGAAGGTGTTGCACGTGAAAAGATGGTTTCACTTGTTTGACTGCGCAAATGTTTTGGGCTTGACTTCGCTTGATGATTTCATACCCTTGCTTTCACGTTTTTGAATAGTTTAGCGTTACACTTGATCTAGTCTACTCTCATGAAAGAACTTTTTCAATTTTTGTGGGGTTGCGTCTGATGGTGTGAGTCTACTAACTAAATAGTTAGTTATGTCTGCATACTAAGACAATGTGAAAGATTCAACTGCCAACAGCTTCTCATCTACAACAGCATCTCTGATCTTTGTTCTCTTCTTGTTGTGCTCCCATTCGTAACTTGACATATGGTTAGCACCCTAATTTTCATTTCTTTTTTTGTCCTGAATCTTTTAGTCAATTTCCTATAAAAGTAGAATCCTTCTGACAGGCGATTTCCTAACTTGGACAGGCGAGATTTAGCATCCTTTTTGAATAAGGGATACTTAAGAGCTCAATGATATTTGTATACACAATCACTTTTGTCCCAACTAAGTAGGATTTGAACTTGTCAAAGACTAACACCATTACAAGAAGCTCTTTCTCTATAGTTGTGTAGTTTACCTGTGTTTCGTTCATGGTCTTTTTGACATAATAGATCAGATGTATTATCTTGTTTCTTTTTTGTGCCAGCACAACTCCTACTGTAGAATCACTAGCATCACACATAAGCTTCAACGACTGACTCCAATCAGGTTCTGTCATGATAGAGGTCGAGCTTAGTGCTCCATTTAGTTGTGCAAAGGCTCTCAAGCAATCTTGGTTAAAGTCAAACTGTCTATCATTCTCCAATTCTTTTCCTTGAGATCTTGTGTCCTAGTATTATCCCTTCTTTGTAGCTTTATTCAAGCAACGATAGTCCATTGCACACACTTCATCCTTGCCAAAGCCCATGTAACCAATTATGACATCAAGGTATGACCAACCCCCTTATCAATACACAATTAAAATCACCTCAAGAATTTGTCTTCTTTCTACAAAGTCGTTTGCAATGCATATCTTCTGTTAAGTGATGCAATACTTCCTTTAAACGCTCTACAAGCAACAAGCAATCACCTTGTAAAGTGAAGAAATAAGGTTGGTCAGTCTATATTCACTCACTCTATTTGCTTTCAAGTTCAATGGAATGAGGAAAATGTTGGTCTCATTGGTCCTTTTGTTTATAATCTTGTTTAAAGAAAATCTTGGAACACCTCTACTATGTCATTCTTCAACATATTCCTAAAAGAAAGAAAAAAAAATCTTCAACTTACTTTTCATGCCAAGGCTTATATAGCTTTAAAGATTCTTTAAAGATTTCTTCTTCCATGAAGGGATTTTTCAACTCTTCTTTTATATGATAATTCAAAAAAACTCAATTTATACCATCAATCATAAATCTCTACCCATTATCTTTAGTGTACAATTTTTGGCAGAAATTAATAAACTCAACTTCAACTCATTCATTGGTAAGGAGATTTTAACTGTCTCAATCTTCATTCTGGCAGTAGCTCTTTCGTTTACAAGGGACACAATTTAACATGAGTACAACTTTCCACCCCTAGATCGAGGTGGTTTACCGGTGCTTAGAGAACTACCTGAGATTCCCTTTGAACACCGCTTACAACTTTCAAGGTACTGTGCTCTCCAAAGAGCAACTCTTCTCAAAATCTCAAAAGGTACCGAGTTGGGATGCCACTCTAACTAAGGATTTGTGTGGTTCTGGAGGATCCAGCAAAGCGTTCAGAGTCATGTGCCTTCCAGAACCAGGGATCTTCGAGTCTGTTGAGTACAATTAGCCAACCTTGCGACAACAAAAGGATTAGACGTCCTCCCATGCTATGGTTCCCGAAGACCTGAACTCGTTGCCACATTGTATAACATTTCAGCTTCTTTGAAAATTCTACTAGCAAGCCTAGTATATTGGCTTTTCTTGACCATTTTGATCTTCCTACGCTAGCACTATTCCGATAGCATTATCATTAAAAGCAAGATATAGCTAAAGTTCCTTACTTACTATTGGAGTCATCATCCCCAGGCACATTTAGGTTTTGATCTCCAATCATCTTGGTCCTCAGAACCCAATGCAAAAGGTGTTGATACGTCCCATACACATAGAAAGCTTACCCTCTTCCACAAATTACCAGTGGATGCTACAGTCGCTATCACTTTGGCTGTAGGAGGGGTATGAAGGTCGAGGAAGCAAGGAAGAAAAGGTTATTCCCTATTTGCTCACCTTAGTATCAAGCCTTGGTGCAACCTATACATGATTGGGCCATGACAGTTTTGGCAAGGTATAGTTTTATTTTGAGCAGTAGCCAGACTCAATCGTTGTAGTACTTTCAAATCAAGATCAAATGATTTTCTGTCTTTCAAGCAACCCTAATTCCGTCTTTATTGATCGAGTAGCTGGACAAAGTTGTTTACCCTCTCCATAAGGAGTGTTCTGTAGTCTTGGGCGAGCATTGAAGCTTGCTTCTTCACAAGAGTTTTATTGGTTATCAATGCAACCCATTCTTAATAGAACCGATTTGATTCTTTGGTGTGCACTATTTTGTTTGTAACGAGGGAGATCTCGAATGGGGTGCTTCATGAAGTTCAAAAGCAAGGAATAAAAAAGAGTTCCCCTCTTACCAAAGCTTCTGAACTTTCCAAGAAATGACTTATTCCTACAGTTAGGGGTGGTGATTACACGATCGATGTCGGTTTGGGTTCAACCCAACGCCGACCATCGATATGTCGGTTTTGTTCGGTTGACGGTAGTCGATTTCAGAGATGTTTATGGAACTGGCCGACCGACCATAAGTAAACATCGGTTGGTTTTGGTCGGTTAAGTTCATCAAAGTTGTGAAAAAAAAAAGAGAATGAGAGCGGTTCGTGGCGACGAAGAGCTTCGACAAAGAGACGGTGAAGAGAAAGGCCTTGGATTCCAGCGAAGAGAAGATAAAAAGAGGCGTTGGGTTCGTGGCTACGAAGAGCTTCGACAAAGAGATTGAGAAAAAGAGAAAGAGAGGAAGTGAAATGAGAATGGGAAAAAGAGAAAGAACGAGGGCGAAGAGCTTCAACGTAAAAGGAAAAAGAGAGGAAATGAAATGAGAGTGGAAAGAAGAGAAAGGAGAGGATAGTCTAAAGGAGGGAGGGAGGAGGAAACGTGATGGTGAGAGGAAATAAAAAAAAATTAAAAAAGCATTTTTTTTAAATAAGTAATAAGTAATGATAAAATGAAGTTGATCGGTTAGGTCGGTTTGAGCCTTTTTGGGCTCACCGATTGATTGACTAGTCGAACCTCGATCGAAACATCTAAAAAATCAATTGACCGATGTTGGTTGGGTCGGTTTCGATCAGTCGGCTCAGTTTTTCGATCTTTGATGCTCACTCTACCTACAGTACAAGTCTTTATCAACTAACTCAAGCACTAGAGAGAGGTGGGATAGGACATTAATAGACTAGGGAGCGAAAGCCACTTTGTTGCTTGCCAAATCGAAGAGAGTAGGAGGCACAACGCCTAACAATGGGGGTGTTTGGTCCAAGGAGTTGGAGTTATGAAATTTGGAGTAGGAGTTAATAACTTTGTGGGCCCACAATTAAGTGTTGGGATAGGAGTTTATAAGTGCATGGGGTCCATAATAGAGTGTTGTAATTGGTTAATAAGTTTGTGGGTCCCATAATCGGGTGTGTATGTCCTTGGGCCAAACAAGGAGTTATACTCCACCTAACTCCTTGGGCCAAACACCCCCTCAAATCTGCTATGTTAAATTGAAGAAGAAATGGGTGGGCTCCTTGATCAAGAAAGAGTTGGGAGTTGAAGTCCTTCTCCTGAACCCACATATGGACCCACTCCCAAGTAAGGGCAACCACCCATATCATCTCAACATCGGAAAGGTCATCCCGTCCCGCCCATGGTGCGGTCAGCTATGATATACTCAACTTCTTCTTGGGGAAGTTCATCTACAACATCTGGCGGTGCCCTCGTGGGCACGTTCCTCTCAGGGTCGGTCTGGTCTAATCGAAGATAACTGACTCACCACATAGAATACGGGGTGAGTTTTCACCGAGCGGATCGCTTGAGTCTATAGGCTACCTCTCCTATCCGCTTCTCTACAAGGTCGACTTTCTTCTTCCTTCAGACCGGGCCAAGCCTTTAGGTTGTTTAAGTAGGTTGGGCTAGGTTAGGTTGATCTTTTGGAGTGATCTTCAAGAAGGGTCGTCGCTCCCTTCATACGCCTTGCAGCTTCATCTAAGTGGGTTTGGGCTAGGTCGTTGCGCTCCTGCCCCACCTCTTGGCAAAGTAGGCTGATGGGCAAGACCCCTCCAACCTTGGGAAAAAGGGGTAAACCTAGACCATGAAAGGAAAGGGAGGTTCAACACCCGTCAGCCATGCGGCGTGCGGTTCTTCCATACCAACTTAGTTGTCCAACGTTATTATTGGCCTAACGACCTGTACACCATAGGCAATTGAACCCTTGGGACCTTCTTCAACCCCCATAAGAGCATCTTGTAAACAAATTATTCAATTTTGGATCCCAGAAAGGCTACCTAGACATCACTAAACCGGATGTCTTACCAAGAAATAATGTTGATGATCTAGTGCGTTAAGTTTTGTTAGAACCAAACAAAATGAGTTGCCCCTATTTGTAAAGTTCGTAGACAAGGCTCGTTTCAACTCCAACTCAACTGCATCCATTCCCTTTTGCTATAGTTTCACCAACGAATTAAAAATAAAAAAGAAGAATACTTACCAAGATGTAGGAATCCCATTTCAGTTAGTTCTTGATTGGCATTGGAAGAAAATATAGGTAAGGAATTCGTCAACAAGAAACATAAAGCACATTCTCTTATATACGACTATTCTTGTGACTTTTTGGCTTTTCCTCCCGTTGTAAAAAATGAAGCCCCATGAAAAAGATGATGGTTGGATTCTCAGAGTGGGAGGGGAGAACGAGGGATGTGAAATCCCACAAAGGGTGGGGACCAGTGTGTGCTTACGTTAGGAAGAAAGTTGAAGAACCTTGCATATGGAAGAATAAATCAATTTAAGGAAACTGCCTTAGCCCGAAATAGGTCTAATACTGGGTGAAGAAGAATAAACGAAACTCCACAAATTCTTTATACAAATAGAGGAGGCCTTTTCATAAGGGATGGGGAAGCATATGTGCCAATCTAACTAAACAAGACAACCAACCTTATGCATGGGGAGAATTCTGAACAGAGCAAATTAGAGTAGACTTGATTCCATGTCCAAACATCACATGCCAGCAGATGTGGTCACCATCATAGATACTCAAGATATTGTGTCGGGAGAAGTAGATAGATAAGACTACTAGTTGCTCGATTAGGGCCCTACCTTTATTGCGAGCCAAAAACCTCATTAAATCCTATAAAGAGAGCCTCTTGGAGAAAGCTTTTTTCGCCATTAAATTTGAGAAAGAAGTCTCTAAAGCCGCTATGGTCTGGGTTCTCACCCACATCGTCCATCTTGGAGAGACTATTACGCTGCTCGCCCTATTAGCTAATCAGTGACAATCGTGGAAATTCATTAATTTCAGTCTTTCTCGTTGTATGGCGAAACTCGCTAATAATATATGTCTCTTGTCTTAGAAACCCATCGCTGGTATTCAGGCTGAATTACCCTCTGTTCAAGGAGATGCTTCAAGGCCCTTTGATCTGTCCGAACAAAAAATTTTCTACCCAGCAAATAATGTCTCCATCGCTAAATTGTCATTACCACAGCCATCAATTCTCTCTCGTAAATAGACTTCGCTTGTGCCTGAGATGACAAGGTATGGCTGAAGAAAGCAATCGGTCGTTGGTTCAGAGATAAAACTGCCCCCAATCCCGTCCCTGAGGCGTATGTTTCTACTACAAATGGTTGACTGAAATCTGCATGAGCTAAGATAGGAAGAGTCATCATGGCTTGTTTGAGTGGTTCAAAAGCCAACGAGGCCTCCTCTGTCCATTCGAATCCTCCCCCTTTGTTCAAATGTTCTTCCATCTGGCAAGCTTAGCTCTGAATTTTTCAACAATAGGATCTTAGGAACTTGGTGTATGGTAATTTCCCTTAAGAGGGACACACAAGTAAGTGAAGGAGTGGTTCTCAAGTTTGCAGCCCAAAGATACAACCGGTTGAGTATCTTCTTCCTTGTTGATATTTAGACCAACAATTGAGGTTTTTGAAATGCAGGCAAATTCCTTTTAGAAAAATAGAAAAAAAATGGTCCACCAATTTTGGAGAAATCCCTTGCTGTTTAGGTAGAAAATGAGAGTGCTGTTAGCGAATTGGAGATGAGTAATCATCAAATGCTCCCTACGCAACATCGAAGAGTCACAAAAATGCAAAAAAGTATGCATACCATAACAACATGCTTCTCTCCTTAAAAGGAGGATGCAAGAGCACCTACTTCATCAAAGACGTCTTGATAGGAACGAAATATTATTTATGTAAAAGGATAGAAGTCAAGGAAAGTTTCGAGTTTTCCCTACCTCTCCTACTCAATTCGCCTAGTCACAAGATCAATAAAAAAGATATCCTTCCCAGTCCCTCCCTATTAGTTATATACTACTCTACTAATTACATTAAGTTAAGCCTCCCGATACCAGACTAACCTCAACAACTACACTATTGGTCTCCACTCCCCTTTCTCACAAGCTTATGTTTATATACATACTTAATTGGAGGTCTATCACATCCCATCTCTGTTTCGCGTCCTACTAACACCGAACACACCCTTCTAGCAATCCCAAAGGTAAAAAACAAACTGGTAATCCCACAACAAATGATTCAGATGCTCCCCATGACTCCTGCAAATAATGCACTATTGCGGGAACAAAACTATGGAGTGTCTTTGGACGTGATCTAAAGTGTTGACATTTCCTAGTAAAACTTGTCACGCAAAAAACTTTCACATTTTTAGGAGTTTTAACCTTCCAGAGAGAGACAAAAACAAAAGCCTTAGGTGCAGCTAATGAGACAGAGGAAAGAGACAGAATGCCAGTAGGAATGGCAAGAGAAACCCATAGAGGAGTCGAGAGTCAAAACCCTAACTTCTCTCCTCGAAGGATAAAAAGAAGACTTGGCACATCATCGCCTCACTATCATATAAAGGGCCGTGAAAGCCTAACAAAATAAATGAAGAGAGACCAGAGGGAGGCAAAACTGAGGCCACCGAATGCAACTTGTTCTCCGAAAAGAAGTAGAGACAAGAGAATAAGATGCACAAAGGTTTATCAACCACCCAATGGTCCTCCCAGAAGTTTACTTCTAAACCTTCCCTAACATAACATCTAACAAAGTGAGGAAAGGAGGGAAAAGAAGAAGAAATAACTTCCCAAAGATTTTTGCTTAGGGTGATAACCACTCAAAGGGGTGAGAGTCATACCAACTCCCAATCACTCTATACCAAAGGTTGTCAGTTTCTGTAGAGAATCGCCGCAGCTTCTTAGTCAAGAGAGCCTCATTGTGTAAGTGCTAACTCCCAATACCCATACCTTTGAGCTTAACAAGATTCACCACTATCTCCCACTTAACCAAATGAGATCCTCACCCCTCATGAAAATTTTCTCATCATGCTCTTACTCTCGGAGATAGGGACCCTAAACATGGACAAGAAAAGGCTAGGGATCCCCACTCAAGACTATCTGAATGAGAGTAAGTCTCCCCTTTTGAAAGAAAAGACATTTTTCCAATTGAACAATCATTTTTGAAACTTTTCCACCATAGGATTCCAAAACACCTTAAGGTTTCCATCCAAGGGGAGTCTTAAATAAGTGGGAGGGAACTGACTACCTCACAACCCACCAATGCGGCCCAAGATGCTAACTTGGATGGACAACAATTTAAACAAAAAATAGAGTTTTTCAATAAATACCCTCGAACTTTAAAAAGTTTCAAAAATACTCGTGAAGATCTCAAAATTGCTTTTAATGAGATGGGTTTTCTGCATGAAGAACCTTTCTTCATGGAGTTTATTGTAAGTTCTTTGTGCAAGATTTTTCTTCAATTCAGCCTATTGAGGAATTTGGTGAGGAATTTTTAGAATTTTTTTTAATGGAGTCATGCAGCCAATAGTTCTCCATAGGTTTTTATCTGTCCTTCAATTAATGTGAGTTTGTTAAGGAATTTAACGAAGGGAGTCATGCAGCCAACAATTTTCAAAAGGAATTTCTCTCACTTTCAATTAAATGGTTAAAGAATTTAATGAAAGACGTCTTGAACCATCAGTTTTCGAAAAGAATTTATCTCTCCTTCAATTAATGTCAATTCTTCTAAGGAAGGTGGGATAATGGGCATAAATGTCTCTTGGCTAGAGGGTGGTTTCAAGGAAAAATTTATTAGCACGTTGCTTTCCCTCCGAGTTGTAAAACAAATATTTTTTGAATGGGTGTCTTTTTTTTTTTTTTTTTTGAAATATAATGGGTGTCTTTTAAATTCTCCTCATGAACCACTAACATCCTTTATTACGTCATTTAATGATGCTTTGTAGGCTCTTTCCAAGAGTTGCCTTTTGAGGCAATTGAGACACCTTTTGGAGACTCCATTAAGATTCTCGAGTCTACTCAGCCCCTTAGTGTTAAAGACGATAAGAATTGTTTTATTGCAACCTACCATTTGTTCTAGTCTCGAAGAAAAGCGTGGGATTCCTCATTTCTTCCACCACTTAAGCTTGATACCTTGAATCCAGACTTAGTGGAATGAAATGCTTCGCGTCTTTTGGTCTCCTCTGCCAAGCAAGCAACAAATCAAAAAATTTCATCAAATGTTCATTCTCGACCTCCTTTCTCTAGTTTTCATATTTCCCAAGTTTTTCCTCCATTAGTAGTGTGAGTAGTGTGAACTCCTTACAACCTATGAAAAATAACATTGAAGATTCCTTCCGTTAATATCTGGCTTCTTTATTTTAGGGGTGTGACAAAGAGATCTCTCATCTTTTCACCATTAGTGTCTAGCAAATTTGCCTCGTTTTTTGAAGTTTGTGGTCTTGAGTTTCGTGAAATCTTCCCTTCAATTAAGATGGAATCCATGTTTGGGGTCTTTGTAAGTTTTTCGATTGGTGTTTTGCTTTTCATCGATTTTCTCATTCTTTGCCTTTGACCTCCTTTTTTTCCATGGCTCTCTGGCGGTTTTCTTCAAGTTCTTGTTGGTCTTTGGTTTGGTCTTTAATGGACTGTCTTTGACTTTTTATGTGGCTTTGTATGTGTTTGTTTTGATGTTCGTTGGTTTTTTTTTTATCTTCTTAGATCTTCGGGTTTTTTATTCCTTTCTGGTCCCTATTGCTACATTTGGTTCTTATTCGTTCCCTAGTGGAATTTGTATTCTTGAGCATTAGTCACTTTTCATTAATTCAATTAAAAGTTTCATTTCTTATGATGTAGATTTGATGATATTTTTTTGCTTCAACAAAGGAGACTTCGCATTGATGAACAAATATTTTTTTGCAATCTAGATTTCAAGGTATGCAATATATTTTGTATATGATGTTAGGATTTTTTTTTTTTTTTTTTTTTTTTTAAATTTGAGATATCGTATCTGATGTTAGTTTCTTTTTGCAAGTTATATACATTTGTTATACTAGTTGCATTATGAAAATATTTAAAGGTTTGTGAGTTTGTGAGTTCCAAAATTGGGACCTCTAGTTAATGAGTTTTAAGATTGTGAGTTTGAGTTGATATGTGTATAGAGAAGCATCCTATGTTGGCTATGTCTAGCCAATGTCTCCCTCTTGCAGCATCGTCTGTTGGGAAGAGGCATCCAGAGAGAGCTGACAACCATTTCTTATTACATAAATCTCCACGACCATTGCAGATAGGGTGCATTATTTCTTTGTCTAAAAGAGACTAGCCCAATGCCTCCATGTTGCAAAAGCAGAGTTGTCCAACCCCATTTAACCGAATTGACTACCTTGTAGATAAGCACCACCATTCTAGATAAAGTTCCTTGCTAATCTTTTCGTCTTATTTATCACCTTCATGGAGCTTTGAAGATTGAGAAGTAAATAGTGGGGAGCTCATTCCAAGTGGAGAACCCAAGCTTGAGCTTCTCGCTGTTTGAAAGAGGGACGTTCTTCCATTTTGCAAGCTTATCATTGAATTTACAATCCAACTACCACTCCAAAGACAGTCTGTTGAGTCACTTATTCTCGAGTTTGTTATGAAAGAAAACAACAGACACCCTAATGAGGGATTTTAGAAGGTTAGGGTTCTCCTTTCTCTCTTCCACCCATCCTCGGAGGGATAGGGAGTGGGGCTTCTTTACTGAAAAAGAGGGAATGAGAGGGGAAGGAATAATGGAAAGGGGGTGGAGAAAGTCCGAAAAGCCCTCACTTTATTGATGGGACATTTTGATCCCCTTTTCCTCCCACTCTAGTTCGAGTTCAGGAAAGCATCAACACAAGGATCTTACTTCGAAGCAATCTTTGGAGTTTTCCCTTATCCGAAGGCTCTGGCAAGAAAATAACATTTCATATTGAGCTCCAAATATACGCTATTGGGATAGGATGGCTCCTACTATCTCTCCCCTCATAAGAACCGCACGTGTGAGTTCCTCGACATACGACTCAAGTGGCGAAGGCCCTTTCCTTTTCACTTGGTAAGCACTTCACTTTCACCAAGCTTACAGCTAGCCTATCGACTAGAGCCAAGCTTCAACTGCGTCTACTCGTTGCTTGTGGCCACCTTATTCCATTATTTGAGATCCAAGTCGGCTTCGACAAAGATTTCTTTCTTCCTCGTGGTCGGGTCGGCTTTGAAGCAAGCTACCTGTCACCTATCTCACCCTTTTTTTCTTATTAGTAAGATAGATTGTATTTTTCTCTAATAAGACGGTATCTTTATGCCAAAGATCGTTCCTACTTGTCTGATGCGGTCTTACACCAACTACCAATCCATGGTGGCCATAACGAGATACAGTGGTGAAGTTGGGTTCCGAATGAAAATAGAGCTTGCCATCAGCCTTACTCAACAAGCACCTTTATTCAACAAGCACCTTTATTAGTAAGGTTGCTTCTTTCTACTCATTGAAGATTCTATCTATAAAAGAAAGTTAACGGGGATATACTAAAGTGGCTCTCACTGACACCATCTACGATAAGGTGGGGTCGTCTTTCTGTCCACTCGCCATATGGTTTTGTCTTAAAGAAGAGAAGGGAAGGGGAGAAGTTGTTATCTATGTAATTACGATCTTTGTTGGTCGTTGTTCTTGTCGAGCACTAAAAAAAATCCATACTGGTCATTTTGTCATATAAAGCTAACAAATTTTGGTCATTGCATTAGCTTGATGTCAAAAAGGCCTTTTTTTTCATGGAGACCTCCACAAATAGGTTTCTATTCATCCTCCACCAGGTTTTCAAGCCCAGAGGGAGGAAGGGAAAGTTTTTAGGTGAAAAAAGGCAATATATGGTCTCATATATATCTTTCCTCGGCTCCTTAGACTTGGTTCGAGATATGAAGTTTTGAATGGGTCGACTCAAAGCGTCACCTACAACTAGTAGACAAAAAGGTGAAAATCAGGTCCTCTTGTTTCATACCTCTCCCAACAAAGAACTCCTCCCTTGGCCTACCATTGAGCAAAATCGAGAAACCCGTATTCGTCTAACATACCCTTATCCATTTTCATCATTTTTAGCCGAAGTCCATGTAACTAAGTATGACATCAAGGTATGACCAATCCACCTTATCAATAAGCAATTAACATCACATCAAGAATTTGTCTTCCTTCTACAAACATCACTTGTAGATCTTTTATTAACTAATGCAACACTTTCGTCAAACGTTGTACAAGCACCTTAGCAATCACCTTGTAAAGAGATGAGGCTGATCAGTCTATATTCACTCAACTCTATTTGCTTTCAACCTCTACGGGATGAGGCAAATGGTGGTCTCATTGGTCCTTTTGTTTATAATCTTGTTTTAAAAAAATCTTGGGACACCTCTATTATGTCGTTCTTCAACATGTTCTTAGTTTTTTTATAAAACTTAAATATAGAAATAAATAATAATAATAAAAAAAAACTCACTAGTCTGGCCAAGACTCATATAGCTTTAAAGATCTTTAAAGATCTCTTCTTCCATGAAGGGACTTTCCATCTCTTCATGAGTTTGTGAGTTCCAAAATTGGGACCTCTAGTTAATGAGTTTTAAGAGCAATGAAGTCCTTTTTTGTAATTTTTCCATTCAAGAAATCCAGTAACATTCCCCCAAGGTGGGACCATACTTTTGAGTTTATGGCACAAAAGCAAGGCGTCTTAGGCATCAACGAAGTACACCACTACTATTTCTTCAATCGGTAAGTCGAAGAACATTTTTCCATGTTTCTTCGCAATTCTACAAATCTCCCTTTCCTCTTTCTATCATACATAAACATTAAAATTTTCCTCTATCTTAATCAATTGTCTACCCAAATCCATACCCACCATTACAGAGTCATGGTCTAGATTGGAGCATGGGCAATAGTAGTCAAAAGTTGTGGAATGGACGACTGATAAAGAGAGAGTGGGTCTAGTGTCAAGTCATGTCGAGAGCTTTTTATATATAATAGAACACGTTTTTGGTGACCTAGAGAGCTCATATCATTTAGTGAAAAATGATTTTGCCACATGTTAAAGATCTCTAACATAATCTTTAGGGTTAATCTCAAGTTAGGGGTGTGTTCTAGGGTTGCAAGATTAGTTGGATCAGATGTACACCATGCCCCAAACATCACCTGAATGGATGATAATGAAATGTTGAGTCGAACTTATGGTTGACTTGCTTTGTTAATGCTGGCTGTTTGGTCTTGTAAATTTCATGTCGAATGACCTATCTTGCAAAGTCATGTCAAGCATGACTCAAGTTATGAGATTGCCATGATTATTTTCCCATGTGATGGAAGGTGTTGCACGTGAAAAGATGGTTTCACTTGTTTGACTGTGCAAATGTTTTGGGCTTGACTTCGCTTGATGATTTCATACCCTTGCTTTCACGTTTTTGAATAGTTTAGCATTACACTTGATCTGGTCCTAACCTATACAAATAAGGTTCATCCCAATAGTAATACTTAGTGTCATGAAAGAAAATTTTCAATTTTTGTGGGGTTGCATCTGATGGTGTGAGTCCACTGACTAAATAGTTAGTTATGTCTGCATACTAAGACAATGTGGAAGATTCAACTGCCAAGAGCTTCTCATCTACGAAAGCATCTCAGATCTTTGTTCTCTTCTTGTTGTGCTCCCTTTCGTAACTTGGACATATGGTGAGCACCCTGATTTTCAATTCTTTTTTTGTCCCGAATCTTTTAGTCAATTTCCTATAAAAGTAGAATCCTTCTGAAGAGGTTAGATTTAACATCCTTTTTTAATAAGGGATACTTTAGAGCTCAATGATATCTGTATACACAATCACTTTTGTCCAGACTAAGTATGATTTAAACTTGTCAAGACTAATACCATTACAAGAAGCTCTTTCTCTTTAGTTGTGTAGTTTACATGTGTTTCGTTCATGGTCTTATTGACATAACAGATCAAATGTATTATCTTGTTTCTTTTTTGTGCCAGCACAGCTCCTACTGCAAAATCACTTGCATCACACAAAAGCTTCAACAATTGACTCCAGTCAGGTTTTGTCATGATAGAGGCCGAGCTTAGTGCTCCCTTTAGTTGTACAAAGGCTTTCAAGCAATCTTGGTTAAAGTCAAACTATCTATCATTCTCCAACAACCTGCATAAAGATTTAGACATGTAGGAGAAGTTCTAGATAAATCATCTATAGAACTCTACATGGCCTAAGAAACTCTGAATCTTCTTTACTGATGGTAGTGGAGGTAGCTTTGAGATGAGATCTAGTTGTATCTGACGATCAAGACGGGAAGGACGAAGCAACTGGAAATCAAAACCCACGAGAGTGCCAGGTCGAAGAAGTAGAGGAGTCTTCGGCCGAAATAGATGCTGCCGAGTTATCCTTAAACACTATGGTGGGATTTTCATCGCCAGGAACATTGAAGGTGCGTGGGCGGATTGAAGACCAGGAAGTTTGTGATCCTTATAGATTGTGGGGCCACTCACAATTTTATTTCTCAGAAACTTGTGAACGAGCTCAAATTACAGGTGTCCGAAACTCTGAATTATGGAATAGTAATGGGAACAGGAACCGCGGCCAAGGGGAGAGGCATTTGCAAGGGCGTAGTGATTTCGCTAAAGGACCTAACGATCGCTGAAGATTACTTACCCCTTGAGTTGAGGAGTATTGATGTTATACTAGGCATGCAATGGTTGAGAACTCTCGGAGTAATGACAGTGGATTGGAAATCGTTAACATTGACCATTCACGACGGAGACTCTAAGGTGATCATTAAGGGAGACCCGACGTTGACAAAAACGGAAATGTCTTTGAAACGTTTGCAGAAGACATGGAACAGACATGGCGAAGGTTTTCTTGTCGAAATGAGGGCCATCAGTGCTCTTATACGGGAACCCAGACTGATTGAAGCCGTGCCTCCGTCTCCCAATCCTCCGGCATTCAATTACCTTTTTGAATAGTACGATGATGTTTTTGCTCTTCCAAGTCAATTGCCTCCCTCACGAGAGGTAGACCACCGGATCTGTCTCAAGGATGAACATCAACCAGTTGATGCCCGACCATACAGGTACGCTCATGCGCAAAAGGAGAAAATTGAAAGAATGATTCGGGAAATGTTGACTGCCGGAATAATAAGACCTAGCACCAGTTCGTTCTCGAGTCCGGTTCTGCTGGTAAAAAAGAAGGATGGAAGTTGGCGGTTTTGTGTCGACTACAGGGCGCTCAATGAAGCAACAGTGTCTGATAAGTTCCCTATTCCCATTATAGAGGAACTGTTAGATGAGTTACACAGGGCTCAGGTATTTTTTAAAGCTAGACCTCCGGTCGGGATACCACCAAATCCGAGTACACTCCGATGATATCCACAAAACCGCTTTCCGCACGCATGACGACCATTACGAATTTCTTGTAATGCCTTTCGGCTTGACTAACGCACCATACAATTCATCCAACAATTCATCAACCATAGGAATGGGGAGCTTATTTGGTACTGTGACCTTATTGAATGCTCAATATTCAATACAGAAACGTCAGCTCCCATCTTTCTTCTTAACCAACAGAATAAGGTTGGAAAATGCGCTCGAGCTAGGCTGAATGTTGCCAACAGCTAGCATCTCTTCAACTAGCTTTTCAATTTCATCTTTTTGAAACTGGGGATGTCGGTATGGTTTGACATTTATTGGAGCTGTTCCAAGAAGAAACTCTATTGCATGATCTAACTCTCGGTTTGGCAAAAGAATAGGTAACGACTGGAAAATAGAGGAGTGAGCCTCCAAAACAGATCTGATCTTAGAAGGTACATCATCCCACAACCCTTCATTCTTAACTGAATGTTGTTGCGTCACATTCAATTCAACTAAAAACCCCTGCTTTTCAAGCTTCAAAACTTCAAAGTTACTTGGGAACGAACTAACGAAGGATCACCATGAAGAACGATTTTAGAACCATTCAAGGTGATACTAAGTTGTAGTGATTGATGATTAGTAGTCAAGTCTCCCAGAGTTTCAAGCCATTGAACTCCCGAAATAACATCAGCTGTACTCATATTGATAGCAAAAAAATCTTGAACAATCATTATGGTCCTCAAAGAAAGCACAATATCCTTACAAATCTCACTTAACGACAATTCAAGCTCTTGAACCAACTTCAAAGCAATGAAATTATGTGTAGCACCACTGTCAACCAAGACAATAACCTTTGTGGCTCTAATTAAACCCGTCAACTTGATGGTTTTCAAAACTACCATAACCTGCACCTCCTTACATTGGTGCCCACGGAAAAACTTCTCTTCACATTGATAGCATAACCCCTTTTCACATCTAATTTGAAACTCTAAATCAGTCAGTTTCTTAAATGGAACTTCCGCTCGCTTCCCAACATCGTCTTTTCAAAAAGTCGTGCCTAATTTACTAGGATTGATAAAAATAGTACGCTCGTTGGATCTAGCACCATACAAAGCAAATTTGGGCATAACAGATGACGAACTTGGGCTTTGGGCTGGTGTTTTTTGATTAAAGGTAGCTCCAAAATATTTTTCTTCAAAATGCAACAGTTCATCTTCTAATTTTGGGGCTATTTCCATTATCAAGTTAAGCCCAACAGAACGGTTCACTTGTAGTTTTATCTTTATATCCTCTTCAGCCCATCAACGAATTTTCCTTCCAAAGTTGCATTATCTAGGTTTTCCAACGGTGATGAAAACTCTTCGAACTTCTATCGATAGTCCGCCATAGTTGATTCTTTTTTAAGCGCAAAGAATCATTCATGAAGGTTACCTTTTTTAGTCGGAAGAAAACGTTGTAGAAGAAGGCGACAAAACTCCTCCCAACTTTCGATCAGCCGTTGACGCTTCTCCCAATGATGTCATTTTAAGGCAACTTCATCCAAACAGAGAACAATAACTTCTACTTTCTCTGAATCAGTCAATTGATTTACGACAAAGTACTGTTCTACCTGATGCAACCACTCATGGGGATTCAATCGAGTGAAAACCGGAATCTCAAGCTTTCTAAGTCGAAGATCGAAAATCGTTTGTTCAACTGCGCCTACGATTCTCCCACACAAGCATTCGCCGCCGCACTAACCGCTTCATCGTTCTTCTTTCCTTGATCCGTATCAACAACCCGTTCCAATTTCAAACTTTTAATCTGGGATATGACGACCAACAAACCCTCTTTCATCTGTGCAACCAGCTCAGAGATATTTCCAACAAAATTCCACAAATCCGGCATGTTTGCTTTCAATGCTTCCATTCGAGTAGTCATCGATAACCAGGGGAAAAAAAGAACACTACTCTGATAGTAAATCGATAAGTTCTTTTTTTTTTTGGTTGAACTAAATTGATAGGTTCTTGATATTATTTATGAACAAAAGTACATTTACAACCAAGGGAAGTATTCAAGAGCTTTTCGTCCCTCCACCTTTTTACACCTTACTCAAGTCTAGTCAAAAGGTACCTAGACTCTTACAATCAATCAACTATATACTATCCCTTAACCAGCTCTACTTAACAGAGTCCATCTTATAACAGAATAACTACTGGTCTCCATCTATTTGTCCAATGAATTGCAATCTCTGAATCTCCCTCTTGCTTTTTATGATTACATCGGGAATAATCCCGCAAAAGGTGGATTATTCAGAGCGGGTTTCGTGAACAACGGGGATGGAATAGTTGTTGGGTGGTTAGGACACCCTGTTTTTATAGATAAAGAAGGGGACAAACTTTTTGTACGTCGTATGCCGACCATTTTTTAAACATTTACGGTTGTTTTAGTAGACAGAGACGAAATTGTTAGAGCCGATTTTCCTTTTTGAAGAGAATAATCTAAGTACAATGTTGAACTGGCAAGGGAAAATAAATACTCAGATTGAAAGAGAATTTCGTCTTCAAATGAAAAAAGAGACCTACTTCCAAATGCGTCAAGGTGTTGTATATGTTTTGCCTTACTTAACATGACTGTAGTTAGAAGGTTTATGATCCATTATGTTGTGAACTTCTAGAAACAAAAGGTTTTGGTTTTCATTTATTCCTAGTTTAAATCTAAGCAGTATGGTTAGACGGGAAGAATTTTATTGTTCCTTAACAACCAGTTTACTATTTTTTGGTTTTGATTGCCAGGAGAATTATTACAGGTTGGACAGGATTTTACTTAGCTACCACTACCAGTCAAGGATATACACTGATGATGTTGGAGCTTCTTTTAAGGTTGGTGGCATTTAATGAGTTTTTTTTTCTCTGTCCAATACTTCAAGTTGTTTAAAATATTTGTGATGTATTTATTTATCAGTTGAAGTTCTCGATGAAACGTTTGAGTTTACCTTATACAGTTATTTAAAATACGGGTGAGCAAGAAAAGCCGAAAAATCGAGTCGACCGACCTAAACTGACCGAACCGACGTCGGTCGGTCGGTTTTCTTATAAACTTGGTCGGGGTCGGTTTTACATTTTGAAAAACCGACTTTACAGTCGGTTGGCTCGCCTAAAAGGAACAAGAAGCGACATAACCGACCGAAAAAAAACTGATAAAGGGACGGAGTTGACGCTGCTGCAGGCAACAAGATAGGCCCATGTGATTGGGTTGTGTCCCATTCTCCCAACATTCTTTTGAGTTGAGGCACATGGAAGATGTCATGAATGGTGGCCTCTAATGGTAACTCAATTTTCTAAGCAACCTGCCCTATTCGTTCCAACACACATTATGACCCAAAGTATTCTAGAGATAGCTTCTCACATCTTTTCTTGGCCAAAGACTTCCGTCGATAGGGTCTCACATTTATGCATACCATGTCCCCAACCTTAAACTCCAATTCATGATGTTTTCTGTCTGCAATTTTCTTCATTCGATCTTGGGCAATCTGAAGTTGTTCCTTTAATGCTGCTAAGGCAACGTCTTGGTCAACCAACTGCTGATCCAGGGCATTGTTGGTGGTCTTTCGATCCCCATAAGAAAGTAGGGGTGGAGGCTGTCTTCTATACACAACATTAAAGGGTGTTGTGTTGATGGAAACATTGAATGTCATATTGTACTAGTATTTCGTCCACGAGATCCATTGTTCCAACTTCTTTTGTTGCTCCCCTCCGAAACATAATCACAAGTAATTCTCCACATTCCTATTAACTCCTTTCGTTAGTTAATTCTCTACATTCCTATTAATTCCTTCCGTTGGTTCGAGCCCTATAGTCGACGCACAAGCTCCTCCCACCATCCTTCTTCTTGACTAACAACATTGGACTGGAAAACGTGTTGTTGCTCGATCAGACAATTCTAGATGCTAGCATTTCCTTGATCACTTTCTCAATTTTCAACTTCTGCGAATGGGCATTATTTATATGGCCTAACGTTTACTGAACCTTGGCCCTCCTTCAACCCTTCCTCTTGGGGGGTAGTCCGTCTGGTTTGTGGAATGTATCTTTGTACTCGAACAATAACTTTCCCACCTCAGGTGGTAGTTGAGCTTCCTTCTCATCCTCACTCGACGAGGAACCCATGATCCGCTTCATTCCAAGTCTTTAGCTAACATTTTTAAGGACACCTTGGCTTTATTAGGGATGGGTCCCCTTTGATGGTTATTCTCTAGTAGCCTGAAACAAAAGTCATGGTCAATGCGTCCCAATCGTCTCCCATAACCTCTATAGTTCGCCACCCCATTACCCATTACGATTCCATAATGAGACTTTTTGGACACGTTGATCTTTAGTTCATCTACTAGTTTTTGGGATATGAAATTGTGGGTGGCTCATCAATGGATCAATATCACGACCTCCGTTTCTCCCAACGCTCATTTGACTTTCATTGTTCCTGGAGTCGAGAAACCTATCACTGATTTCAAATCCAGTTCCATTAAATCCCCGATTTCTAGGGTAGAGTCATCTTCTTCTTCTGAAATGGCCCCTTGGATCAACTCGATTTCTTCCAACCCGTTTAACAGAAGAACCCTAAGTTCCCTTGTCTCACGATTCTTGCATTTATGATTCACACTATATTTCTTGTCGCATCTGAAGCGTAGCCCTTTGTCTTTCTTAGCTTGAAATTCGACATCTGAGAGTTTTGGCTAAAGATTCCTTGCAACCTATATCCCCTTATCCTGGAAACATAATCGCACGCGTTTGTATCGGGTTACCAGACTTCTGATTTGATTTAGCCCAAGTGTTTCGGTTGGTCTTTCCCATACCTTGGGAGCCGTCTTTGTTAGACTCTGCTACTGATCCTAAGCTCAACATCACTCTCGCGAGTTTGGTGGCTTCATCTTCGTCTTTAATCTGTTGGGCCTGGGTAGTCTTCGAGCCCAACAAGTTGTCTATTCACCACTGTCGCCTTAACTTTTGGTTTGAGTCTTTTCAAGAAGGTATTTTCCAGGACGTCCTCTTGCATATTCGGTAGCAGCGTCGAGTAGGCCTCAAACTTCTTGGTATATTCTGTCACGCTCTCTTCCTGTTTGATAGCCAAAAATCTCGCATACAGACTACCTTCTTAAGAAGGTATAAACAGTGTTTTAAAAATTGTTCAAGGCGTAAGCCTTGAGGCGAGGCGGCATTTTCATGCCTCAAGGCTTACGCCTTGAAGGTATAAAATGAGGCTTAGAGGCGTACGCCTTGAACCGAGGCGGCATTTTCATGCCTCAAGGCTTACGCCTTGAAGGTATAAAATGAGGCTTAGAGGCGTACGCCTTGAACCGAGGCGGCATTTTCATGCCTCAAGGCTTACGCCTTGAAGGTATAAAATGAGGCTTAGAGGCGTAAGCCTCTGTTACTACGCCTCTGAGGCTTTGAGGTGTAAGCTTCAAGAAACTTGGTGGGCCATGGGCCTACAAACGGTGCAGTTAATTATTGAAAGTTGAAACGGTGCATATCTACTGAGTTAACCGTAATTAAAATATTGATGTTGCATGTCTTGGTGGTTGGTGGGCCAATGCACCGAAAATCAAAGGAATTTCAAAAGGTTTTGGAAAATTTTTCTCTAGTGCATGTCTTATTTTATTTTTAGGGTTAGGGTTAGGGTTTTAATTTTAGGGTTGCTCTGATACCATGTGGTTTTGGGAGAAAAATCATTTCATTTCTTTCATCACCCAAAAAAACAAGAAGATATATACATCATAAAAATACATAAAAGGGAACTATAAAGATAAAATAAAATCTAATCTAAATAAGGAAAAACATAAATTTAAATTTGAAATAATCTACAAAGTTTACATTTTTGGTGGATACTCCTCTGCTCATTAATGGTAATATCAAGAAGCTCTGCCTTGAGGGATTTCCTTTCTTCAATAAGCGAGTCTTGAATATTATTCTGCTCTTCTAATCTGTCTATGCGGTCTATTTTACCCAAAATCTCCATCTTTTTGTTGGTTGAATTGATAATATGCTCTTTGTTCCAGCCCCTAATCAAAGGTTTCAGCCCTTTTAGCTTCTCCATCAGCCTGTATCCTGCCCAGCCGCTTGGCTTTAACTCTCCCCACCACTTTTCAAGCAGCTCTTTAAATTCTGGAGTGTCTAGCCATAAATTTTCAAATCTAAATGGGGTGGGGCCCCATTTGACCGCCCCAATAGCCAACAAAATAGGGAAGTGGTCAGACGTGGGCCTTTGCAACCTATCAACTTTAAATTCCGAGAATTTGTTGTACCAATCTTTCGATAGCAAGAATCTATCAAGTCTGGACGCAACCACTTTTTCTCCCATTCTAGACCAAGAGAACACCCCATTGCTCATAGGAGGGTCAATAAGGTCAGCATTATCTATGAACCGGTTAAATTTTTTCATGCTTCTAACAGAGCTGCTGGCATTTAGCCTCTCTTCAGACCATCTAACCATATTAAAGTCCCCAGCAAGACACCACAACCCCTGAAGGTCATATAATTCCTGCAAAAACTGATTTCTCTCATTACAATTACAAGGGACGTAAACCCCAGAAACCCAACCTTCATCATGCCCTTGGAAGTTACATTTAATGGAAATGGAGAAGGCTCCAAGAACCGAATCAACAACCTCTATCGTTGGCTCTTTCCACATAATAATAATACCCCCTGCCGAATTGGAGGCATCGAAAGAAAGCCAACCTAGATGTCTAGAGCTCCAAATGGATTTAACCATGCTCCTATCAACCTTATTCAGCCTAGATTCTTGCAGAATAACAATATCAGGGTTACAAGAACTAATGAGGTTTTTAATAAGGGCTCTCTTAGACCTCGCTCCTAGCCCTCTAACATTCCAAGATATTATCTTCATAAGATACCAACTCGGCCCTTTCTATTCTATCTGCTAGCTGAACATCCTCATCCCCTGCATTTTCTGTATCCTCAATATTGTCTGCTTCTTTTTCCCAGGATCGGAGTAGGTTAGTCACTTCTCTACTCCTTTTCTGTGATGTACTACCTTTCTTGTTGGTGGATCCCACTATAGGCCTAATGCAAAGGTTGTTCTTCCTAAGAGTCATCACTATTTCCTTGCTAATTGCAAAGCCCTCTAAGACAGCTTGTTTTCGGGGCTAGCTCTGTTCTCTATTCGGCTGAATGATCGCTAGAGCCTTTGGAGTTTCTTCCTCTATCTCCTCAAAGCTGGGAGTTTCATACATGTTGGCTGTAACTGTATCATTCATTCCTACCATGCTACTATGGTTATTCTGGATGGGGTTGTTTCTCTGCTCAATATCTTGAGTTTGGACAACCCTTTCCGGGTCATCATTATCTTCAAAGCAAAGCTGATAACCTTTCGGAATCTCTACGTCCGTATCTTCATAAGACCTTAGACTCCCGTTCTCTTCATTCTCTGCCTCTTTACCTGGGATCTCGTTCCAGAGATGGTAAACATCTTCTTTTGGTGGTGGGCTGCTGTTGTTATTTGTGCTTTGGATATCTCACCGCTTGAAAGTTTTAACCTGGGCCTTATTAGCAAAAGTGACTCCCTTTCTTTTTTTATCGTTGGCCTGCTGGATTTCTCCATACTCATCATTTAAAATCATTTGGGCTTGCTTTTACTTCAGACATTGGGCTTGTGTAGTCTCAGAGTTGGATGGCCCAGCCTCAACAGACATAGGGTTTTTACCATTTTGGCGAGATATTTCAAAATTTTCACTTTCCCTTGTGCTGTTACTTTCCAGCTGGTTGTCGGTACGAATCCTCCCCTGTTTTATCTCCTGGATATTAACTTCCGGGTATTCTTTGCCATTTTCGATTCTCCATATATCTGTTGGACTAAACCAAGGATCATTGGGCCCTATATGAAAAGCATGCACCGCCGGTGTGGAGAAACTTCCATGGATTTCGGCCACTCGGTCTATCAACAGGTTTCCTTCTTGGTAGGTTACAATCTGAACATTGAAGACATTCTCTCCATCTATAATTTTAACTTCGGTTGGGATGAAACCGCAATAGTTTTCTCTGATTCTCATCTTGATTTCAACACAGTCAAGGAGCAACGAATTAGTCTCTTCATAATCAATGAAACCCCCCAAGCCCTCACCTATCGCTTTAATAATACTCAGTTGCCATAAATGCAGGGGAAAATTTCTCACTTTTATCCAGCCTCCATAACTAGGAACACATGTGATTCTACTATGTTCCTTCTTATCCCACTTTTCTACCTTTAATATTATCAGACCAACACTGACCCAACCGTTGTTTTTAGTTAATAACTCAGCCAGCTCTTTTGAAGGACATTTAATGAGGGCTTTGTCAGGTTGAAATGGGTTTATAACAAAGGGTTCTTCCATCTGAAGTTGTAGAGTCTCAAGAATTCGGCCCCAATCATCATGAAAGTCTCTTTTTGTCACAACTATAACTTCCTCCCAATCGATTTTTCTCACCTCCTCTTTACAACCTTTTGGGGGCATTGAAAACCTCTCTTCTATTTTGTCTTCTTGAGTTCGCGACTTTTCCTCTGTCCTCACTGGAGGAGTGTGTTTCATATTGCGCTTAACTGTATCAGCAAAGGATCGCTTGTTGGTTTCTTCTCTTTTCTTCTCGGTTTGATTGAGATCAACAATCTGTCAGTCTTTTCCATTAAGGAAGTCTTTGAGAAGGTCTGAGAATTGATTCCATCCGTGGAACTCAAGACCTGCCGGAACCACTAGGTTACTTTTTCCTCCAGAGTTAACTACTTTTGTGATTTCCAGAAAGCTTCCACGCTTATTGGATATTTTTTGAGTCCAGATGAACCCATTATGACAGCCGATTTTCCTGAAGAATTTCTGGGTAACAGGGGCGAGGAGAATGTCTTTTATGGAGTCTGAGATCCAGACAAGCACTACCTCTTCAGTTGACAGGACAAATTTCCTTCTCCTATGCTCCTCTTGAATTCTCACCACTCTCCCCTTATAATTTCTATCAAAATTGCACGAGAAGAATTTGTTCTTATCCTAACTCCACAGGTCTTTGGCATCGACATGACTACTGACACTAAACAGGAGAAAGGCTATCCATGATCCTCCGTCTAGAAACGCACCCCACCCTCCCCTCTGGACGAAGCTCCAAATCCCAGAACACCTGGCGCACCCTCACCAGACACTCAGACCCTAGACGGAACGCTCATCGGAGAAAACCGGAGGTCATGGATGCCCCAAAACGTGATTGGAAACCATATCGGAAATAGTCAGGAGTCATCGGAAACGAAGGAGAGAGAGAGAGTCTAAACAAAAAAAATTGGAGAACTTTCTGAAACTAAAATTCATGCTTTCCAATTGGCACATGAATGAATTGTCTACCACATGAAATAGTCCAAACATAGTGCAAAAACCAGCTTGAAGAAGAACAAAGCTTGCCTAAACGAATTAATCCAAAAACGTCTTGAAATTGCTTATGAAAAAAATTCTAAATGGATTGGTGTAAAATCTCAACCAACGAAAGCAAAAGAGAAGAAGAAAGAGAAATCACATTGTTGAACGCCATATCTTGCACAAAAACTTTCCTCATCGAACCAAATCCAGTAGACAGAGTTTATAATCTTGCGACTTATCACCTCCATGACTTTCCGTTCGAAAATACAAGCACAAGGGTAACTCCAAGAAAACACCATAAGAGTACTCAAAAAGAGATAAAACTGGATCCAAGGAAGATAATCGGAGACCAGTAAGAAAAATCGGCAAGTGAAGACGAGAAACTAGTAGATAGGAGGAGAGAGTATGATGTCGTTTCATTAATATCAACATCTTTGGCCAAGATCTTATAGGCATTTTTCCATATCTCCTTTTAATTTGTAATAATTGATCTCACTACGTGGAGGCTCCACTTTTCAACTTGTAGGTAACCAATTTCACCTCCTTATTCTTTAGAGTGTTGGTGTGATTGAAGAAAGATTCTACCTGCCCAATCCAAAAAGGTCTCTTCATCAAACTTACCACTAAATGTTGGAAGGTCCACCTTTATTTTATAATCATAATTTTGTCAAGGAAAATTTGGTTCTCTCCTCAATCCTTTGCAATTGAAGTTTTCCATATAAAATGGTTCTTCATCATCATTTGAACTATCAAGTCCCAAGAATATTGATCATCTAACCTTGGATCTTGGAATTGAACGGGTGGAAACGATTTTCTTGGTGTGTCTCGCAGGAATCTTGTCATGTGTAACCCTTTGGGTTGATAAAATTGGAATTTTTCTAAAGTCTCGTGGTTGATTCTTGTTGGCATAATCTTTGGAAACTCTTGTTGTCTTCTTGTGTCGTATGACCGATATCTCTTAGATTGATAAGGAATTTCAATTTCTATTTTTTTACCGCAACAACGACCTTGTTGTTGGTTGGTATTTGGCTGAATTGACATAGTTTCCATTGTTGAAGTCAAATTTCATCATTTGGTGTAATTCTTGCATGTTGCTCCTTATTTCATCCATGGATTCTTCCTTCTTGAGGATGCGTTGAGACATGGTTCTCGGAGGGAGGGTTTCAACCTTTGTTCGAATCTAATTGCATCAATCTAAAAAGTGGTGGGAGCTTTTTTCCCAGCCATTCGGACCCCTTCGTCAAGGTGCTTTAATAATACCAAAACTAGCGTAGAACTAAATCTTGGAGAACTCTTAAATTGAATCTTTATTGAGAATACCTCAATTACAACCTAAGGACCCTTATTTAAAGGCTACAGACTAAAACTAAGATTTAAAAATCAACGGCCAGGGGTGCAAGGAAAATTTAGCAAATAACGTGCGCATCAGATTGGCTTTGACATGCGTTTGGTATGTGCAAAGGCTTGGGTTTGAGACTTTGTCAAGCATAAATGTTGCTTTTTTGTGAGGTATTATGGCATTTATGTGCATACATCAGGCCCAAGCCCATTGACTCATACTGGGCAGACTATTAGCCCACTTCTATAGCCCAACCATCAACTAGACATTGAACCGTCGAACTGAAGCGAATAAATCGTCGCTTTTTATGGGTTATTGGTTTGAGGTAGTTCGATTATTCAAAATAAGTGGTTTGGCTCGGTTACTCACTTTTGCTAATGTTTTCTGTTGGTTCGGTGTCGATTCGGCTACACCCCTATTAATAGTCGTACCGAACTGGTTACACCCCTATTAATAGCCACAAAACAACTTAATGGCAGTCGCAACTAGGAAGTAACAATAGTAAATGGATAGCAAAGCCATGGTAAAGGAAGATATGCTACTATGGTTTAAGCAAAGGCATGAAAGTATTTTTGTTAAACAATTTTTCTAAGCCATTTTGTCTGCTGTATTTTTTCTTAATCTTAATCCTTAGTTCAAATCTTACAAAAAGTTATAATAATAATGTTGACCAATCAATGTGTAGTTCATTTGGAACATAGAGATCTCCATTTGGATTTTTCTAATATTAAATTATCGATAACCTTTAAACATGGCTTAGAATGTATTTTAACATTAAAATTATATCTTAAGCTAATTTTTGTATCTAGTTTTGAACATGATTTACATGGGCTTAATGAATGGATTATTGTTTTTGAAAAGGAATATGCATGTGGTAAATTTGAGATTCCATATTATTTGAATCACCATCAAATTTTAATCATTTCTATGGTTCATTCTTTCTTTATGTATATCATTTTTTCCCTTTTTACCATATGTATTAGGTTTGATGAACACCCTCCAAGCTAAGGATTTTGAGGGGATGACAAATAGAGTCACTCTAACTTGGTAAGAAAAAGATTGTCTTACACACTTCTTTTAAACCTCATATTATGTTTGTGTTCATTATTAACATTGAACATAGTTGGTTGGATTGTGGATTGGCTTTCTATATCAGGCAACTTTCGAAGATATTTTTATGCTATGAGAAATGGTTTTGCCATTTGTTATAGTTAATAATCTAGTCCTTAAGCTTGATCTTAAATTGAGTAATTGTTGTAGGGTGTGAAGATCTGTTGGATATAGTTTGAAATTTTCTTGAGGAGTCATATTACTTGATAAAAGATGGTTTTGCCTTGTGCTTTAAGATTTCTAACCTAACCCACAGAGTTGATTTCAAATTGAGTGAGTTTTTTTTTAAACAAGAAACAAATATTTTCCTTCATTGATATAATGAAAGAGACTAATGGTAAAAAATACAAACACCACCAAAGAAAGAAGAAGATACAACTCAAAGAGAAAGAAGAACTTGAAAAAAAAACCATTAAAGAACTAAGAGAACCACAAGAAAGACTCCAGAAGGAAAGCTACAGCTGAAAAACCAACAAACAAAGACCAAAAAATAGAACTAAATCAGAGAAAAGATCAAAACCACCAAACGACTGAAGAGATCAACTGAAAAGGAAAACTCGAAAAAACTCCACCACCAAAGGAAACTGCACCAGAGGAATCCGACGAAAGCCCAACTTGAAAAGACAAAACCCTGAGAGAAATATAAAATTGAGCTAACTAGAAGACCATTAATGAGCTTTAACTGATGGAGACAAAATAGGAATTTCCTGTATCTGAAACCCACAAAGCTCAATCAAAGAAGAAAATTTGGCTGAGATTTGAGGAGAAACCATCGAAGATACCACTTCCTCAATATAATCGACACCTCGAACATTAACTTCAAAAAGATTTTCAAAAGCTTCAGCAAATGAATCATCTTCCACTTGATCTACCAACTCATGTTCTGGAACATGAGAAATTGATTCCTCACTACTCATACTAACATCTGATTCTCCATCAGAATCAAAACAGGGAGGAATCTTCTTAGGAGAAGAGAGACTTGCTACCCCTTTGGTGAATATTGTGCATGAACCAGGAAAAGAAACTTGCGATTGACTAAAAATCTTGGCAGGGTATAAAGTCTCTTGCATCTTAGAACCTTCATGGGAGACTCCAAATGATTCGTGGATAGAGTCAAAAGACGAACACAAGATTCCTCAACATAATCTGAATTAGACTCTGAATGATCCATGGTGGAGGAAAACCCATTTCTTCTAGAATAATGAAGAGGGAAGGGTTTGATTAAACTTTGCTTCGATAGCAGAGGAGACGCCAGCTCAAAGGAGTTGATAGAAAACAGTGTGTGGTAAAATTCTTGTCATACAACGAAGGGGCCTTTGAATCCTCAATAGCCATTACCAAATATCTTTGTGTGGTAAAAAGAGACTTTCATCTTCCAGAACCTGATTAACCCTCTTTAAATCCACTGAATTAGTAAAATCTTGTGAGGATAAAATTCCAAAATTCAAACGACACTCCCCTGAAAGGTTAAGAGGAACTATGTCACCAAAATGGAGAGAGAAATTTCGGATGTTCCCGCCTTTAACATCAATCTTAGCTGGAGTGAAGCCACAAATGTTTTTTCCTCCACTTCAATTATTGCTGCTAAACAATCAATTAAGTTAAGTGTTTGAGAGGAAATAATAATCAATCCACCAAAATGCTGCCCAATAGCTTCAAAATATGGTCGTTTCCAATAAATCAAAGGCAAATTCTTTATAGATATTCGACCTCCATAACTCTTGATGAATTTCGGGTGAAAATGCTTTTCATCGGACCAATGCTCAATTTTCAGATGAAGGTCACCAACAAGACTCCACTTTCCATCAAAATTCAAATCAGAAAGACCCACATCAAACCTAATCAACGCTTTATCATCCATAAAAGGATTAATTGAAATTCCATTCCGAAAATGATTTTCTAAAGCGATTTGAACATCTTTCCAAGAGTAATGAGCAAACAACCTAGAAACGACGAAAATGGAATTGAAATTCAACTCCATAACTTCTCTCTCTTTCCTTACCCAAAAGGAGGAAATCTCAGAGGATTTCACTACATCTTCCTGAGGCGTATCAACTTTCTCAGTTCGATTCGGATAAATCCAACTCAGAAAACTCTAGTTTTTCATATTTAAGGAAAAAATCTCTTACCATTTCCCAAAAAACAAACCAACCTATCTTATCAAAACTCGCAGAAACACGAACATTCTTCCTTCCTCCATAAAAAGGCCATACTGTGCATTCCAAATGCCAACCCTCACCAGATCTAAATTTAGATAAACGAATGGTTCCAAAATCATCCTTAAATTTCTTATTAAAAAAAGAATGAACTGGGAATTGCAAAAGTTCAACCAACGAGTTTTCAAGCCATCCTAAGAGGGATAAAGAAAGGTGAACTTTCTGATCTTTATTCATATCTTCCATAAAACACTCATCTTTTTCACCGCATAGATGGAAGTAAATATTCTGGATACAACAACTCATCTCTTCTAGCACTTCCATAGAACCATAAACTAGAACTCAACCACACTCCAAAGAAAACCACAAATATCAAGTAGCTATTGAACGTTTTGACGAGGAAGCCGGACCGACGGATGAATGACGGTGAACAAACAAGACTGACGACATATGAAAACATAGCGACACTGGACTGAAAACGAACCAAACGGCGGAGGAAAGACAACGGACGGATGGCGGACGGCTGACGACGAACAAAACGACGGCTGAAAACGAACCAAAGCGATGACGGAAGAAAACGGCTAAAAAAACCAGCGAAAAATAGCAAAGAAAGGCGGACGACGAACGACGGAGGAAACACGACGGAGAATGAAGACTGGATGACGGTGACTGGACGGACGGACGATGAGGGCAACTAACCACTATGGCGACTTTGACGGAAGAAAACGATGACTGGTTGCTAGGGTTCGGGAAGGGTTTTTCAGAAGTTGAGGCTAGGGTTTTTTCGGGGAGAGAGAAAAAACGATGGACGGCGGTGGCGGCCGGACAGCAGATGGCTGACCGGACAGGACGGACGACGACGGCAACAAGCTACGACAGCGATGACGAATAATTGAGTGAGTTTTCTAGGGTTATAATTTTCAATTGTTTAGGGAGATAAAATCTCTTGGTATTAGACGATTTTGCCACATGCTAGAAATTTCTTAACTAACTCGTAAGTTTGTTCTGAAATTAGTGAGTGATTTAGGGCTTGAAGATTTGGGGAGGGATAAATTTTAAGTTTGTAGGGAGTTCATATTATTTGGTGTGACTGGCGACTTTGTCTTGTGTTTATAAATTCCTTACCTAACCCTTAAGGTTGATGTTAGATTGAGTGAATCTTCTAAAATTGAAGCTTAGGGGATATAATTTACAATTCTGTAAGGACTTTATATCCTAATGTTTAGGGGTAATGTCAAATGGACGGAATGATCTTGGTTTTTTAGATTACTGGTAAATAAACTTCGATTCCTTAGAGAGAGTTCATATCATTTGGTGAGATGTCAAATTGAGTGAATCTTCTTATTTTTTAAGGTTAGTGGGAGCTAATCTTCCATTCTGTAAGGACTTCATATTGTTAGGCATGAGACAATGTTATCACGTGTGAAAGAGTTTTGACTTAATCATCAACCTTATACTGAATACCCTGCTGCTTCTCATTCACATATTTAACATTGGTTGTTGGGTGGTGAATAAACCATCTTTTAAAGTACGCAATATGGTTTAACGATCTTGGTGTTGGCCATCAACCTCGACCACTGCAGTCGTACTCGCCACATAACTTAAATGGGAGGTGGTGGGCGACCATAAATAATCTCGAAAGAGGTCAAACGGTGGGATGTATAAAATGCAGTATTATAACAATATTCAACCCATGTCCATTTGGACCATTGCTTAGGCGTAGTCATGGCGAAGCAACAAAGATAAGTCTCAACCCCTCGATTTACCACCTTCGCTTGGCCATCTGTTTGAGGACGGTAAGAAGTGCTTCGTCGCAATTGAGTGCCCAGTGACAAAAAAAGCTCTTCCCAAAATATACTAGTAAAATCGTGTCATAGCCCTCGGGACGAAGAAACCCTTTAGTGAAATCCATTGAAATATCTTCCCACACTCTGTTCGGTATCTCGGTAATGCTTGGAGAAGTCCCGTAGGTGCCAATGACAAATGTTTGGCTTGTTGGCAAGTAGCACACTTCACCACAAATGCCCACACACGAGTTTTCATGCTCTTCCAATAAATCTCTTGAGATAGCCGTTGATAAGTCTTAAGTTGATGGAGCCGAAGAAGTGAATAACCTCAAAATATATTCAATGATCCAAACTAAAGGCTTATGAGCCTTTAAATAGGCCATACAAGATGCGGTTAGCCTAACAAACTAACTAACCAAGAAGCACATGGCAAGCACATGGCTAAAAAGAATAAGACTAACAAATAAAACACTAAGCCAATAATCGGCTACATCAACTTTCCCCTCCCTAAAAAAGAACTCGACCACGAGTTATGTAGCTAAAAGAAACTCATCCGGAGGATTGTATGGAAATATATCAGCTATGTTGAAAGTAGGACTGATGTTATAAGTTTCTGGGAGTTGCACGCGGTAGGCATTATCTCCGTATTTTTCCAGAATAGGAATTGGTCCAATCTTCTTTTCCTTAAGCTTGCTGTAAGTTCCAGATGGAAATCTGTTTTTTCGTAAATGGACCATCACTAAGTCCCCAACAGCAAATTCCTTGTATCTCCGTTTTTTGTCCGCGGCAGCCTTGTACTTGGTTGTTTGTTCTTCTATGTGTTTGTGCACTTGTTGATGTAGATCTCGAATCCTAGTTGCCATTTCTTCTGCTTCAAGGCTAAGATCAACAGAGGAAGGAATTAGTGTTAGATCAAGAGTTAGGCGTGGGAGTTTAGTGTAAACAAGCTCAAATGGTGACTTCCCTGTTGTCCGGTTCTTCATATGGTTGTAGGCAAATTCAGCTTGTGCGAGAGTCATATCCCATTGTCGCGGTTTGTTGCTACTTAGACATCTGATAAGGTTTCCAAGAGTTCTATTTGTTACCTCCGTTTGGCCGTCTGTTTGTGGATGGCTAGTAGTACTATATTTGAGAGTAGTATCAAATTTTTTCCACAAGGTTTTCCAAAAATGGCTCAAAAATTTGACATCCCTGTCCGAGACTATGGATTTTGGGATTCCATGCAGACGGACAACCTCTCTAAAAAATAGGTTTGCAATGTAAATTGCATCAGAAGTTTTTTTACAAGCAAGAAAATGTGCCATCTTGCTATAACGATCTACTACCACCAAGACCGAATCAAAACCTCGTTGTGTTCGAGGGAGGCCGAGTATAAAATCCATGGATAAGTCTTCCCAAATGTTGTCTGGGATAGGTAAAGGTAAATATAATCCTGTGTTTTGGCTTGTTCCTTTACAAGTTTGGCATGTAAAACATCGTGAGACATAGTTTTGAACATCTTTTTTAAGTTGTGGCCAGTAATATCTTTCTTCTAGCGTGTGTAGAGTTTTATCTCTGCCTAAATGTCCAGCCAATCCTCCCGCGTGTGCTTCTCGGATTAAGGCTTCCCTCAAGGATGAGAAAGGTATACATAGTAGGTTCCCTTTAAAAAGGAATCCGTCGACCAAGTGGAAATCTCCAGCTGGTTTATGTTCAGTGCAATTTTTCCAGATTGAGCCAAAATCTTTGTCATTGTGGTATTCTTCCGGTAGGCTATTGAATGCTATAATTTCTCCCGTGAGGACTGTCAATAGTTGTGCCTTTCGACTTAGGGCATCTGCCACTTTGTTAGTAGAACCCGAGGTATGCTTAATAACAAAATCAAAGCGTTGTAAAAAGGATAACCATCTAGCATGCATTCTACTAATAGACTTTTGAGTTTGTAAGAATTTAAGGGAGAAGTGGTCAGTGAACAAAATAAATTCTTTGCTTAATAGATAATGCTCCCATTGTTTAAGTGCCCTAATCAAAGCATATAATTCTTGCTCATATGTGGACCACCTTTGTCTTGAGGGGCTTAATTTTTCACTAAAGAACTCAATAGGGTGGTTATTTTGGGATAGGACTGCACCAACCCCAATGCCGGAGGCATCCACTGCTACTTCAAAGGGTAAATCAAAGTTTGGGAGTGCGAGCATCGGGCTATTGGTAATTTTTTCCTTTATGGTTTGGAAGCTCTCAGTTTGTGATTGTTCCCAAAAAAATTGTCCTTTCTTTAGGCAGTTTGTTAAAGGGGCGACTATAGTGCTAAAATTTTTGATGAATTTCCTATAGAATGAAGCTAAACCAAGGAAGCTTTGGATCTCTTTAATTGTTTTAGGTTCGTTCCATTCATGGATAGCTTTAATCTTAATAGGGTCCATCTTTATCCTATTGTGTCCAATAATGTATCCTAAAAAGGAAATTTGTTCTGTGGCAAATAAACATTTCTTCAAATTAATGACTAAGGCATTCTGTTTTAGGGCAGAAAAAATTGTTTGAATATGTGTAATATGATCTTGAATCCCTTGGCTATAGATAAGAATGTCATCAAAATAAACTACTGCAAATTTATTAATGAAAGGGTGAAGTACCTGGTTCATGAGCCTCATAAATGTGCTTGGAGCATTTGAGAGGCCGAATGGCATGACCAACCATTCAAACAATCCTTCATTTGTCTTAAATGCAGTCTTCCATTCATCCCCTGGCCGAATCCGTATTTGGTGATATCCACTCTTGAGATCTATCTTTGAAAATATGGTTGCCCCGCTTAATTGGTCAAGGAGATCATTGATTCTGGGGATTGGAAATCTGTACTTCACTGTGATTTTGTTTATTGCTCGACTGTCAACACACATGCGCCAAGATTCGTCTTTTTTTGGTGTTAGGAGAGCGGGTACTGCACAGGGACTGAGGCTTGGTTGTATGTGGCCTTTTTCCAGCAATTCTTGCACTTGTTCATGCAATATTTTGTATTCGTTAGGACTCATTCTGTAGTGTGGTAAGTTGGGCAGGGTTGCGCCTGGGAGGAAATCTATGGTGTGCTGGATGTCACGCAATGGAGGTAGCTCGGTTGGAGTGTCTATGATTTCCTTAAAATCTTGTAAAAGATTTTGAACTTCACTTGGAATAGCAATGTTAGGATCAATATTATCAAAATGTTTAATTACTAAACCTATGATAGGAAATTGTTTTTCTTGGAGAAATTTTTTTCCAGAAGATATAGAGAAGAGTTGACCTTTTTTATTGGTGGTTGTACCTACTTGTTTGGAAGGATTGATAGGTAGAAGCACAATTTTCTTCCCCATCCATGTGAATTCGTAGGTGTTGTCTCTTCCTTTGTGGATTGCCTGCATATCATACTGCCATGGTCGACCCAATAAAATGTGACATGCGTCCATATCAAGAACATCACAAACTATTTGATCCTTATAGCTTGCTCCGATCGATAATGGGATTGTACATGTATGTGTAACTGGAGCCTCCCCTCCTTTCTTTATCCAAGTGACCTTATATGGGGTTGGATGTGGAGTCAAGGGTAAGTTTAGAGTAGAAACTAACTTACTTGCAACCACATTCTCGGAACTGCCACTGTCGATGATAACATTGCAGATTTTCCCATTTATAGTGCATCGGGTCTTGAATAAAGCATGTCTTTGATAACTTTGGTCGATCTTTGGGGCCAAGAGTAGTCGTTGAATGACCAAAGATATGGCATCCCCTTCATCTGGCTCAAGATAATCTATGTCTTCATCACGATCTGTTTCGTCACTTTCCTCTTGATAATCAACATTGTCCGCAATCGCTAAGGTCTTTCTTTGTGGGCATTCATTCGACAAATGCCCAGTTTGATTACAGCGGAAGCATTTTCCCAAAGTAGGTCTTGAGTAAGTGTTGGTGTTCCTCTTTGGAACCGAATCCTTACTTGTTCCAGCGTCTATTTGTTTGCCTTTTGCCCCACCCGATGAGGTTGGAGATGAGTTCTTGTCAATTGTTGTGTTTCTTGGATTGAAAGTTGATGTTTCTACGGCATTCCTTCGTGTGTATTGTCTTTTAAACCTGTTGGTAATTTGCTCTTCAGCCGTAGCAGCAGCAGTAATAGCTTCATTCAAGAAAGCTATAGGTTGGAAAGAAATTCTT
This sequence comes from Luffa acutangula, assembly GCA_036850905.1. Classification (NCBI taxonomy): domain Eukaryota; kingdom Viridiplantae; phylum Streptophyta; class Magnoliopsida; order Cucurbitales; family Cucurbitaceae; genus Luffa; species Luffa acutangula. The sequence goes on from CM072098.1 coordinate 387,012, forward strand.
TCTTGGATATCTAAGCGCAGACCACCTTTGAATCTTGCAACCAAACATTGCTGATTTTCTCCAAGATTCGTACGAGCCCCCAATCTATGGAACTCTTCGGTATACTCCATTACCGTGCGTGTCCCTTGGCGGCAATTTTGGTATTGAGTGTATAATATTTGTTCAAAGTTGGCGGGAAGAAATCGATCCTTCATCAACCGCTTCATTCTTTCCCATTTTCGAATTGGTCTTTTCCCAAATCTTTGGCGGTTAATCTCTAGTTGATCCCACCATGCTTGTGCTCCACCTTTCAACTTGAGGGCTACCAATTTCACTTTCTTGGTTTCCGGTGTATTCATGTAATCAAAAAAATTCTCTACATGTCGTATCCATTCCAAGAAAGACTCAATTTCCATTTTACCGTTATAGGTTGGGATGTCTACCTTCATTTTGAAATCGTTTTCTTGCTTAGGATAAAACATTCTTGCATCATCTCTTCCTTCCGGTAGGCCATACATTGGAAACTCCGGATGACCATATGGATGGTAAGAAATTCCTGCATCTTCTTTTCTTTCCAAAAGACCATACCTTGGATGTTGTTGATAAGGAATTCTTGGTTCTTTATCATCCTCACTTGAAGATTCTGACCATTCTTGATACCTTCGGAATAATGGATTTTCCTTAAGTTCTTGGTATCTTTTATGTGCCATTTCCCATTCTTGGTATTTTGTTGGAGCTGCCACCCAATCTTGGGCTGTCTTTTGTTCATTAAAACACCTTTCTTGCTGGAATTTGGTTCTGTCTTCATGCTGGTTCGTCAATTTGCTACTTTCCCCTTGCCGAATCTGTGTTTCTTTTCCTCTAGTTGCTTGTGCATCCGGATTTATCGTTAGTTGCTCGGTTTGGACGCCTATCTTTTCCCATATTAGCTTTAGAATTTTCTTGATCTCACGCACGTCATCTTCAACTGACAGCAAGCGTACAGTTGTCTCTTGTGGTGAGAGGACGGGGATAGATTCCGCCTCTTTATCAACCAACGAAGGATCTCCACTCACATTAGTCGAGACTTTCTTGGTTGTCATGGTAAAAGGTGTCCCGAGAATCGAGCGCTCTGATACCAATTTGATGGAGCCGAAGAAGTGAATAACCTCAAAATATATTCAATGATCCAAACTAAAGGCTTATGAGCCTTTAAATAGGCCATACAAGATGCGGTTAGCCTAACAAACTAACTAACCAAGAAGCACATGGCAAGCACATGGCTAAAAAGAATAAGACTAACAAATAAAACACTAAGCCAATAATCGGCTACATCATAAGTGCACCCTTTGGTGGCGCCCTACTGGACTGTTATGAAATTCATTAAGAAGCAAAGGGATAATCGGGGAAGAAGATTGGAGAATGATTTTGCCTTGGTAGCATAATAACTCCCCACACAAAGAATATCCACTTGGGAATGAATCTCCGTTTTGCAAGGCTTGGTATGTGGGATATAAAGTGTTATCTAACTTGACTCGGGCCACAAAAACTACTCTATTAAGCCCTCCAACTACATTTAATAAGCCAAGTTCCAATGCTGGGGAAGACGGGACCATGCACCAGCTGTTGAATTTTCTGACCCCTCTTTGTATTCAACATGAAAATCATATCCCAACTACTTAACTATCCAACATTGATATTCACCTTAATTACACATTGTTCCAGCTAACAATGCAAACTTTTTTTATCAGTACGAACTATAAACCTTCGACCCAACAAATACGATTGTCACTTTTGAATTGCAAATACAATTGCAATCAATTCTCGCTCATACATTGCCTCAAAACGATGAGTAGGTGGTAGCGTAGTGCTTGACTGAAATATGCCAACAGACGCTTATTTTGCATAAGCACCACTCCCACCTCCACAATGGATGCGTTCGTCTTCACCAAACAAGGTATTTGGCAATCCTGAAGCTAGTACTGGCATCATTGTCGATTTCATTTGATGGAATGATTCCTCGACTTCTGGATTCCATAAAAAATTTCTTTGTTTTTTGATCTGTAATTGGCTATGAACTTGTGATAATACCCTGTCAAACCGAGAAAACCCCGCAAGTCCTTAATAGTCCAAGGTAGTGGGTGCTATTCATGGCGTCCAATTTAGACGGGTTGGCCGCAACGCTGTTGGCATACACAATATGGTCTAATACTTAATTCGTAGAATGCCAAACTGATAGTTTTTTAGATTAGCCACAAATTGATTAGTCACTAGTGTTTTCAACATTGTCGCCTAATGGGTAGTGTGCTAATGCACAGAGGTGCTGTAAATCAAAATGTCATAAAAAAAAAACTGTTAGGTATCTTCTATTCCAACCACCTACGGCAAACAATAAAATCCAACACACGAACAAGAGAATAGGCAAGCCAACACTGATATATTGATTTATGAGACAAGACACAGTGATATTCCGGTAATGTTTTAGAGCAAAACAAAGGAGGCAAAGAACAATTGAAAGACCCCAGCCATTCGAGAGCGTTGGGCAACCTCTCCTAGACAATACTTGTCCACAAAATTCCACACACTCAAAGGCACACGATCCCATACAAAACCTGCATTCTCCCGCCAACATTTGCCCTATAGCACACATGTGGTTCCCACCTCCTTCTTAACTCTCTGTCGCCTCTGAAATAACTTTCCTGCCTTTCCTCATGTATGTCTTCATGATTGGGGGTCTAATAATTCCCCCGGGGTTCTGAAGCACCTTGTCCTCAAGGTGAAAATCTGGAAATTGGTTCTTGATGACTTTCAAGTCTTCCCAAGTAGCATCACACTAAGGTCGTTCCAGCCACTTAACTAGCCATTCCTCTCTGTTGTTTTCCTCATTCCAGTGCATGCCTAACACGTCTTCTGGTTCCACAACCCAATCATAATTTTCCGTAAGAGCTGGTCCCCTTGATTGAGTGTTGTGCCATTCTCCAGGTCGAAGAAGTAGAGGAGTCTTCTGCCGAAATGGATACTGCCGAGTTATCCTTAAACACTATGGTGGGATTTGAAGGTGCGTGGGCGGATTGAAGACCGGGAAGTTTGTGATCCTTATAGATTGTGGGGCCACTCACAATTTTATTTCTCAGAAACTTGTGAACGAGCTCAAATTACAGGTGTCCGAAACTCTGAATTATGGAATAGTAATGGGAACAGGAACCGCGGCCAAGGGGAGAGGCATTTGCAAGGGAGTAGTGATTTCGCTAAAGGACCTAACGATCGCTGAAGATTACTTACCCCTTGAGTTGAGGAGTATTGATGTTATACTAGGCATGCAATGGTTGAGAACTCTCGGAGTAATGACAGTGGATTGGAAATCGTTAACGTTGACCATTGACGACGGAGACTCTAAGGTGATCATTAAGGGAGACCCGACGTTGACAAAAACGGAAATGTCTTTGAAACGTTTGCAGAAGACATGGAACAAACATGACGAAGGTTTTCTTGTCGAAATGAGGGCCATCAGTGCTCTTATACGGGAACCCAGACTGATTGAAGTCGTGCCTCCGTCTCCCAATCCTCCGGCATTCAATTACCTTTTTGAATAGTACGATGATGTTTTTGCTCTTTCAAGTCAATTGCCTCCCTCACGAGAGGTAGACCACCGAATCTGTCTCAAGGATGAACATCAACCAGTTAATGCCCGACCATACAGGTACGCTCATGCGCAAAAGGAGAAAATTGAAAGAATGATTCGGGAAATGTTGACTGTCGGAATAATAAGACCTAGCACCAGTTCGTTCTCGAGTCCGGTTCTGCTGGTAAAAAAGAAGGATGGAAGTTGGCGGTTTTGTGTCGACTACAGGGCGCTCAATGAAGCAACAGTGTCTGATAAGTTCCCTATTCCCATTATAGAGGAACTGTTAGACGAGTTACACAGGGCTCGGGTATTTTTTAAAGCTAGACCTCCGGTCGGGATACCACCAAATCCGAGTACACTCCGATGATATCCACAAAACCGCTTTCCGCACGCATGACGACCATTACGAATTTCTTGTAATGCCTTTCGGCTTGACTAACGCACCATACAATTCATCCAACAATTCATCAACCATAGGAATGGGGAACTTATTTGGTACTGTGACCTTATTGAATGCTCAATATTCAATACAGAAACGTCAGCTCCCATCTTTCTTCTTAACCAACAGAATAAGGTTGGAAAATGCGCTCGAGCTAGGCTGAATGTTGCCAACAGTTAGCTTCTCTTCAACTAGCTTTTCAATTTCATCTTTTTGAAACTGGGGATGTCGGTATGGTTTGACATTTATTGGAGCTGTTCCAAGAAGAAACTCTATTGCATGATCTAACTCTCGGTTTGGCAAAAGAATAGGTAACGACTGGAAAATAGAGGAGTGAGCCTCCAAAACAGATCTGATCTTAGAAGGTACATCATCCCACAACCCTTCATTCTTAACTGAATGTTGTTGCGTCACATTCAATTCAACTAAAAACCCCTGCTTTTCAAGCTTCAAAGCTTCAAAGTTACTTTGGAACGAACTAACGAAGGATCACCATGAAGAACGATTTTAGAACCATTCAAGGTGATACTAAGTTGTAGTGATTGATGATTAGTAGTCAAGTCTCCCAGAGTTTCAAGCCATTGAACTCCCGAAATAACATCAGCTGTACTCATATTGATAGCAAAAAAATCTTGAACAATCATTATGGTCCTCAAAGAAAGCACAATATCCTTACAAATCTCACTTAACGACAATTCAAGCTCTTGAACCAACTTCAAAGCAATGAAATTATGTGTAGCACCACTGTCAACCAAGACAATAACCTTTGTGGCTCTAATTAAACCCGTCAACTTGATGGTTTTCAAAACTACCATAACCTGCAACTCCTTACATTGGTGCCCACGGAAAAACTTCTCTTCACATTGATAGCATAACCCCTTTTCACATCTAATTTGAAACTCTAAATCAGTCAGTTTCTTAAATGGAACTTCCGCTCGCTTCCCAACATCGTCTTTTCAAAAAGTCGTGCCTAATTTACTAGGATTGACAAAAATAGTACGCTCGTTGGATCTAGCACCATACAAAGCAAATTTGGGCATAACAGATGACGAACTTGGGCTTTGGGCTGGTGTTTTTTGATTAAAGGTAGCTCCAAAATATTTTTCTTCAAAATGCAACAGTTCATCTTCTAATTTTGGGGCTATTTCCATTATCAAGTTAAGCCCAACAGAACGGTTCACTTGTAGTTTTATCTTTATATCCTCTTCAGCCCATCAACGGATTTTCCTTCCAAAGTTGCATTATCTAGGTTTTCCAACGGTGATGAAAACTCTTCGAACTTCTATCGATAGTCCGCCATAGTTGATTCTTTTTTAAGCGCAAAGAATCATTCATGAAGGTTACCTTTTTTAGTCGGAAGAAAACGTTGTAGAAGAAGGCGACAAAACTCCTCCCAACTTTCGATCAGCCGTTGACGCTTCTCCCAATGATGTCATTTTAAGGCAACTTCATCCAAACAGAGAACAATAACTTCTACTTTCTCTGAATCAGTCAATTGATTTACGACAAAGTACTGTTCTACCTGATGCAACCACTCATGGGGATTCAATCGAGTGAAAACCGGAATCTCAAGCTTTCTAAGTCGAAGATCGAAAATTGTTTGTTCAACTGTGCCTACGATTCTCCCACACAAGCATTCGCCGCCGCACTAACCGCTTCATCGTTCTTCTTTCCTTGATCCGTATCAACAACCCGTTCCAATTTCAGACTTTTAATCTGGGATATGACGACCAACAAACCCTCTTTCATCTGTGCAACCAGCTCAGAGATATTTCCAACAAAATTCCACAAATCCGCCATGACTTCCGTCGATAGGGTCTCACCTTTATGCATACCATGTCCCCAACCTTAAACTCCAATTCACGATGTTTTCTGTCTGCAATTTTCTTCATTCGATCTTGGGCAATCTGAAGTTGCTCCTTTAATGCTGCTAAGGCAACGTCTTGGTCAACCAACTGCTGATCCAGGGCATTGTTGGTGGTCTTTCGATCCCCATAAGAAAGTAGGGGTGGAGGTTGTCTTCTATACACAACATTAAAGGGTGTTGTGTTGATGGAAACATTGAATGTCATATTGTACTAGTATTTCGTCCACGAGATCCATTGTTCCAACTTCTTTTGTTGCTCCCCTCCGAAACATAATCACAAGTAATTCTCCACATTCCTATTAACTCCTTTCGTTAGTTAATTCTCTACATTCCTATTAATTCCTTCCGTTGGTTCGAGCCCTATAGTCGACGCACAAGCTCCTCCCACCATCCTTCTTCTTGACTAACAACATTGGACTGGAAAACGTGTTGTTGCTGGATCAGACAATTCTCGATGCTAGCATTTCCTTGATCACTTTCTCAATTTTCAACTTCTGCGAATGGGCATTATTTATATGGCCTAACGTTTACTGAACCTTGGCCCTCCTTCAACCCTTCCTCTTGGGGGGAAGTCCGTCTGGTATGTGGAATATATCTTTGTACTCGAACAATAACTTTCCCACCTCAGGTGGTAGTTGAGCTTCCTTCTCATCCTCACTCGACGAGGAACCCATGATCCGCTTCATTCCAAGTCTTTAGCTAACATTTTTAAGGACACCTTGGCTTTATTAGGGATGGGTCCCCTTTGATGGTTATTCTCTAGTAGCCTGAAACAAAAGTCATGGTTAATGCGTCCCAATCGTCTTAACTTAACTAGGAACCCTTGGTCCGAGGCAGACCACGATTTTGTCATCATCTTCAATGATACCTCAGCCGTTGTCAGTGCAGGATCCCCTCAAATACCTTCGACCCTTTTACTTCAAATGACATTATAAGTTCATTCCAATCCACACCCATAAATCCCATTGTGCACAACCACAACATTCCCAAAATGATATCCACCCCTCCCAATTTCAAAAGTATTCTACACGGTCATCATGGAAGTCTCTCCTTGTAACCACAATAGTCTCCTTCTACCCAAACCCTCTAACTTCACTTTCTTCTACTTTTGAAAAGGCAACTCCCTTAATGCTATTGGCTTTTAAAACTCCTTCAACAACTATGTTGGCATATGACGAGCCTCCTCTTTCCCTCCCCCTTTTTTTTTTCTCATTTTGATTCTGTGAGGTATCCTCATAGTGATATATTGATCATCAGAGAAAGAGCCAAAACAATACAAAAACTTCCAGCCAATTCGAGAGGGTCGGTAATCTCTCATCTCTCTCTAGCGTTCAACTATCAACGAAAATAAGCATAAAAACAACTAACACAAAAGTAGACTATATATATAAGGTAGGCATAACAGAAAACAATGCCACAGCTGGTCCCCTCCTCGCGCACTGCCTCCTAAACGGATTCTACAGGGAATGTTGGAGCTGCATTTCCCATTTTACCCCTTCGTACATATTGCAAGATAATTGGAGGCCTATCATCACCATTGGGGGTCAAAGACACCTTGTCCTCCAGGTTATAAGTGGGAAACTTCTGTCGAAACGGATTTTGCAAGGAATGTTGGAGCTGCAGATGCTTCCAACTGACTAACAACTCTGTCTCCCCATTGTGCTGATTCTTTCTACAAGCATATATGTCATTAGGTTCAGCTTGTCATTCAAAATTCTTGGATATTGGGGATGAGATCGGCTGCACAATGTTCTTGTTACCCAACATCTTTTTAAGCTGTGATACATGGAACACTGGGTGCACACCAGCTGACTGTGGAAGATCTAGGCGATAAGCTACCTTCCCAATGCGTTCTTCGACCTTATATGGCCTGAAATACTTAGGAGACAGCTTTTCATTTCGACGGTTGGCTAAAGAAGTCTGTCTGTATGATCGTAGCTTAAGGAACATCATGTCTCCCATTTCGAATTCCACCTCTCGTCTGTGCTTATCAACAAATTTCTTCATCCTTTCTTGTGCAAGTCTCATATTCTCCCTTATGACTCCCAAAGCCACATCCCTTTCTACAAGTTGTTGTTCTAGTGTCGAATTAATCGCTGCTTGTTCTCCATATGATATGAGGGGAGGTGGTGGTCTTCTATAAACTGCTTGGACGGGAGTGATTCCAATGGATATATGGAATGTAGTATTGTTCCAATATTCTACCCATCCTATCCAGAAAAGCACCGTAGGAAATGCTCCACACATTTGTTTACCGCCTCCGTCAGGCCATCCGTTTGAGGATGATACGATGTACTCCTCTTTAGCTTAGTTCTTTGCACACGAAAAAGCTCAGTCCAGAAAGGACTAATGAAGATCTTATCCCTGTCTGATATTATCGAGCCATGAAAACCATGTAGGCGCACCACTTCTTGAATAAACTTGGCGGCTACTGTTTTGGCGGTAAAAGGATGCTCGAGTGCTAAGAAGTGCCCATTCTTGCTTAAACGGTCAACCACCACTATAATGGCATCACAACCTTCAGAACGAGGTAAACCTTCGACGAAATCCGTCATAATATGCTCCCAGATTCTCGTAAGTACCTCTAATGGCTGAAGTAGACCTGTAAGGGACATTGCCATTGACTTGTTCTGTTGGCAAACTACACATTCCTCAACATACTTCTTCACATCTGCTTTCATTCTCTCCAAATATAAATCCCATGTCAAACGCTTATATGTCTGAAAGAAACCAGAATGACCCCCAAGGACTGAATCATGATATAGTTGTAAAATGGCTGAAAGAAGAGAAGAAGTCTTAGATATTACTAAACCTCCCTTTGTACTTCAGTGTTCCCTGATGCAGTGAAAACTGAGAGGTATCCTTTGGATCCTCTTACAGCATCTTAATGATTGAATTGAGGTGTGGATCTTTGTTCACTTCTTCTTGAATCACAGATAAATCAATGATGGAAGGTACCACTATATGTGTTAAATGAGCCACTGGAGGTGGAGGCAATCGGGATAAGGCGTTTGCTGCCTTGTTTTCTTGGTCCGACCTATATTCAATGTCAAAAGTGTATCCCAACAACTTGGATACCTATTTTTGATATTCCGGTTGGATTACCCTCTGCTCCAGTAGGTGTTTTAACGCCCGTTGATTTGTCTTCACCACAAATTTTCTTCCCAGCAAATACGGTCTCCATCGTTGCACTGCCAATACTATGGCCATGAGCTCTCTCTCATAAATCGACTTGGCTTGAGTTGTAGCTGACAGGGTGTGACTATAGGAAGCAATGGGTCTCTGATTTTAGACAACACTGCCCCCAGTCCTGTTCCCGAAGCATCGGTTTCCAACACGAATGATTGACTGAAGTCAGGTAACGTTAGTACAGGGATAGTCATCATCGCATGCTTCAGTCTTCCAAATGCATTGGCTGCTTCTTTCGTCCACTGAAATCCTCCCCCTTTAATAACTTGGAGAAGAGGAGTTGCAATGCTGTCGTAGTTGGCGACAAACCGCCGATAATACGCTGTTGACCTAAGAAAGCTATGCAATTCCTTGATATTCTGAGGAACAGGTCATTCCACCATAACTCTATTTTTCTCAGGATCCGCCCTGACTCCTTCTGCAAACACCCAGTGGCCCAAGTACTCTATGCTCTCCTTCACGAAATCACACTTTTTTCCATTTACAAATAGATGATTATTTCTCAAAACATTAAACACAACCTCCAAATGCTTCAAATGCGAATCATAATCAACACTATACACAAGTATATCATCGAAAAATACAAGTGTGAACTTGCGTAGAAATGGTCTGAAAATTCTATTCATTAGTCCCTCGAAGGTCGTCGGAGCATTGGTCAGACCAAACGGTGTGACTAGAAATTCATAGTGCCCTTCATGCGTGCGAAAGGCTGTTTTCTGAATATCCTCACTGTGGACACGAATTTGATGGTACCCTGATTTTAAATCTATCTTTGAATATATACTCGAACCATGTAGCTCATCAAGGAGTTCTTCTATCACTGGGATGGGAAACTTATCAGGAATGGTTACATTATTCAATGCTCTGTAATCCATGTAGAATCTTCATCCTCCATCTTTCTTTTTAACTAGGAGCACAAGGTTGGAGAAGGGGCTATTACTTGGTCGTATAATTCTGGCCATCATCATCTCTTCCATTAACCTCTCAATCTCATCATTTTGAACTTGTGCATATCTGTAAGGCCTAACGTTCACAGGCTTTGTTCCCTCTTTCAATTGTATCCTATGGTCCAGGTCTCTCGAACGGGGTAGTCCTGTCGGAAGTTGGAATACATCTAGTATTCCTCGATCAATCGTCGTACTGAGTTGGGTAAATCTATGTCCATGGAGCATAATTCTGGAACTACTACGAGAGTGTGGCATTCTACCAAGAAACCTTTGTCCTGATCCTCCCAAGCTTTAGCCATCCGCTTGAAGCATACTTGAGCTCTTGTCAGCGATGAATCTCCTTTGAATTCTACCTCTGCTTCCCCAAACTTGGCCTTCATCGACAGAGCAGGTGAGTTCACCTCTGTGATTCTGAGTAAAGAGCCACTGCATTCCTAAAATAACGTCTATATTTGTACCGAGTTTCAGGGGTAGGAAGCTCTTGACTATCGTTATATCGGCAACTTTGATGGCTACTGATTTGCACACTCCCTTACCTTTGACTGTAGTTAGAAGGTTTATGATCCATTATGTTGTCAACTTCTAAAAACAAAAGGTTTTGGTTTTCAGTTATTCCTAGTTTATATCTGAGCAGTATGGTTAGACGGGAGGAATTTTATGGTTCCTAACAACCAATTTACTATTTTTGGTTTTGATTACCAGGAGAATTATTACAGGCTGGACAGGATTTTACGTAGCTACCAATCAAGGATATACACTGATGATGTTGGAGCTTCTTTTAAGGTTGGTGGCATTTAATGAGTTTTTTTTCTCTGTCCAATACATCAAGTTGTTTAAAACATCTGTGATGTATTTATTTATCAGTTTAAGTTCTCGATGAAACGTTTGAGTTTACCTTATACAGTTATTTAAAATACGGGTGAGCAAGAAAAGTCGAAAAATCGAGCCGACCGACCTAAACCGACCGAACTAACGTCGGTCGGTCGGTTTTCTTATAAACTTTGTCGGGGTCGGTTTTACATTATGAAAAGCCAACCTTACGGTCAGTCGGCTCGCCCAAAAGGAACGAGAACTGACAGAACCGACCGAAAAAAAAAAACTAATAAAGCGTCTGAGTTGACGCTGATGCACTGCAGGCAACATTAATGCGCTGCCTGCAGCAACCCTAGTCTTCCCAAGGAATAATTAAAATTTTTATTTTTTTTTTCAATTTCTTTCATATCTCTCTTTCACACTCGTTTTTCTATTTTTTTTTCTTCAAACCCTCTCGGATTTCTCTCATTTTTCTTTTCATCTCCCTCTTCTTTCTTTTTCGGCTTTCTTTTTTCACTCTCTCAATATCTCTTTTATCTTTCGGCCATCAACAAGCATCTTCACCTTGCCGGAATGATGTCCTTTCTTCATCGGAGCTTAGCGCCACACGGGCCGTCATGGTGTTTTTTTCTTCTCAGTTCTTTCTTTCTCCTTCATCTCATTCTCCGTTCTTTCTTCTGGTAAAGTATTGCCCTCACTTCTCCATTTTTCTTTCTCCACCTCATCGAAACAAGTACGCCATCTCTTCACCGGAACTTCCAAAACCGACCGATTTTTGCTCGTGGTCGGTTGATCGATTCCACAAAACTTCCAAAATCGACATCCACTGGTCGACCAAAGCCACGTCAGCAATCAGTTAGTAATTACCGAAAATTTGGATGGAGGGACCAAAATGAAACGAAATGCAAACCTCGGGACTAAAATGTTGAGTTTTAAAACTTAGGGATCAAAATGAAACCTAACCCAAAAATGAAATGACCCTTTAAATTGTAGAGCTACTGTAACATTCAAATTAATTACAACTTTTGTTTTATTTCATTTTTTTTTTCCTCCTTTAATCTTTCTCCCACCTTTCCGCCATTATTTTTTCTTCTCCCTCATTTTCTCTATCACTAAAACTCACATCTTCCTCACTCTTCTCTTTCTTTCTTCTTTTTTTCTCACCTTTTTTTTTAATCTCTTTTCCATTCTTTTCTTCTTTCTTCCTCGCTCTTCTTCTTCTCTATTTTTTTTCATTCCATTTTTCTTCTTTCCTATTCTTTTCTTCTTTCTCTTCTCCTTTCTCTCTCTCTCTCTCTCTCTTTTGTGGTTTGTTGTTTCAATATTCTTTTTTTTTTCGTTCATCAATGCTAGAAAAGTGACCAAAATTGATCGACCGCTAGTATGGTCGGTTGGTCGGTGCACCAAATATCTTAAAAATCAATTTTAATCGATCGACCAAAATCGATAAATCGGTGGTCGGCGTCAGTTTGAGTTGATTGACTGATGATCACCCCTGGCGCTCGCTTGACTTTATGGTGATAGTGCAAAAAGGCGAAAAATTGTGCATCAAGGCGAGTGCCTTTTGGATACTTTCAAGGTGCTGAAGCCTCACCTCTTGCACTTGCCTCAACAACACTTATTCCAACACAACCCCAATACTTCCTTTGGTTCTGCTTGCCACTCATAATCCTCGGTTAAGATAAGCCCATGTGATTGGGTTGTGTCCCATTCTCCCAACATTCTTTTGAGTTGAGGCACATGGAAGATGTCATGAATGGTGGCCTCTAATGGTAAGTCGGTTTTCTAAGCAACCTGCCCTATTCGTTCCAACACACAATATGACCTAAAGTATTCTAAAGATAGCTTCTTACATCTTTTCTTGGCCAAAGACTTCACGATGTTTTCTGTCCGCAATTTTCTTCATTCGATCTTGGGCAATCTGAAGTTGTTCCTTTAATGCTGCTAAGGCAACGTCTTGGTCAACCAACTGCTGATCCAGGGCATTGTTGGTGGTCTTTCGATCCCCATAAGAAAGTAGGGGTGGAGGTTGTCTTCTATACACAACATTAAAGGGTGTTGTGTTGATGGAAACATTGAATGTCATATTGTACCAGTATTTTGCCCACGAGATCCATTGTTCCAACTTCTTTGGTTTCTCCCCTCTGAAACATAATCACAAGTAATTCTCCACATTCCTATTAACTCCTTTCGTTAGTTAATTCTCCACATTCCTATTAACTCCTTTCGTTGGTTCGAGCCCTATAGTTGATGCACAAGCTCCTCCCACCATCCTTCTTGACTAACAACATTGGACTGGAAACCGTGCTGTTGCTCGATCAGACAATTCTAGATGCTAGCATTTCCTTGATCAGTTTCTCAATTTTCAACTTCTGCGAATGGGCATATTTATATGGCCTAACGTTGACTGAACCTTGGCCCTCCTTCAACCCTTCCTCTTGGGGGGGAGTCCTTCTGGTATGTGGAATATATCTTTGTACTCGAACAATAACTTTCCCACCTCAGGTGGTAGTTGAGTTGCTTCCTTCTCATCCTCACTCGACGAGGAACCCATGATCCGCTTCATTCCAAGTCTTTAGCTAACATTTTTAAGGACACCTTGGCTTCATTAAGGGATGGGTCCCCTTTGATGGTTATTTTCTGGTAGCCTGAAACAAAAGTCATGGTCAATGCGGCCCAATCGACTTCCATCACCTTCATAGTTCGCCACCCCATTACCCATTACGATTCCATAATGATGAGACTTTCTGGACACGTTGATCTTGAGTTCATCTACTAGTTTCTGGGATATGAAATTGTGGGTGGCTCCGCAATGGATCAATATCATGACCTCCCTTTCTCCCAACGCTCCTTTGACTTTCATTGTTCCTGGAGTCGAGAAACCAATCACTGATTTCAAATCCAGTTCCCTTAAATCCCCTATTTCTAGGGTAGAGTCGTCTTCTTCTTCTTCTGAAATGGCCCCTTGGATCAACTCGATTTTTTCCAACCCATTTAACAGAAGAACCCTAAGTTCCCTTGTCTCACGATTCTTGCATTCATGATTCACACTATATTTCTTGTCACATCTTAAGCGTAGCCCTTGGTCTTTCTTAGCTTGAAATTCGACGTCTGAGAGTTTTGGGTAAAGATTCCTTGCATCCTATATCCCCTTTTTCCGGAAAACATAATTGCACGCGTTTGCATCTTGTTACCAGACTTTTGATTCGATTTAGCCCGAGTGTTTGGGCTGGTCTTTCCCGTACCTTGGGAGCTGACTTTGTTAGACTCTGCCACTAATCCTAAGCTCAACATCACTCTCGCGAGTTTGGTGGCTTCATCTCCGTCTTCAATCTGTTGGGCCTGGGTAGTCTTCGAGCCCAACATGTTGTCTGTTCACCACCGTCGCCTTAACTTTTAGTTTGAGTCCGTTCAAGAAGGTATTTTCTAGGACGTCCTCTTGTATATTCGGTAGCTAAATAGTTATGTCGGCATACTAAGACAATGTGAAAGATTCAACTACCAACTTCTCATCTACAAAAGCATCTCTGATCTTTGTTCTCTTCTTGTTGTGCTCCCTTTCGTAACTTGGACATATGGTCAACACCCTAATTTTCATTTGTTTTTTTGTCTCGAATCTTTTAGTCAATTTCCTATAAAAATAGAATCCTTTTGACAGGCGATTTCCTAACTTGGACATGCGAGATTTAGCATCCTTTTTGAATAAGGGATACTTTAGAGCTCAATGATATTTGTATACACAATCACTTTTGTCCCAACTAAGTAGGATTTGAACTTGTCTAAACTAATACCATTACAAGAAGCTCTTTCTCTATAGTCGTGTAGTTTACTTGTGCTTCGTTCATGGTCTTATTGACATAATAGATCAGGTGTATTATCTTGTTTCTTTTTTGTGCCAGCACAACTCCTACTGCAGAATCACTAGCATCACACATAAGCTTCAACGACTGACTCCAATCAGGTTCTGTCATGATAGAGGTCGAGCTTAGTGCTCCCTTTAGTTGTGCAAAGGCTCTTAAGCAATCTTGGTTAAAGTCAAACTGTCTATCATTCTCCAATTCTTTTCCTTGAGATCTTGTGTCCTAGTATTATCCCTTCTTTGTAGCTTTATTCAAGCAACGATAGTCCATGCACACTCTTCATCCTGGCTAAAGCCCATGTAACCAAGTATGACATCAAGGTATGACCAATCCCCTTATCAATACGCAATTAAAATATCACCTCAAGAATTTGTCTTCTTTCTACAAAGTCGTTTGCAATGCATATCTTTTGTTAAGTGATGCAATACTTCCTTTAAACGATCTACAAGCACCTTAGCAATCACCTTGTAAAGTGAAGAAATAAGGTTGGTCAGTCTATATTCACTCACTCTATTTGCTTTCAACTTCAATGGAATGAGGAAAATGTTGGTCTCGTTAGTCCTTTTGTTTATAATCTTGTTTAAAGAAAATCTTGGAACACCTCTACTATGTCATTCTTCAACATGTTCCTAAAAGAAAGAAAAAAAAATCTTCAACTTGCTTTTCATGCCAAGGCTTATATAGCTTTCAGGGGTCGTTTGGCCCAAGGGTTTGGAATGGGTTGGCATGGATTGGAAAGGGATGTCCATGTTTGGTTGGCCTGAAATGGTGTGGGTTTGGAATGAAATGGTGGGCATGTGATTCCAACCCATTCCCACATTTTGGTGGGTCCCACTATTTCTCTCTCCATTTTTCTTCATAATTTTGATGGGACCCATAATTTCTTTTTCTATTTTAACCACATTTTGGTGGGTCCTACTATTTCTCTCTCCATTTTTCTTCATAATGTTGATGGGACCCACCATTTCTTTTTCTATTTTCCTTATAATTTTGGTGGGTCCCACTATTTCTCTCTCCATTAATTCCAACCCAAATCCAATGCACCAAACACAGGCATGGGAATCATGATTCCAACAAAATATTTCCATGGGCATCAGATTCCATTCCATTCCATTCAAAACCCATTCAATTCCAGCGCACCAAACGACCCCTAAAGATTCTTTAAAGATTTCTTCTTCCATGAAGGGACTTTTCAACTCTTCTTTTATATGATAATTAAAAAAAACTCAATTTATACCATCAATCATAAATCTCTACCCATTATCTTTAGTGTACAATTTTTGGAAGAAATTAATAAACTCAGCTTCAACTCCCCATTCATTGGTAAGGAGATTTTCACTGTCATTTTCACTGCCTCAATCTTCATTCTGGCAGTAGCTCTTTCGTTTACAAGGGACACAATTTAACATGAGTACAACTTTCCACCCCTAAATCGAGGTGGTTTATCGGTATTTAGAGAACTACCTAAGATTCCCTTTGAACACTGCTTACAACTTTCATGGTACTGTGCTCTCCAAAGAGCAACTCTTCTCAAAATCTCAAAAGGTACCGAGTTGGAATGCCACTCTAATTAAGGATTTGTGTGGTTCTGGAGGATCCAGCAAAGCGTTCAGACTCACGTGCCTTCCAGAACTAGGGATCTTCGAGTCTGTTGCGTACAATTAGCCAACCTTGCGACAACAAAAGGATTAGACGTCCTCCCATGCTATGGTTCTTGACGACCTGAACTCGTTGCCACATTGTATAACGTTTCAGCTTCTTTGAAAATTCTACTAGCAAGCCTAGTATATTAGCTTTTCTTGACCATTTTGATCTTCCTACGCTAGCACTATTCCGATAGCATTATCATTAAAAGCAAAGTTCCTTACCTAGTACCTACTATTGGAGTCATCATCCCATGCACATTTAGGTTTTGATCTCCAACCATCTTGGTCCTCAAAACCCAATGCAAAAGGTGTTGATACGTCCCATTCATACCGAAAGCTTACCCTCTTCCACAAATTATCGGGGGATGCTACTGTTGCTATCACTTTGGCTGTAGGAGGGGAATGAAGGTCGAGGAAGCAAGGAAGAAAAGGTTATTCCCTATTGGCTCACGCTAGTATCAAGCCTTGGTGCAACCTATACATGATTGGGCCATGATGGTTTTGGCAAGGTATAGTTTTATTTTGAGCGGTAGCCAGACTCAATCGTTGTAGTACTTTCAAATCAAGATCAAATGATTTTCTTTGTCTTTCAAGCAACCCTAATTCCATCTTTATTGATCGAGTAGCTGGACAAAGTTATTTACCTTCTCCATAAGGAGTGTTTTGTAGTCTTGGGCGAGCATTGAAGCTTGCTTCTTCCCTAGAGTTTTATTGGTTATCAATGCAACTCATTCTTAATAGAATCGATTTGATTCTTTGGTGTGCACTATTTTGTTCATAACGAGGGAGATCTCGAATGGGGTGTTTCATGAAGTTCAAAAGAAAGGAATAAAAAAGAGTTCCCCTCCTACCAAAGCTTTTGAACTTGCCAAGAAGTGACTTATTCCTACAGTTAGGGGTGGTCATTAGTCTATCAATGTCGGTTTTGGGTTCAAACCAACGCCAACCATCGATATGTCGGTTTTGTTCGGTTGACGGTAGTCACTAGTCGATTTCAGAGATGTTTATGAAACTGACCGACCGACCATAAGTAAACATCAATTGGTTTTGGTCGGTTAAGTTCATCGAAGTTGTGAAAAAAGAAAGAGAATGAGAGCGGTTCTTGGCGACGAAGAGCTTCGACAAAGAGGCGGTGAAGAGAAAGGCCTTGGATTCCAGCGAAGAGGAGATAAAAAGAGGCGTTGGGTTCGTGGCTATGAAGAGCTCCGACAAAGAGATCGATAAAAAGAGAAAGAGAGGAAAGGAAATGAGAATGGGAAAAAGAGAAAGAACGAGGGCAAAGAGCTTCAACGTAAAAGGAAAAAGAGAACAAATGAGATGAGAGTGGGAAGAAGAGAAAGAGAGAGGGTAGTCTAAAGGAGGGAGGGAGGAGGAAACGTGAGAGGAAATGAAAAAAATTAAAAGTGCATTTTTTAAAAATAAGTAATAAGTAATGATAACATGAAGTTGGTCGATTAGGTCTGTTTGAGCCTTTTTGGGCTCACCGATTGAATTACTAGTCGAACCCCGATCGACACATCTAAAGTATCGATTGACCGATGTTGGTTGGGTCGGTTGCCAAATCCCAGGTATTTACATTGCTTAAATTGAACACCATTCTTCTAGTGACTTGATGTTTGTTAATGAATTTGGTTCTCATATTCTCGTGAAAATTGATTGTCAATCTGGTTCTCACAAGTGGGTATGTTCTCATATTCAAATACACAATTGATTGTTAATTTTATCTTGTTGTTTTGCTAGAGGGCCCTCTCTGAGTTTTTTGTTGTACATAATGTTGTTGTGGTTAGACAGAAACAAGAGGACTTTTATACATAAACTTTGATGACTGCAAGTCAAATTTGGCATACGGTGAAGTTTGCTCATATTTAGGATTAAAAATGTCCAAATTAAGACTTAAACCACATCTACGCTGGGCTTCTTGATCTCTAGATTCTGATTGTTTCTGGTTTGTATGAAGCTCTAGCTTTAGGACACTAATAGGGACGGGAGGAAAAGTTGAAATTGAAAATTTAAGGGCCGGGGAGAAAGAGAGAGGGTTTGTAAAATGTAAATTTAGGGTATGGGATCCAAATCCAATTATATGCAGAGAGAATAGATTGAAAATGAAAGTGTAGAGAGAGAGAATCTGAGTGAGAATGATGGATTTTGACCTCCATGAATCTCACACGCATTGGCATTGCCAAAACCAAAGCTGCTGCTCTTCCATGCCTTTGACTCTTTTCTTCTGTTTTTTTTAACCTTTTACTGCAACTTGATTGTTCCTTTTTCCAACAAAAAGACAAATAAACCTTAACCATTTACTTAGAT
Source organism: Luffa acutangula (assembly GCA_036850905.1). Taxonomy (NCBI): domain Eukaryota; kingdom Viridiplantae; phylum Streptophyta; class Magnoliopsida; order Cucurbitales; family Cucurbitaceae; genus Luffa; species Luffa acutangula. The sequence continues at coordinate 405,663 of CM072098.1, forward strand.
GTCTATATAACAATGACCCTTCTTTGCTTTCAAAGAAAAAAGGGAAAAAAAAAAAACAATGACCCTTTGTTTTTAATCCTTGCTTTTTCTATTTTTCTTTTTACATATGTATTTGGCTTTTTCTTAAACTTTTATCTGCAAAGATATTTGGATAAATTGCTTTTAAGTGGTGTTCTTCATCTTGCTGATTCACTCTTAATCTCAATTGTGACAACTTTGTCAGACAAATAGCAAAGTTCTTGGAAGGGTAAGTTTCATTTGGATGTTAGTATTGAATTTCAAATAGTTTTTAAAAGTTCAAAAGTTTCTTGAACTGCAGAATTAGCACATTTTAGAGTTGAAAGATAAAAACAAGAATGAGATAAAGAAACTTCAATAATATTTTAATTTAAACATTTTCTGTAGCTTTTCCCTTCTCACCAAGTACTCTATCACCGTTTGAGTTTGGATTGTGTTGTGTTTGACTTTTTATTTTTTTGATTTACAGAGTAGTTTGATAACTTGTCTTTTTCAAAATTTGAAATTGTAATTAAACTAAGAGGGAAAAAAATATGTTCTTTAATCTTTCTTTCAATTCTTAGCATACAGACTGGGATTGTAAATCTGTTGTGGGATCGATGGTTCGAAGGGTCGCAAGATTGTAAAGGTTGCAGATGCTGGATATTGTATTATGATAGTGTTTGTATTGTGAATGATCAAGGGCTACTACTTTGAAAATTTTTTGTAATTATGCTAGATTTCATGAGTTACTTTTATAGATGATTTGTTTTGAATTTCATTGTTGGCTTTATAATTATGTTAGGTATTTGAACTTTGAAGCAAATGGAAGACATGTATATTATTCCATTGTTGGCTTTATAATTATGCTAAGCAAATGGAAGACAAGTATATTAAGAAACTTAGGGAGGAGGAGGAGCAGCAGCAAAAAAAAAAAAAAAACCTGCAGCTGACCCGACCCAGGAGTTTTACACCCCTAATCTAAAGTGTTGACCTTTCCTAGTAAAACTTGTCACGCAAAAAACTTTCACCTTTTTAGGAGTTTTAACCTTCCAGAGAGAGACAAAAACAAAAGCCTTAGGTGCAACTAATGAGACAGAGGAAAGAGACAGAATGCCAGTAGCACATCATCGCCTCACTGTCATATAAAGGGCAGTGAAAGCCTAACAAAATAAATGAAGAGAGACCAGAGGGAGGCAAAACTGAGGCCACCGATTGCAACTTGTTCTCCGAAAAGAAGTAGAAACAAGAGAATAAGATGCACAAAGGTTTATCAACCACCCAATGGTCCTCCCAGAAGTTTACTTCTAAACCTTCCCTAACATAACATCTAACAAAGTGGGGAAAGGAGGGAAAAGAAGAAGAAATAACTTTCCAAAGGTTTTTGCTCAGGGCGATAACCACTCAAAGGGGTGAGAGTCATACCAACTCCCAATCACTCTATACCAAAGGTTGTCGATTTCTGTAAAGAATCGTCGTAGCCTCTTAGTCAAGAGAGCCTCATTGTGTAAGTGCTAACTCCCAATACCCATACCTTTGAGCTTAACAAGATTCACCACTATCTCCCACTTAACCAAATGGGATCCTCACCCCTCACGAAAATTTTCTCATCATGCTCATACTCTCGGACATAGGGACCCTTAACATGGACAAGAAAAGGCTAGAGATCCCCACTCAAAGACTATCTGGATGAGAGTAAGTCTCCCCCTTTTGGAAGAAAAGACATTTTTCAAATTGGACAATCATTTTTGAAACTTTTCCACCATAGGATTCCAAAACACCTTAAGGTTTCCATCTAAGGGGAGTCTTAAATAAGTGGGATGGAACTGACTACCTCACCACCCACCTATGCGACCCAAGATGCTAACTTGGATGGACAACAATTTAAACAAAAAATTGAGTTTTTCAATAAATATCCTCAAACTTTTAAAAGTTTCAAAAATACCCGTGAAGATTCCAAAATTGCTTTTAATGAGATGGGTTTTCTGCATGATGAACCTTTCTTCATGGAGTTTATTGTAAGTTCTTTGTGCAAGATTTTTCTTCAATTCAGTCTATTTAGGAATTTTTAGAATTTTTTTTTTTTAAGGGAGTCATGCAGGCAATAGTTCTCCATAGGTTTTTATCTCTCCTTCAATTAATGTGAGTTTGTTAAGGAATTTAACGAAGGGAGTCATGTAGCCAACAATTTTCAAAAGGAATTTCTCCCACTTTCAATTAAATGGTTAAGGAATTTATTGAAAGACGTCTTGAACCATCAGTTTTCGAAAAGAATTTATCTTTCCATCAATTAATGTCAATTCTTCTTAGGAAGGTGGGATTATGGGCATAAATCTCTCTTGGCTAGAGGGTGGTTTCAAGGAAAAATTTATTAGCATGTTGCTTTCCCTCCAAGTTGTAAAATAAATATTTTTTGAATGTGTGTCTTTTAAATTCTCCTCATGATCCACCAACATCCTTTATTACGTCATTTAGTGATGCTTTGTAGGCTCTTTCCAAGAGATGCCTTTTGAGGTAATTGAGACACCTTTTGGAGACTCCATTAAGATTCTCGAGTCTACTAAGCCCCTTAGTTTTAAAGACGTTAAGAATTGTTTTATTGCAACCTACCATTTGTTCTATTCTCGAAGAAAAGCGTGAGATTCCTCATTTCTTCCACCACTTAAGCTTGATACCTTGAATCCAGATTTAGTGGAATGAAATGCTTCACGTCTTTTGGTCTCCTCTACCAAGCAAGCAGCAAATCATAAATTTCATCAAATGTTCATTTTCGACCTCCTTTCCCTAGTTTTCATATTTCCCAAGTTTTCCCTCCATTAGTAGTGTGAGTAGTGTGAACTCCTTACAACCTAGGAAAAATAACATTGAAGATTCCTTCCGTGAATATCTAGCTTCTTTATTTTAGGGGTGTGACAAAGAGATCTCTCATCTTTCACCCTCAATGCCTAGCAAATTTGCCTTGTTTTCTGAAGTTTGTGGTCTTGAGTTACGTGAAATCTTCCCTTGAATTAAGATGGAATCTATTTTTGGGGTCTTTGTAAGTTTTTCGATTGGTGTTTTGCTTTTCATCGATTTTCTCATTCTTTGCATTTGACCTCCTTTTTTTCCATGGCTCTTTGGCGGTTTTCTTCAAGTTCTTGTTGGTCTTTGGTTTGGTCTTTAATGGTCTGTTTTTGACTTTGTATGTGGCTTTGTATGTGTTTGTTTTGATGATGGTTTTTTTTTATCTTCTTAGATCTTCGATTTTTTATTCCTTTCTAGCCCCTATTGCTACATTTGGTTCTTATTCATTCCCTAGTGGAGTTTGTATTCTTGAGCATTGTATCTTTTTGTTAATTCAATTAAAAGTTTCATTCCTTATGATGTAGATTTGATGATATTTTTTTGCTTCAACAAAGGAGAATTCGCATTGATGAACAAATATTTTTTTGCAATCTAGATCTCAAGGTATGCAATATATTTTATATTTGATGTTAGTTTTTTAAAAAAAAAATTGAGATATCGTATCTGATGTTAGTTTTTTTCTGCAAATTATATACATTTGTTATACTAGTTGCATTATGAAAATGTTTAAAGGATTGTTAGTTTGTGAGTTCCAAAATTGGGACCTCTAGTTAATGAGTTTTAAGATTGTGAGTTTGAGTTGATATGTGCATAGAGAAGCATCCTAGGCGGGCTATGTCCAGCCAATGTCTCCCTTTTGCAGCACCGTTTGTTGGAAAAGGCATCCAAAGAGAGCTGACAACCATTTCTTATTACATAAATCTCCACAACCATTGCAGATAGGGTCCATTATTTCTTTGTCTAAAAGAGACTAGCCCAATGCCTCCATGTTTCAAAAGCAGAGCTGTCCAACCCCATTTAACCTATTGACTACCTTGTAGATAAGCACAACCACTCTAGATAAAGTTCCTTGCTAATCTTTCCATCTTATTTATCACCTTCATGGAGCTTTGAAGATTGAGAAGTAAATAGGGAGGGAGCTTATTCCAAGTGGAGAACCTAAGCATGAGCTTCCCGCTGTTTGAAAGGGGGACGTTCTTCCATTTTGCAAGCTTATCATTGAATTTACAATCCAACTACCACTCCAAAGACAGTCTGTTGAGTGACTTATTCTCAACTCTGTTATGAAAGAAAGCAACAGACTCCCTAATGAGGGATTTTAGAAGATTAGGGTTCTCCTTTCTCTCTTCCACCCATCCAAGGAGGGATAGGGAATGGGGCTTCTTTATTGAAAAGGAGGGAATGAGAGGGGAAGGAATAATGGAAAGGGGTGGGGAAAGTTCGGAAAGCCCTCACTTTATTGGTGGGACATTTTGATCCCCTTTTCCTCCCACTCTAGTTTGAGTTCAGGAAATGATCAACACAAGGATCTTACTTCGAAGCAATCTTTGGAGTTTTTCCTTATCCAAAGGGTCTGGCAAGAAAATAAGATTTCATATTGAGCTCCAAATATTCGCCATTGGGATAGGATGGCTCCTACTATCTCTCCCCTCATAAGAACCGCACGTGCGAGTTCCTCGACATACGACTCAAGTGGCGAAGGCCCTTTCCTTTGCACTTGGTAAGCACTTCGCTTTCACCAAGCTTACAACTAGCCTATCGACTAGAGCCAAGCTTCAACTGCGACTACTCGTTGCTTGTGGCCACCTTATTCCATTATTTGAGATCCAAGTCGGCTTCGACAAAGATCTCTTTCTTCTTCGCGGTCGGGTCGGCTTTGAAGCAAGCTACCTGTCACCTATCTCACCCTTTTTTTTCTTATTAGTAAGATATATTGTCTTTTTCTCTAATAAGGCGGTATCTTTATGCCAAAGATCGTTCCTACTTGTTCGATGCGGTCTTATACCAACTACCACTCCATGGTGGCCATAATGAGATACAGTGGTGAAGTTGGGTTCCGAATGAAAATAGAGCTTGCCATCGGCCTTACTCAACAAGCACCTTTATTAGTAAGGTTGCTTCTTTCTACTCATTGAAGTCTATCCAGTCTTATCCCCAAAATGGTAGGCTTATTGAGTCTGCGATGTCTGGTCATTCTCACCCATGCAGATCAAAGGACAATTCTGAATAAACAGGAGTTCATAGTTAGCTCAGGATTAAGATCGAGTTACCTAGGTAATCCTATGAAATAGTCAGTTTCTACAGTAAACGGCGTTATAAAGTGAAAGTGACTTATTTCGCGGTCCGGTCTTATGCAAACTCATTGCATAGGATGCCCCCACTCACATGTCTCCACATGAACGATTCAGGATCTCATCGTTTGTACTTGATACAAAGTGGGCCGCGTCCATAGTGTCCCCAGGATAGGGTACCCAACCCTATTCTTATACTATAGACCGTTTTGGCTATATACTTGAACTTGATCCAATTTTATGTCTCTACATATAGTTCGAGTATTCATATTATAGCGAAGGATCTTAGTTTATTGGATTTAGGTTAAATATTTTGCAATTTACATATTCAATAACATCTTTACTGAATAACCTCAACATCTTTATTGAAAATAGAATATGTTTAATGTTTTACAAAACTACGACTTTTAGGACATTAAACCCAACATTTTCATCACTATATGAAGCCCACTGGTTTCCCAGCATTGCACCGCCGCCTTGATGACCGAATCGCGACCGTTCAAGAAGGTGGTTTCCAGGACAACTTCTGATAAATGCGGTAACGGCGCCATTAATAGCTCAAAAGCTTTCCAATACTCTCTCACCGTGGTTTCTTGCTTAACGGCTAAAAACCTGGCCAGGACACTTCCCTAATGGGCAACTCGAAACTTCTCCAATAATCGGATTTTGAAGTCCTGCAATCCCGCGACATGTACGTGTTCCTCCAATCCCCTGTACCTGTCGTCTCTGAAGAGCCACAAATCCAGGTCATCACCTCCGAAAACAGGCATCTCCACCTTGAACTTAAGACGTTCGCTACCAGTTCCTCCGATAGCCCCCTTCTTCACACTACCACGCGTAACCGAAGGAGATGCGTCAACACCCTGGTTTTCCGTTTCCTTCATCGCGCTACCTTCTCTTTCCTTTCCTTTCGAACTCGATGCCTCCGTGACATCGGAGCACGACGGTTTCGTTCGCCAATGGACCATTTCGCTTGCAATCGTCGCCAAGGCCTTGTCTGTCTCCTCCGAAGTTTGCGAAAGCTTCGTCGGGTTCCTTTCGATCGCAGGTAACTTATGCATTTCTTTCACGATTCCTTCGAGCTCAGTGTCCGTCACATCGAGCCACACCTCAATCCCTTTCCGTGTCATTTTTCCTAACCTTCCCAGGGTGAACGTGCTCTGATACCAAGTTGTGAGGTATCCACCAATGATATATTGATAATCAGAGAAAGAGCCAAAACAATGCAAAAACTCCCGACCAATTCGAGAGGGCCGGTAATCTCTCCTCTCTCTCTAGCTTTCAGCTATCAACGAAAATAAGCATAAAAACAACTAACACAAAAGTAGACTATATATATAAGGTAGGCATAACAGAAAACAAGGCCACAACTGGTCCCCTCCTCGCACACTGCCTCCTAAACGAAACGGATTCTGCAGGGAATGTTGGAGTTGCATTTCCCTTTTTACCCCTTCGTACATATTGCAAGATAATTGGAGGCCTAACAGATTCTTCTTTGTTCAGCTTCCCGGTTAGTTGTGGTAATATTTCTATTCAAGAAATCCAATAACATTCCTCCAAAGACGGACCATACTTTTGAGTTTATGGCATTAGAAGCAAGGCATCCTAGTCATCGACTAACTACACCACTACCATTTCTTCAATCTTCACGTTTGTGAATAGTTTATGTGAGGTATCTTCCTCACAACTAGTATTAATTCACTAAATAGTTGATTACACTACAGAGATTACAAGCAAATCCACGCCTCTCGAGGGGTGGTTCTCCCCTTCTTCGTATCCAAGATACAAGCTAACAAAAAACATAACATAAGAAGCAACAACAAACACTAAACAACCTTAAATAAAAAAGATAAGCTTACAATAGAGCTTTTCCTCCAACAGCTAAAAACGGTCACAACCCCACTAAAGGTGAAATCCCTTTTTACTCCTAACATAAGTTTTGACTATTGGGGGACTAACAGTTTAGCGTTACCTTGGCCTAGGGGTGTTCAAAGGATCTCTGAAAACCGACCCGACCACCAAAAACCAACCAGATCGATGTCGGTCAATCGGTTTGAAAACTGAGTCAATCGATGTCATAAGCCTTCTCCAGATTTACTTTGAGTAAGAGGTCTTTCTCATTTCTAACTCTATAATCTTCCACCGCTTTAGTTGCTACTAAAATAGCATCAAGAATTTGTCTTCCCTGAACGAAGGCCGCCTGGCAGACACTAATGGTTAGCGGAAGGGCTTTTTTTAACCTTTCGGCCAGCATCTTAGCAATCAGCTTGTAAGGAGAGGTGATCAAGCTTATTTGTCTATAGTCCCTTAATTTGGAGGCTTTTTTCTTCTTAGGAATTAGACATATGTAGGTGTTGGGTTCCTAGAGTGAGTAAAAATATGATGTAAAATACTCTAGAATTTCTGTTCAAGTATACACAGTCTGCAGCAAGTAATATTATCAATCCGAGCCCTGAATTAGTTTCCACTCTACCTATTTTTGTGTAACTTTCCAATGGTTTCAAGAATAGTAAAATGATTTGGTTTTATCGGAATTATGTTGAAGCAAAATAAATGACAGAACAATAAGTAAACAAATAGATAGACAGATTAAAGACAGGCGCTGGTTAGGTTTTAGTGATTGTTCTAAGATATGCCCTAGCAATATTATTGATCATGCATTTCTCGCAGTATTATTAGCGGATTCCTCCCGAAACTCTGGATCTTTTGGGATATGTTTCAAACCCAATGAAGAGCGACCGATCAAGCACTAGGCAACTGGCTATCCCTAGCTCAGTCCCTAGCGTTCACCAATACACAATGATCGTAGTGTGGATAATTGCCACACACTCTCTAAATCATCCCTGAAACTAGAGAGAGATATTCACACCGGCTGGCCAGGCGAGCATAAAATGGAAATAAGCACAACAATTAACCAAAATGCGATAGTCAATTTATTACTAGAGATGAAGCACAGTAATCACATTATTCCTAACCAACACCTTAAGCTACTTAGTTCATAATAGACATAGGAATACGAATTACAATCATCATATTGGAATTAGGACCCAAAGGATGTCCATGACCACAAGTTAATAAAGGAAATAAACTCCCTAATCAGCTTGCGGAAGATGTGTTCTTGATGATCTTCAATCTCTCTAAAATATTCGGCTTCCAAGGGAAAACATGGAATGCCTTTGACTTGGACGGCTACTTCCTTTTATAGAAGGAGAGGAGACTTGAATTAGGTCAACCTGGACACGTGTAGGGCTCTCCTTGCTCCTTTATCACGAAAATTACTCAACGGAAGTTGGTTCATGAAGTTGGCTAACGAGCTGTGATGTGGCAGTTTCTGCTCCCAGTTTTGCTGCAGCACAGAATTTGCTCCCTCCAGTCGCTCAGCAGCATAATCTGCACAAAATAATTTCCAATGCTTCCATTCTTCCAAATGGGTTAAAACATGTAATATCTATCCAAAACCAACCCTAATAAGCATAGAGGACACACAAATCTCTATATAATTGAGGCCTAAATAACTACCTTTTGGGCAGTTATCAGTAGGTTTCGTTGGTTCTCTTATTATTAATGCCGTTTTGGAAAAATTCTTGGAACACCTCTACTATATCCGACTTCAAGATGTTCCAATAATGCCAATAATTTCAAGATGACATGACTAGTGAGTTTTGGAAAAATTCTTGCAATAAATTTCGAAAACAAAAACTCAGAGTCATAGATTTTCTATCTTCGAGATGAGGTAAATGGTGGTCACATCAGTTCTTTTGTTTACCATCCTATTTTTTCAAAAAAAAAAAAAATTGAAAAAACTCACTAGGCATGTCATCTGAAGCTGGAGATTTGAAGATCTCTTCTTTCAAGGGCTTTCCAACTCTCTTCTCATATGAGAATTCAAACAAGCTCAATTTATAACCATCAGTCACAAATTTTTGTCTATTATCTTTAGTGTAAAGTCTTTGGAAGAATTCAATGAACGTAGCGTAGCCTATTTGTGGAAGAAGCTTGTGTCTTCATTGCCTTCTTTGAGCCATTGAAATCTATACTTTTGGTTCCACATCCTTTGTTCCTTTAAAATCATCTCCATCAACTAGAGTTGAAACATGTCTTCTAACTATATATCCGATTGGGTTAACCCACTCTTCCTTTTGATCAATGCCATCAATTTCTTTTTGCACATTGTTTTTACCATCTTCCACCTTGCCGAAGATGTCTTTGTTCCACCTAATTAGATGGACTTTAAGCTACTTTAATTTCTCCATAATGGCCAATCCTGCACTGAGTTAGGAAAATGGGGTGATCCAGTAAAATTTTCAAATTTGTAGGAGGGGGAAAGTGGAAAATGGGAGATATGCTCATTGCGGATTATTTTTTGGGAAAAATACACTTTTGGTCCCTGAGATTTGGGTTAGGTTTCATTTTGGTCCCTGAGTTTTCAACTCGACAATTTAGTCCCTGAGGTTTGGATTTCGTTTCATTTTAAGTCCTTCCATCTATTTTTTCGTTAACTCCTAACAAAAAGCTGATATGACTTTTGTTTTTTATTAAAAAAAATATATACTTATTATTATTATTATTTATTATTTCTAATTTTAATAAAAAAAAAACATTTTTATTTAGCCGATGAGAGGCGGCGATGGCTATGGAGATTAGGGTTTGTGGTAGGAAAGAGAATAGTGTCGAGGAAGAAGGAGTACACAGAAAAAAGAAAAATAGAAAAAGGAAAAGGAAAAGAATAAAAAATAATTTAAAAAGAATAGTTTATTTTAATAATTAAAAAAATATTATTATTATTTAAATAAAAGATAGGTGCCACATCAGCATTCCGTTAATATTTAACGGAAAAATGGATGGAGAGACTAAAATGAAATGAAATTCAAACCTCAGGGACTAAATTGTCGAGTTTGAAAACTTAGGGACCAAAATGAAACCTAACCCAAACCTTAGGGACCAAAAGTGTGTTTTTTCCTTCTTTTTTTAACATGTGAGGTGGGGGTTTTGAACCACGGACCTCTTGGACATTAGTACAAACTTTATGTTAGTTGAACTATGTTCACGTTGACCTTAAATACATTTGAAATCAATATATTTTGTATCTCATTTAAAATGCAAAATTTAGTCACCAAGTTAAATGTCTCATCATTTTTCAAAAGTTAGGGACTAAACTGTCGGACTATTAAACTTAAGGGCTAAATAAAATCCTAACCCAAAACTTAGGCATCAAAATTATATTTTACCCTATTATTCAAATTACTATTCTAATGTGTATTCAGTGTTAGATTTGTTAAATTACAATTTTAAATCATTGAAATTTTAAAGTTTCCATTAAATCTTTTGAACTTTCATGTGTGTTGTAAAATTTCATATTCTACCTGTTTAAAATCTGTGAATAAGACTCTATTGAATTTACCTTATTTCATTTAATAGTCTATGGGTAGTTATTCATGTTCCATTATTTATCAATTTCCTTACCGTTTTCCATAAACTTTGTTATGAGAAAATTTGTTCTATTTGTCTTTCCTTTTTGTTTGTTATATATTTGTGTAAGTCTCCTCTTTCCCTCGCTTTCATTCTCTGTTGGGTGAGCAAGGGTAAACCCCCTCCCATTTTAGTCAAGAATCGTGTGATTAACTACTCGGAATTCTTTTTCTTGTGATTTTGCCTTCATCCAATGTGAAATCAGTGCAGTTTCAGCCCTCCTCGACGTTGTCTCTCCTCTGTTTGGCTTCAATCTATGAATACCAACGCAATTCTTCTACCTTTCAGTGATTACGGTAAGTTTCGGCACTAACCCATTCCTTATTGGCATCGAATTTAAGTTACCCATGACCCAAAAAACGTTAATCTGAGTTACCCACTTTGTATCGCCTCCTAAATTGCAGGTTCTGGCCATTTTGGACACTGTACAACACGTAATCATCATTGTTTGGTGCTGATCCGTAAGTTCCAGCGGCCTTAAAGTCTTTAGAAACTGCCTTAGTTAGCTTTAGAATAGTTTATAACCATTAGTGCTCTTTAAAGTGTAGTTTGGACCCAATTCGAACTTCGGACAACATCTATTCAAGGTATTTCAGTGTTGATCGATTAATTCCAACAAGGTTCCCGCCCCAGTTCCGTAAGTTTCAGCACCTTACAACATGTTTTAGGTCCCTTTAAACCTATGTTAATTGTTGGGAAAGTTGTTAGGTTGTTCCCTAACCTCTAGAAGGTCTTTATTGTGTTCGTAGGTCCGCTTAGAGCCTATTCTAATTTTTTCCAACAAGTGTTAGTTGGATTTAGGAGCACTCTTAAGCTATTTGAAAGTAGTTTCTATCTGGATGGGCTTGTTTGTTTGTTTGTGCATGTCGTTTGCTTTACTTGCTTGTTATTATATGTTGTGTTAATATGTATGTAGCTCGTTATGTGAATAAGCACGAAGCTTTGTTTGATTCTTAAGCATGTTGTTTTGTTGATTCATAAGCGAAGAAGCACAAACACTAACACGCGACACGGACACGGCGACACATCAATTTCCAAAAAAGTAGGACATGACACGTTGGGGACACGTTAATTTTTTTGTGTGTTCCTCTATATTTAAACATCAAAACAAGAACTTGAGAACTAGAAGCCGTCGGCCCATCGTGACATGATAGTGAACGTCGAACAGCTTTATCGCGTGGAGGCCGAGACTTGGTTGCTTCTATCTTGGTCTCACTCTCAACTCATAGAATGGTGGAGAAGAAATCGTACAGAAGACCAAAAATATCGTGGGGAAGATGAGAAGACTTAAAAATGACCTAGGCAGATTAAAAAAAAACAAAAAAACAAAATGGCTCTTTTTTCAACCGTGGGTGGGTTGTGAATGAGTGGGTTTATTTTAAATGGTGATTAAATTTTAAAAAACAGCCCTTTTTTTTTAAAAACGTGTCCCTCGTTTGTTGGAGGCATGTACCTCGCGAGTCGGAGGCATATCGGAAAATTTAAAAAAAAAAAAAAAAAGACAGGCCACGTGGCGTGTCGGACACGTGTCTTACACTGACACTTCGCCATTTTAGAGGTGTTCGTGCTTTATAGTTCTTAAGTATGCTGCTTTGTTTAATTCATGAGCATGAGGTATTGTTGTTGGTGGGCTATGCTACATGTGAGTCATGTTTGCATAGTGTATGTTCATTGGGGAGAGGTGGAGCATAACGCGTAAATCATGTGTTGGGTTTGTGTGTGGAGCGTGACGTGGAAATCACGTGTAGGTGTGAGTGCGGAGTGTGACGCGGAAATCACATGTGAGTGGCGCTACGCATGGCGCGTAATTCATGTGTTGGGTGGGTTTGCGGAGCGTGACGCGGAACGTGTCAGAGACGTGTCGGAAAATTAAAAAAAAATTAAATAAAAAAAGAAGACATGCCACATGGCGTGTCGGACACATGTCGAAGTGTCCGACACTGACACTTCGCCATTTTAGAGGTGTCTGTGCTTTATAGTTCATAAGTATGTTGCTTTGTTTAATTCATGAGCCTGAGGTATTGTTGTTGGTGGGTTATGTTGCATGTGAGTTGTGTCTGCATTGTATATGTTCATTGGGGAGAAGCGGAGCATAACGCGTAAATCATGTGTTGGGTGTGTTTGTGGATCGTGACGCGGAAATCACGTGTGGGTATGAGTGCGGAGAGTGATGTGGAAATCACGTGTGAGTGGCGCTGCGCATGGCACGTAATTCATGTGTTGGGTGGGTTTGCAGAGCGTCATTCGGAAATCACGTGTAGGATGTGAGTGCGGTGCGTGATGCGGAAATCACGTGAGTGTGCGGGCATGGCTTGGAAACCATGTGGGGGGTGCATAGTGTCACGGTCGTACCTTTTCAACCGTGCGGCGCCATGATCTTACACGCGACCATGGCCAGCCTTAAGGGTCATCTCTAACCCATATAACTTTTTCGCGGGACTTTGGTGCTTCATCGGACCTTAGGCGAGGTTCTTCATCCTCAACCGAACTCAAATTATCTTGCAGCGGAATACATTCGGTCAATACACGTCGCCCGTACGTGTATTTTCACTCATTCGCGACTCTAGCTGACCTGCCTCTACTCTAGGCCAAGTCGTAAGGCTCAACCTTGCCTCTACATCAGGCCAAGGTCATATAAACGCAACGTCGCATCTCGTTTCATCATCTTCCATCTCGATAACACGGCCCACACGCTTCTACATCGATTCGAAACTTCGTCGGGATGTGTTTGGACCCTTCAACGGGTCAAAACGGCCTTAAAACGCTCAACCGGAGCTTACCGGGTGATTTCAGCACTTACCGGGACCTACCGGGGCATTATAACTCTTACCGGGGCTTTTCGTCGCCTACCGGGGCTTATCGGGCCATTATAATGCTTACCGGGACATTTCGGGCAAGTACCGTGCCAACCGGGAACTATCGGGTTCCACCGATGCTTCACGATGTCACCCCGAGACTCGGGATGTCATCTGACTTAACCGCTCGCTCGGACCTGCTTCTCGAGAACGGTCCCATGGGCTTTACTTATAATCGGGGCTTCCCGGATCCATCCGGGCATATCGAGGCATGAACTCTTCCGAGACATGCCGAGTCATTTTCGTATAGCGTGCCGCAACCCGGCCATATGGTGCAACCTCCAGCCCATGGGCGGGGGCGCAATGTTGGCACACCCGTGCCACCCGACACTGTCCCTGGAAACCCATTCCCAAAGGAAGACGCCCAAGACACTCGTCTTGCAACGCTCGCCCACACCATGACACACGCATGTGCCATGGGGTAGCTCACTTAGGCCACAGGGCCCAGGGGTGGTGGAGAGCTGACACCATGCCTCCCCCTATAGTACATTCTGAGGCATATTTGGTCTGACACCCTTGCACGTCATATTCACGAGGAGTCATACGCCAACGTGGAGCGCCCGTCTGGTGTCCGATTGACACGAAACTTTGCGGGCTTGCATTCTTCACTCATATGCACTTAACTCCAGAGCCGCTCGTCAAAACTCACGACGGAACCCCGACTTCCGAGGTCATGGCCCGGGGCCCCATCTGGCCCCCATCAAGCATACCACTGACGCGTCTGACGACACTGTTGCCTCTCAATATCTTCATGCCTTCTTGTGACATCAATGCCCACTCATTGTGGTGTGTTGGATGATGCATCATCCTCCTCGATCGCATCATGGCACTTCTCTCTCTCGGCCCTCTGCCATGGCCCGATGGGCGACACTCGACGTGCCACCACTTCACTGTCTGCTCAGTGAGGGTCACAACCTACTCTCTTCTAGTATGGTTGTGACACATAGCATGATGTGTGGATTCATGTTGTCGTCCCGCCATTGCATGAAGCATGTGTAGTATCATTTGTTTCTCGTTTAAAAGTATTTTTGGTTTATCGCTTAAAAAGCATGTTGGTTGTCGTATCCCTTTTAAAGCATGATGCTTGCGTGTGAATAGCATGTCGATGTGATTGTTTGTTGTTTGGTGGCTCGCCAGGTGTGGGCTACTTACCAGTACTGTGGTTGTACTGATACCCCTCCCCTTTCTTCCCCCCCAACATTTTCAGATTATGTAGGTGTTGGCGAGTTTTATGTGCTCGGTGATGTAGATGAGGAGGTGCATGAGGGATGATCACATAAGTTTATTTACCTGTTTATTTTCTTTCTGTTGGATAGGGTAGTTCTTTAACCAATTGATGATAGGTCGAACCTATGATTTGTAGCTAGGTTGGATTAGTTTTTTTGTTGTCGAGCATGTGTAGGTTTTCATGTTTTCGTTATGTTGTAAATATGTAAATGGTTAATAAAGTTGAACAGTTTCTAGGAAGTTAAGAGCATGCTTATACTAGAAAGGTTGTAGTTTTGTTGTTGGTTGAAGATACGAGATCTAACTCGTATGTTATGGTGGAGTTGTGGAGTGGATTGGATTTCTATAGAAGTGTTGTTTTGTGTTTATCTAAAAAAATTGGTTTCGTCCTATATATGTCGTTATGCTGCCGAAATTTTCGGAGCTCAACTTTGTATCCCTTTTAAAGCATGAGGCTTGCGTGTGAATAGCATGTCGTTGTGATTGTTTGTTGTTTGGTGGCTTGTCAGGTGTGAGCTACTTACTAGTACTGTGGTTGTACTGATACCCCTCCCCTTTCTTCCCCCCAACATTTTCAGATTATGTAGGTGTTGGAGAGTTTTATGTGCTCGATGATATAGATGAGGAGGTGCACGAGGGATGATTACATAAGTTCATTTACCTGTTTATTTTCTTTCTGTTGGATATGGTAGTTCTTTGACCAATTGATGATAGGTCGAACCTATAATTTGTAGCTAGGTTGGATTAATTTTTTTGTTGTCGAGCATGTGTAGATTTTCATGTTTCCGTTAGGTTGTAAATATGTAAATGGTTAATAAAGTTGAACAGTTTCTAGGAAGTTAAGAGCATGCTTACACTAGAAATGTTGTAGTTTTGTTGTTGGTTGAAGATACGAGATCTGACTCGTATGTTATGGTGGAGTTGTGGAGTGGATTGGATTTCTATAGAAGTGTTGTTTTGTGTTTATCAGGTGAATAAAAAAATTGGTTTCGTCCTATGTATGTCGTTATGCTGCCGAAATTTTCGGAGCTCACAGTTAGTTTGAATATAGGAATTTAGTAACGTCACTAGGCTAGAATAATAAAACCTGGGGCATTACCAATTTCTCTCCTCTATGGTCTATCCCCTTTGATATTGAAATTTCCAATTCCTCTCATTGTTTGTTGTTTCTCACTCTCATTTCTTTCTTTTCATGAGAGCAAAGTAAATATTTGAGTTTTGTTGATTTTTTTATTTGATATATATATATATTTTTTTTTGTTAAAAATCACTTTTGGTCCTTGAACTTTCATGAAAGTAACAAGTTGATCTGTAAACTTTGATTTGTAACGATTTAGTTCATGTACTTCCAATTTGTAACAATTTAGTCCCTGAACTTTAATAAGTAGCAATTTAATCCCAGGACATTCAAATTTTAACAATTTAGTTCGTATCGTGAAACTTAATGTAAATATTTCATGAAATTTCTTACAAAGATAAATTAATAAACTAATTTGGAGTCCAATATGTTTATAAGCTACAAAGTTTAATCATTAAAGAATAGAAATCGACATTTAATTTGATAAATTTTTTTTGCGACAATGATTAAATTGTTACAGATTTGAAAGTACAATGACTAAATTGTTATAAATTTGAAAGTACAATGACTAAATTGTTACTTATTATAGGTCAGAGACTAAGGGTCCGTTTGGAATACATTTTAATTTAAATGTTTTTCAAGAATGCATTTTTTAAAAAAACATTTTGTATAAAAATTGTTTAGAATTTAAACACTCATATGTTTGGTTGCATTTCTTCACAAATGTTTTTCTACAAGTGTTTATCTCAAAATAGTTTATTTATCAATCCCATTTTCTAATAAGTCATTTTTAGTGGTGGTCAAACATGATAATTTTTTTTCAGAATGATTTATTTTCAAATTTAAACACTTGAAAAGTTAAACCAAACACACCCTAAATTGTTACAAAATTGAAAGTATATGGACTAAATCGTTACAAATCAAAGTGCAGGGACCAAATTGTTGCTTTCACGAATGTTTAGAGACAAAAAATGACTCCTCTTTTTTTATGCTGTCTAAATTGTTTGGATGTTTGGCCTCTTAACGGTAACCTCTTTGAAGTTTCTAGAGTTTGGTTAAAAATAATATATACTGTCTCCATATTTATGTTACTTTTCTTTTTTTGCCATCAGTAAGTTGGTTTAAAAACTGAACAAGTCGTGATACCAAATATCTTTTCAAAACTGAATTTTATAATTTTCTAAAAGAAACTCATAAAACAAACAATTAGCCCTGTTCAAAAGAATGAATTTAACCAAATTTCTATAGTTTAAAGGCTAAAAGCTTGTTTAAGCATTTATCAATTCATCTATCATATTACAAACTTAGTAAAAAATTACAAGGAAAGAGAAGAAATGGAAATGATACATATGGAAAGAAGAATTAAAGGAGAATATTTACAAATAAGGAAGGTGGATAAATCCATGAGAATCAAGGATGTAGGCCTTATCAACACTCCCCTCAAGCTGGATTGTATATGTTAATGACATTCAGCTTGGCTTTGAGGTCTTCAAAGGTGTTCTTGGATAGAGCTTTTGTGAGAATATCAACAATTTGCATCTTGGTAGATATGTAGTTGAGAAAGACTCTTGTTTTCAATTTTTTCTTTGATAAAGTGACGATCAATTTCCACGTGCTTTATACGATCATGATGAACGGGGTCTTCGACAATGCTAATGGTTGCTTGGTTATCATAGGAGACTTCCATTGGTTCTTCTATTGCTACTCTTAGTTTTAATAAGATTCTTTGAAGCCATATTCCTTCACATATTTCTTGTGCAAGAGCTCTTAATTCTGCTTCAGAACTGCTTCTTGACACTACTGACCGCTTCTTGCTTCGTCATGTGACTAGGTTGCCCCAAACAAAGGCACAATAATCGGTAGTTGATCTTCGATCGATCTTTGAGCTTGCCCAATCAGCATTGGTGAAGATTTCTTTTCTTTGTGTTGATTTTTTGAAATACAAACCCTCTTCTAGAGTCTCTTTTAAGTATCTCAGGATTCTATAGGCTGCTTGCATATTTTCTGCAGTGGGATTGTTCATAAATTGACTTACGAAGCTAACTGCGAAACAAATGTCAAGCCTAGTGTGAGAGAGGTATATAAGTTTTCCCACCAATCTTTGATATTGTTCTTTGTTGACTAATACATTTCCGTTGTCAAAATTGCAATTAGGATCAATAGGAGTACTAGCAGGTTTACACCCAAGCATACATGTTTCTTTTAGGAGGTCAAGTACATATTTTCTTTGAGAGATATACAAACCTTGTCTTGAGCGAGCAACTTCCATGCCTAGAAAGTATTTAAGTTGTCCTAGATCTTTTACCTCAAACTTTTTAGCCAAGAGTAATTTGATATTCTGTATTTCTTCTTCATGATCACCTGTGAGAATAATATCATCCACATAGACAATAATAATGGAAATTTTCATTTGAAGAGAATGTTTGACAAAAAAAGTGTGATCAGATTGACATTGAAGATATCCTGTCTTTTACAACTCTTGAAAACTTTTCGAACCACGCCCTTGAGAGTTGTTTTAGGCCATAAAGAGATTTCTTAAGTTTGCACACTTTATTAATGGTTTTCGTTGTTTCCATTCCACAAGGTATAACCATGTAAACTTCTTCATGGAATTTTTTATATCCAATTGGTAAAGGGACCAATCATTATTAACAGCTAGTGAGAGTAGGACACAGATGGTGTTTAGCTTTGCTACTGGGGCAAAGGTTTCTTGGTAATCAATACCATCTGACTGCGTGAACCCTTTTTGCAACAAGTCTTGCTTTAAACCGATCTATCTCCCCATTGGCTTTGTATTTAATGGTAAAAATCCATTTGCATCCCACGGTTTTCTTGCCTTTGGGTAGATTTGTTATCTCCCATGTTTTGTTCTTCTCCAAGACCTTTATCTCTTCCATGATAGCCTTCTTCCAATTTGGGTCTCTAAGTGCCTCTTGGATATTATTAGGAATTTTTATGGTAGATAGGCTAGTTGTGAGTGCTCGAAATCGTGTTGAGAGCTGTTTATATGATAGCTAGTTTTGTATAGGATGATTAGTACATGTTCTTACTCCTTTCCTTTTTGCTATAGGGAGATTTAAATCATCTATATGGGTTTTAGTTGGGAGAGTGGAATTAGTGGTTGGATTTTCTGGTATGTTATTAGAGGTTTGTTCGAGAACATGTTCATTTTCAAGGATATTCTTCTTCCTCCTAGTATAGACTATGGGGTCTTTTGTAGGCTCTAAAATGTCTTGGTTAGTGATAATAGGATTTTGGGTAGGCTGGTCAAATTGGGTACACTCTTCAATAAGGATTGAGTTAGGATTTTTTTTCATTTCCACTTTGGGAAGGTTGTGTAGTGTTAAGTTGTCCAAGGTCGTTGGTTTTTTGAAAGTAAGGTTTGTTCTCAAAGAAGGACACATTCATGGATACATAGAATTTCTTGGAGGACGGATGATAACATTTGTATCCCTTTTGGTTTGAGGCATAGCCAAGAAAGACACATTTGATTGCTTTGGGATTTAGTTTACTCCTATTAAGTTGATGATCATGAACAAAGGCAAACACCTTCAAGGGAATTTGAGTGAAGATCCTAGTATTTGGAAAATGTTCAAGGAGTTTTTGCAAAGGGGTTTTGAAGTCTAAGGTTCAAGATGGCATTCTATTTATGAGGTATGTAGCTGTTAAAATAGCATCTCCCCATAGGTAACTAGGGGTATTAGAGGAGAACATTTTTCCCTTGAAACTTCTAGGAGATGTCTATTTTTTCTTTTGCAATTCCATTCTGCTGAGGGGTGTCAGTGCACAAGCTTATGTGAACAATACCCTTTTCCTTTAAAAAATTTCATAAGGTAGTATTAAAGTAATCTTTTGCATTATCAGAATGGAGAATTTGAATTTTAGTGTTAAAGAGATTAAGAATCACGGCATATAGGTTTTGGAACAAGTTGGTGACTTCAGATTTTTCTTTCATTAAGAAAACCCAAGTAAGTCTAGTGTGATCATCTATAAAAGAAACAAACCATCTAGCTCCTGATATATTTGTAACCCTACTAGGCCCCCAAACATCACTATGCATCATTGAAAAAGGATGAAAGGGTTTATAAGTACCGGATAGGGAGGTCGAGCCAACTTAGCCAATTCACATGATTCACATTGAAAGACCTGAGAACTTTTATTAAATAATGTTGGAAACAACCGTCTCAAATACATAAAATTAGGATGTCCTGAACATTGATGCCATAACATTATTCTATTATGATAATCATCCTTTCAAACAACAAAATTGAATTTACTAACACTTAACTCCTCATTGATTGGAGATTTTGGGATATTTAGAAAATAAAGTCCAGAGAAAGCTTCAACATTGCCAATTGTCTTCCCCGAGTTCAAATCCTGAAAAACACAATTGTGTGAGTAAAAATGTGCAGTGCAGTTCTTCATTTGAGTAAGTTTACTTATTGAGAGGAGATTGTATTTTAGGTTTGGAACATAAAGAACATTTTCTAAAACTAGATCATTAGAGACATAAACATTGTCAGTTCCTGCTGCTTTAGAGATAGTTCCATCGGTACAACGAAGTCAGTAGTTAACAAAGATTTATCACCTGTCATATGATCTGAGGCTCCAGAGTCTACAATCCATGTACTAAAATTATTTGTTGTTATTTTAAGAGCACGAAGGAAGTTGCTTGTTTGGGCTATTGATGTCATCTTTGTCTCGCATGTCTTTTGAGTAGAATTGGATTGTCCAATAATTTTTGAAGAAGTTCCAACTGCTCTTTAGTAAATAGATTATTTTCAGAGATGACATTACCTTTAGATGGTGTGCTTGCTTGTAAGGCTTTTCCTCGTCTATCACCAATTCCTGTATTTGGCTTCCAATCAGGTGGTTTTCCATGAATATTCCAACAGACTTCCTTAGTATGTCCTGGTTTTTTGCAATGCACACACCATGGTTTACTTTTTCGTGTTCGACTGTCATTTCCAGGGTAGTTTTGAGTTTGATTATAACAACTTTCATGAGAATTAGTTGTGCGTACCTCATTGACCGACCCGTGAGAATTTCTAGCAACTAAGGCAGACCCCTCAGGTTCGGGGTTTGTACCCAACATAAGCTTTTTCTGGCTTTCTTCCCTTCTTACTTATGCAAAAGCTTCTCTAATGTTAGGTAAAAGTTTAGTAGCTAAAATTCTACCACGTACCTCATCTAGCTCTTTGTTAAGGTCGAGTAGGAACTTGAACACTCTCTTCTTTTCAATAATTTCCTTGTATTTTGATGCATCTGAAGTGCAATCCCAACTATATTTTTCGAATATATCTAATTGTTGCCAAAGACGAGAAAGTTGAGTGAAGTAGTGAGTGACTTGCATGTCACCTTACCTTGTCTCATGAAGTTTCCCTTCTATTTCAAATGATTTGGATGTATTTTCAATGTCAGAATATGTTTCACGAACAACAT
The DNA here is from genome assembly GCA_036850905.1 of Luffa acutangula. Classification (NCBI taxonomy): domain Eukaryota; kingdom Viridiplantae; phylum Streptophyta; class Magnoliopsida; order Cucurbitales; family Cucurbitaceae; genus Luffa; species Luffa acutangula. The sequence continues at coordinate 426,866 of CM072098.1, forward strand.
TCCAAATCTCCCTTGCAGTAGTGTAAAGCAAAAAAAATTCTCCAATTTCTGTAAGTCAGAGCTGATCAGCCAAGACATTACCATGTTGTTTTCTGCTTTCCATATCTTGTAATTTTGGTCTGTGATGGCAGGAGTTGAACACTTGTCGGATGGTAGTCTTTCATTTTCCACATATAAACATCATTACAGATTGTGACCATGAAATGTAGTTCTTTCCATTGAGCTTATGATTGGTTATTTGTAAAGCTACTCCTTCTGATGTAGTATTTGTGGAGGAAGTAGCCATTGAGAAAACATTTGCATTGTAGTGGTTAAATTTCAAACACACATTTCTCTTTTGCAGTTAAGGACACAAATTCGTATGGAAATACCAAAGGAAAACACATTCAAAAAGGTTAAATATCGATTCATGTACCTCAAGAAATGCCTTCAAAACCCACATAAACGTCAACATTAGCAGCCAATTGACAGAAAATCCCACCTGAGAAAAACAATTACTCATACACAATTATTGTTGGAAGGAGCAATTCAATGTTCGCCGTCAAATCGTCGTTCCAGCCGTGAATATGTTGTTTCCCCTTCGTTGTAGTTGCTGCCGCCGCCGTCGTCGCCTGCTCGTCGTCTCTTGGTCGCCGTCTCCTTCATTTGGTTCCTTGTCTGCGTGCGTGAAGGGAGAAGCGTGAAGGAGTTTGAGATGTAAAAGTGAATTAGGGTGGTCACTTCATCGCCGTGCCTTGGTCGTCGTCGTCGTCGCCCCCTCATCGTTCCTCCGTTGCTCGCTTGTCTGCGTCTGTGAAGAAGGGAGAAATCGTGGATTCGTGCGTGAAGATGGGTGGTTGGAGAAAATCATGGATGAGAGGGAAAGAAAGTGAATTAGGGTAAAAAATTGGAGATTTTTACTAAGGGTAATTTCGTAATTTCACTGTCCTAAAAATCTCATTTCTCTTCCAATTCAAAATCAGTCCCATTTCTCTTTAGTGCCATCTTTTTTGTCTTATTTTTTACAATAACCCAAACATTTTGTATAAAAATTGTTTACAATTTAAACACTCCTATGTTTGGTTACACTACCTCATAAGTGTTTTTATGCTCAAGTTCTTGTATACTTAAAAACTCTTTTTAGAGAAGTTGGTTTCAAGTGTTTCTCTCAAAATGGTTTATTTCTCAATCTCATTTTCTAACAAGTCATTTTTAGTGGTTGCCAAACACTAGAAATTTTTTTAAAATGATTTTTTTTCAAAATTAAACACTTAAAAAGTTAAACCAAACACACGCATTGTCTCTTATCCATCTTCTTGGTCAATACAATCAAACTTCTACCTAGCACCCATTGCCAAGCATATTCTCCAATCTATATAATAAATAATTCTTATCCATTCGCCCAATAAAGAACTCTCAGAACAAAAGAACCAAGTCTAATCTCATACTTCAATTCAAATTTTTCATATCTTGACAAAGTAATCTCTCATAAAATACATACTCGTGAAACTATAGTTCAGTCTTTTAGTTTTGATCCAAAACCTCATTATACTAACATATCAATTTTCTCTACCATGAAACTCGAGTTCTACCTTCATTCCAAAATTTTATTGACCTCATCTTAAATACATAAACCATAAAACTCAACAAATCCAAAAGATTTTAAATACATATCCAAAGAAACTCAAGTTTAGTTTCTTGGCTTTGGTACAAATTCCATTATCCTAACAAATTACTTTTCTCCAACATGAAACTCAACTTCTACCTTCAACCCAAATTTTTTTTGCCCTAATCTTTAATACATAAACCATAAAACTCAACAAATAAAAAATATGGTTCATTATCCCTCTTCTTCACGAATACAATCCAACTCCTTTTTAGGACCAATTGCTAACCACTTTCTCCTATTTGTAGAATGAATAATTCCTATCTACTTCTCTAAAGACCTCTTTGGACAAAAAAATCCAAGTATGATTTCATTATTGAATCAAAATTTTCCTTATCTTGACAAACTAATCTTTCTGTAAAGACATACCCATGAAAATCAAGTATAGTCTCTTTTTTTTCCATCCAAAATTTCATTGGCTTAACAAAATTCTTTTCTTGACCACGAAACTTAAGTTCCTTCTTTAATCCAAAGTTTTCTTGTCCTCATCATAAATAAATAACCCATAACACTAAACAAGTAAAAAATATTGTCCATTACCATCTTGTTGACCAATACAATCCAACTTCTTTCGAGCATCAATTTCCATTCATTTTCTCTCATTTATAAAAAGAATAATTATCATCCACATTTCTAAAGAAGAACTTTTTCAACAAAAGATCACCCCAAGTTTAGTCTCATTCTTTAATCCAATTTTCCTTATTTTGATAAAGTAATCTCTCTTAAAATACATACTCACAAAACTCAACACTAGTGTCTTAGTTTTGATCCAAAATTCCATTATCCTAACAAAGTTGTCTTTCTCCACCATGAAAACTCAAGTTCTTCCTTTGATACAATCTTAAATACATAAACCATAAAACTCAACAAATCCAAAATATTGTCGCTTATCCATCTTGTTGACCACTACAATCCATCTTCTTTCTAGCACCAATTAACAATCATTTTCTCAAATCCATAGAATGAATAATTCTTATCTACTCCTCTAAAGAACTCTTTGGAAAAAACATCCAAGTCTAGTTTCATTATCTAATCCAATCCATAATTCCCCTATCTTGACAAAGGAATATCTCTGCAAAGACATACCAAATAAACTCAAGTTTAGTCTTTTTGCTTTGATCTCAAATTCCATTATTCCATTATTATAACAAATAATTACTTTTCCCCACCATGAAACTCGAGGTCTGCCTTTGATCTAAAGTTTTATTGTCCTCATCATAAATACATAAATGATAAAACTCAAGAAATCCAAAATATTGCCCTTTATTCATCTTCACAAATAGAATCGACCAAACTTATTTCTTGCACCAATTGCCAATCAATTTCTCCAATTTATAGAACAAATAATTCTTATCAATTTCTCTAACGATGAACTCTTTGGAGAAAACATCCAAAGTTTAGTCTAATTCTTGAATAAAAAAATTGCCACATCTCAACACACTCTTTGAATACATATCTACTAAGAAACTCAAGTTCAGTCTCTTGCTTTGATACAAATTCAATTATTCTAAAAAATTACTATTCCCCAGTAAGAAACTTGAGTTCTACCTTCCATCCAAATCTTCTTATCCTAATCTTTAATACATAAACCATATATGATATAACTCAACAAATAAAAAATATTGTATGTTATCCATCTTGTACACGTATACAATCCAACTCTTTTTTAGCACCAATTGCTAATCATTTTCTCCAATCTAGAGAATGAATCATTTCTATCCACTTCTCTAAAGAGAACTTTTTCGACAAAAGATCCAAGTCTAGTTTCATAATTAAATCCAAAATTCTTTCATCTCGACAAAGTAAACTCAATGTAAAGAAATACCCATGAAACTCAAGTCTAGTCTCTTTACTTCCCTCCCAAATTCCATTATTGTACCAAAGTTCTTTTCTCCACCATAAAAACTCAAGTTCTTCCTTGGGTACAAAATTTTATTGTCCTCATCTCAAGTACATAAACCATATAACCCAACAAATCCAAAATATTGTCCGTTGTCCATCTAGTTGACCAATACAATCTACCTTCATTCTAAAATCAATTGTTAATCATTTTCTCATATCCATAAAATGAATAATTATCTTCCACCTCTCTTAAGAACATTTTGAACAAAAGATCCAAGTGTAGTCTCATTCTTTAATCCAATATTTCTTATATCGACATCTTCTCAGTAGATGAGTTTTAAATCTCCCTTTGTGTCCCTGTATGAGTGGCATACTTTTGGACCCAGCACCCTAAATTTCTGGTAGAGAAATTTCCTCACCCCAACAACATTGCATTTTAGTTGTTCCAATTAAGAATTTTCTATTTCTATACCTCATTATTGATAACAATGTTTATATGTTTGCATTTTAATTTTTTTTTCGCTCTTCATTCAACTTTTTTGTTTAATTCCTCTTTTAAGTAAAAGATTTTGAAAAAATAATAGTATATTTTATTATGGTTCATTATCCTTTATTACTGAGAGGGGTGTGATCACTATCTACAATGTCTCTTTGTTCTCAATTGTTTATGAGACAAGCATCATCTTAATAAAGTTCTTGTCGTTGGTTAATAGGCACTTGTCTGGATTTGTGGTGATGGTGCAAAAAGGCAAGAAATGGTGCACCTCGCCTTGGATACTTTCAAGGTGCTAAAGCCTCACCTCACCTCGCCCTTGCCTCTCGCCATAGGCTCGCCTCAACAACACCAATTCCAATGCAACCCCAATACTTCCTCTAGTTCTGCTCGCCACTCATAATCCTCGATCAAGATAGGCCCATGAGATTGGGTTGTGTCCAATGTGTTGGATTTTATGCTCTAAAACTTAAATGTATTTTTTACCGAACATTAATAAAATGATGTATTATTCATTTATCTGTGTTTGTATTATGCAATCTTGTCTTATTAACCCTAATCCAATAAACTAAACATCCTAGGCTAATAGAATGATACTTGAACTAGTATGTAGGGACATACGAGGATCAATGTTCAAGATTTAGCTTAAAGGGTCTATAGTATAGGGATGAAGTTGGGTACCTTATCCTGGTGACACTATGGATACAGCCCGCTTTGTATTATGATACAAACGTAATGATCCAACGCGTTCATGTAGTTGACATGCGAGTGGAGGTATCCTATGTAATGAGTTTGCATAAGATCAGACCGCGAAATAGTTAACCACTAACTATAACACCGTTAGTTATTATTTCACAAGGATGACCTATGCAACTTAGTCTCAATCCTGAGTGGATTATGGACTCTTGTCCGTGAGGGATTGTCCTTTGATTTGTACGGGTGAGAGTGGTTTGCACGCCGACTCAATAAGCCTACCATTTTGGGGACAAGATCGAGTGGGGAGCTGGGAACATAGTCACACAAGATGGAATTCACTCCTTTCCAACTCTAGGGTAAGTAGAGGTGTGTTCCCTTAAGTGGTGTCTCCGGGTCTTAAACAATGGGCCCTGCCCTCTCTATGGCACGAGAGGGATTTCTGTTTGTTGGTTGAACCTCAAACAGGTTGTTCATTAGAGAAGCACTGGTACTTAAGGATAAAGAGGTAGCCAGGGGTAAAACGGTAATTTGACCTAGCTGGGGTACGAACACACGTGAAGGGCTGACTTGCTGTTGATGGTCAATATCCATGGACACAGAAATATATCTGCAATGAGAAGAATGCAGTTGTGGTTCTATAGTGGAGTGAACCACAGTTAACGAACATTGATTAACTTGGTTAATAAGTTTAGCCAATTAATCTCATATCGTTGGAGCTTCTGATCTGTAGGTCCATAAGGTCCCACCGGTAGCTCATTTAGGGCGTTGAGGTAAATTTCTAAGGGAAAATTGAATATTCGAAAGGGTTCCAATATAAAGTTAAAATATGAATTTGATTCATATTAAAACTATAGGTTATAGTTAATGCACATTTGATGTACATTAATACTATAGTTTATATGAGAGAGATATAGTTAAATATGTGATATTTAATTATAATATTAATTAATTGGATAATTAATTAATTATTGTTTTAATTTCATTTCATTTCATTAAAACTATAGATTATGTGAGATATTTATATAAAAGTGTTTTATATAAATAATAATATTAAATTAATTGTTAATTTAATAAATTAATTAATTATTAATTTTGATTATTAATTTGATTTTTATAAGTTGTTTCAACTGATTAAAAAATCAGTCTTCCCACTTACCTGGTGTTACGCGTGAAGAGGAGGTTTTTTAGGAGTGGGAAGTTTATTCATCCGTTGAATAACCTCCTCATTAAAAACCCTAACGCAATCTAACGCAAGTTACTCTCCCTCTCACACATCCTCTGATCTTCTTGCTCTCTCTCGTAGAAAAGAAATCACTCAAAATCCCTTGGAAACTCTTGCTCCCACAAGCATCCTCTTCCAATTACCCAAGGAGAATACTGGTGCAACAATTGTGGTGGTGTTCGTGCAGAAAATTGCAGCAAAAAGGATCTCGTTAGCTTGCTGTTTTTCTAAGATTTAACAACGAATTTGGTGATTTTCAATCAAGAACATCCACGAAAGTGAGTAATTCGATTCTTGATGAATAGGGTTTATATATCTAGATGAGATCTAGTTTTATTTTCAATATTAGCATGTTTTATAATGTTTTTCCAACAAGTATTATGTGTGTTTTTACTGCTGTAAATATTTGCCAACGTATCGGTATTCCGATCGTTGTTTAGTTTGAGTTAGGTCTCTGAAATCTTCTGCTGCCTAGGGCTTTTATCCCTACACAATGGTAACTCAATTTTGTAAGCAACCTCCCTTATTCGTTCCTACACACGATATGACCCAAAGTATTTTAGAGATAGCTTCTCACATCTTTTCTTGGCCAAAGATTTCTTCGGTACGATCTCACCTTTAAGTATACCATGTCCCCAACCTCAAACTCCAATTCACGAAGTTTCTGTCTGCAATTTTCTTCATTCGATCCTAGGAAATCTGAAGTTGCTCCTTTAATGTCGCTAAGGCAGCGTCTCGATCAACCAACTTCTGATTCTCTGGGCGTTGTTGGTGGTCTTTCGATCCCCATAAGAAAAAAGGGATGGAGGTTGTCTTCCATACACAACATTAAAGGGGGTTGTGTTAATGGAAACATTGAATGTCGTATTGTACCAGTATTTCGTTCACGAGATCTATTGTTCCCACTTCTTGGACTGCTCCCCTCAGAAACACAATCGCAAGTAATTCTCCACTTCTTCGATTGTCTATGGGTGGAAGGCCATGCTATTTTTCAGTTGTGTACCTTGTATCTAGGATAACTCATTTTAGAAATGACTCAAGACGATCTTGTGCCTATCGGATACGATTGATTGAGGGAAATGGTGAAGTCTTACTACTTCTTTCACAAAGATTGCAACTACATCCTTTGTCGAGAGGGATTGTTTTAAAGGGAAAAAAATGGTTGTACTTGCTGAGAAGAGCTGATCGAGCCCACTACTAGGATTGAATCAAACCCTTTGGATTTTAGTAATCCTTCTATAAAATCCATAGATATGTCTTCCCAAATTATGTCCGGAATTGGCAAAGGTTGTAATAGGTCAGTTGGAGATATTGATTCTGTTTTGTTCCGCTGACAAATCCCACATTTCTCTACATTTTCTTTCACATCTCCCTTCATGTTCTTCCAAAATAACTCTCTCGTCATTCATTTATAGGTGTGAAAGAATCCTGAATGTCCACCTACATGAAATGTATGGAGAATAGTGGGAATTAGGGAATTTGCAACCAAAGTTGACAATTATTAGACAACGACTAGGACGACTCTTGGGATGACAGTGTAACAAAAGGAAATAATCCACAATGCAGCAAGCAAGTCATGAAAATATTATAAGACACCTACCTGATGAAAGAAGGACAACTTAATTATGTCAGAAAACTTGCACATATTATCATTACAAGCATTAGCATAACTAAATAAAAGTCATTTTACTCCATAAACTTAATCCACAAGATCATATTTATGTTCTTAATGAAATAAAATAATGATATCAATTTGTCCTTCATAAACAGAAACATTTTCTGAAACTGAAGCTTATGTCTTATGTTGATCTGCATTTAAAGATATTTAAAACTATGAGGAGAAAAGGAAAATCATTCTCCATGATCCCAAAGAAATGCAGTACATATTTCATGAATGAACAGATTTTACATAGAATCTCAGCATAATGAAGTCCAAGAGAATGAAAATTTAGAATATCTAAAACAAAATCCATCTTACATGCCTCAATCGCTTCCTCCATGACACTTTACTACCACGCACAAGCAACCAGATGATGAAAAGACTGGCATATTTTTTTTAATCAACCTTATTATCCTGTATTGGTTGTACATACCAGACATAGTTCATGGTCAAATCCCTACAAACAGGAAATGAGACAAAGAACTTGTCCAAGAGTCGGACACCATGACTAGCAATGAAATAGAATACGCACATCTGATTTTAAGCAGCAGAGAAATTGGATTTCACTTATCGAAAGCACTTCTAGAAACACACGAAATACAAGTATTGTAGTATACTAATCAATATAATTCGTATATCATATCAAATTTCCAAAGAACAACCCAGGAACGGAAGCCAAATCCAAAAAGATCAGAAGCAAAAAGCCATAAGGCCCAAAACACTTCCTATTTCCAAGCTCTTTAAGGTTCTGCTTATATAATGAACCAGAAATTGGTCTAGCATTCAGACCCACATCTATAAAGGGGCAAGGTATTACGCTTTCCTACCATCTGTGATGTCAATGATATGTAAATAAGCTATGCCATTTCAAACAAAAAGGATGGTTTTTACACCAACAGCAGACTCACAACTTATATAACTAAAATGTAGACTTGTGTAAACAAGATGGAATCAGACTGCCTTTGGGACGACGAGGGGAGGCCAGGAACAGAACGGAAAAACAATGCACATGGTATTAATAAACTCAACTTCGAACCCTAAATGCCATTAGTATTTGATTAACAACCAATGATCCACTAACCAAAAACCTAAATCCAAAAGATCGCCACACACCAAACCGGTCGTCGGAGAGAAAAAAGACTCACCTTTCTACTTCTGATAACCACCTCCACGGGCATTAATATCTTTCTCGATCGTGGCAGTGAGATAAACATTGGGGAAATCAGCAGGGTCGAATTTGGTTTCCTCCATCATCTCATCCACCATCATCTATTTCGGAATTGGAGGTAGGGACAATGGGCTTCTCCTTAGTGGTGGCGGAGCAAAAGACCCTATACTCTAAAGCGCTCGGGACGGCTAATCTGTACTCTGGATCTGCACAGGGGCCGGTGATCTCCCACGACTTCTTGATGTAGCGCTTTTGGGTTTGAAAGAGGGAAGAGGCAGCTCTGGCAATGGCGAACGGCAGCGGAGCGAAGCCATCCAAAATTCTTCCAACGAGAAAACAACATGCTTCCTGCATATTTGTGAAATGTTTTTGTAATTTTTTATGGCTGAAAAAGATAAAAAACCAGAACTTATTTATTTAAATGAATTTTTTTTTTATTATAACAAAAAAAAGAAAGAAAAAAAAGACAAAACTTGCAATGTATAATTATATTGTTTCAAAAAAAATGAAATAGTGAATATGAAAGGCAAAGTGAACTTAGCTTAGTGGTAATTGGCATGTACTCTCGACCAAGAGGTCAGAGGTTTGAGTCCTCCCATCCCCGACCAAATGTTGATTGATGTACTCAAAAAAAAAAAGAAAGAAATAGCGAAAATCAAAGAATATAAGATAAAAATAAGCTATATGATCGAGATTCGACTCTACATGCACATTACCATTAAGTTAGGCTCATGACTCACTAACATTAATTCCATGATTCTTGCCATAATCTTGGCCATTTATTGTATTTATTTTGAGCCCTTAGTTTTGCCTTAATTTAGGCTAATCTATGTATATAAAAGGCCATATTCTGTATGAATAAGAAAGCAAGGCATTCAAATATCTTCTTCTATTTTTTATATGGTATCAGAGCCTTAAACAAAAGTTTACCTTTTTTTCTTCTTCTTTTCGATCCTCTGTTCTGCTCCTATGACCACCGCAACCTCATCCTCATCTACTGCAACTACCTCACCCCTATTCCTTTTGTCCAATATTTGCAATCTTGTACCACTTCGACTAGATTCCACCAACTATGTGTTGTGGAAATACCGAGTCTCCTCTATATTGAAGGTTCATTCTCTATTTGGGCATATTGATGATACTCTTCCTCAACCCCACAAATTTGTTCGTTCACCAACTGGTACAGACACCACCGAGGTTAGTGCTGATTATCTTCAATGGCTTTCTCGCGATCAAGCTCTTATTACGTTGATCAATGCCACTTTGTCACCTTCGGCGCTTGCACATGTTGTTGGAAAAGCCACTGCCAAAGATCTCTGGATATCACTGGAAAAACGTTTTTCCTCTAATACTCGCTCCAACATCCTTGAATTGCGCTCTGCTCTTTATACTGTTAAAAAACTTTCTTCTGAATCTATTGATAAATACACTTGTAGAATCAAAGATCTCGTTGACAGGTTTGCCACAGCTTCCGTCTCCATTAATGAAGAAGAAATTTTAGTCCATACCTTGAATGGATTATCTGACGAATTTGCCCCTTTTCGAACCTCAATTCGAACTCGCAGCGTAACACTGTCACTTGAAGAACTTCACTCCCTCCTTAATGCCGAAGGAAAAACGATGAGCAAGAATCAAAAGGTAGATTTATTACCTACCGCCATGGCCGCATTCAAACAGCAAGCTTCAGGACCTTCATTTTCAAGTGGCGATCGTGGGAGAGGAAGAAGACAATTCCACCGTGGGCATTCTGCACGAAATAACAACCCTAATTTTGACTCTCAGACAAACACATTTGGGCTCCAATCCTCACCAGCAAATGGATCCTTTGGACGCAACATAAATGGGCCACAAATGGGCTCTAATTCACGCCACCAATATGGATCAAACTAGCCATATGGATTTCAAAATGGAGCAGGTCGTGGGCTTCTTGGATCTGGATCAATGCATGTTCAAACAAATGGATCTGGAGCAATTTTTTGGTATGGGCAAATTAATCCAGTTGGAGGCAGAATTATATGTCAAATTTGCTCGAAATTTAGACACAATGCACTTGATTGTTACAATCTGATGAATTTCTCTTATCAAGGCAGCCATAATAGGAAATTCTGATCAATCTTCTGAAAGTTCTAATAATTTTTAGTTGTCTGACAGCGGATGCAACGTTCACATGACAAATGATTTAGCCAATCTCAATTTATCGAACAACTACAATGGTGAAGAATCTGTCACAGTGGGTAATGGTCAACCTTTAAATATACAAAACACCGGTAGTGGTATACTTTCTACTCCCTCTCACACATTTACACTTTCCAAAATTCTTCATGCTCCTCAACTTGCTGCTAATCTCTTATTTGTCCATAAATTTTGTCATGATAATAATTGCATTTTTATCTTTGACACTGACTGGTTCCTCATTCAGGATAAAGTCTCTGGAAAAATATTATACACCGGTGCCAGCATTAATGGTCTCTACCCAATTTCGAGTCTGTCTGCTCTATCTCATTCCAGTTTGCGCCCCAAAAGCTATAATTTTCATGCAAGACAGGAGTGTTCTCTGTGGCATCATCGGTTAGGACATCCTGCTCCTAAAATTTTACGTTCTAGTCTATCTCGTCTCGGTCTATCTCTATCATCTTCCCTTTCTACTCATGAGTGTTCTAGTTGTCTAAAAGCTAAAATGTCTAAGCTTTCATTTCCAATGTCTCTTTCTACTTCTTTTGCACCACTTGAACTTTTTCACAGCGATGTATGGGGTCCTTCTCCAATTACTTCTTTTAATGGATATCGCTACTATGTTAGTTTCATTGATAATTTTAGCAAATTCACTTGGCTTTTCCCTTTAGCTTATAAATCTGATGTTAGTGCAGTTCTTCAAAAATTTGTACCATTTGTTGAAAATCTTTTATCCAAAAAGTTAAAAGTTTTTCGATCAAATGGTGGTGGCGAATTTTGCAATACATCTATTTCATCTTTTTTTCAATCCAAAGGAGTCTTACATAAAAAATCTTGTCCTTACACTCCTGAACAAAATGGAGTTGCAGAACGCAAACACCGTCATATAGTAGAAATTGCAATGTCATTACTTTTTCATGCTTCCGTTACTCTTGAATTTTGGCCTTATGCTTTCTCCACTGCACTTTATCTTATAAATCGAATGTCTTCTCCATCTCTAAATATGTCTTCTCCATTTGAAACACTATTTGGTTACACTCCTGATTTGCGTCATTTAAAAGTTTTTGGGTGCGCATGTTATTCTCTATTAAAACCAACCAATAAATATAAGCTGGAAGCCAAAACATCTCAACACATTTTCCTAGGCTAACCCCTTGATTTCAAAGGTTACATATGCTACAATCCTCTCACAAAAAAATCAATGGTTTCTCGTCATGTTATCTTTCATGAAACTATTTTCCTTTTGAACCAATCTCCCTCCAATTCCAACACATCCATCCCCTCTACCATTAGTGACCCAAATCCATTGCTTACCCTTCTAAATCTCTCTCAAAACCCACCTCAAAACCCCTACCCTGAGAACCCCACTATACATATACAATTACCCACTGTTGGCAATTTCGGTCCATCTACAGTTGAGTTATCCGATAATGTTACTTGTGCTAATTCTCCTTGTCAGAATGCAGATGTTGTACATTTTGAGCCGGCTAATAATGCTCAAACTAATGTGAATTCACTGCAACCTACTAATACTCACTCAATGCAAACTCGGGTGAAGTCTGGAATTTTCAAACCAAAGGCTTTTTTATCTAACATGGTGCCTTCAGTTCCTACAGATCCTTCATCTTTCACTGAAGCCTCCAAGTATCCCGAATGGAGAACTGCCATGTTCGAAGAATTTAATGCTCTTCAAGAACAAGGTTCGTGGACTTTAGTACCTCGATTGCCATCCATGAATTTTGTAGGTTGCAAATGGGTTTTTCGTACTAAATATCATCCTGATGGCTTCATTGCTCGACATAAGGCTCGCTTAGTTGCAAAAGGTTATCACCAAGTCGAAGGTTTTGATTTTGAAGAAACATTCAGTCCAATTGTTAAAAAGCCAACGATTAGGGTAATTCTTGCTCTCGGTGCTTAATATAGTTGGCCCTTAAATCAATTGGATGTGAAAAATGCATTTTTACATGGACATCTCAAGGAAGAAGTCTACATGTCTCAACCACCTGGATTTCTTGATAAATCTTGTCCAACCAATGTATGTTTGCTTCACAAGTGTCTTTATGGTCTTAAACAGGCTCCTTGAGCTTGGTTTGATCGCTTCACATCATACCTATTAACATTGGGATTCATTGTTTCTGCTGCTGATCCATCCTTGTTTATACGTTTGAATGGAACATCATTAACATATCTGTTACTCTATGTGGATGATATTATTGTCACTGGATCTGACTTCTCTTATATATCTATGTTGAAGAAGCAATTAGCCACTGAATTTCAGATATCTGATCTTGGATCCTTAAATTATTTCCTTGGATTACAAGTTCATTCATCTACAGATGGCAGTTTTGTTAATCAGACTAAATACCTCAACGATTTTCTTAATACCTCAGGAATGACATCTGCCAAGTCTTGTTTGACTCCTATGTCTACTACTATTGATCTATATGCTTCAGCACCCTTGTTCAATGATGCAACTCTTTATCGCTAGCTAGTTGGTTCTCTTCAGTATCTCACATTCACAAGGCCGGATATCACCTTTGCAGTAAATCGCGTAAGTCAATTCATGCACAAACCAACCACTATAAATTTCTCTGCTGTCAAAACGTATATTGTGTTATCTTTCTGGATCCAAGGAACTAGGAATTCTTTTTCGAAAAGGTGATATATCTCTTACTGCATATTGTGACTCCGATTGGGTCGGTGACACATCAGATCGTCGTTCTACATCTGGATTTATTGCCTTCCTTGGCTCCAGCCCCATCTCTTGGTCGGCTAAAAAGCAACCAACAATATCCCGCTCTTCAACAGAAGCTGAATATCGGTCTCTAGCAACTACAACCGTCGATCTGTATTGGTTGCGTCAACTTTTGTGTGATCTTCATATACCTTTGACTGCTCCTCCAACGTTATGGTGTGACAATGTATAAGACATTTCTCTTGCAAATAATCCAGTTTTTCATGCCCGAACAAAACACATCGAGATTGACCACCATTTCGTTCGAGAGAAAGTGGTTCGAAAGGATATCTCAGTGCGTTTCATATCCTCCAAAGATCAACTTGCTGATTTACTTACGAAACCATTATCCTCTCAAACCTTTTTGTCACTCAGGCGCAAACTTCTGACTTCACATCAGTCTTCAGTTTGAGGGGGCATATTGCAACACATTAATTCCATGATTCTTACATATAAAATTCCATGATTCTTGCCATAATCTTGGCCATTTATTGTATATATTTTGAGCCTTTAGTTTTGCCTTAATTTAGGCTAATCTAAAAGGCCATATTCTGTATGAATAAGAAAGCAAGGCATTCAAATATCTTCTTCTATTTTTTATAATATATACGCTGCATATTTTGTTCTCTACACTGTAATATATACACTGCATATGTTCGAAAGAATAGACTATAGAAATTGAGAGAAAGTAGGCATGACTTAAAAAAAAACAGAAAAGTAAAAACAAACTGCTTAAGCCTTGTTTGATAACCATTTGGTTTTTGAAAATTAAGCCTATAAAAACTACTACCACTCATAAGTTTATTTGTTTTTTTCATCTACCCCTATTTCCATGTTTTCAAAAACCAAGTCAAGTTTTAAAAACTAAAAAAGTAGGCTCCGTTTGATAACCATTTCGTTTTTAGTTTTTGGTTTTCGAAAATTAAGCCTATAAACACTACTGTTATCTACAAGTTTCTTCATTATCTATGTCCTTCCCTTGTTTTTAAAAACAAAGTCTAATTTTGAAAACTTAAAAAAAATAGTTTTCAAAAACTTGTTTTTGTTTTTAGAATTTAGCTAGGAATTCAAATGTGTCCTTAATAAAGATGAAAACCATTGTAAGCAAATTGGGGGAAACAAACATAATTTTCAAAAACTAAAAACCAAAAACCAAATGGTTATCAAACGGGGTCGTAGTTTTCAAAGTCTTGTTTTTGGAATTTGGAATTTGGCTAAAAATTCAAATATGTGTTTAACAAAGATGAAAACCATGGTAAGGAAATTAGGACAAAACAAGCATAATTTTCAAAAACCAAAAACCAAAAACCAAATGGTTATCAAACGGGACCTTAACAACCGGACATGGAGGCTAAATTATAATAACTCAGAACCCAAATCCAAACAGAAGTTGCTGCCCTACCAATCAATCAACTATCATACAAAATTTCCTTAAAAAGATGCAGATAAATGCAAACATCAGAAAACAATAACAAGGGGGAGAACAACAATTTAGGAATTAATCAAGATGCCAATACAACACCAAATACATCCAAACAATAAAATAAAAAGAAACGATCAAGTCAGAAGCTCAGAGATAACTTCAAAACTATGGCAACATCTTATGCCTACTAGCAAACAACAATCATAAGATCAAAACAGACTATCTAGCTAATTATGAGAGCATCCTACTCCTAGCAAAAAAAATGACACACAACCAAAGCAAGCTATCTATCCATCTAAAGGAAGCATCCTAAGCCTAACTACTACAAAATAAAGTCGCCATGGAAAACAAGACATGCCCAAACAAGGCACACAAAACAATTGACAAGCATACAAAGACAATCAAACAATAATTCTACAAGGCAAACATCAGAAAAAGCAGATAACTCAAGCAATAAAGCAATATACATATAAGGCAATTAATCCAAAAGATCCACGCAAACTAACATAATAATATCATTCAGAAAAGCAAATTACACTTCCATACCTGGTGAAGGAGAGGAGAACGAGGAAGACGATTACCCAAAACAACCAAACAACCTAGTTTTCCTAGGTCAGTCTACAAGAACAACCTGGCTCTAATACCAACTGTAATGCCACATGTTTATTTTTTTAACTAACCTAGTGACATGACTAATCCCCTATTTCAAAACTAACCGAATACTCTAAAAATTTCGGCAGCATTACAACCGATAAGATCAATTTATTATACACTTAGAATCTCCCAATTTGGTTATCTTAGTTGAATTCCTTGCGAAAAATGCTTTAAAATGAGTATAATATGTTGATAACTTTTGGAAACAAGAGTATTTGGCTATATTTTTTTAGGCTTGAAGCTCTATGATTGTTGAGAATGGATGATATTTTGTGCTTAAAATTGTGAATTTTGGAGTTCAGTTGTGAGGAGTTGTTGGAAAGAAACTTGCTGTATTTGGATGTATAATTGTGTATTTTTACTAATTTGGAGCTTCAATTTGCAAAAATGCTACAGCAACTGATTTCACAACAGAAGGCAGAAAGTTTGGAAATTAAATGACTGCACGTGCTGTACCCGTGGGAGCTTTCATTAAATGAGCTGGCACCTTTTGGGAGCTGATTTGTCTCATCTCAGCCAATTGGGGAAGATCCATGTGGAAGCATATGTCCAATGAACCCTGAATTCAATGCTAAGAGCTGATATAAATAGTTTTTTGCCCAAAATGAGAGAATATTCAGCTGGAGAAGTTGACCTAGAAGTTGCTGCTAACTGTGAAGGGGAATAGACAAGGAGGATGCTGTTTTGGAGGATTTCCAGCTTGGAAAAGCTGGAATCTCCCTTGGAAGCTTCTTCTCTTCATTCCTCTTCTTTTATTCTTCTTTCTCCTAGTGTTTAGTTGGTATTTAAGGTTGTAATCATGACTGATATGGTAGTTTGCTGCTGTATTTTCATTACTTTCACCTTGAACATGAGCTAAATCCTCTTAGGTGAGGATTAGGGTGCTTAAGCTTGAACTTGTTGTTTGTTTTTGTGGAACTTTATATATTGCAACTTAAAGTAAAGTGTTCTACATGATTTCAGCTGGAATTTTGTTTGGTCAACCATTTTCTAGCAATGTTATTAAGTGTTTGGGAAAACAATTGATAACCAACTACTTTGCTTTACCTTAGCCTTTCTAGGTCATGAAAATGAGTGGGTATTTAGGGATAAATAACCACCTAAGGCACTAAATCAGTTGGGCTAAAAAGAAGGGGTTAAATGGGAGTTTAATCACCTAAACTATAGGAGAATTGGAAAATTCCCGTAGAAAATACTAGGTGAGTTGTAAATATAGAGTTCTGCTACAGCAAACAGCTTGTGAGAGTAGACAACCCCTAATCTGAACCTTCCCTTCTCTGTGTTAATTCGCTGTTTTTTATTGAAATTTACTTAAGTTCTTGTCATTTTAAACTTGTTCACCATTTTAATCTCTTGCATTTAGTTAAGGAAAAATATTTGTTCCTCGGTTACGTTGAATTTCAATAAAAATCAAGCTTAGAAGTAGTAAAATTCCCGAAATCAATCTCTGTGGAGAATGATCTTAATTACTTATCACTTGTTGTCATGATGTGTATACTTGCACGTTTTTGAGCTATTTGTTGCATATTTAGCATCACTTGCACAAGGCAACATATGTCTATAGGTCCCCACGGGAGCTTTGGAAGCGATTCGGGGCTTAAACGAGCGAAACCAAAATGTTAAAAGACCATTCTGCCCTTGAAGCTGTCGCAGCCTCGAGACTCTACTGTCGAAGGGTCGGGACGCTGCTCAAATAAGGAAATTTCGTGGGCACCAAGCTAAAGCTACAGCGTCGAGATGCTGCACCCATAGCGTCTCGGCTCTGTGTTGATTCGAGAGATTCATTCCATATCTGAAGGCCTAGCGTCGCGACGCTGTGTCCTAGCGCCTCGACGCAAGGCAATTTCCAGAATCGATTTTTTTTTTCAATTATGGTTGAAATTTTCCTTGTTTGAAGACCCAATTCAGCACCATTCTACCACGAATTGAAGGCCAAGAAACACTATAAATAGAGGGTCTTGGTGCAGGTTTAGAATCATCCCTCAACACACAATGCTACAATTTTGTAGTTCATCTCTCTCCCCCTTTTCACCATTCTTCTTAGCTTTAGTCTTTTCTTGTTTTCTTGATGTATTCCATGAAGAATAAAGCTTGTTCTTGCTCCATGAGAGGCTAAGTTCTTCATTCATGTAACTTAGGTGTCAAGAGTAAGTTCATATTCTTTTAATGAAGTTTCTTGTTTGAATTATCAAAGCATGTTAATGTGATTTTAGTTTTTTTTCTATAAATTTAGTTTATGGTAGGAAAGATTGACAACCTTGACCGTGCCCTCTCTAAATTTACTTGCTAAATCTTAGTAGCATATAGGTTAACGTTATGTTTATACACATGCGTCCCTAGAACTAAATGATTTAATTAATCGTAATTGTGGTTTGTTGCCCGTTGCATGTGAATTAACTCGGCTGGATCCCATTGCGGTTTAGGTTAATTAATCGGCCAATTAATTAGTTTAAACTAGAATCAAACTTAGCGTTTGCATGTTTATGATAGTGGATCGTGATTCTTGGTTTGTTGCCGGAATACGCCGGGTTTAAACTTGTTTTGACTTATTAGTGAAATTGATGATTTAATTGAATTGAACTTACCATGACTAACCCAGTTGCATGATCTTTAAGGTATTGATTTCTTTCCTAAATTTAATTCTCTTACTTCCCTCTTTTGTTATTTTCCATATTTTGTTTTCTTTCCTTGTTAACTTTCTTTCCATATATAAAAACGTCCCTTTTTGGTTACCTAAAACAATTAAGGAATTAAAGATTTGTTTGTACAGGCTCCTTGTGATCGACCCCGGCCGCTATTGCTACAAGTTAGCTTAAGAGGTTGAGGATTATAAATTTATTTGATAAGAGACCTCGACAATCTTTTCCATCAAATTGGCGTCGTTGCCGGGGAGTCTTCGACAAATTTTTTTTTTTTTTTTCATTTGACTTTTCTACTTTTTGTCTACAGTTTATGCAAACACGTTCTTCGCAGGATAGAGAATTTTTGTTTTGTCCTGACATCAAAAGGGAAGAACGTAGACTTCGAAGGGAGGCAAAAAGAGAGGAAGTCAACGAAGCACAAGCTATGGCCGAGCAAACATTGAAGCAACTAGCGGCCCGAATTTGAACCAACAACCACTTTGCATCACTTATCCCGAGACCGAAGGTGCATTTGAATTGAAATCTGGACTAATCTATCTTTTGTCTATTTTCAAGGGAAGCGCGGGGGAGGACCCACACGAGCACTTAAAGGAGTTCTACATTGTTTGCACGGGAATGAAGCCCAACGGTGTAACTGACGAACAAATAAGTTTACGTGCTTTTCCTTTTCCTTTAAAAGATATGGAAAAATATTGATTATATTTTCTTCCTAGTGGTTCAATTAATACTTGGGTTGACATGAAAAAAATATTTTTAGAAAAAAAAATTCCTGCAATTAGGGCCGCCAATCTTCGTAAAGAAAGTTACGGTACTACTCAAATTGCCAGTGAAACTCTTTACGAATATTGGGAACGTTTTAAAAGATTATGTGCTAGTTTTCCTCACCATCAAATAGTCAATCAATTGCTTGAAGGTGTACATATTACACATACGGAAGCAATTGAAGATCGAAAGCACTTAAGACATTCAATTTTACTCCTAAAGCATGCATGTTCTAGAAAAGACAGAATAGAGAGTTTAGAAAACACCAACCTTTGTAGCTCACTTATGTTGAACTCCTTGTGGTGTTTGCCTCTCCTATGCTCCATGGACAACCTCTAGAGTCTTCCCTACTATACTCCGGGCCAAGAACGAATTGTGGGAGTCTATATAAGATAGGGAATGGGAAGGGAATGCTTGAAGCATCAAGCAATGGAGAAGAATGAGAGATGAGAGAACTTTGAGTCCAAATTCCAGCAGCATAACATTAAGGAAATGACTCTCTCATGTTTGAATCTTATTCAAACTCCTTTTAAAGACATTCTCCATGCAAAGCCAAGCCTCAAGACACAAGACACTTGGTGTATTTGCAAGCTCAAGTGGATTCTAGGTGTACATTACACAAGACATGCAACAATGCATGAATGAGTTGTCTTTCCACTTTGAATGATCATGCATTAAATGGATTTCCAACTAAATCCACTAAATTCAAATTGAAATCAAATTTCAAGCTTGCAAATTATCCACAATTTCAATTCTAAATTGAAATTGATTGCTTGGTAATTAATTTGAAAATTTTCAAATTAATTTTGATATGATTAATCTAATTAATCTTTGTTATCTTGTGCAATTCCATATATATGATTCCTAATACATATATATAGTATTCAAAACACTTTTAAATACTTCATCTCTCATTTTCTAATTTAATTCATAATTAAACTATTGTGTCAAACACAATTTACGATAATACCATTTTTCCCGATTTTGAACAATTCAAAGCTTCCTATCTTTTGTTCTAGGCTTAATTCCGATATGAGCTAGTAGGGGGACCTAATGGACCTATAGATCATGGGCTCCAACGATTCGAGGCTAACCGACTAATCTCATTGTCCAAGCTAGCCAACATTCGTTAACTATCGGGACACTCCACTATAGCCCGATAGTTGCACTCCCCTCACTATAGATATATTTTCGTCCACTTGATTTAACCATGATTAGTAAGTCGATCCTTCACAGGTTGTTCGTAGCTATAGCTAGGTCAATGAGCCGTTTTACCCCTATAGTACTTCTAGTTCCTTAAGTCCCACTAATCCTCTAATGAACAATTGGTTTATGGTCCAACCAATAAATCGAGTCCCTCTCGGGCCAATGAGAGGGCGGGATCCCTTTGTTCAAGCCCCGGAGTCAGCACTTAAGGGAACAACCTCTCTACTATCCCTAATTCGGGTAGGAGTGAATTCCTTCTTGCACGACTATGTCCCCAGCTATCTACCCGTTCCTATCCCTGAAATGGGAGGCTTATTGAGTCGGCGATACTGAACCACTCTCACCTATGCAGAACTAAGGATAAGCCCGAATAAATAAGAGTTCATAGTTAGCTCAGGATTAAGATCGAGTTACCTAGGTCATCACATGAAATAGTCAGTCTCGTCAGTAAACGGTGTTATAAAGCGAGAGCGACTTATTTCTCGGTCCTGGTCTTATGCAAACTCATTGCATAGGACGCCCCCACTCGCATGTCTCTACATGGACGATTTAGGATCACATCATCTATACCATCTATAAAGTGGGTCGCGTCTCATAGAGTCTCCAGAATAAGGTACCCAACCCTATTCCTATACTATAGACCGTTTTGGTTATTACTCAAGCTTGATCCACTTTTATGTCTCTACATAAAGCTCAAGTGTTCATCCTATATCCATGGATCTTAGTTTATTGGATTTGGGTTATTATAAGTGTAATTTACTTTATTCAGTAATGACTTTTACTGAATCGATCTTGATAACACCTTTATCGAATAAGTATATAATTCGTTTAACATTCACTATCTACGAGTTTTAGGGCACCAATCCCAACATTGCTAATTCAATATTTCTATGAAGGTTTACTTCCAACGGATCGAGGCATGATCGATGCAGCTAGTGGAGGAGCATTGGTGAACAAAACTACAGTAGAGGCCCGAGCACTCATATCTTCCATGGCCGAAAATTCTTAACAATTTGGAACACGAGTTCCCGGTCTATTACCAAAAGTAGCAGCAGTGGATGAGGTAAGTAGTCTTGATTCAAAAATGTCTGAACTTACTGATCTTGTTAAACAACTTGTGACAGGACAAATCATTAAGGAAAAAGTTTGTGGAATTTGTTCAATCCAAGGCCACCCCACTGATTCTTGTCCACAGTTGCAAGAAGGGCAAACTGAAAAAGTCAACAATATGAGGGTATGCAAATCAGAATGGCCAAGGTAGGAAGTACGATTCATATTCCAACACTTACAATCCGGGATGGAGGGATCACCCTAACTTTAGCTATGGCCAAAACAACAATCAGAAACAGAACTTTGGAGGGCAATCTTCTCAATCATGTATGTCTCTTGAAGATATGATTAAGTCTTTAGCTGAATCTACTTCTAAGGTTCAACAGGAGACTAAGGTCGGTATGCAAAATATGGGGAATCAAATTACACAATTGGCCACTTCCATAAGTAGATTGGAGGTCCAATATGGAAAGTTGCCTGCCCAACCAAAAATTCCAAAAAATGAAGGTCTGAATGCAATCACGCTTAGGACTGGAGCCACCTTGAAGCCACCTCCAATTCCTTCCAAAAATATCGAAGAAAAGACTAATAAGGTAAGTTCTGAACCCTCCGTTGTTTTTTATTACACTGAGCCTGCTCCCTTTCCTTCTAGATTAGCCCAGCCTAATAAGAAAAAGGAGGAAGAAGACAAGGATGCCTTAGAAATATTCAGGAAAGTTTCAGTCAACATCCCACTCTTGGAGGTCGTTCAACAATTTTCAAGGTATGCCAAATTTTTTAAAAGATGGTGTACCAAAAAGAAAATCTCCAACAAAAAGGTTAGTGAAAATCTTTCCATGCTTGCTTTCAAACCTTTGCCTGAAAAATGCTTAGATCCAGGTCTGTTTTCCTTACCTTGCATGATAGGACATCACCATGTTAAGCATGCCATGCTAGACTTAGGAGCTTCAATCAATGTTATGCCTATGTCTCTATATCATGAGTTAGGATTGACTAATTTGCATGAGACCAGTGTAATAATTCAATTAGCAGATAGATCTAGCATTACCCCTTTAGGTATCTGTGAGAATGTCCTTGTTAAAGTAGAGGATTTTGTCTTTCCTGCTAATTTCTATATTCTTGATATGCCTGCACCATGTAACTCTACTTCTGCCTCTATTATTTTGGGTCGCCCTTTCATAAAAATGGCTAATGCGCAAATTGCTTACCGCAAGTGTACGAGTCAAGTTATAATATAGTGAATATTGAAATTCGAATGTCGTCCTATGGATTGGTGCCTAGTCAAGTTTAATTACCGAAAATACTCTTGGCCAATTTTATTTAGGGGAACTAATTTAGTGAGAATGCAATGGAATCAAACAAAAAAGTAATGCAAATAAAGGAAATCCAATGGAAACAATGGTCTTAGGGAATTGATTTCACCAATTGGGATTATGGATTAATTAACGGTTTTACACATGCCATGATTCATAAATCTTGGTAATCTAAAATCACACATATCTCTCCCGAGCATACATGATTCTCCCATATGCAATTGAACCCGATATCCCTATCTAAATCCAATAAACATACAAGGCAATAAAGGTAACCTTTATAACAATTTCTATAATTAACCTTAATCTCTCGATTTTTAGCTAAATTCTAGTTATGCATATTGATTTCTAAGTTAAACCCTCTCTCCCGAGTTAGATTCAAGCATAAACATCAATCAATTTATGGCCGGTAAATTGAAAGCATTAAGGACACAAAATATGCATAAATGACATCAATATCATAAAAACCGTAAATCAATCCACAACGTGCCCAACGGCTACATCAATCCCTAAGAGTTAAAGCCTAGCTACTCATACAACACGATACGATATATCAATAGTCTAAAACAGCCATAAACACTAACTAAGTTGAGGGAAAGAAGAAGAAAACTCAATGTAGGCCGAGATCAAACATCCCTGTCACGATCCCCACGAACAATGGGTTGATTTCCAACTTGCTCCCTTTGCTTCAGCCTCACAATGCTCTGTTTCTGCTCTATTTACGGCTCCAAAATGTCCCAAAAAGAAGTCTCCAAAAATCTAGCCGCAAATAGCTTATATTCTGTTTTTTTCGTCATAGCGTCGAGAAGCTGCCTCTAAAACGCGCGTTCTGAAACGGAACTTACACAGCGTCGAGACGCTAAGGTCGCAGCGTCGAGACG
Organism: Luffa acutangula; assembly: GCA_036850905.1. Classification (NCBI taxonomy): domain Eukaryota; kingdom Viridiplantae; phylum Streptophyta; class Magnoliopsida; order Cucurbitales; family Cucurbitaceae; genus Luffa; species Luffa acutangula. Next base: position 450,429 of record CM072098.1, read on the forward strand.
CTGTGACCTTTTAGCGCCTGATCAGATATGGAATGCTAGCATCGAGACTCTCTAGGGCTAGCGTCTCAACGCTAGCCTGCAGTTGACCATATGTTGACTTTTTTTCTTTTGATTCTTTTCGGTTCTTTTGCATCTTTTCACGTCCCGAGCACCCGATTGACTCAAATTCCATGCTTAAGCTCTAATCCACACTTTCCTACAAAATAAACAATTAAGTGCAATAAAATGGCCAATAAAACATCAAAGACTAGCTAAATTAATTAGGGAAAACTAGCCAGTGATAGCGAGCATAGCTAGCTATTTTTCTCTGATTAATTAAGCTAGTCTTTTACAATTATTTGCCCAAATTTATGCATTTTTATGTTTTATTTGTAGGAAGTATGTGCTTGAAGCTTAATTCAGCCATTGGAGTCAAATGGAGCTTTCAATCTAAAAATAAATAAATAAATAAATAAATAAAAATAGCGTCGCGACGCTATCGATAAATTTTCCAAAAACGCGGTATCGCGACAGCGTCGCGACGCTGTCGCCAGATTTTCTATAAATTCATCTTTTCATGCTACGGCAAAGGGGAGCCCAATTGGTGAGATTTTAGCCTTAATTTCGACTAGAGACCTTTTGTGGGAGCTAAAGGCAAGGCCAAGGAGCAGGAATCAAGCGAGAAGACGTGGAGATCGTGACGGGGACGTGCGGTGTCGGCGGATTCGAGTTTTCCTTTCTCTTTCCCTTAACTCTTGTAGTTTTTATGGCTTTTCTTTCAATTAGTGTTTGAAGTTCAAAGACTATGAGTAGCTAGTTGTTTGTCTTAGGGATTGATGTAGTTGCTTTAGTTTGTTGGATTGATTTGTGGTATGAATATGCATTTATTTTACCTATGCAATTATGGTTAAATGCTTTCAATTACTTGATCACTAGTTGAATGATTTGAGTGTTGAATATTGCTCGGGAGAGGGGATTTGGCCTAAGACTTACTTTATTTAATTGCATGACTAAAGTAGAAATTCTAAGTTTGTGACGGGATTTGGAATAACTTTAGAAGATGCTTGAAGAACTAAACTCAAAGCCTTGCATGTTAATGAACTTAGATAGGGATATCAAGTTGGTTGCATGCATGAGAATCAATTATGCTCGGGAGAGATAGTTGTGATAAAAGGTTCCTAGACTTGGTAGAATAATTGTATGTTAAATTCATCCCATTAATTAATCCTCAATCTTAATCAATGAAATCAATTCCCTAAGAATCTTTCCATTTGAGTCTCCACTTTTATTTTATGCTTTTAATTTTGTCTTTAGATTTATCTTTATCATTGAGTTTTGCTCCCTAAATAAAATTGAAAGTATTCGCGATACTTAATTTGCTAAGAAAACCAATCCAGAGGACGACACTCGTTTTACACGAAAACACTATATTATTACTTGACCCGTACACTTGCGGTAAGCAAATTGCACATCAGCCAGCTATGCTCGCTTTCAAACACCCCCAAACTTAAGCTTTTGCTAGTCCTCGAGCAAACTAAAAATCAAGCATATAGTAGAAGAATGGATGCAACAAACATGACTCAATCCTCAAGTCTCAAAAGTCAATAGTCAAGCAAGCAAGAGACATGCACACAAGGACCAATGAGAGAGACAAATTAAATTTTTTCCAAAATTAACTTGCACAAGCGAGATCTAACTCAACGAGATCAGACTCTACTAGCCTGGGATTGGATTATTAAACTCTCAGCTCATCTTCCCTCTACACTGGCACTAAGGTTTTACTAATGAGTTAATGGAACAAATTAGTTTGTTTTCCTCCATACTTAGGTGCTTATAATTAACAATTAAATTCAGCATGTATATGTGGCACTAGCTTTCACACACCCATTGCAGGGACCCTTAACCTGAGTTTTCTCTGGTTGGCCTAACTGATCACAACAGGGGTAGCTCTTTTTGCCTAAACTTTATTAAACATTGCAAAATGTGCACATGCCATGGCATAATTTCTCTTTTCTTTCAAAAGTAACAACAATAATGATTTTTCTTTCATGATCATGATAATCATATATTCTTTTCTTTTCTCCTAAGAAAGATCAAACATGCTAATTTGCAAAAAATTAACTCTTTAGCTCTATCCTACACCTATCGAGGTGACAACAAGCATATGAACCCAATAATTCACTCCTAAGCATTCAAATCCAAATCTAGCCAAGACAAATACTCTACTCATGCAAGCCATCTCCTAGAAAAAGTTTAAAAAGTCTCCCTTTTTGGGCACTCATCCTTACAACTCATCGCAAGCTTGAAAATTGACAAGAAAGCCTATCCTAAGACGTCATAGTCATGCAAAAATAACATCCAGAAAACAACCATATGCTTAATTCAAAGAAAGCTCAAAACTATAGCCCGAACTCAGATGCTCAATGGCTCCACAAACATGCTAGTCCACCCCCAAACTTAAAACATGCATTGTCCTCAATGTATAAAGAAAATAAGGCATAAACAAGCATAAGAACAATAAAAGAATGAAAGGAGTGAACAATACTGGCCTGGAATGATGATGACTTCTTGATTGAAAGCTTGAAAGCTTGAAAGCAAAGGAGAGACAGAAAACAAGACCTACAAAACAGACACAACCAATAAATAAAACTCAAAAGAAAGACACAACTAAACTTACTTGGGTTGCCTCCCATAAGCGCTTGTTTAACGTCATTAGCTCGACATGTTGATTGAATAGGCATCAAGGTGGTCTCCTGTCTGATGTTCCATCACTGGTGCTCTTCCTAGCACTTCTCCTATAGCCCACCAACATGGTTTCTGATGTGTTCTTAGGGTCCTCAAAAGCTTTTAAGACCTCCTTCTCCTGTTGGACTCTGATGATTAGCTCCCTACGTTCAATATCAATTATAACCCTCCCTGTAGCAAGGAATGGTCTCCCTAAAATAATAGGCATGGCAGGATTCTCTTTAATATCCAACACAAAGAAATCAACAGGAAGGAGAAATCTACCTACTTTAATCAGAATATTCTCAACAATCTCATATGGACTAACCACAGACTGGTCAGCCAACTGAAGTCTAACAAAAGTAGATTTTATTTCTCCTATATTAAGCTTTTTGCACAGAGATAGAGGAATTATGTTTATGCTAGCCCCTAAGTCACATAATGCTCTACAAGAATAAGTACCAAAGTTACAAGGAATAGTGAAACTCCCTGGATCAGTCACTTTCTCTGGCACTGTCTGCTGAACACGAGCACTGCATGTTAATGTTAAATATACAGTTTCCATCTGATTCTCCTTTTTCTTCTTGTTGAGCCATTCCTTCATGAATTTTCTGTAGTGAGGCATTTGCTCCAAAGCATCTGAAAAAGGAATATTAACATGCAAACCCATAAAAGCATCTAAAAACTTGTCAAACTTAACCTTCAATTTTTTCTTTTTCTTTGATTTAGGAACTAAAACAGTAGGAGAAAGAATAGAAGGCTCAGGATTAAGCTTTTCAGCTTCGTTTAAGGTGGTGCCTTCTTTAACTTCTCCATTGAGTTCCTCTGGTTCAGTAGCCTCCTCTTCCACAGCTAATTTAGTCTCCCCCTCATAATGCACAGATACGGCCCTGTAGTACTCCAAAGAAGATTTCTCCTGTTCAGCTGGGGCTTTACCTTTGTTCATGGTGTTGACAACACTTACCAGTTGTCCCAGCTGAGTCTCTATGTTCTTGATAGCTGCAGAATGGCCATTGACAATGTTGTTTATGGAAATCACGGCTTCCTCAAGCTTATTTGACCTGTTACTTGATTCTGCGATAAAAGCTCCAAGAAGGTCTTCTAAAGATTGTTTACTTTCTTGTTTATGAGTGAAGCCAGGAGGATTCAAAACATTCTTATTATTAGCATAGGAAAAATTCTCATGATTTCTATTGCTAGGGTGATATTAGCGCCTGATCAGATATGGAATGCTAGCTTCGAGACGCTCAAGGGCTAGCGTCTCAACGCTAGCCTGCAGTTGACCATATGTTGACTTTTTCTTCTTTTGATTCTTTTCGGTTCTTTTGCATCTTTTCACGTCCCGAGCACCCGATTGACTCAAATTCCATGCTTAAGCTCTAATCCACACTTTTCAACAAAATAAACAATTAAGTGCAATAAAATGGCCAATAAAACATCAAAGACTAGCTAAATTAATTAGGGAAAACTAGCCAGCTATGCTCACTATCAATGGCCAAGGTAAATATTGATGTAGATTCAGGAGTTGTTACAGTAGGATTTAAAGGAAAGACACCGACATTTAGAGTAGTTGGTAATAACCCCCATTCCTCTACTAATCTAAGCACTATTGTTTCTGACCATGATAATTATATTTCTTCTGATGATGAATCCTTTGGAAGCCTTGCACCATTTGTCTACAACAGTGAAGATGACAGCCCAGGTTGATTGGTTCAAACCCATCAAGCATAACGACGTTAAACAAATTGCGCTTATGGGAGGCAACCCAATTTCTATCTTTTCCTTATTTAGAAGTTTATTCTTTTGTTATTTCCTTAATTATCTTTCTTTATTGCCTTATAGAACCCCTACACCAAATCTCTATGAATTTTGCCAATCGTGGAAGTTTCCATCCTTTTCCAACCCAATGCTTAAACAGGGAAGGTTTTCTGTTCCCTTTATACTTTTTGTCCTTTAAGTTGCATGTTTAATTTACATTGAGGACAATGTAATGTTTAGGTTGGGGGTGGGAAACATATGCATATTTGTTTTATGCTTTGATTGACCTATTATTTTAAGCGATTTAAAAATAAATTAGAACCTGAGTCGGGGAAGTTCTGTCTAAGGCTGGAGGTATTTAAGTTGACGATTTACGGAACACCTCCTACTTGGGAACTGATCTGAATCGGTGTTCAAATTTATCCTTAAGTTGAGCAAACTTTGAAACAAATTTTGAGATTTTATGCCTTGCTTTAAAGATTGACTATGAAATTTCTAGGATAAGAAAAACATGAGTATATATTTTTCCTATAGTTGAATTGCATGCATTCTAACATCTTTAGAGACTTCATTAAAATTTTTCGAAATCTTCCTTAAACTAAATTGAGCACAAGTCCTTCCTAGCGTAGTTTTGTTGGTTTTAGATGACTTTTTAGGATTCACGCCTCCGTTGTCACTTCGATAGGATAGGTAGCATGTTTAGAGGAAATTTTTGCAAAATAGCTTGTTTAATGCTTGGGGAGTGAGAAAAAGAAAAATATTTTTTAGCTTGTCGGGGTAAAAAGAGCTACCTCTAGTATGATCAGTTAGGTCGTCTAGAGAAAACTCGGAAAATGTGGTCCTGCATTAGTTGTGTGAAAGCTAGTACCCTTAAAAATCATAAATATATGCAAGCCTAGGACCCTTTAGTATGTTCAAGAATTAAAAAAAAAAAATCCCTTTTGCATCCTTAAACAAGTTAGTTTGTTCCTTTCCTTTAATGCATTATGCCTTTATCCAGTGTAGAGGGAAGATGGAATAGGAATTTTATAAGTCCTTCTCGAATTTTTCAAAACATCTCTAGGGAAAACTTAGCTCACATTTTGCATAAGAAAGAATTTGGTTAATTTTAATTTGTCTCTAACTATGTTAGTCTCGCATTCAATCCTCTTAAGTAAGATGTTGATCATGCTTGTCTTTGAGAAATTGAGTCATGAATGTTGCATTGCATAATAATCTCTCTCATTATAATAATTAGCTTGCTCGAGGACTAGCAAGGTTTAGGTTGTGGGTGTTTGATAAGACCAATTTATTATACACTTAGAATCTCCCAATTTTCTTATCTTAGTTGAATTCCTTGCGAAAAATGCTTTAAAATGAGTATAAGATGTCTATAGGTCCCCGCCGGAGCTTTGGAAGCGATTTGGGGCTTAAACGAGCGAAACCGGGATGTTAAAAGACCATTCTGCCCTTGAAGTCGTCGCAGCGTCGAGACGCTACCGTCGAAGGGTCGGGACGCTGCTCAAATAAGGAAATTTCATGGGCGCCAAGCTGAAGCTGCAGCATCTCGACGCTGCACCCATAGTGTCTCGACGCTGTGTTGATCCGATTATTTTATTTCAACTTTTATATAGAGTTTAAAAATAAATAAACTAGTTTTAAAAATAAATAAATAAATAAACTAATGTACCAATGATCTATTTTAAATTACAAGTTGAGCTCATAAGGCGCATTTGATAACCATTTGATTTTTTGTTTTTGGTTTTTGAAGATTATACTTGTTTTCTCATAAATTCCCTACCTAACTTTCATCATTGTTAAAGATCCATTTGAATTTCTAGTCAAATTCTAAAAATAAAAATAAGTTTTTTAAAACCATTTTTTTTTTCAAAATTGGACTTGATTTTTGAAAACAAGGAAGAAGATTGATACTACAACAAATAAACTTAGAGTGGAATCAATAGGTGTGTATAAGCTTAATTTTCTAAAACAAAAAACCAAAAACCAAATAGTTATCAAACCGAGTCTAAACTAGTTGTAAGTTTGGTTTCCAAACTTTAAAAAGTGTATAATAGACTATTGAACTTTCAATTTTGTGTTTAATAGGTCCTTAAACTTTAAATTTTATGTATTTGACATATTATATATTTTTAAAAATTAATCAATCTATTAGATATAAAATTGAATATTATGCTTATCGAGACACTAAACCTTAGACCTTGGTTCAAGCCCCATTGAACGCGCGAATTTCTTCCAATTTTACTTTCTTTTTTTTTTTTTTCGTTTTCGTTTTTCTTTCTTCTTTTTGTTTTTCGTTTTTCTTTCTCATTTTTTCAGTTTTTTTTTTCCATTTCTCCCTTTTTACGTCTTTTTTTTTCGTTTTCGTTTTTCTTTCTTCTTTTTGTTTTTTTTTCAGTTTTTTTTCCACTTTTCTCGGCATCTTTTGTTTTTCCTTATTTTTTGTTTACATTTTCTTTTTTTTTTCTCCGTATTTTTTGTTTTTTCAAGTTATGATTGTAATATAACCAATTTAATATTAAAATATACAAACCGATATCATCACATATCAATATGTTAAATTATTTGATTAAAATATCACTTTGATTTTGTAATTTAGGTTTTGTGTCATTTTAATATTTGTTTTCAAATGTCCAATTTTAGTTCAGGTACCTACAATAAAGCTTAAAATTAGACCTATATAGTAAGTTTATTGTTAATTTTACTTTAAAAAAAAACATTGATCTCTATGAGTTTTTATTCAATATTAGAAATATGCATTGTGTCTCTTATCGTATCGAAACTATTATTATTATTTAACCAATTTCGATAAAAAAAAAATAACTTTAAATTTTCAACAGCGATCAATTTTAAGCTGTATTAAAAGTATAGGAACAAATCAGACATTTGAAAATACCATGACTAAAATAGAATAAAGCTCGGTACTTTTCAAAAAAAAAAAAAAAAAAAAAAAGCTCGGTATAGGGTTCGAGATGCTATTTTAACCAAATTATTTCTATATAGCCCCCTCACATAAAGTTCTGGATCCGCCACTGTTTATAAAACAAGCTTTCCTAAAAATGTGTCATTTTTTTTAACAATATTTTTTTTTTCGAGTTCAACAACAACCAAGGTGGGGGATTCAAACCCTTGACCTCTTGGTCAATGATACATGTCAATCATCACTAAATTGTGTTCACTTTGCCGATTTATTGATAATTTTCGAACTAATGGATAATGTAATTTTGAATATGCATATTAATGTGTTCGCATAAACTTGCTAGTTGCTAGTTATGAATAGATAAACAAAAAGTCCATTATCCATTATGCTATTTATGCCATTTAATGTGGTTTATCCAATGAAAAAGAAAGTGCTTCAGTTTTTAAAGCAACTTTAGAACTTTAAACTTAAACGAAGACCTTGCATTCTTATTTACATTTTCCGTAGCAGCATTTGCAGGAATAGTGGCTTTTCTGTACCTAAGATGAAACAGTTTTTTCAGGTCTCAAGGTTGATTCAAGGCCGATCACGTTGGCCTGTAATGCTAGGTGAAGATGCTGCTGGAAAGGAAGGGATGAGGCTCACAGGAACATCAGATTTTCCTTGGTCAATTATTCTGTTCAGAAAAAAGAGACAGACAACCCATAAGTATTGCAAATTGTGGGGTTTACAAGGGGACATATACATAGAGGGCATCAAGATCCACATCATCCTAGCAAAAGAATAGATAATTGAAGATTAAACCAATAAAGATTTTATAACCAATGCATACAAACTAAGTACGGACACTTTAGTTTGGCTAACCTGTTTGTGTTCAACAACACTCCGACACTTGTTAGACACACCGTTCACACGAGATTTCGACAAAGGAAATTTAATTCGTGGAAATGAACTTGATTTTATTAAATTTGATGTAGAAGTGTTACAGTCTCTAATATTTATCCTCTGATGCTTTCTCTAAAAATGTAGAGTCTGATCTGAGGGCTGGCGAGCTTGATCTCAGACGGAGGAAGGTTGAATCTTCAACTTGTATCTTGATGAAGAAACGGTTGATTCTTTGGAGTCTTCCCGTCGTTGGATCTTCTGAGTCTTGAGATGGATCTTCTGAATTCTCTGGACTCTCTGACTTCTGAAGGCTCTGGACTTTGGGAGAATGCTCTGGGCTCTGGCTTCTCTGACTCTGTCTGAATGCCCAAAATGAATGGTGGTCTCCCCTATTTATAGAGTTTGATGGACCTCATATGAGCTTGCGCTTGGGCCCAACCTTTGAGCTTTGGCTCTATTTAGGCTTTAATCCAACTCATGTTTAATAAAATTTGATTATTTTAATTTAGCCCAATGATCTCGGGTCACATTAGTCTCGGGTCAAATTGTCACGTGGCATAATTTGATTGGACTCGGCTTATGTCATCTGATTGATCAATGATAGACAAGTGGCATTGTTTGATTTGTCTAATTTTAATGTCTATTAATTTAATTTAGGGACACGTGTAAATTTGTAATTGATCCCAAATTTATTTTATCATTAATTTAAATGAATGACGTGACAATTTGTAATTGGCCGAAATTTCTCACTCAACACACACATCACACACCTATTAGCACAATAGGTATGTTAGATACATGTACAAAGTCAAAATAGTTATAACATTTGTTAGACACATATCGAAAACACTTGTTAAGTATACTAAATGAATACATAATAATAAATTTTGAGAGCAAAATACATTAAACTCATTTTTTACTTTGAATTTCCTTCTTGTATGGATATAAATTTCTAAGAAAACTAGTGCTAAACATATCACTTCCTTTTCTAAGCTTTTTACTTTGCTACCCAAATGCATAAAAACTTCAATCCATTGAGTTGGTAACAAAATATAAAATAACATATAAATGTATTATGACACTTAATTCAAATAGCTTTTCAGAGCAAAAAGAAAGGCATAACTCATAAGTAAACATCAAGTGCCAGGTATTCACATCCCAATAATTTTTAAACAAAACTCAAAAGGTAGTAGAAGGAAAAGAAAAAACAGGGCTAAAAATCAAGTTTTATAATGGTGTTCTCTCAAGACTATTGATTTTCCTAAGTTTTTGGGATGCTTCTTTATTTCTTTTGTGTTCTTTTTTTGTTTTCTCTTTTCACTCCCTTGTGAGGTTTGTATCACTTGCACATTTCTCTTTTCAAAAATGGAATTATTAACTTCCATCCTTTTAAATACTATGGAAGTTTTCTTTTGATCATTTGGGATGTGATTTTAGCTAGCGTTGGGAATTTAATTATCGAGTTTGGATGCTTCTTTTTTTCTTGATTGCTGGTCAAATTTTATGTGGTTATTTGGTTGGTTTATGAGAAATTTTTATTATTTAGTTTTGAAGAGATATTTGATATGATGCCTTATTCAAATTTAGAGTTTTTAAATTAACTTACTGAGGGCAAAAATGAGATTTTTCCGACCTAATAAGACAGTTCAGTGTCACCAAAAACCCTGCAACTAAACAACCTCGATATATAATAATATAAGGGAAGAAAGAAATAGTACTTATTGTATTCAAGTTTAATAATAATTAAAAAAAAAAAATACTACTCAGATTTCTATTTTATTTGATTCTTTTGATAATGGAGGTAAAATGAGTTTTCAATAAGCATTTACCATTTTTATGTTGAAAATACAGAAATGAAACAAATATGGTTTTTCTATATGAAATCATAAAATAACTTATTTTGTGAAAAAACCATTACTCTAAAACCAAGAAAATCAACCATTACCTTAGGTTATTTTTGTTTTCTTTTAAGTTAAAAACATAATTTAACCCCTATACCCAAAACTTTATTTTTTTTACAACTAAACCCAAACATTTTTTTATTGATATTTGACGTACAAAGTTGTATGAAGAAAATAAACAAAAAAAAATCAGGAAAAAGAAACAGTCAGCTTGAATTTGAATCTTTGATTCTAAAGAGATCAACACTCTAAACACATACTATTTCAATCCAGACTAAAATAATTTGCATCCCAAACACTGGACCTCAAATCCAGACTATTTTATCCCAGACTATAATATAATAATCTGTACCCTAAACACAAACTATAATAATTCCCAAACTATTATAACCCCCAGCTATTGTAACTAATACAGCGTCCCAAACAGTCCCTAATAGTGCATGATAATTGATTGGGTATAAAATTGGGTACAAAGCATTTGAAATTTCAAAGCTTAGAATTATTTTCTTGTGCAAATTAATCATCTAGATAGTTTTTTTTTTTTTTTTTTTGACACGTTTTATATCCTTAAAAAATAAAATAGTTTGCAACTTAAGTCAAGACCAAGTTAGTAAAATATATTTTGCACGTGTTTTCGACTCCACGTATTATGGAGAGCCAACCTCTAATTTAGGTAAACATTTGGTTGGGGAGGGAATGTGGGCATTATTTTTGGAAATATGGAAGGCTGGAAAAAAACAAGTTAGAGAAAAACTTGCAATTGGAACGTACGGTTGAGAAATCGACCTTAATCTCTATATAAATGAAGGAATGGAAGGGATAGAAATTGGGGAACGGAGACACAACCCATCTACTTACAATTGTGGGGAGATTTTGAGATACATAGCCTGCTCGATATAAAAGAGCAGTGATTTGATAAAAAGATCCAAAGAGAGGAAAGGGGGAGATACAAATGGCTAGGTTGATGTTTACCACGTTGCTTTGCCTCTTGGCTGCAGCAATGTTAACAGTACAGGGTGAGGACCCTTACTTTTTCTTCACGTGGAACGTTACCTATGGCACCATCTCTCCCTTGGGTGTTCCCCAGCAAGGCATTCTCATCAACGGTCAATTCCCTGGACCTAATATCAACTCCACAACCAACAATAACATAGTCATTAATGTCTTCAATAATCTCGATGAACCCTTCCTTCTACATTGGTACAATAATTATATTTATATTAACATATTATACATGCATGTTATGTGTACATACAATCTTTCTTCTTCATTTAATGGTTTCAATACAAAAAATAAATGAAATTGGAATTGCAGGAGTGGTATTCAACATAGAAAGAACTCGTGGCAAGATGGACTACTTGGAACCAATTGCCCAATCCCACCTGGGACAAACTTCACCTACCGTTTCCAAGTAAAGGATCAAATTGGAAGTTTCTTCTACTACCCATCAACTGCCATGCATAGGGCTGCGGGAGCCTTTGGTGGTCTTCGTGTGAATAGTCGTTTACTCATCCCTGTCCCTTATGCTGACCCTGAAGATGATTACACTGTTCTTATTGATGACTGGTACACCAAGAGCCACTCCACCCTTAAAAAGTTCTTAGACAGTGGCCGCTCCATCGCTAGACCTGATGGTGTTCTCATTAACGGGAAGGCAGCAAAGGGTGATGGAACCGATGAACCACTCTTCACCATGAAGCCTGGGAAGACTTATAAGTACCGAATATGCAATGTTGGACTAAAGACATCTCTAAACTTTAGGATCCAAGGCCACATCATGAAATTGGTAGAGATGGAGGGCTCTCATACCGTCCAAAATGATTATCAATCACTTGATATCCATGTGGGACAGTGCTTGGCAGTGTTAGTCACAGCCAACCAAGACCCTAAGGACTATTATATGGTTGCATCCACTCGATTCATCAAGAATGTTCTTGTTGGTAAAGGCATTATTCGATACACCAATGGAAAGGGCCTTGCCTCTCATGAAATTCCTGAGGCACCTATGGGTTGGGCTTGGTCCCTCAATCAATTTCGTACTTTTCGTTGGAACCTTACTGCCAGCGCTGCTAGGCCTAATCCTCAAGGCTCTTATCACTATGGTTCCATCAACATTACTCGAACCATCAAGATAGTTAATTCAGTTGCTAAGGTTGATGGTAAGCTGCGATATGCCATTAATGGTGTCTCTCATATTGACCCTGAAACTCCATTGAAGCTTGCAGAGTACTTTGGAGTTAGTGACAAGGTCTTCAAGTATGATAGAATTTCTGATGAAGGACCTGCAGAAAGTGCCAAGTATGATAGAATTTCTGATGAAGGACCTGCAGAAAGTGCCAGCACTGTGACTATAGCTCCTAATGTAGTTAATGCAACTTTTCGCAACTTTGTTGAGATTATATTTGAGAACCATGAGAAGAGTCTCCAATCGTGGCATTTCGATGGCTACTCATTCTTTGCCATTGCGTAAGTATCAATGACCAAAAATAATTAATGTATATATGTATGCATGTATATATTTTCTACACCCAATCTACACATGACTAAGGAATTCTTTATTGATATTTCATACAGCATTGAGCCTGGGAGATGGACTCCAGAAAAACGAAAGAACTATAATCTTCTAGATGCTGTGAGCAGACATACAATCCAAGTCTTCCCTAAATCGTGGGCAGCCATTCTTCTTACATTAGACAATGTTGGAATGTGGAACTTGAGGTCTGAATTGACAGAAAATCGTTACTTGGGACAACAACTCTACATCAGTGTTCTTTCACCCGCTCGCTCCCTTAGAGATGAATACAACATCCCAGATAACACTTTGCTTTGCGGTTTGGTCAAAGACATTCCATTGCCCAAGCCGTATACCATTTGAGACAATTTATCCATCCCTCCCCCATTTCAATTAAGATACTATGATATTTATAGGGGTGATCATGAGTCTCCCAATAAGTTGCTACGATTCAGAAATTCATGAAAACCTCGTGATTGGAAAACCCTCAAAATATCCTTTAGATAAAACAAGGAATAGGAAGTATGTTACTACTCTCTCTATATCTATAGTCTAGTCTTCACACCCATACCACCTTTTGAATTCAACCTTCTTAAAAATCTACCATTTTCTCATTTTTAAAATTTCCAAATCTATTCTTCTATGTTTTTTACCGTCTATTCTCTTATACCAAAAAATTGATTTTTCTAAATTTTTATCCAATGATTTAGATTTTTTTTAGAAGATCCAATGATTTAGATTTAAATAAAGATACTTGCGATTTAAAATATATAAATTTTTAAATAATTATTTAATATCAATATGAAACTAATTTAAATAATATGCCTAAATTAGTCATTATAGCTAAATCACAATAGTTATCAAACGGGACCTTACTTTTCAAGTGTTTGATTTTGAAAAAAAAAAATCATTTTGAAAAAATCTATAGTGTTTGGCAACCAAACTTATTAGAAAATGAGATTGAGAAATAAACCATTTTCAGAGTAACCCTTGAAAACAATTTTTTTTTTAATAGTTTTTAAGTATATAACAACTACAAATGTAACCAAACATATGAGTGTTTAAATTCTAAACAATTTTTATACAAAATGTTTAAAAAAAATGTATTATTGAAAAACACTTAAACTTGTTCCAAATGGGCCTTTAGTATCAATTTATCAAACATCATAATATCCTGGTTTAAAATTACAATTTACCAAACATTGTTTTTGTTTAAAGCATAATTGTGGCAACTATTTTAAAAACCACAGGAATCCCAAACAAGGTCTAAAAGCGTCTTACGCTGAATGTGTGTGTGCATGTGTGCCTGTTTTTTCTTTTTTAAAATTTTCTAAATATCTTCCCTATCACAAAAAATACATAACATTTTTAGATTTGAAAATGGTTTTCAGAAATAAAGAATTGAGGAAGAAACGAAAACAAATTTCTTATTTTCACCCTATTTGAAAACACATTTGGTTTCAATTTAAAAATCTTAAACTTAGAATTGAAATTCGAAAATCTGTGTTTGGTTATGGATTTAAAAATGAGAAAAAGATTAATATGTGTTTGGTAAAATTCATTTTTAAGAAAAAAATGAATTTTATTTGATTATTTCTTACCAGCAATCTAGAGCAACGAATACTTTACATACATATCTATATACATACCTATATATGCATGTAAATGATGAGCAATTAAATAAAGAGTCCAATAACAAAAATTGTAATTTATAAGAGGAATTTTGATTTCTTAAAATACAAGTGGTAGAATTTATAAGAGGAAAAATAAATCTTTGTGACAAGAGAAAGAAATAAAAAATATTTTCAGTAAAAGAAAGAAAAATAAGTTTTTTATTTTTCAAATAAGAAAAAGAAAAATAAATTCTTTTTGTCATGGGTTGAATTAAATTGGTTATTGATTTTCTTTTAAAAAGTATAAATTTCATTAACGAAAGGGAATAAATTTAGGATAATTGTAATGGGTGGCAAAATTAGGGTAAATAATGGCAAATTTAGCAATTTTTTAAAATATTTGCAAATATGGCAAAATTTTTGAATTAATTTTTCATATCCCCGTTTTGCCCTTGGATTGCGCGCGCTTCTTCTTTCCGGTCGGCGTGGACTTCTCTCCTTTTTTTTTTTTTTTTTTGGTAGGTTTCTATCAGTGAAGTTTTCTATCACTGATAGAAACACTTTCTATCAATGATAGAAAGTGTTTCTATCAATGATAGAAAGTGTTTCTATCACTGATAGATTCTACAGTGATAGAAACACTTTCTATCAGTGATAGAAAACTTCTATCACTGATAGAAATTATAAGTGATACTTTCTATCAGTGATAGAAGTTTTCTATCACTGATAGAAAGTGTTTCTATCACTGATAGATTCTATCAGTGATAGAAAAACTTCTATCACTGATAGAATTCACTTTCTATCAGTGATAGAAGTTTTTCTATCACTGATAGAAAGTTTTTCTATCACTGATAGAAACTTTTCTATCACTGATAGATTCTATCAGTGATAGAAAAAATTTCTATAAATGTTGTATTAGAATCTAAAGTTCTCCTCTATTTTTGTTTTGGTAGGTTTCTATCTGATAGAAAGTTTTTCTATCACTGATAGATTCTATCAGTGATAGAAAAACTTTCTATCAGATAGAAAGTTGAGAACAACTTTCTATCTGATAGAAAGTTGAGAACTTTCTATCTGATAGAAAATTTTTCTATCACTGATAGATTCTATCAGTGATAGAAAAACTTTCTATCAGATAGAAAGTAGAAAGTTGAGAACTTTCTATCAGATAGAAAGTTGAGAACTTTCTATCAGATAGAAAGTTGAGAACTTTCTATCAGATACAAAGTTCTTCTATCAGATAGAAAGTTGAGAACTTTCTATCTGATAGAAAGTTGAGAACTTTCTATCTGATAGAAAGTTGAGAACTTTCTATCTGATAGAAAATTTTTCTATCACTGATAGATTCTATCAGTGATAGAAAAACTTTCTATCAGTAATAGAAAAACTTCTATCACTGATAGATTCTATCAGTGATAGAAAAACTTCTATCAGTGATAGAAAAACTTCTATCACTGATAGATTCTATGAATCTATCAGTGATAGAAGTTTTTCTATCACTGATAGAAGTTTTTCTATTACTTTCTATCAGTGATAGAAACTTCTATCACTGATAGAAAGTTCTATCACTGATAGAATTAACTTTCTATCAGTGATAGAAAACTTTCTATCACTGATAGAACGCTTTTCTATCACTGATAGAATCTATCAGTGATAGAAAAATTTTCTATCAGTGATAGAAATAACTTTCTATCACTGATAGAAAATTTTTCTATCAGTGATAGAAAACTTTTCTATCACTGATAGAAACGTTTCTATCACTGATAGATTCTATCAGTGATAGAAAAATTTTCTATCAGTGATAGAAAGTTAATTCTATCACTGATAGAAACTTTTCTATCACTGATAGATTCTATCAGTGATAGAAAGTTAATTCTATCAGTGATAGAAATAACTCTCTTCTCTTCTCTTCTCTTTCCCTTCAATTCAAACCCCTTAAATTCCCTTTCTAAATCCCTCTCTTCCCGATGCTCTTTCTCGACCAACCCACCAACATCCATCTCATCTGGGTCTCTCTCAATCCTCATTCCAATGGCTTCTCTTTTCCCCAAATTCACCTGGGATTTCCGTCCCAAATCCATCACTGATTTCCTCCGCCAGATTTCCAATGCCTCCGACCCCGCCTCCACCCTCGATCATTTCCTCAAGAACTTGGAGGATGAGTTGAACAAGATCGATGCCTTCAAGTGGGAGCTCCCCTTCTGCATGCTTCTCTTGAACGATGGTCAGTTTTTCCACCTTCTTTTTCGATTCTGGGAGATGGGTTTTTCGATTTCATTTGATTGGGTTCTGTTTTTGTTTCTGGGTGCTTCTGGATTTACCTCTTTTTTCTCCATGTGCTCTTCGCCTCCACTCTCTACAATGCCACGGAAATCCGCCGGCGAGCGACGGAGGCCGGCGTCCTCAACCAGACCGACGAGATTCTCTTGGCTCATCGCCTTCTCGAAGCCTCCATGATCGGTGAGCTCATCGTCAATCGTGGTGTAATGTCGATGGAGATGACCGGAAAAGTAGAGAAGAAAATAGAAAGGGCATTTTAGTAATTTTACCTTTTAGATGGCAATATTTTGCCATTTTTGCAAATAGTTTCAATGGCTGCTATTTTTGTAATTATTTTGGGCTGGTTTGCTATCCTTGCAACCGGCCCATAAATTTACTTAATTTTTATTCATTTATGGAGAGATGTTAGGAGTCAATCTGGTTGGAATTGATTCTTAACAAAAATGTTGGAATTGAAATTATATTTTTTTAAAAAAAAAAAAAAGATAGAAGATAAGTATCCTTTGGAAAGTTGAAGGTCGAGTGAAGGTGGACGTTGAACATTGATTTTCTTCTTTTTTTTCGCGGTCATACTCATTCTTTGGAATACCGAGGGACAAGTAGTTGAAGACTTAATGCGATCGAAGACGAAAGTCCTCTGTTCACCCTTCTTGGAATTGTCAACTTCTTCTACGTCGATGCAATAGGAAGTTGCATAGTTTTCTTTTTCCTTTTTGTGGAAAGTTTTGGAGAATGATTTATTCAACATCACCAATTGTTGAGGTTGAGAAATTTTTTACTTCTCTTCCTCTTGGGTGGAAGTTTCTTAGAATCCATCTTTCTTTGATGTTTGCTCTTTCCTTTGATTGTAGCAAGATTTGATTGAGCTACTTCATCAAGGTCGAGCTCAATTTTTCCTTCCTTAGCTAGCTTTAGAATTAAGTCCTTTAGGACGAAGCATCTTTCTGGATGACCAACAACTCGATGATACTTGCAATACTTGGGATCATCGATTTTCTCCATCTCTTCTGGTCGTTTACACTTAGGAAGTCCTATCAGTTGTGCTTCCACAAAAAGGAAAAAGAAAACTTACAAATGTTGGTAGTTGACGGCATCGGCCTCGCTTCAACTTCAAATGTTGGCAGTTGACGACATCAGCCTCGCTTCATCTTCAAATGTTGGCGGTTGACGACTTTGACCGTGTTTCATCTTCAAGGTTGGTGGTCGATAGCTTCGACCTCGCTTCATCTTCAAAAGTTGACGGTTGACAACTTCGACTTCGCTTCATCTTCAAAAGGTTGGTGGTGCAAGTGGACAAGTGATCAGCCTGAATTTCGCCCGAATCAGGGGTTGATCACTGTCTGATGCAAGATGTGAAGGGCAAGTGATCAGCCTGAATTCCACCTGAAACAGGGGTTGATCACTACCTGATGCAAGATGTGAAGGGCAAGTGATCAGCCTGAATTCCACCTGAAACAGGGGTTGATCACTACCTGAGACAAGATGTGAAGGGCAAGTGATCGACCTGAATTTCGCCTAAATGAGGGTTTGATCACTGCCTGAGGCAAGATGTGAAGGGCAAGTGATCAGCTTGAATTCCGCCTGAATAAGGGGTTGGTCACTACCTGAGGCAAGATGTGAAGGGCGAGTGTTGATCACTGCCTGAGGCAAGATGTGAAAGGCGAGTGATCAGCCTGAATTCCGCCTGAATCAGAGGTTGATCACTGTCTGAGGCAAGATGTGAAGGGCAAGTGATCAACCTGAATTCTGCCTGAATTAGAGGTTGATCACTACCTGAGGCAAGATGTGAAGGGAAAGTGATGAGCCTGAATTCCACCTGAATCAGGGGTTGATCACTACTTGAGGCGGTTGACAGTGTCGCTTCATCTTCAAAGCTAGCGACGGTTGACTGTGTCGCTACATCTGAAAAGTTATCGTCAATCTTCAAAGTCGGCAGTTGATGGCCTCGTTCCGCTCCATCTTCAAAGTCGGCGGTTGACGGCCTCGTTCCGCTCCATCTTCAAAGTCAACAGTTGACGACATCGTTTCACTCCATCTTCAAAGTCGACGATTGACGATCTCGTTCCGCTCCATCTTCAAAGTCGGCGATTGACAGCCTCATTCCGCTCCATCTTCAAAGTCAGCGTTGACGGCCTCGTACTCCATCACCTCCGACGTCGGACTCTGAGGAAGAAAAAAGGGAAGCTGAGAATAAGGAAAAAGAAGAAGAGGCAAGAAAGGCAGAAGAAGAGCGTTTGCACAAACAGAGAGAAAGCAAGGGCAAAGGAATTGTCGAAGCATCGGGAGAAATTGAGGAGCCGAGGGCACCATTCATTCACTTCGTCAACGATCTTGCTCGAGCAAAATACCAGGAGGTGCTGAAACGGGACTTCTTGTTCGAACGAGGATTTGGCAGTGATTTGCCCAGGTTCTTGGAGTCTGGAATAGTGAACCTCGGATGGAGGCAATTTTGTGCGAAACCAGAACCTGTCAATTCCAACATTGTTCGAGAATTTTATGCCATTCTTGACGTTAAGAATGATTTTGAGGTTATCGTTCGAGGAGTGCCTGTATAGTGGAGTCCTGAGGCCATTAATGTATTGTTCGATCTCCAGGATTTTCCGCATGCCGTTTTTAATGATATGGTGGTTGCACCATCTAGTGATCAACTGAGTGCGGCTGTCCGGGAGGTAGACATTGAGGGGGCTCAATGGAGGGTGTCGCAGACGCGGAAGCATACGTTTCAAGCTGCTTATTTGAAGAGTGAAGCCAACACTTGGATGGGTTTCATCAGGCTACGCTTGTTGCCGACAACACACGACTCCACAGTATCTCGGGACAGGGTATTGCTTGCTTTTGCCATTCTTCGCTCGATGAGTATTGATGTAGGAAAAATTATTTCTTCTGAGATTGTTGATTTCTGGAAAAAGAATGTGGGGAAGCTGTTCTTTCCAAACACTATCACAATGTTATGCAGCAGGGCAGGAGTGCCCACGGTTCCAGAAGATGTGATCATGACTGATAAGGGAATCATTGACACACCTAATCTGGCGCAGCTTCAGCGTATGCAAGAGGTTCGCCAGGGTGGACTTGTGTATGGCGTTAATCAGATCCTAGAGCAACTGTCAGTGTTGGCCAGTAGGTTAGAATTTGCTGAAAGGCAAGCTCAGACCTACTGGACTTATGCTAAAAGGAGAGATGATGCGCTCAGGGGGGCCTTGCTGATAGCGAGCATAGCTAGCTACTTTTACTTATTTAATTTAGCTAGTCTTTTATGATGTTTGGGCCATTTTATTGTGCTTTATTGTTTATTTTGTAGGAAATGGTTGATTGGAGCTATAATGCCATATTAGAGTTAATCGGGTGCTCGGGGCGTGAAAGGATGCAAAGGAATGAAAAGAGTAAAAGAGGAAAAAAGTCAAATCTCGGTCAATAGCAGGCTAGCGTCGAGACGCTAGCTCTTGAGCGTCTCGACGCTCACATTCCATATCAGATTAGGCGCGTAAAGCTCACAGCGTCGAGACGCTATGATAGGAAGCATCACGACGCTACCGTTTTTCCTTATTCAGAACGCGCGTATAAGAGGCAGCGTCGCGACGCTGTCTTGACAGCTTCTCGACGCTAAGACGAAAAATCAGAATAAAAGCTTATTTTCGGCTAGGTTTTTGGGGAGTTCGATTGGGGACCTTTTGGAGCCGTAGACAGAGCAGAACATAGCACTTTGGAGGCTGAAACAAAGAGGGAGACTTGGAAATCAACCCATTGTTCGTGGGGATCGTGACGGGGACGTTGGGACTCGGCCTACATTGAGTTTTCTTTCCCCTTTTCTTCCTTTAGTTAGATTTATGGCTTTCATATGTTTAGTTGAGATTGTATTTACATTCATGAGTAGCTAAACTTGTAGCTTAGGGATTGATGTAGTTGATTAAGTTTATGGATTGATTTTTGGTTTAAGTTGTGCAATGTTATTGTGTTTGTAATCTTGATTTAATGCTTTCAATTAATTGGCCATTAGTTGGATGATTTAAGTTTCGAATCTAGCTCGGGAGAGGGGATTTGAACTAGACTTGCTCAAGATTGCATGAATAAAGTTTACTTTCTAATTCTTGACGGTTTTAGATTAACTTTAGAATTGGTTAAAAGATCTCATTGCCTTGCTTATTAATAAACTTAGATAGGGATATCAAGTTGGTTAATTTGCATGAGAATCAATTATACTCGGGAGAGGTAGTTGTGATTAAAGGGTCTTTGGCTCATAATTTCATTGTGCATAATAACTTATTCCTTAAAATCAATCCTAAACGAAATCGGCGAAATCAATTCCCTAAGTAGTTTTCATATCACCTATTCATCACTTTTTGATCCCTAAATAAAATTGGGCAAGATTATTCGCAATACTCGATTTGCTTAAAAATCCAATCCAGAGGACGACATTCGAATTTACTATTCACTATATTATTACTTGACCCGTGCGCTTGCGGTTAGGAAAAGTCCACATCAAGTTTTTGGCGTCGTTGCCAGGGATTGGCACATTTAGCTAGATTGATATTGTGGAAAAATTGCTTGATCTTAATTTAGGGTGTATTGTTACTTTTTTAGGTTTGTTGCATTTTTTTCCTTATTTGTTTTTCTTTCCATATTTGATTTTCTAAGTTAGTTTTCTTTTAGTTGTGTAATCTTTTCCTTATTTGTTCTTGTTTTTCCTTTTCTAGGTTAGTTTCCATATTTGTTTTTTCTTTTCTTTTTAAGGTTTTTTTAATTTTGCATGCGTAGTAGTAGAGAAGTGATACCATTTGATCCCGAGATAGAAAGAACAATTCTTAGGCTTTGAAGGGAAAATAGAGAAATTATTCAAATGGCAGATCAAAATCTACCTGAGGAGCCTAGGCCTATTAGAGATTATTTTCAGCCTGTGTTTCAGGGGCAACAGTCGGGGATTATCTATGCACCGATTAATGCCAACAACTTTGAGCTAAAGACCGGCCTCATTCAGATGGCTCGAGACTGTGCATACAGAGGATCGCCCACCGAGGATCCAAATTCTCATCTTAAATCATTCTTGGATATTTGTGGGACGGTAAAGATTAATGGTGTCTCTGAGGATGCTATTCGCTTACGTTTATTTCCCTTTTCTTTGCAGGATAAAGCACGAGATTGGTTGCAGTCTATTACCCCTGGGAGCATCACCACTTGGGATGCTTTGGTCCAGGCCTTTTTAAAGAAATTTTTCCCTCCTGCAAAGACGGTCAAGCTGAGGACCGAGATTGGGACATTCCAACAACAATATGATGAGCAGCTGTTCGAAGCTTGGGAGCGATTCAAAGAGCTACTGAGGAAGTGTCCTCAACATGGTTACCCCGATTGGCTTCAGGTACAGTTGTTTTATAATGGTTTAACTCCTAGTACAAAAACGATTGTTGATGCAGCTGCAGGTGGGACTCTGTTGTCCAAGACCGTGGAAAACGCTCGCACACTTCTAGAGGATATGGCCACCAACAGCTATCAGTGGCCATCTGAGCGGTCTACACCTAAAAAGATTGTTGCTGGAGTGTTTGAGGTTGATAAAGTAAGTGCACTCCAGGCCCAGATGACCTCCCTTGCCAATGCTTTTATGAAATTTTCAGGTACAGGGAGTGCTCAATCAATTGAATCTGCTGCTGCTTTAGCATCTAGACCTCAGGAGGAGACCATCGAGCAGGTTCAGTATGTATCAAATTTTAATTCTAGGGGATATAATAATAGTTCTACACCTACACATTATCACCCTAACAATAGGAACCATGAAAATTTCTCTTATGCCAATACTAAGAATGTTCTTAATCCTCCTGGTTTTGCCCCTCAAACTCAAGATAATAAAAAGTTAGAAGATCTTGTTGGAGCTTTCATTGCAGAGTCTAGTAACAGGACAACCAAATTAGAGGAGGCAGTCATTGCCATCAACTCAACTGTGAATGGCCACAGTGCAGCTATAAAGAACATAGAGACTCAGCTGGGACAGTTGGTGAATGTTGTAAGTACAATGAACAAAGGTAAAGCCCCAGCTGAACAAGAGAAACCCCAGATGGAGTACTGTAAGGCAATCACTGTGCATCAGGAGGAATCTGAAGAGGAACCTGAATCTGAAGACTATGAAACGCCTACAGGGGAAGCTGAGGAGGACACATCAGCAGATGAGGCTGAAAAGCCTAACCTTGAGCCTCCTATTCCTTCTCCCACACTGTTGGTTCCCAAGGAAAGGAAAAAGAAAAAGAAGAAAAAGAACAATCAGGTTCAGTTTGATAAATTTATGAATGCTTTTATGAATCTGAATATTAATATTCCTTTTGCAGAGGCATTAGAGATGCCCCAGTACAACAGGTTCATGAAGGAGTGGTTAGCAAAGAAACGAAAGGAAAAGAAAGTTGACACTGTTTATCTTGCTTCCACATGCAGCACCAGAGTACAACAGAAAGTACCTGAAAAAGTAGCAGATCCAGGGAGTTTTTCTGTTCCTTGTAGTTTTGGTACTTATTCTTTCAGAGCATTATGTGATTTAGGTGCTAGCATTAATATTATCCCATTGTCCTTGTGTAAGAAGTTAGACATAGGTGAGATTAAATCTATTCCTGTAAAGCTCCAATTGGCTGATCAATCTGTGGTGAGACCAGTTGGTATTGTAGAAAATGTGTTAATCAGAGTAGGTAGATTTTTCCTCCCTATTGACTTGTATGTTATGGACATGATAGAAAATCCTTCAATGCCTGTCATATTAGGACGACCATTCCTCGCTACTGGGCGAGTGATCATAGATATTGAGCGCAGGAAGCTCACTATTAGAGTCAAGAACGAAAAAGAAATCTTTAAAGCAGCTGAAGACTCCAAAGATGAAGTGCTTTACATGGGCTACAGGAAAGGTGCAAGAAAGAGCACCTCTGTTGGATTCACAGAACAAAAGCCTCCTTGAAGCACGTGCAACACGTCGAGCTAATGACGTTAAACAAGCGCTTATGGGAGGCAACCCAAGTAAGTTAGTGTGTTTTCTTTTTGTTTTTGATTTATCGTTTGTTTTTGTTTTGTAGGTCTTGTTTTCTTCCTCTCCTTTGCTTTCAAGCTTTCAAGATTCAAAGCTCTCAAGCAAGAAGTCATCATCATTCCAGGCCAGTATTTTTCACTCCTGTCATTCTTTTATTGTTCTCATGCTTGTTTGTGCCCTATTTTCTTTATACATTGAGGACAATGCATACTTTAAGTTTGGGGGTGGATTAGCATGTTTGTGGAGCCCTTGAGCATCTGAGTTCGGGCTATAGTTTTGAGCTGTCTTTGAATTATGCATATGGTTGTTTTCTGGATGCTACTTTTGCATGATTATGATGTCCTAGGATAGGCTTTCTTGTCAATTTTCAAGCTTGTGATGAGATGTAAGCATAAGTGCCCAAAAAGGGAGACTTTTTAAAATTTTTCTAGGAGATGGCTTGCATGAGTAGAGTATCTGTCTTGGCTAGATTTGGATTTGAATGCTTAGGAGCGAATTATTAGGTTCATATGCTCGTTGTCACCTTGATAGGTGTAGGGTAGAGCTAAAAGTTAATGTTTTGCAAATTAGCATGTTTGATCTTGCTTAGGAGGAAAGAAAAGAATGTCTGCTATTTATGCTCATATCGAAAAATCATTCTTGTAGTTACTGTTGAAAAGAAAATTATTATGCCATGGCCTGTGCACAGTTTGCAATGTTTAATAAAGATTAAGGCAAAAAGAGCTGCCCCTGTTGTGATCAGTTAGGCCAACCAGATAAATCTCAGGTTAAGGGTCCCTGCAATGGGTGTGTGAAAGCTAGTGCCACATTTACATGCTTCATTCAATTGTTAATTAAAAGCACCTAAGTATGGGGATAAACAAACTAATTTGTTGCATTAACTCATTAGTGAAACCTTAGTGCCAGTGTAGAGGGAAGATGAGCTGAGAGTTTAATAATCAAATCCCGAGCTAGTAGAGTCTGATCTTGCTGAGTTAGATCTCGCTTGTGCAAGTTAATTTTGGAAAAATTTTAATTTGTCTCCCTCATTGGTCCTTGTGTGCATATCTCTTGCTTGCTTGGTTATTGACTTTTGAGCCTTGAGGATTGAGTTATGACTGTTGCATCCATTCTTCCATTGTATGTCTGATTTAGAGTTTGCTCGAGGACTAGCAAAAGCTTAAGTTTGGGGGTATTTGATAGCGAGCATAGCTAGCTACTTTTACTTATTTAATTTAGCTAGTCTTTTATGATGTTTGGGCCATTTTATTGTGATTTATTGTTTATTTTGTAGGAAATGGTTGATTGGAGCTATAATGCCATATTAGAGTTAATCGGGTGCTCGGGGCGTGAAAAGATGCAAAGGAATGAAAAGAGTAAAAGAGGAAAAAAGTCAAATCTCGGTCAACAGCAGGCTATCGTCGAGACGCTAGCTCTTGAGCGTCTCGACGCTCACATTCCATATCAGATTAGGCGCGTAAAGCTCACATCGTCGAGACGCTATGATAGGAAGCGTCCCGACGCTACCGTTTTTCCTTATTCAGAACGCGCGTATAAGAGGCAGCGTCGCGATGCTGTCTTGACAGCTTCTCGACGCTAAGACGAAAAATCAGAATAAAAGCTTATTTTCGGCTAGGTTTTTGGGGAGTTCGATTGGGGACCTTTTGGAGCCATAAACAGAGCAGAACAGAGCACTTTGGAGGCTGAAACAAAGAGGGAGACTTGGAAATCAACCCATTGTTCGTGGGGATCGTGACGGGGACGTCGGGACTCGGCCTACATTGAGTTTTCTTTCCCCTTTTCTTCCTTTAGTTAGATTTATGGCTTTCATATGTTTAGTTGAGATTGTATTTACATTCATGAGTAGCTAAACTTGTAGCTTAGGGATTGATGTAGTTGATTAAGTTTATGGATTGATTTTTGGTTTAAGTTGTGCAATGTTATTGTGTTTGTAATCTTGATTTAATGCTTTCAATTAATTGGCCATTAGTTGGATGATTTAAGTTTCGAATCTAGCTCGGGAGAGGGGATTTGAACTAGACTTGCTCAAGATTGCATGAATAAAGTTTACTTTCTAATTCTTGACGGTTTTAGATTAACTTTAGAATTGGTTAAAAGATCCCATTGCCTTGCTTATTAATAAACTTAGATAGGGATATCAAGTTGGTTAATTTGCATGAGAATCAATTATACTCGGGAGAGGTAGTTGTGATTAAAGGGTCTTTGGCTCATAATTTCATTGTGCATAATAACTTATTCCTTAAAATCAATCCTAAACGAAATCGGCGAAATCAATTCCCTAAGTAGTTTTCCCAATTGAATTTCCATTTTTTTACTTGCTTTGAATTAGTTTTCATATCACCTATTCATCACTTTTTTATCCCTAAATAAAATTGGGCAAGATTATTCGCAATACTCGATTTGCTTAAAAATCCAATCCAGAGGACGACATTCGAATTTACTATTCACTATATTATTACTTGACCCGTGCGCTTGCGGTTAGGAAAAGTCCACATCACTTGCAAACCAATTTTTCAACACCGTATCCGGCCTTTCCAGTGTTTCCCGATGATTTGTTTAATCTTTGGATACCACCCCCGCCTGTTGAACGAGAAGAGGATGTTGATGAGGAGCAGGGTCAGGAAGACTGACTGATGGGATGACCTGGAGCGAGCATTACTTTTGTTTCTCCATTTTTGTTTGCTCGCGCATATTGACCCTGCTCACTGTTATAACTGCTTGTCTTGTTTCTTTTTAATTTTTCTGCGTTAAAAATATATCTCTGCTTTGTAATGTTTTTCTATGATTTTAATGAAATTTCTGAATGTTTCTATTCCATGAGCACTGACTAACTCTAACTTAACTATTCTCTTCTGAATTTTTGAAGATTGGACTGATTACGCTTAATTAGATCAAGGTATTCTGATCTCCAGAAACCTTTTGCTTGAGCATTTCTTCTAGCCTGGACTGTTGCTGCGGCAAAGAAGATTTTGACGGTAGTATTGACTTATATGATCCACTTTAAGCTTAATCCTAGTCCCATGTTTAGTTTAAAAATTCAGATAGAAAAATTTAAGTTTGGGGGTATAATTGCTTAATTAATGATTCATTGGGGGGCAATGAATAATTCAAGTTTGGGGGACTTTTTGCTACTCCAATTATTTTGCTCGAGCATTCCTCTCCTTCAAAATTAAAATTTGCTAGGTTATTGAGTAACCGGGGACATTTGTGATACCCACAGTTTGTCTTCACGTCAAAAGATGACCTAGGAAATGTGAAAAAATTATTTGCTGAAAAATTTTTTGTTGAAGATTTTGCTGAAAAAAAAATTGATGGAGCAAAAGTTTTGAAGGATGAATGATGATCCAGCAGTTTTCTGTCTCCCATAACTTAGGTGAGCTTCATCACAAAATGTTGCCATTCTGAGGGGCAAGGGATGGAATAACTAAGGATTTTTTAGCTTTATAATGAGTATTGAGCCTAGTTGGTGATGAGCTTGAGGCAAGGGTATACTGCACCATAAAGTGGGTCATCCCATGCTTAAGGGCTTATGACTGTAAGGCTGCTTTAAGTCTGATAAATAATGATATAAACCCCTTTTAAAATATGTTTTGAAATGTCTGATAATAGAGCTAAGCTGTGGTGAGTTCTTAGAATTAAGTTGAAAAGTGGTGATTATTTGTCCCTGCTGAAGGAATCATTTTGCTGCAGCAGAGCTTGGTTTTGCAGAGTGCTCAGGTAAAGGTTAAAGGTAGTGTTGGACTGTCTGGTTTGATTAAGCTAATTCTTTGTCTAATGTTTTGAAATTCTTGAAGGAAGGTTCGTTAGTATTGCTCGGGACGCGCAATAGTTCAAGTTTGGGGGTATGATAACTGCCCAAAAGGTAGTTATTTAGGCCTCATTTATATAAGGATTTGTGTGTCTTTAATGTTTAATAGGGTTGGTTTTAGAGAGATATTACATGATTTAACTCATTTGGAAGAATGAAAGCTTTGGAAATCACTTTGTGCAGATTATGCTGCTGAGCGACTGGAGGGAGCAAATTCTATGTTGCAGCAAAACTGGGAACAGAAACTGCCACATCACAGCTCATTAGCCAACCTCATGAACCGACTTCTGTTGAGTTATTTTCGTGATAAAGGATCAAGGAGAGCCTTACACGTGTCCTAGTTGACCTAATTCAAGCCTCCCATCCTTCTATAAAAGGAAGTAGCCGTCAAAGTCAAAGTCATTCCATGTTTTCCCTTGGAAGCCGAATAGTATAGGGAGATTGAAGATCATCAAGAACACCATCTACCGCAAGCTGATTAGGGAGTTTATTCTCTTTAATAACTTGTAGTTATGGACATGCATACTCAGATTGTAATTCGTATTCCTATGCCTATTATGAACTAAGTAGCTTAGGGTGTTGGTTAGGAATAATGTGATTACTGTGCTTCATCTCTAGTAATAAATTGACTATCGCATTTTGGTTAATTGTTGTGCTTATTCTTATTTTATGCCCGTCTGGCCAGCCGGTGTGAATAGCTCTCTCTAGTTTTAGGGATGATTTAGAGAGTGTGTGGCAATTATCCACACTACGATCATTGTGTATTGGTGAACGCCAGTGACTGAGCTAGGGATAGCCAGTTGCCTAGTGCTTGATCGGTCGCACTTCATTGGGTTTGAAACATATCCCAAAAGATCCGGAGTTCCGGGAGGAATCCGCTAATAATACTGCGAGAAATGCATGATCAATAATATTGCTAGAGCATATCTTAAAACAATCACTAAAACCTAACCAGCGCCTGTCTTTAATCTGTCTATCTATTTGTTTACCTGTTGTTCTGTAATTTATTTTGCTTCAGCATAATTCTTATAAAACCCAACATCTTTATTACCTTTGAAACCATTAGGAAGTTACGCAAAATAGATAAAGTGGAAGCTCATTCAAACCTTGGATTGATAATATTACTTGCTGCAGACTGTGTATACTTGCACAGGAATTCTAGAGTATTTTATACTATATTTTTACTCACTCTAGGAACCCAACATCTATGCCCCAATTAATGCTAATAATTTTGAGTTGAAAACAGGTCTCATTCAGATGGCTCGAGAGTATGCCTACAGAGGATCGCCCATGGAGGATCCAAATTCTCATCTAAAATCCTTCCTAGACATCTGTGGGACAGTAAAGTTAAATGGTGTTTCTGAAGATGTCATTCGCTTACGTTTATTTCCTTTTTCGTTGCAGGACAAAGCGAGGGACTGGTTACAATCTATTCCACCTGAGAGCATTACCACTTAGGATGCTTTGGTCCAGGCATTCTTAAAGAAGTTCTTTCCTCCTGCCAAGACGGTCAAGCTGAGGACTGAGATTGGGACATTCCAGCAGCAATTCGATGAGCAGCTGTTTGAGGCTTGGGAGGGATTTAAAGAGCTGCTAAGGAAGTGCCCTCAGCATGGCTACCCCGACTGGCTCCAGGTTCAGTTATTTTATAATGGTTTAACTCCTAGCACAAAAACTATTGTTGATGCAGCTGCAGGTGGGACTCTATAGTCCAAGACTATTGAGAGTGCTAGGACTTTGTTAGAGGATATGGCCACCAACAGCTATCAGTGGCCATTTGAGTGGTCGGGACCCAAAAAGATTGTTGCTGGAGTGTTCGAGGTTGACAACGTAAGTGCACTTCAGGCTCAGATGTCTTCCTTGGCTAATGCATTTTTAAAGTTTTCAGGTTCAGGGAATGCTCAATCAATTGAGTCTGCAGCTGCCCTTGCATCTCAGACTCAGGGGGAAAATCTCGAGCAGGTTCAGTATGTTTCGAATTATAATTCTAGGGGGTATAATAATAATTCTACACCTACACATTATCACCCTAGCAATAGAAATCATGAAAATTTTTCATATGCCAATAATAAGAATGTTTTGAATCTTCCTGGCTTTACTCATAAACAAGAAAGTAAACAATCCTTAGAAGACCTGGTTGGAGCTTTTATTGCAGAATCTAGTAACAGGTCAACTAAGCTTGAGGAAGCCGTGATTGCCATAAACAACACTGTCAATGGCCATTATGCAGCTATTAAGAACATAGAGACTTAGTTGGGACAACTGATGACATGCAAAAATGTCATCATTTTCCTATTAATTTTAGCTAGTTTTGTGCATGAATTATGAGCTTTAATGTATTTTTATGTTGATTTTACAGAAAACCGAGTTCGGGCAGCAAAACTGAGATTCTAAGAGAATTTGGGTGAATTTGGATACCTTTTTGGGCAATTTGAAGAACAATCATTAAAGATTCAAGCCCTAAGGTCCAAAAAAGGAAGACAATTGAAGTGGGAGGCCCAAAAAGCCCAAAAGATTGAAGAAAGGAGGCAAAAATCTGCAAATAAAGCTTCTAGAAGGCCTAGCGTCTACACTAGGACCGTAGCGTCGAGACGCTAGGTGGTCAGCATAGCGCGTGCCAAAATCGCGACAGCGTCGCGACGCTGCCTGCGTAGCGTCGCAACGCTGCGACGACTTCCGCCCCAAGACAACATGACGTCACAGCATCGAGACGCTGTGACGTAGCGTCTCGACGCTGTCGACTTGTTCAGCAAGAAAATTCCAGCCCCTTGCACTATAAAAAGAGCCATTCTCTTTGGTAAAAATCATCCCAAATTTGGGGGAGCTCTCCCCTAGCTCAATAGAAAGAAAGAGTGAGAAGAATTGTGAGGAAAAAAGAGGAATTGAGCGAGATTCCAAGGCTCGGGATTCGAGATGCTTGTAACGGGAGCTTGGGATCAACTTATCGGTTATTTCTTCCTTACTTCTTTATAATTTCTTAGTTTAATTTGAGTTAGGCCTATGGATCAAGATCATTTTGGCAAAATTATTTCCATTTGTGAGTAGATCTTGAGACTTAGGGTCGTTATTCTAGTTAATTGGATATTGTAGCACAATTGCTTGGATTATGTAATGAAATTCTTCATATTTCATCTATGCAATTCTTGCTTAATGCTTTTAATCTCTTGATCACGGATTAATTGATTTGTTGGTCTAAATTGATACTCGACAAAAAGAAATTAGATTAGATCTAAATTGCATGGCTAACGATTGCTTGGAGCACGAGAGTGAAAGAGAATTGTTAGAAATTGATTATGGAGTTGCTTAATGTCATATTATGATTAACTAAGGAGATGGACACATAAATTAGTTATGTTAGTATGAGATGTGGAGGAGCTTGAAAGAGAAATCCGCTTGTAATTACTTCTAGATTTATGGAATTGATGATTATTAGTTACATGCATCCATGAAATTGAGCTACAAATCCAAGAAAGCTAGATAACACCCTAGGTCAAGTTCCCTTAATTGGATACTTCCGTTTTGTTATTGCATGTTTATTTTTATCTATTTCTCTAAATTTTTGCTTCATCATTCGAGTTGATCTTCTAAATAAAATTAAAACATGATGATTCTTGGTACTTAATGGAATTAATTCAATTTTCCTGAGGATTCGATACTCGGTATTACCTACCGTTTTATATTACTTGTGACGACCCGTGCGCTTGCGGAAAATCGCCCAACAACAACTTGTAAGTGTTGTCAACACCATGAATAAAGGTAAAGCCCCAGCTGAGCAAGATAAATCTTCATTGGAGTACTGCAAGACCGTATCTGTGCATTATGAGGAAGAGACTAAATTAGCTGAAGAGGAGAAGACTACTGAACCAGAGGAACTCACAGGAGAAGCTGAAAAAGACACCACAAAAAATGAAGCTGAAAAGCTTAATCCTGAGCCTTCTACCCCTTCTCCTACTGTTTTAGTTCCTAAATCAAAGAAAAAGAAAAATTCTAAGGTTAAGTTCGACAAGTTTTTAGATGCTTTTATGGGTTTGCATGTTAATATTCCTTTTTCAGATGCCTTGGAGCAGATGCCTCACTACAAAAAATTCATGAAGGAATGGCTCAACAAGAAGAAAAAGGAAAAGCAGTTGGAGACTGTATACCTTGCATCGACGTGCAGTGCTCGTGTCCAACAGAGAGTACCAGAAAAATTGTCTGACCCAGGGAGTTTTACTATTCCTTGTAACTTTGGTACTTTTTCATGTAGAACACTATGTGATCTAGGGGCTAACATAAATATAATTCCTCTATCATTATGTAAAAAGCTTAACATAGGAGAAATAAAATCTACTGCCGTTAGACTCTAGTTGGCTGACCAATCTGTGGTTAGTCCTTATGGAATTGTGGAAAATGTGCTGATCAAAGTAGGTAGATTTCTCTTTCTTGTTGATTTCTTTGTGTTAGATATTAAAGAGAATCCTACTATGCCTATTATATTAGGGAGACCATTCCTTGCTACAGGGAGGGTTATAATTGATATTGAACGCAGGGAGCTAATCATCAGAGTTCAACAGGAGAAGGAAGTTTTGAAAGCTTTTGAGGACCCTAAGAACACATCAGAGACCATGCTGGTGGGCTATAGGAGAGGTGCTAGGAAGAGCACCAGTGATGGAATATCTGACAGGAGACCACCTTGATGCCTACTTGGTCAACACGTCGAGCTAATGACGTTAAACAAGCGCTTATGGGAGGCAACCCAAGTATGTTAGTTATGTCTTTCTTTTGAGTATTTATTTATTGTTTGTGTCTGTTTTGTAGGTCTTGTTTTCAGTCTCTCCTTTGCTTCCAAGCTTCCAAGCTTTCAGTCAAGAAGTCATCATTATTCCAGGCCAGTATTGTTCACTCCTTTTTATTCTTTTATTGTTCTCATGCTTGTTTATGCCTTATTTTCTTTATACATTGAGGACAATGCATGTTTTAAGTTTGGGGGTGGATTAGCATGTTTGTGGAAGCCCTTGAGCATCTAAGTTCGAGCTATAGTTTTGAGCTTTCTTTGAATTATGCATATGGTTGTTTTCTGGATGTATCTTTGCATGACTATGATGTCCTAGGATAGGCTTTCTTGTCAATTTTCAAGCTTGTGATGAGTTGTAAGCATGAGTGCCCAAAAAAGGGAGATTTTTTAAAATTTTTATAGGAGATGGCTTGCATGAGTAGAGTATTTGTCTTGGCTAGATTTGGATTTGAATGCTTAGGAGCGAATTATTGAGTTCATATGCTTGTTGTCACCTCGATAGGTGTAGGGTAGAGCTAAAGAGTTAATTTTTTGCAAATTAGCATGTTTGATCTTGCTTAGGAGAAAAGAAAAGAATACCTGCTTACCATGCTCATAAAGAAAAATCATTCTTGTTGTTATTGTTAAAAAAAATTATTATGCCATGGCTTGTGCACAATATGCAATGGTTAATAAAGATTAAGGAAAAAAGAGCTACCCCTGTTGTGATCAGTTAGGCCAACCAGAGAAAACTCAGTTAAGGGTCCCTGCAATGGGTGTGTGAAAGCTAGTGCCACATATACATGCTTAATTTAATTGTTAATTATAAGCACCTAAGTATGGAGGAAAACAAACTAGTTTGTTCCATTAACTCGTTAACGAAACCTTAGTGCCAGTGTAGAGGGAAGATGAGCTGAGAGTTTAATAATCCAATCCCGGGCTAGTAGAGTCTGATCTAGTTGAGTTAGATCTCGCTTGTGCAAGTTAATTTTAGAAAAAAATTAATTTGTCTCCCTCATTGGTCCTTGTGTGCATGTCTCTTGCTTGCTTGTTTATTGACTTTTGAGCCTTGAGGATTGAGTCATGTTTGTTGCATCCATTTTTCCACTGTATGTTTGATTTTTAGTTTGCTCGAGGACTAGCAAAAGCTTAAGTTTGGGGGTGTTTGATAGCGAGTATAGCTAGCTAGTTTTCCCTAATCAATTTAGCTAGTCTTTGATGATTTATTGGCCATTTTATTGCACTTAATGTCTATTTTGTAGGAAATCGTTGATTGAAGCTAAACGTGATATTGGAATCAATCGGGAGTTCGGGACGTGAAAAGATACAAAAGAACCGAAGAGAATCAACGAAGAAAAATTCATTTTGGGGCAAAATGTAGACCAGCGTCGAGACACTGATCCTTGAGCGTCTCGACGCTGGCTTTCCATATCTGCATAGGCGCTAAAATGTAGACTAGCGTCTCGACACTGCGACCTTAGCGTCTCGACGCTGCGAGTTTTCCTTTCCAGACACGCGCGTATAAGAGACAGCGTCTCGACGCTACGACGAAAATCTGCTATATAAGTTTATTTTCGGCTAGGTTCTGGGGGACTTCGATTTGGGACTTCTTGGAGCCGAAAAACAGGACAAACACAGAGGCTATTGAGGCTGAAACAAAGGGAGCGAGGTGGAAATCAACCCATTGTTCGTGGGGATCGTGACGGGGACGTTCGGTCTCGGCCTACAACGAGTTTATTTCTCTTTTCCCTTTCTTTAGTTAGTTTTTATGGCGGTTTTAGATCATAGTCATATTGTAACGCGGTGTATGATTGACTAGATTTTGACTCTTAGGGCTTGATGTAGCCGATGGGCAAGTTATGGATTAATTTGATGATTTATTGTTAATGATTCTTGTATGCATAATTGTATCCTTAGTGCTTTCAATTTACCGGCCATGAATTGAATGTTGTGTTTGCTTAAATCTAACTCGGGAGAGAGGATTTAGCTTAGAAATCGTTGTGCATAACTAGGATTTAGCTAGAGATCGGGAGATAATAGTTAATTCTAGAAATCGTTAACAAGGGTATCCTTAATGCCTTGCATGTTTATTGAATTTAGATAGGGATATCGGGTTCAATTGCATGTGGGAGAATCATGTATGCTCGGAGAGGTATGTGTGATATTTGGTTTCCAAGATTTATGAATCATTGCATGTTAATAATCCATTAATTATTCCATAATCCCAATTGGTGAAGTCAATTCCCTAAGACCACTTTTCCCATTAGATTGTCACTTTTTGCTTTAGTTTTGTGTTTGATTCAATTATATTCTCATTCAATTTGATTCCCTAAATAAAATTGGCCAAGAGTTTTTTTCGGTAATTAAAATTGGCTAGACACCAATCGAGAGGACGACATTTGAATTTAAATTCACTATATTATAACTTGACCCGTACACTTGCGGTAGGAAAATTCCACATCAAAAGGAAACCCTAACCTAGAGGGAGGTATAAAGGTTCCTCGGGGAACCCAAGTAAGGGGTTCGAAAACCTGATTGCTAAGACCATTCTTTGACAGTAACTCTTTCTTGCTTTGTCGTGTTTCCTTACAGTGATTGACTTAGGCATCAGAGTCTGTGTGGCAAGCACCACACCGATGTGTAGTGTTTGCTCTTTATTTGCAGGTCATGTCTTCCCCGTACCAACAAATTCACTATTGATATCACGTGAATGTCAGGTGAGTTGCTTGGTCAGATTTTGCCATCAACACTTCTCTTTCGAGGAGGAGGGAGTTCCTCCTCCTTCCTCCTTTTTTCTGTTAAAAAAGAAAAGAAAACAGAGATAAAGGAGAAGAAAGAAATATAAAAAAAAAGGTTCATCGGTGGCAGTCGCCCACCGACGACCGGTGTTGAAGAAGAAGTAGCCGCAGGAGACAAGAAGAAGAAGAAGTTGGGTGAAGAAGAAGGGGAGGGAGGGAGAGAGAAATAAAAAAAATAAAAAATAATATATTTATTATTTTATTGTATTTATTTTTTAAAAAACTTAAAAATATTTTTTTAATTAAAAGTTTTTCCATGTCAACAATCCGTTAACTGTTAACGGAAAATTGGGGTTTTAGCCCAAATCATTTCCTTCGCCATTCACCGTCACGTCGTTAGCCTCCTTCGCGCGTCACACAGTGGGCCTCGCTCGTTGCCGTCTCTAATTCTCTCTGTTCTCCCTCGCCATCACTAGTCACCACGCCTCCCTCTCTCTCCCTCGGTCATTGCCAGTCAGTCCTTAGCCTCACGTGCGTCTCGCTCTCTCTCCCTCGATCATTGCGTTCGCCGTCTCTCATTTCTCATGATCCTAAACAATATTATATATATATATATATATATGAAAATAAAAATTAAAAGAAAAAGAAGAACCGACCGAACCACCGTCGGCTGACGAACTCCTTCGAAAGTCATCGGTTAAACCAATCGATCGGTATCGATTTTTCTCCAAAACCGACACCAAGATGAACCCTTAATTCTTACCATTTTCTCAGAGAAAAAAAAAACGAATATCCCTACAGAATCAGTTTCACACCGCCAACACGAATCGCAGTCTGCACTCCACATTGGTCTAGACTTTAATGCTACGACGGTCGACGAGACGATGCTCTCCTTTCTCAATTCATCAGAACCACCGTATTCTTCTTCATTGATCTCCTGCTCCCTTTCCCGCTTAGCTCCGACATTTCCGGCCATCACGCCAGCCGCTGTTGCCGTGGTAGTTAACTTTAGAGTCGACCATTTTCTTTCACGTGTCGCCATCTCCAGCACCAAATCAAGTAACTCTTCCTCATATACTACTTATCCTGCCAAACATTTTCGGTCCAGGATCAGAAACTATTATTCGAATTCCGACCCCACGTTCTCAGATAACGATGACAATGGCGATTACTCTGACGCGTCAGAGCCAAAAACGATATTTGAGGACGATGGTGGTGTAAGCATCAGCATCGAGAAGTTGGGAAGCAACTCTCGCAGAATTTACTCGAGAATTGGTATTGACGCCCCACTCCAGGCCGTGTGGAACATCCTGACAGATTATGAGAGACTGGCGGATTTCATACCTGGTCTTGCTCTCAGCCAAGTACTTTTTAAGACTGGCAACCATGCCCGACTCTTTCAGGTACTAATTTCATCTTCTTTACCGCCCCTTTCCCTCTTCTGTTTTTAATTATGCAGGAACTAAACCCATTTATTGACTTCTGGAGTGCTCTCTTTCCCTCTTTCTGTTTCTCTTGATTCCATCCTCCATCTTGGTTATAAATGTATATAAAAGGTTAAATATACCATAACCCTGATTAAGTTTTGATAGAAGATGCTCTAAGATTTTTCTTATTCATTCTAGAGGTTTGAAACCTCAATAAATACACACTAAAGGAGAAAACGTGACTGACTAAATAAAAGATATCACAACACATTACTCTGAGACACCTACCAACTAGAGAAAGATAATGTGATTAGGTAGGATTTAACATAACTTAAATGACTGAATTTTGAGGTAAAAGTATGGAAAACAAGCACTGGAATAACCCACAGTACTGACCATAAAAGTACACATAAAGGCAACTCTTAACAGCCCCCACAAACGAGATGTAGGGGACATCCGAAGGGCGAGTTTGTCATGAAGAAACAGATGTTGACTTTGAGGCAGAGGCTTGGTGAGGCAATCCACCACTTGTTCATGAGAGGCAATGTGGCGAATCTCAAGTTGTTTAGCGAGGACTTGATCTCGAATAAAATGAGCATCTATTTGGTATGGGCATGAAACACCGGGTTATATGCAAGAGTAGTGGCACTAATATTATCACACCAAATAAGTGGAGCATGGGCAAGGGAGACATGGAGCTCCGAGAGTAAGGAACGGATCCACATCAATTCACAGGCAGTGTGTGTGAGCGTGCGGTACTCGAATTCAGTGCTGGATTGGGCAACAATCACTTGCTTTTTAGATGACCACGACACTAAGGAAGTCCCAAGGAAAACACAATACCCGCCAATGGATTTACAATCATCAGGAGAGACTGCCCAATCAGCGCCAGAGAAGGCGGTGAGGCTGATTGATGAAGCAGGTTGAAGAAATAAACCCATTTGCATCGTGCCTTGAAGATACTGAAGCACTTGTTTGAGAGCATGCCAATGATGAATAGTGGGAGCTTGATTAGATCGGTTGAGCTTGTTGACGACAAAGGCTATATCCAGACGAGTGTGGAGGAGATATTGAAGGGAGGCTGAGGGGAAAACAAGGTGGTTGAGCGAATAAGGGAATATATAGAAGGTGAGGTTTGCTGGGAAGAGGTTGGAGTAAATGGGGAAATAAGTTGGTGTGAAGGGCTGGCGGGTAAAATGGGAGTGGAGGTAAGTGGATCATGATTCATGGGTAATAGTGGGCGGTGATGAAGGCAAAGGCTAAGGGATAGGCGGCCATGAAAGGATGGTTTGCTCAGCCACAGAAGTAGAGGGAGCGAATGAAGTGTAGTGAACAACTCTGGATAGGGGAATTCAACCTCATTTAAACATACATGTCGTGAAAAGGATTATTGTTAGTATTCATGGATCTTCATCTTTTGGTTGGCATTCAGCTGGAAAACGCAGTTTTAGTCTTAGAAGTCCTTGGATGAGTATCTCTACTGTTTGGAAGCGTATTGAATATTTAGCTCATTTCAAATTGGGAAATGGGAAAAGGATTTCATTTTGGAATGACCCGTGGGTTGCAAATCGTCCTTTGAAGCTGGAATTCCCGCAGTTATTTTCTCTATCTTCTTCTCCTAATGGTTCTGTTTCAGATTATTGGGATGCTTCTCACTTATCTTGGAATGTTATATTTCGTAGATTTTTGAAGGAGGAAATTCCAGATTTTCAATCCTTATTGGAAAGTTTATCTTCTATTTCCATTGCTCCTTTTGATGATACACGTATATGGTCTTTGGAACCTTCAGGGTGTTTTTCTGTGAAGTCTCTTACCCGTCATTTGGCTTCCTCACTTCCTTTGGAGAAAAAGATTTTTAATGCTCTGTGAAAAACTAAGAGCCCGAAAAGAACTTCCATCCTTGTGTGGATCATGCTTAATGGTTCCTTAAATTCTTCAGATGTTTTGCAAAGGAAGCTCTCTTCTCATTATCTTATGCCATCAGTTTGTGTCTTATGTTGCTTGGCTGGGGATTCTTTGAACCATATTTTCTTTGAGTGCTTTTACTCTCGATTGTGTTGGTTCAAGCTTTTCTCCTTCTTCAATCTTCATTGGGTCTTCTCCAACATGTTTAAGGACAACGTCACTTCTATCTTAATTGGGCCTTCCTTGGCTCCAACTTCCAATCTTTTATGGTGCAATGCTGTCAAAGCTTTATTATCAGAATTGTGGATGGAAAGAAACCAACAGATTTTTCAGAATTCGCATATGCTTTGGTTCGATCGGTTTGATTCAGCTCGTTTAAAGGCGTCGTCTTGATGTTCTCTCTCTAAGAATTTCGATAATTACTCGATTCAGGATATTTATCTTAATTGGCTTGCTCTTATTTCTCATGAATAATTTTTATTTCTATTTGTTTTGTTTCACTCCCTAGTGGAGTTTGTATCTTTTGAGCAATAGTCTCTTTTCATTTCATCAATGAAAAGTTTCGTTTCTTGTTTAAAAAAAAAACATACATGTCGTGAGATATAAACTCGACCAACTGTATTCATACATTTGTATCCTTTGAAGTGATATGCATAACCAAGAAAAACACATTTTTCAATATGGAATTCAAATTTGTGATGTTGATATGGTCGAAGACACGAATAGCACGCTGAGCCAAAGACTCGAAGAAACTTGTAATCGGGTTGCTGTTGTTTCAAGAGAGTATATGGGGTGCTATTATCAATAGTGGGCGAAGACATTTGAT
Organism: Luffa acutangula; assembly: GCA_036850905.1. Classification (NCBI taxonomy): domain Eukaryota; kingdom Viridiplantae; phylum Streptophyta; class Magnoliopsida; order Cucurbitales; family Cucurbitaceae; genus Luffa; species Luffa acutangula. Next base: position 489,446 of record CM072098.1, read on the forward strand.
TAATCAAATAGACAACAGTAAAAGGCGTCCCACCAATGATGTATGGGCATTTTTGCTTGAGCCAACAATGCCAACCCCGTTTCATCCACATGACGATGTTTTCGTTCAACTCTTTCGTTTTGGGTTGAGGTATATGGGCAGGCAATCTAAATTTCTCTCCCTTGTTATCTGGCAAACTGAATGGTTGGTTTGTATTCTCCACCACCATCACACCTTAGTGTTTTGAGAACAACATTGTACTTTTTTTCAACTTGAGCCTTAAATTGAGTAAATACGACCAATGCATCACCTTTGGTTTTTAAGGGAAATATCCAAATATATCTTGAAAAGTCATCCAGGAATGTGAGATAGTATGTGTAGCCATGTGTAGACTAAATAGGGGTAGGTCCTCAAAGATCCGAGTGGACTAGTTCCAAGATACCGGAGGCTCGAGAGTCAGGCTAAGTAAAAGGCAAGCGATCATATTTACCTAATTTAAAAGCCTCACAAAAGGATATAACTTTCATTACTCTTAGAAGAAGCTTTACAAAGATGCAATATTTGGTTTAGAACCTTAGGGGGAGGGGTGGCCTAATCTTTTGTGCCACATATCCCCTTTACAAGTTAACAAAACACTTTGAATTACATTAATCATCTTTTTCATGTCTACTAGCAGATGGGGTTTCAACAAAAAACTGACTTTGAGCATGACGTTTCCCCGACCCCCCTAGAGGCCTTTCTCTTGCTCTCCTAGAATGTGAGAGGGTTAGGGGGGGAAGGATAAGCGTAGGTTGGTTAGAGAGATTATCTCGCAGGAGTCCCCGGACGTTGTGGTGTTGTTGGAAACTAAGCGTTACAAGTATAATCATGAGTTCGTCCGAAGCATTTAGGGGAATAGAAAGGTGGTTTGGACGGGCATTGAGTCGATGGGAGCTTCAGGAGGGGTGCTTATTATGTGGGATAGCAATTCTATTATCTGTATGGATGTGGTGTTAGGCACGTTTTCGGCTTCAATCAGGATTAATTGGAAGGGTAAGGACTTAGGGTGGGTCACTGGCATTTATGGCCCCCCAGGCCCAAAGGTAGGCAAGAGTTTTGGAACGAACTTGGTGATTTGTCCGGGTTGTGTGGGTATCATTGTTGCATTTTGGGAGACTTTAACGTCACTCGCTCCCCTTCGGAGAAGGCTTCGAGAGGGCGGGTGTCTAAATCGATGAAGTCGTTTAATGAGTGGATTGAGGACTGCAACCTTTTTGATCCTCCTTTAGCTAATGGGAGATATATCTGTATGGATGTGGTGTTAGGCACGTTCTCGGCTTCGATCAGGATTAATTGGAAGGGTAAGGACTTAGGGTGGGTCACTGGCATTTATGGCCCCCTAGGCCCAAAGGTAGGCAAGAGTTCTAGAACGAACTTGGTGATTTGTCCGGGTTGTGTGGGTATCATTGTTGCATTTTGGGAAACTTTAACGTCACTCGCTCCCCCTCGGAGAAGGCTTCGAGAGGGCGGGTGTCTAAATCGATGAAGTCGTTTAAGGAGTGGATTGAGGACTGCAACCTTTTTGATCCTCCTTTAGCTAATGGGAGATATACCTGAGCCAACAGTAGGGTGCGTAGTAGAATTGATAGAGTCCTGTGTTCCAAGGGTTGGATGGACACCTTCAGCAGTGTTAGACAATCATTAGGTCCTAGAGTCACCTCTGATCACTGGTCATTAATCTTTGTGTCGGGTCCCCAGAAATGGGGGCCATGTCCCTTCCGTTTTGAGAACATGTGGTTGGAGCATCCGTCCTTCAAGTCCTCATTTCCTTCTTGGTGGAATGTGGAGGCCCCAAGTAAGTGGGACGACTATATGGCTTATGGGTAAGTTAAGATCTCTCAGAAGAACTCTTAAATTGTGGAATCAAGAGGTTTTTGGGGACATTAGAGTGAAGAAGCAAGAAGTGTTAAACAGGATCAAAGAGATTGATATTTTGGAAGAGGATGGCCCTTTGGATGAGAAACTTAAGGGAGAACGCCTCTCTCTCAAAATTGAGTTTGCTAAGTTGATTGAGAAAGAGACTATTAGTTGGAGGCAAAAGGCCAAGGTTAAATGGGCTAAGGATGGCGACTGTAATTCGACCCTTTTTCATAGAGTGGCTAGTGGCAGAAGAAACAAGAACATGATTGGCCCTCTAGAGAATAACAGAGGGTGTTGCTTCATAAGGAGGATGAGATTGAGGAGGAGATTGTTTCTTTCTTTTCAAATCTTTATGCTCCTCAGGTGCCCCCTAAGCCCTTCATAGAAGGGATTGATTGGAACCCCATCTCAGAAAGGGAGAAAAATGAGTTAGACTCTCCCTTTTTGCTGGAGGAGATCAGGAAGGCGGTCTTCGAGTATGATAGAGATAAAGTCCCAGGTCCAGATGGTTTTTCTATGGCCCTTTATCAAGACAATTGGAAAGATATTAAGGGCGATTTGGAGTGAGTTTCTAAAGAATTCTTTGAACGAGGGATTCTGGATAGCTCGTTGAATGAAACCTATGTTTGCCTCATTCCTAAGAAAGAAAAAGCAAATAGGGTGAAAGACTTCAGACCCATAAGTCTGATCACAAGCGTTTATAAGATCATCGCCAAGGTGCTCACTAAGAGGTTGAAAAAAGTTCTCCCTTCTACTATCACAGAGGCTCAGGGTGCTTTTATTGAAAGGAGACAAATCTTGGATCAAGCTCTCATTGCCAACGAGGCTATTGAGGACTATCGAGGGAGCACCCGAGAGTGGGTGATTTTTAAGATTGATTTCGAGAAGGCCTATGATCATGTGGACTGGAACTTTTTGGACAAGGTTCTGCAAAAGAAAGAGTTTGGGTATAAGTGGAGATCCTGGATTTGGAGTTTCACGAGATCTGTGACCTACTCGATTCTCATTAATGGTAGACCCAAGGGGAGGATTTGGGCTACCCGTGGCCTCCGTCAAGGTGACCCACTCTCCCCTTTCCTTTTTCTCCTGATTGTGGACTGTCTTATCAGAATCATTTTTAGAGGGATGGAAGGAAAAATCCTTGAAGGTTTCGAGGTAGGCCAGAATAGGGTTCCCCTTTCACACCTTCAATTCGCGGATGAAACGATCTTCTTCTGTTATGGAAAAGAGGAGTCTTTCCTAGTTTTGAACCACATCTTGGCTTTCTTTGAATCCATGTCTGGCTTGAAAATCAATAGGGGTAAATGTCAAATATTTGGTTTGAATTGCGAGGATAGTAAGGTGAGGAGATGGGCTACTTTGGTTGGATGTGACATGCGTTTGTTTTTGTCCTCCTATCTAGGTTTGCCTTTGGGGCATAACCTGAGATCAATTTCATTCTGGTACCTTGTGGTGGACAAGGTGAGGAAAAGACTGGCTAGTTGGAAGAAGAGTTTTTTTCTCCAAAGGAGTTAGACTGACCCTCATCCGCTCGGTTTTAAGTGGAATTCCTATTTACTTATTCTCCCTCCTTAGAGCCCCTTGTTCGGTGTGTAAAATTATTGAGAAATTGATGAGGGACTTTATGTGGGAAGGTGTGGATGAGGGTAGGGTATGCACTTGGCGAATTGGAACTTAGTGGGACAACCTTTAAGGCGAGGGGGGCTAGAGGTGGGTAATTTGAGGATCCGTAACAAAGCTTTGCTGGCTAAATGGTTATGGCGCTTTTACTCCGATTCCAATACCCTATGGTATAGGATTATTGTAAGCAAATACGACCATCATCCTCATGAATGGGTGACTAGGGGATCAAAGACACTTCTAGAAAGAAAGAAATTTCCCATGAGCTCCCTTCTTTGACCTCTTTTGTTCGTTGTTCTGTGGGGAATGGGGAGGATACTTATTTATGGGAAGATAGGTGGGTGGGGGAACAATCCCTTTGTGTTACCTTTCCTCGGCTCCATCATTTATCTTCTATGAAAAATCAATCAGTAGCTAAGGTCCTAAATCCTTCTGGGAGCTCTCTTTCCTATTCTTTTGGTTTTAAGCGTTCGTTGTCTGATTGAGAAACTTCTGACCTTTTGACTCTCCTGTCCGTTGTCCGTTGTTTTTTTCGTGTCTAGTCCATAGTGTCGTGGGAGATGAGAGGGATACTTATTTTTGAGAGGATAGTTGGGTGGGGGATAGTTCCCTCTGCTCCAAGTTCCCTAATCTCTATCGTTTGTCCTCCATGAAAAACAGGGTAATTGCTGAGGCTATTTCAGTCTATGGGGGCTCTCCCTTTTATTCATTGGGTTTCCATCGCTCTTTGACTGATAGGGAAGCGGTGGAAGTGGTATCTCTCTTGTCTTTGATAAGAGGGTTCCGGTTTAGGGAGGGAAGAAGAGATATTCACTGTTGGAGTCTTAGCCCTTCTAAGGGTTTCTCATGTAGTTCTTTCTTTCAGTGGTTACTCAAACGGGTTTATTCAAACCTGTCAAACCAAGGAATATGAGAACTTTGAAAAATTCTCTGATTCCTTTCCAACCATAATTTGGAAAGATTAGCTTTAACAACATTCACCCAAACTCAAAGAGATTTGTTGTCAAAAAAAAAAAAAAAAACCCAAAGAGATTTGCTTTTGTACCCCATAAAGGGCCAATAAGTAACTGTGAGACATTCTCCTTTACCCTGTTGGACAAAACCCACGGGATGTTGAAGATCACAAAAAATTTGAACCAACACGAACTTGAATAAGAACATTCAAAGAAATGTGATAGACAGATTCCCCGGCCGAAAAACATAAAAAGCAAACCAAAGGCAATAGTCTATGGAGTGGAAGCTTTCTTTGCAAAACTTCGGAAGAATTAAGGCTATTAATTTTCTTCGAGCTTTTAGATTTCCACAGAGTTGCAAATAATTCTTTATCCATAGTGGATGATGAAGCCAAATAACCAGTCAAAGATTTGACCGAAAAAATGGCATAAGGTTCAAGGGACCATCTTCGAGGGTCTTTATTAAAGCTTTAGTGAAACTGAAGAAAGTTTCAATAAAAAAGCCTGGACTTCTGCATCCTTTAAAAGTCTTCTAAAAACAATATTCCAAGAAGAAGTTGAAGCATTTATTTGCTCATTTTTGAGAAACTGTCTAGTTATCTAAACTTAAAGGTTGGAAGCCCCCCCCCCCCCCCCCCCCCCCCCCAAGCTCTCCCCTCTCTCCTCCCATCCCTCATCCCTCAGTTTCTAGCCTCCATCCGTTGCTATTTTCATCTTCCAGTTAGTCTCGGGTATTATCATTCTTGCATTTCTGTCAATATCTTCAATCTTGGTTTAGTTTTGGTCTTCTACATTTCTTTTTCCTGATTTTGGATTTTGTGCTGGTTCATTATGGAAGTTAAAAGCTGCTGCATTCAGAATTCATATTTCTGTATTTGGCATGAGAATGACTTATTTTTCATTGAAGATTTAAAGAATAAACAAAAAATTCATCTTTCTAATTCTCATTTGCTCTAGCTTGAGTTAGTTGTGGTCGATTTATTGCAATTCCCGGTTCATCTGTTCTTTCGCAAGAAATTAAGAGACATGAATGGAACCATTCAGGCCCCTTTTGATAATCATTTGGTTTTTGAAAAATATGCTTGTTTTCTCCTAAATTTTATACCATAACTTTCTTCTTTGTTAAGGATCTATTTGAATTCCTAGCCAAATTCTAAAAACAAAAACAAAATTTTGAAAACTATTTTTTTTTTCCAAAATTGGACTTGGTTTTGAAAACAAGAACAAAGATTGATACTAAAACAAAGAAACTTATAGGTGGAAGTAGGTGTGTATAAGCTTAATTTTCAAAATCCAAAAACCAAAAACCAAATGGTTATCAAACGGGGCCTCAATTATCAAAGTTCAATTCCCAGCAAGGTTGGTTCCTTGAATGTTCTGTTTGACCCCCTTCTGGTGGAAGGAAAAGAGTGCAAGTTCCTGCTGGTTTTGCTAAGAAAGGCTGGTCAATTTTTTGGGAAATGGCAAGAGATTTTCTTATGAAATATGTGGAAATCAAGTCAGCTAAAAATGTATCAAAGAATTTTGAGATTGACGAGTCACCCAAGTCGGTTGTTAATATTAGTAAGAATTTGGATAGAAGCTATGCAGAAGTGGTGTGGTCAAAATCAAGGGATTCCCAAAATGGTTCCCATTCTAAGAAGCTGTCAAAATTTTCTTCATTTTGGGTCAAAAAAGAAAAAGAAGTGGTGGGCTTAAAGTTAAATGAATTTTGTGTGGTTTCCAGAATGTTTGCACATAACTCTTGGAAGGAAGTAAAACAAGATTTGGAAAATTATTTTCAGTCTAAGGTTTTACTTAACCCTTTTATCGCGGTCAAAGCTTTGGTGAAATTGGACGATAGTTTTTCTAAGATAAAATTTGATGGCAAGTGGAAATTCATCGGAAATCTTCATTTGAAAATTGAAAATTGGTCCTGTCAAAAACATTTTCATCCAGAGTTATAGAAGGTTATGGAGGTTGGATTTTTGCGAAGAACTTACCTTTGCCTCTTTGGAATCGTTCAACTTTTGAAGTGATTGGTCAACATTTTTGTGGATTGGTGAGTATTTCTTCTCAAACGCTTAATCTTTTGGATTGTTCAAAAGCCCGAATTGAAGTAAAAAATAATCTGTGGATTCATTCCTGCTGAGATTGCAATTACAGATAAAAAGCACGGGAGTTTTTCTCTTCGTTTTGGAGATATCTCCTCTTTAGATGCCCCTAATTCTTTCCTTGGGAATTTATCTTTGAGTGATTTTGTAAATGAAATCGATTTAAAAAGAGTTCTTCAGGTTATGGAATACGTTCATCAAGATGATTTTGATTCTTGTGTTGACCAAGATTTGAATCAATCAACATTGAATGATCAGGTTCATAATCCTATTTATTCAAATTCTAATCTGGTGCGTCTCCACCAAGTAATGGATGACGAAGACGATATTGGTGTGAATGATCAGAATAACGAAGAGGCATTTATGGGGAAGGTTGACAAGGATTTAATAAGACCTAGTCTGCATGATCAAATTTTTAGTCCGCATATTGAACCGTTGGGTATCAATAATAAAGGCTTCTGCAGATAAAGCTTTGCTTAAAATGAAGGATTTTAAAGGGTTTGCTGGTAGAGTACTTGATTCTTGGCAAAAGATGGGAGGTTTGTTTCTAAAATTCAAAAAATGGAATGCTTAACAACATGGTAGGGCTAAGTGGATATAAAGTTTTGGAGGATGGTTAAAAATCAAGAATTTACCTCTCTCTTTATGGAATAAGGAAAACTTTGAAGCCATAGGCAAGGAATGTGGTGGGCTCATTAGTATTTCTTTGGAAACAATTAATTTGTTGAATTGCATTGAAGCTTCCATTGAGGTGAAAAAGAATCAATGTGGTTTCATCCTAGCTGAAGTTGTTGTTCATGATTCCATTCTTGGGGATGTTGTGGTCCAAATCTCTCCTTGTTCAGATGCTTCTTCTACCATTGCAATCTTCTTTCTTTTCGGACATTCATTTGAAAAATGACTGGTTTGTCCGCATCTATAACATTTCTTTGAATTTGAAGGTCTTGCATATGGATTTTTTGTTTTGGAGGTTGTTTTCTTGATGTTTATGGACTGACCATTATATTTTTCGCCCCCACTTTTTGGATAATTTTACTTCCATGTGCTTTGATGCCTTCGGTTTCTCTTCTCCATCTTCGTGGGATTCGTTGTTATGCCCCCAATTTCTGTTGTCTTGCCTAAATTCTACCCTTGAGTTAGATGATGTGCGGCCAAGTGATGTTCTTCCCCCTCTACTCCAAGTTCTTTGATTGTTATTCCAGCTTGTTTGTCCATGACTCCCAGTTCTTTCTTTCATGATTTTCTTCTCAACCTTTATGGTCATTGCTATGCTTCTCGAATGCCTCCAAGGGGAAATAAATCAATTCGATCTTGGATTTCTTCACGCAAACCATGTATATACCGTGCTATTTGTTGATATTTGAATTCTGACAAATCATTTCTTGCATTCAATCGATACCACTCACCCGTGTATTCTTCCACAGTTTGGTTGTGTTGTTTGCACTCTTGATATGTTTGGTACAAGATTTGTTCATAATTGCCGGTAAAAATCTTGCCTTGAACATCTTTTTCATCTTTTCCCAATCTTTCACAGGTTTCTTGTCCCATCTTTCTTCTATTGGAGGTTAATTGATCCCACCATGCTGCTGCCCCACCTTTCAACTTGTATTTCACCAAACATTTTCAGGAATATCCATACATTCGAAGAAGTCCTCCACTTGTTTGATCCAATCTAAGAAACTTTCCGTGTCTAATCGTCCATCAAAATATGGCAAATCTATTTTCATTTTGAATCCTTTGTCTTTATATTTTTTACTTCTCTTTTTATTGCTATCATCATTGTTTTCATCACTTGAAGAGTCGGATGTGTCACTAGATGTTGTTGAATCAGATTCTTGATCCATTTTCTTCATTTTCTTGGATTTCCTCCGGTTCTTGGACTTATTTTCATTGGAACTTCCATTTTCTTGATTAAGTAAGTGTCTAGCTTCTTACTCATGGTGCTTTGATCCTTTCTTTTTCTTCCTTTCATACTTTGTAAATAGATCTTTGAGTTCCACATTCATGTTATCTTCTAATTGTTCCACTAAATTTTCTGCAACTTTCTCTTTTCCTTTGCTGATTTGGGCAGTAAGTTTAGTGTTTTCCTTCATTAGTCCTCCAAAGTTTCTTTGTAGTTTGTCAACTATTCATTCTATTTTTGTCACCCGATCGGTTAAACCTTCCAAGAGAAGGATGCAATGTTGAATATTGAGCACAATCGTATAAAGCTTGCTGGAATAGGTTTCTTCCTTACCCAATTCCGATTTCTTGTTGTTAGACATCCTTCTTGGTTGGATCTTGATTCAAGCTATGATACCAATCTTGGTGGAGCCGAAAGCCTTATGGCGGTATTTTATTAATCTTCCAAAAAAGTGATACAAAAGGGGAAGCCTTAGCCTTTAGATCATCACTTGGTCCAAGATCAGATGTCGAAGAATCTTGTAGTGTAGGACATGTGCCTGAAGGTTCTTGTGGTGGTTGCCTGGAGTATACCTGAGTAATGGGTGGACGAATTTCCCTCTCTGCCCTTCCTAATGTATGTATTTACTATGAGGGCCTTTACCGTTTATAGAAGAGTAATAAGAGAAGGGTAGAGTGAGCCGGCTCTCTCGAATGGGTTGTGGTGCATTCAGCACCTATCTTCTATAGGGCTGTACAATTTTCTATTGTGCATTCAACCCTTAATTCAATATATTCATAGAGATATCTCATAGTTGTATTATATAATTTTTCTTACCTATGCACGTGACATTGAATTTTAATGCGATCAACTACTTCTATTTACTGTCAGATGCTCTATTCCTTGGCAAATTATAGGAAACACTTGATTTGTGTTCCTGCCACTTGCTTTCATTAATTTTGTCTAATAAGTGAATGAATTAGTATATCTCCACATACGTAGACTTTCTAATTGAAGCTGGTGCTACACATTGAGCTCATTCAGTTGTGGCTTGGTCTCCTCTCTTGTTATCCATTGTTGCATCGGTTGCTAATGCATATTTCTATGTACTAAAATAGTGTTTTTTTTCTAAATTTAAAGATGCTATTTGAAATGAGAAGTATTATTCAATCCTATGGAACTTAAAACCACTTTTGCTTTTCTACATGTCTATGCTTTGACATTCTTTCAATAGGTTGGACAGCAAAACTTGGCCTTTGGTTTGAAATTTAATGCTAAAGGAACCATTGATTGTTATGAGAACGATCTTGAAAGATTTCCTTTTGGTAAAAAGCGAGTTATCAAATTCAAGATGATTGAAGGTGACTTTGAATTCTTTGAGGGTGAATGGTCAATTGAGCAGGTAATTATCCTTAGCATAGATAAAAAATTTACATTACTATTCATGTTACAATCATAAGAAATTATATCAGTAGGTTCCCTACATTTCTCTTAATCCTTTTATTTGTTTTTTTTTTAAAAAAACTCTTAATCCTTTTATTTATCATTAATACCACGAACCATTAATTTCATAACTATTTTTTTTTTTAATTTTAATTTTAATTTTATTTTTATTTTAAAAAAAGTTCGTAACTTGTTGGGGCACATGTCTGCTCTCATACTGTTAAATTAAACTTGCCGAGATTTCCTTTTCATTTATTTCTTCAAGTTTCAATACTCGTGTTTCTTACCTATAAGACCTCCTGCAATATAATAGACTTTAAGCTTTCAGTTTTAATTATTTCATGATTTTACTTTTTGTTGAGTTGCAATCCAGCATTGGTTACATTATGTTTTTGTTAAAAAAGCAGCCGCCAGATCTGTAATAGCAGATTTTAGAATAGTTACTCGGGGTAGTTGTTAACTACTATAGTTAAAAGAAGAAATTGAGGAAGTTGAAAGTGAATTCGTAGGGGTGACTAATAATGCTGTATTGATATTTCCTGCAACCTAGTGACTGCTAATATATTGAGGCTGATCAATATTTCATCCAAAAGAAAGTAGGATTGTATTGTACTTATAATCTTATCAGAACAGCCAGATCCGTGTATTTGAAGCAAGCTGAACATGATCAGTATACTTTGTCCACAAAATAGTCGTTTGATAAGCAAACTGAACATGATCAGTACATTTGGACCAGCTTGAAGGATAGTTCGAAAATAACAATACGAGCGAATGCAAGTTAAACTATTGTAATTTAAGGTAAAAATTAAATTTATGCTGTATAAACAGACAATCTTGTTGTGGTTTGTACTTACCACTTGTATCAAATCATGCGATGCATTTTGTAGATAAGTGAATCATGTGACATTCATGTATATTTAATTGCAAACCACATTACATAGGCGTATTTAATTTGAGATTTATAATTTGAGATTTATTTGCTCTTACCACTGATTTTATTCCTTAAAATAGCTGGACTGTGTTCGAAAATTCTGCTTAAAAATTAATTACTCTTGCTGACTAGAAAAATTTGTGTTTTTTGCATGGTGATCTGATGCAATACTTACTCTAATCCGTTAGTCCGTGATCAATAGTTAGGTTGAATGGTTGTTTCCCAGAAACTGCCGGGAATGATTTTTGTCCATTTCTTTTGAGGTTGAAATTTAAACTTGCTGTACAATTTGTCTCATGCTTGTGATTGGTTTTATTGATGCAGTTTGATAAAGATAGGTTCCAAGGTGATGATAACTTGCAATATCAAGAAATACATACAACTCTATCGTATAGGGTTGATGTAAAGCCAAAACTTATGTTGCCCGTTCGGCTTCTTGAGGGTAGGCTTTGTGATGAGATAAAGGTGAACCTAATGTGTATCCGAGAACAAGTATATAAAGTTGGTTCAACCACCCGCTGATGGACTCTTCCCACATTTATATAAAATGTTACCAATCTAGAATAGTCTAGATTTATACTACAATGCGATAAATTCCTTTGTCAAATTAGTTTCCGCACAAGTTCTTACCAAAAGCTGCATTGTATTTTTCGTTCATCTCAAGCACGTGTAAAGTGTTTCCATCAACATTTTTAGTTTGACTCCATGTATCTTGATCGATTGTAGCTAGAGTGCATATTACACGAAGTGGAGCAGATAAACATTTTAGTTTATTATGAACAAAGAGCTTGAAGTTTTTCTCTAGCTGGAGATCTGTGTTGTACATTCTTTCACGTCAGCCAGTCAACTGCCACAATATTTAAGTCAATACCACGTCAGTAAAGCATTCCTTGTAAACCATAATTTTAAAGTAATAAAGACATTAATTTATGAGGTAAAGAATAGTAAGCTTACTTCATAGAATATGCAGATTCTAGATGTTCTTGGGTGACATTATTACTTATCTGTCAATACAGCAATTTTATGAGTATTAGGCTGTACCAATCAAAGACCAGTCCATTTGTCTCCTTGGTAACTATTATTTTGTCTAGTTGGCTGAATATGGAAATCATAAATCTGTCAAATATAGCTATGCTAAGTTTGACATCATCTTGACGTACCACCACCTACATGTGGAAAACTCTGTACACACTTCTACATGAAAACTCTATTGCAGTACTCTGGCCTAGCATACAAGCAGATGATAGTTTAGGAAAAGGGACATCAATCAGGAATATATGCTACAAGCTTGTTCCTCTAACTAGTCCATTCTGAGGTTATTACATAAATGACCCAATTCAGGTCGTTCCTTCATCCATGATGTGAATTTCATCTCCTCTGCCCTAGTACAGTAGAGGTAGGATCTGAAAGTGATGAGAAAAAAATACCGCCTGCAGATATGAAGTTGGGTTAAAATTACACAACTCATGTGAGCCAAAATTCCCAATTGACAGACTAAACATGAGGGAGGAAAAGCTACGCGTATGGAAAAATCATGTCAGCTAACGCAAAAGATCTAGCTCAAGCATTTTAATGACACGCTAACCTTAGAGCCTTAATACCCATATCCATGAGGTAAGCTCGATGTTCATCATCATCGCCAGGGCATTTTTTAAGTTCCTTGCAGTAATAGAGAATGTCATCTCGTAAATGCCCTGCTCCTGCACACCTTCAAAAGCAAATGACAAACTCAGCTTTACCATAAAAAGGAGTCACTCAACAGCAGGTTACAAGCATGTATACATATGAGTTATTACAGGCACAGAAATTAAGGAGGTAATCCACTCTTCGGTGCACACACGATACACAATATAGCAAGGGTAGACCACCTCTATTTCCCCGCACATACAAGTTTTGTATCCCATGCTAGAGCCATAAATAATCTTTGGCATACCTTTCGATGACAATGTCAACATCTGCTTTACTCTTAGGACCGTACATGAGAACTCGTGTAAGGCTTAAGATGTCACGATAATCACCAATTCTGAATGCTGCTTCTTCAGATGCCTGAGAATGCAAACTGTGTTCGCATGCATAAGATAAATCTGCAGTAGTCGTGGATTGTGGAATATTTGATGCAAAATCTGCCTCGGCACCAAGTCTTATACATAGAATCGCAATTGCATATGCCACTCCTCCAAATCCTGTGTGTGATACAAAAAGGTAGCATCCTGCAGAGCTAGAGAAAAAAAATTATTTCAAGAATTTGAATTTTGTACAATGAATTGAAAAATATTACAAGGCTGAGAAAAATGAAAGCTAGTTTCTGAATCATAACACATGGGAGGAATTATCTTACTGAACTATATCCCAGTTCCTTGAGAATTAAAATAGTCCGACACCACATGACCTTTTAACCAATATAAAACTCATGTATAAAAAACTATAATGAACAAATGCTTATAAACTATCAAGATAAAATCAAAGGCAATCTTGTTATTTATTGTATTTTAATTCTTGAAGCAATAGGTCAATGTTACGAAGGCATTCCACTAACAAACGCCAGAACTGAGCATATTGTTTTAAAAACATAGGATCCTAAAATCCTCTTTAGAAACATGAACCAAGATTGAGTCCAGGGCATCCTCAAAAGCTGGAAAAAATTCAGTGTTTTACATTAGGGAAAACCACCAGAATTTCAATTCCAATCAATGGAAGCAACCATTCTGACAGTATTTTCACCATAGACTATACAAATAGACAAAAATACTTCTGGTCTCTAAACTTTCATGAAAGTAACAATCTAGTCCTTGAATTTTACTATGTAATAATTTAGTACCCAGAATTTAGTTCTGGTCTCTAAACTATACAAATAGACAAAAATACTTCTGGTCTCTAAACTTTCATGAAAGTAACAATCTAGTCCTTGAATTTTACTATGTAACAATTTAGTTCATTTACATTAGGGAAAACCACCAGAATTTCAATTCCAATCAATGGAAGCAACCATTCTGACAGTATTTTCACCATAGACTATACAAATAGACAAAAATACTTCTGGTCTCTAAACTTTCATGAAAGTAACAATCTAGTCCTTGAATTTTACTATGTAATAATTTAGTACCCATACTTAAAATCGTAATAATTGTTCCCTGTCATGAAAATTCCATCAAAATTAACCGAAATTTTATCATGCAACACTTAGTTTGCATTAGCTTATCGATCTACATAATATAAGAAAGCCTATTAAATTTTAACAATACTTTTCACCCTAAGAACTTAATTGTTACACATTTTAAAGTAAATGAACTAAATTGTTACATACTAAAATTTAGGAACTAAATTGTTACAAAATTATAGGTGGAGGATTTAGGAACTAAGTTGTTACTTCCATGAAAGTTTAGAGACCAAAAGTATTTTTATACGTTAACATCGAGACCCATGGGAATTTTTTGGGGAAGGTACTTACTCATCTTTACAGAACTGGATTGCATCAACATCAGATGCTAATGCTTCCCTCTCTCTGGTTAATGGTACCCTCTTATAAGTAACACCATGTCCATCATCTTTCAGATGAGCATAAACTTCAGCAGGAGTTTTCACATCATCAGCAAAGATATTTTCCCAATATCCTATAACGTTGGATTGATTCAATGATGGATTATATTCCTCACGATGTAAAAGCATACGACCACCAGATTGTTTGATTTCTGACAATATGTCTTCTTTTAATCGTGCTTCCATGTGTTCTACCTACATTTGATCACATTGAATGAAGTTGGCATATTTCTGATTATTTATTCATAGACAATAAGAATATATGCAGTTACAAACCACTGGACCGGTGATTCCAGCATGCTTGAGAGTATCAAAGGGTTTATTCAGCTCCCTGAGGACAAATGGGGTGTCATTGATGTAAACAACCGCTTCTTCTCTCAAATCAATTATTGTCACATTCAGAGTAGCAGATGCATCAACTTCAAGCTTAGTACGTAAATATACCAGCATCTCTCGTGCTCCGGTAATTGTTGGAGTTCCCATGCTGTAAACCGGGTATCCATCAACCTTGAAACCAATAGAGAATTTATATATAAGAACATTACAACTTAATCATCAATCAAAACTTTTTTCCCCCTCTCAACATGCAAACACAATCATACATATATTCTTAGTCCAATATCTATGGAGGGCGATAAAAAATCAACTTCTATAGACCTTCATAAGGATGATTTCTCAATGGAAATGGAAATTTACATGAGTAATGTCTTTCCATTCCTGTTTCAAACTAACTTCATGTACGAGGAAAGAAATTAATGCTTTGAATACATTAGTGTTCACAAAAACTACGAAGAAGATTTTGGTTATAGTTACTATTATATTATATGGGCTTCCATCTCAAAACCAATTGGCAATGAGTGGGGTGACCCTTGAATCTTATAAATTGTGAGGTCTCCACTAATCTTTTCAATGTGGGATCCTCAACATGCCCCCTCAAGATGGTGCCTCTTTGGGTTCACCATTTTTGAATCGGATCCCAATTTCTTTTTATTGGACCGAATACTCGTTTGGGTTTAATGGGCTCTGATACCAATATTATATTATATGGGCTTCCATCTCAAAACCAATTGGCAATGAGTGGAGTGACCCTTGTAGCTTATATATTGTGAGGTCTCCACCAACCTTTTCAATGTGGGATCCTCAACAGTTACTATAGAGAAGGGCATTTAGATAGAAAGCATTTGGTACGAATAAAGAATTCTGTAAAACTATTTTGAAGGGATTGTGCTTGCAGAAGAGATAAGCTGGAGGATAGAAGCAGATTAAAGAGGTTAAAGGAGGGTGATGATAATGATAAGAAATTTCATGGAGTTGCCAGTGGAAGAAAAGATACAAAAGGGGGGTGGGGGGGGGGGGACCAAAAGAACAAGGCTATCAAAAGGTAGACCAAAGAGAAACATAAAGCAACTGATGTAAAAGTCTCCAAGATTCTTATTCAATTTCAGTTGTAAAATGAGGGGAGGCCCATTTGGTCATATTTATACACAAACTAACCAACTAAACCACAAAACTAACTATAACCAACTAATTAGTTGGCTGAAAATTTACATTTACAGAGAATTAAAGTCTGAAAAAAGAACCCCTCAGTTACTAGAATAACCCCACAGTAAATATAAGCCTACATCACTAACGCCTTATGCCCACATAAAGCCAAAATCTCTGTATTATATAATAACTAAAAATTCTTCGCATGCAAGGATTACCATTTAGAATCTCTTTAAATAGGTCATGATATCAATATAGAAAAGAAAAACAGAAAATTACACATATACCTTGAACACATGAGGTGCACCATGAATTTGTATATAGCTGGAAGTTCTCTGACCAGGAAAGAAGTACATTTTAAGAATGGAGCCTTTGCCCAAAACAGAACCACAACGAGCCTTAACAACAGCCTCCATGACAGCATCTCCATGTTGAGACTCATGTTGAGCTCTCAATGCCTCCTGAATTTTCAAATTCAACATTACTACGTATATGCCCTTCATTTCTGACATTGACTAACTTAACTGCAGAGACAGAGAGAGAGAGATTGGACTTACAGGCACAGTAAAAAACCTCCCAGGCCTTAATCTTATGCTCCATTTCATTGCTTGGACTTCTGGTCTCTGATGCAACCAATTCTTGAATGTCATCCCCCTACATTCTCCTTGTCCACAAATACCATCAAATGCTTCACTCCCAAGATATGCAGCAAAAGCAATCAAACGGAAATAACGTTCCAAATACTCAGCTCCACGGTTCAAGGCTACCCTCCTCACCCTTGGCTCCACATGTTGTTGATTAAATACCTTTCTGTACTGCAGAACAGCTTGGCGAATGTTCTGTAGTGCAGAACATCGGTCAATAATAGCATCTAAGGCTTCTCTGCATTCCATGCCATTGTCAAATA
Organism: Luffa acutangula; assembly: GCA_036850905.1. Taxonomy (NCBI): domain Eukaryota; kingdom Viridiplantae; phylum Streptophyta; class Magnoliopsida; order Cucurbitales; family Cucurbitaceae; genus Luffa; species Luffa acutangula. Next base: position 506,175 of record CM072098.1, read on the forward strand.
GTCTCGTAATCTTCCACAACAATAAGATGTCATTTATACCAAACACGCGACTCTGGTTCTTCTGTTTAACTTCTGTACATGTGGAGGGTGATACTGCAGTATTACTTTCAGTATCTTCACCACTTGAGGTACCACCATCCACTTCTTCGTGGGTTTTCTTATTGAGCAGAATTTTAATAGGTCTTCCATAATCCATCCGAAGTTTTAATAGGCAGGCAATTACAGTTCCAGTGGTTGTTCTTCCTATACCCATCTAACAATATAAAACAAAGGTCAAAGAGTAGTAAAACAAATTAGAAAGAAATAATGATCATGATTCTCTGATCCACAAGTTGACGTGCAGGCAAAGTGGGTAGAGTGGAAACTTCAACCTGGCAATTGAACACAAAAGCAGTATCCTTTGAAGCAGAAACTATATTCAATGCCAATGCGTCAAAGTCAGAACTTTTAGGAGCTTTACCATCAGTAATTGGTACACGTGCATACTTAATAGGAAAGCCATCACACTCTAGTCTTTTGAAAACTTCAAATGGGGTCTGAACAGACTTAGAGCTCACATGTTCCCAAGTGTCATATATTTGGCCATTGTCTGTTTCGTGAATGACCATTATTGCACCTCCATAGCGTTCAGCTTCCCTCAGAATGTCTTCTTTTAATCGTGCCTCCATTCTCTCCACTCTCTCTCGATCAATTCCCTGAAAAGAACGTTCATGATTGTGACTTCCCAAAGGGTGATGAAATGGAATAAACAATACTAGAATGTGTGGTCATATGAATTGTCAAGACCAAATGCAGGGGGAGTTATGTTGGGAAGGGATGTTCATTTCCAACGCTTGTTGGTTTGGCTAGAGTTTTTCAGTTGTGACAGTTTATTCATACAATTTTTTCCATAGTGAAGCGTGGATCCATCTTTGGGTGCATGGATATTAACCTAAGGTCAGATTAACCATGTTTTAATGTCATGGTTCTATTTACATGATGTTGGATTTCCTTTAATCTTTTGTAATAATAGTTTTGTATTATGTGTATGTTTATGATTTTATTCCTTATTGGTAGATGGTCTTTCTTCTATATAAGAAGACCTTGTATTTGATTCAAAGTAAGTGAAGAAATACAATCATTTTTATTATTTCTTCCCAAAATTCTAGTTGGTATCAGAGCGGGTAAACCCTTGCCGTCTCTAAAATCCCTAATATTTTAGTCATTGTTGTAAAAACCCTAGCCAACGTTGCCGGAACCCTAGCCACCATTCTTGAGTGGTGCATCCTACTTCCAACACACGTGACTTCAAGCTTCTTCCTTGTCCCATACACTTCCAGCATCATGACTTCAAAGCTGCGTGTTTGTCCATGACTTCAAAGCTGCGTGTTTGTCCATGACTTCAAAGCTGTGTATTCGTCGTTCGTCGATTGCAACCGTAGCTCGGAGTAGAGCCCATTGCCGCCGCCGCCGCCATTGTGTTTCTACCAACCGCGACCCACGCAGCCGCAACTCAAGCCCGAAGCAGAACCCATTGCCTCCATCTCCATCACCGTCATTCGTCAAACTCATCGAACTTCCAACTTTCAACCCAATCGAAGTCGCGACGTCGTTGCTGCGTCGGTCACCTTCTGCGTTCGTGTTTTTCGTGGGTTTGAAGAAAAATTGGTTTGAGATCTGGTTCAGCCAGTTCAAGTTTGGTTGGGTTCAAGTTAAAAGTTTGGTTTGGTTTAATTTCTGGTTCAATTCTCTTTTACTTGGTTTGGTGGCTTGGAAATTGTATTTAACCAAGCTATTGTTTCTTTGGTTAATTCTCAAGGTTGTTCAATATGGAACAGATTAATCCACACAACTGCTACAAACCAATTTCTCATCGAGTAATCTATGTGTATCCTTGGCACAAATAGGTAAGTATCCTCACACTTTTTCTTGTAATAATTCATCTTCGTGGATTATTGATTCAGGAGCCTCAGATCACATGACTAGTTCCTCTCATTTATTTGATTCATATTCTCTTTCTTATAAAAATGAAGAAGTTAGAATCGCAAATGGTAGTTTCTCTTCTATTGCCGGAAAAGGAACCATAAAATTCACTGATACACTTTCTCTACAGTCTGTCCTCCATGTTCCTAAATTAGCTTGTATCTCTTATCTGTTAGTAAGCTTTGTAGAGATTCTAATTGTCGTGTCACTTTTTTTGATGGTCGATGGTCTCTACTACTTTGATAAAGGTTCTAGCAATAAAATAACTCAAGGTCTTAGTAGTATTAGTTCGCTTTCTGTTCATGAACAAATCATGCTTTGGCATCATAGATTAGGTCATCCAAATTTTTTCTATCTTAAACATTTATTTCCAAATTTATTCAAAGATGTTGATTGCTTTTCATTTCACTGTGAAAGTTGCATTTTTGCAAAAAACCATCGCTCCACTTATTTACCAAAATCTTACAAAGCCTCCAAACCGTTTTACCTAATTCATAGTGATGTTTGGGGTCCTAAAATCTTGACTCATAGTGGTAAAAAATGATTTGTTACTTTTATTGATGATCACGCACGTCTATGTTGGGTCTATTTAATGTCAAAAAAATCTGAGGTGAAAGACCTTTTCAAACATTTTTACAATATGATCGAAACCCAATTTCAAACTAAAATTAGCATTTTACACTCTGACAATGGAACTGAGTATTTCAATGAACACTTGAGTGATTTTTTAAAGAATAAAGGTATTTTACATCAGTCCACTTGTCGAGATACCCCTCAACAAAATGGAATTGCTGAACGGAAAAATAGGCATTTACTTGAGGTTGCATATACAATAATAATGTTTTCCATGCATGTTCCTAAGTATTTATGGGGGGAAGCTATACTCACAGCCACCTACCTGATAAATAGGATGCCCAGTAGAGTCTTGAATTTTAGAACACCGCTTGAAAACCTTTAGACTATTTTTCCAACCAGTCGCATACATAGTGATTTACCCACAAAAATTTTTGGTTGCACTGCATATGTTCCCATTCCTAGTTCTTTCCGTTCAAAACTTGATCATAGGGCTACTCAATGCGTTTTTGTTTTGGGTTATGCTACAAATCAAAAAGGGTATAAATGTTTTGATCCTCAGACAAAAAGATTTTACGTGAGTATGGACGTGTCTTTTCTTGAAAAACCATATTTTACCCAAAATTCTCTTCAGGGGGAGAAATCAAATTTAGAAGATAATTTTTGGGAAACATCTGAACCCTTTCCTTATGTCATTCATTCTGACTTGTCTATCTCTAGTCCTTCGATGTCAAGTATAGAAATGTCTCATTTAGGGGGAGAAATACTACAAAATGACTCTACAGATCAAATTCCTGAGCTAAAATTTTATACTAGAAGAACCGCTAATCAAAGGAACCAAGACCAGAGAGTTGATTCTACACAAACCAAGTCTGAAACTCTGAGAAATGATGCTGGAAATTCCTCTCCTATTCTCGATGATGACAGGTCTAGTAATTCCTCTCCTATTCCTAATCTTTCGAATGTTGAAAATACCTTACCTATTCTTTCTGATCTTGATATTCCTATTGCTATTAGGAAAGGTATTCGAACTTGTACTAAATATCTCATTGCAAAATACATCTCATATGAAAAATTGTCAAATAGTCAGAAAGCCTTTACCTCTAGGATAGACAACTTATTTGTTCCAAGGAATGTACAAGAAGCCTTAGATGATCCAAATTGGAAACTAGCAGATATGGAGGAAATGAATGCTCTAAGACAAAATGGTACTTGGAAAATAATAGACCAGCCAAAAGATAAGGAGACAGTGGGATGCAAATGGGTGTTTACCATAAAGTGTAACGCTGATGGAAGTGTTGAAAGATACAAGGCCCAACTAGTAGCTAGAGGCTTTACTCAAACCTATGGTATAGATTATCAGGAGACTTTTGCTCCATTTGCAAAAATCAACTCCATCAGAATTCTTTTGTCTCTTGCAGCTAATTTAGATTGACAACTTCATCAACTCGATGTTAAGAATGTTTTTCTCAATGGTGATTTGGAAGAAGAGGTATTTATGAGCTTACCACTAGGATTTGAAATAGTACTTGGAAATAATAAAGTTTGCAAGTTAAAGAAATCCTTATATGGTCTCAAACAATCTCCAAGAGCTTGGTTTGAATGCTTTGGAAAAGTAGTTACTAGCTATGGATTCCTTCAAAGTCAAGCAAAGCATACCACTTTCTATAAACATTTTGAGAATAATGAAATTGCTATTCTAATTGTTTATGTTGATGATATTATTCTCACAGGTAATGATGAGGAAGGTTTGATTGATCTTAAGAACAAACTTGCAAAGGAGTTTCAAATCAAAGACTTGGGAGCTTTAAAGTATTTTTTAGGGATGGAGTTTGCACAATCTAAGAAAGGTATTTTTGTTAATCAAAGAAAATATGTTATTATTTTTTTTTTTTTTTTGATAATGAATCAACATTTCATTGAGAAAAAATGAAAGAATACAAGGGCATACAAAAAAACCAAGCCCCAGAAGGAAATCCCCTTAGATAAAGGGACGCCAATCTTTTATTGACTTACTTCAAGAAACATGTTTACTTGGTTGTAGGATAGCAGAAACTCCAATAAAACCGAACATGAAGTTACAAGCTGCCAAAATTGAAGTAAAGGACAAAGACAGGTATCAAAGATTTGTGGGTAGGTTGATCTATTTTATCTCACACACGTCCAGATATAGGATTTGCAGTGAGTATGGTGAGTCAGTTTATTCACTCACCTAGATCCATTCATTTTGAAGCTATGTATAGAATCCTTAGATATTTAAAAGGAACTCCAAGTAAAGGTATAATATTTCAGAAACATGATCACCTTCAAGTTGAAATATACACTGATGCAGACTGAACTGGAAGCACTATTGATAGAAGATCTACTTTTGGTTATTGCTCTTTTGTTGGAGGAAATTTAGTTACATGGCGTAGTAAAAAAAATAATGTAGTAGCCAGGAGTAGTGCTGAAGCATAATTCAGAGAGAGCTCTAGCAGATTCACATGGAATCTGTGAGGGTATATGGATTAACAGAATACTCGAAGAATTGAAATTGTCTCAAAAGACACCTATACGAGTCTATTGTGATAACAAGGCGTTGTCGTCGCTATAACTCATAATCCAGTTCTACGTGATAGAACAAAACATATCGAAGTTGACAAGCATTTCATAAAAGAGAAGATTGATGCAGGATTAATATGTATATCTTATCTTCTAACGACAAAACAAATGGCTAATATGCTAACTAAAGGTCTTTCAAGAAGACAATTCGATAAGCTTATCAACAAGCTGGCTATGGAGGATATTTACAAATCAACTTGAGGGGAGTGTTGGATTTCCTTTAATCTTTTGTAATAATAGTTTTGTATTATGTGTATATTTATGATTTTATTCCTTATTGGTAGATGGTCTTTCTTCTATATAAGGAGACCTTGTATTTGATTCAAAGTAAGTGAAGAAATACAATCATTTTTATTATTTCTTTCCAAAATTCTAGTCATGAAAACCTTGAATGTAAGGCGTACCGTGTACTCCAACATGTTCTTGTACGGTCTTTCCACTTCACGGAGCACAAATGGTTTTCCATTGATATAAATAACAGGTTCTTCCCTCATATTGTGCCAAAAGATTGGACGACCACCTTCAGAACTTCCAATTCTTCTAATGACGGATCGAATACCATCAATGGTGGGATTTGCCACTCCATAGACTGGAAATCCAGGGACTTCTCTAAAATTGGGTGCACCTTCCACCCTTTCCGGTAGACTTTGGTTCTGACAACCGGGACAATGGTCACTTTTTAAGACGGTTAGACTTCCAAGAACCTCCCCGTTTCTCAAGGCAGCGACTACACCCATCTCAGAAGGACGACCATCAGCAGATTCAGCAATCTTCATATGTCCAAGTGCACCCATAGGATCTCTTCTCAGCAACCTTCGAACACACACAATAGCATGGCAAGAAAGTTAGCCGTAGTATGTTTCAGAAATCTACAATTCCCAAGGCGTGATCAAGAAATTTCATTTGAATTCCAATAAACAAAATTAATGGTGTAAACAATCTCTGAAATAGTACTTGTCAATGCATATATAATTATTACCACCGAAGTATCACAATTACATTTCACAAATGCGTTCAAGATTCTCATGCATAAAACTCATGCATTCAGAACTAATATATAAAAAATGTATATTTGAATGCAGATCAAGTGAAGGTATATTCTGCAAAGCCAACCTAACATCTTACTCCACACTCACACTTAGCATAACCAAGAAAAACCAAGTCAATGTGGATTCGTATTATAGAATATAATGAAGTGGTTGGACCACCAGCAACGATCGTATCTCTTTCAAACTGACCAGAAAAAATGTTCCCCAACTCTTTTTACCACAGCTTCTCCAAGGCAATGCCAAGATTTCTTGCCGATCATCAGTTTAACCTCTTGTGTTATCCAAATCAAATAAAGCATCTAAATTAAAATTTGTATCAGAAACAATTATAAATTTAGAACTTGGACAAAGCCCCATGAATTAAAAAGAAAAAGAAGTTCCCTAACAACTTTCACCACAGCTTCTCCAAGGCAATGCCAAGGTTTTTGACCAATCATCTCTTTAGCCTCTTGTGTTATCCAAAACAAACATCGCATGTAAATCATAATTGGCATCAGAATAATTTAAGCGTATAACTTGGACCAACCCCCATGAATTAAAAAGAAAATGAAGACAGAACACTGAAGGATATGCATAATGTAATTTTTTGTACCGGCGTATGATGCTATACAATTCAGGCCTTTCCTTCATCCATTCAGCAAAACTGCAATGACCAGATGAAGTAGAACGTAAAGCTGATCTCTCTGAATGGATATAAACAGCAAAACATATGAGAAAGTAGTATCTTTCCAAGTACTCCACAAAAAATGACAAAGTTGCTTCTCTCTTCATCTCATCAGCTTGCCGCAAAATACTGTTGCGATAAGTGGCAATTGCTTCTCGCAAATTCTGTAGTTCAATTCAATGACACATCCTATTGTTGTGAAATTCACGATAAAAATTGAAAAATACACCATAACGCAGCAAGGAAATAGGAATCTACATTCAGCAAGTAGAATAGCAGGTAAAAAAATGCATAAACTTTGACTTAAATGAGATAGAAGATGTAGCTGAATCCATTACGTTCAAAGATTACCTGCATGGAGGCACATTTATCTATGACTTCATCCACTTGTCGTTTGCCTTCAGCACCACCCTAAGGGAATTATCGTTGTTATAATAGAAAAAAGTACTGGCTAACAATTTAGCAAAGAGTGGTAAGAGACAGAATCAAGTACCTCCAGTACCCGAGTCATGCTTCTTATAACTGCATACTCTCCTCTACGAATTGCTTCGTCTGAGTTTGGCAAATTCTCATCGACATTAGCACTGCAGTCATAAACTTTTCCAATTGAATTTGTCCTTGAGATACCTAGTTGATTTGGTAACAAGATTAACATGTAACATCATGCTTACATAATCCAGCTCAAAATCTACTACTTTAGGAGATTGTTATCTGTTTATTTTTCCTCGGACAAAGAACCATGTTTTCATTGAGAAAAAAAAGAAAGAATATTTGAGCAAATACAAAAAAAGAGTCTAGAAAAAGGAGCCAAACTAAAATAAAAGGAGCTCCAATTTAACAAAATAAAAACTAAAGAATGATTTTCACCGGACTTTTTGGTTCTGAAAAGGTATGAGTTCTGTCTCTCGTGGGTTTCTTTGCGTTGGGTTGTTTTAGTTCTCTATGAACTATGGAGAAATCAAGTGGAATTCGAAGTGTTTTTTTGGTGTATTATGCTAGTTGGATTGGTAATTAGGGAGTGTTTTATTAATACCACAGTTTGGAGAGTGTAGTTCAAATTCTAAGAACGGAGGTAATTAATGATGATGAATTTCACTTGGCATTGCGGAAGAAGGAGAAGGAGAAGGAGAAGGAGAAGGAAGAGGATGAAGCGGCATTTCAAGATGTTTCTTCCCAATTGGCGCAAGCATGCAAGCCTAGAAATTATAAATAAATAAAAAATAAATAAAAAAGTCGGGCGGCGGCGACCATTGCAGGGTGGAAGTGATGGTGAGGATGAAGAAGAAAAAAGAAGGAAGGGAAAAATGAAGGGAAAAATAAAATTAAAAAAAATAAAATTTTAATTAATTTAGTATTATTTTATTTTAAATATTTTTAAAATAATTTTAAATAAAAAAATAGTGCCACGTCAGTAATCCATTAGTATTTAACGGAAAATTTGACGGAGGGACAAAAATGAAACAAAATCCAAACCTTAGGGACTAAATTGTCGAGTTTGAAAACTCAGGGACCAAAATGAAACCTAACCCAAACCTCAATGACTAAAAGTGTATTTTTCCCTTTATTTTTTTTTTTAATTTTAAACCTAAATGCTAAACTCACGTTTCATTATTTGAACCTTGTTTATCTTTTATCTAATTTTCTTGATTAAAAACTTCATTACTTGCCATGAAAGTCTTTTATATACATGTATATATTTTTAAAGATTTTTTTTCCTATATAGTGCGTCTTGCAAAAGAAAAAAAAGCTTGCACCTTTTATCGCGCCTAAAGCCCCAGAAGACCATTGCGCCTTAGTGCGTTTTGAGCCTTTTAAAACACTGGGTGTCCCTCAAACAAATGGTCAAAGATTGGGATGAACACGATTAAGGCATTGCAGCTGAAATACTTTAGTGGTGGTACCTGAATTGGTCGCCATTGAGGCTGAAATGCCAAATTATGTGCACCACCTATTGACTGACTACTTAGATGTGTTCAAACCGCCTGTAGGATTGCCTCCCTATCGAGACATTGATCACCAAATCCAACTGAAAGAGGGTACTAAACTGGTGAATGTTAGAGCATACAGATACACGAGAATACAGAAATGGGAGATTGAAAGGCTAGTTGAGGAAATGCTGACAGTAGGCATCATACGACCCAGCACAAGTCTGTTCTCCAATCCTGTGATGTTAGTTAAGAAGAAGGGTGGAGGATATCATACGACCCAGCACAAGTCTGTTCTCCAGGCATCATACGACCCATCAAAAAGGGGTACAAATGTTATTCACCTATCACTAGAAAAATGTACACATCCATGGATGTTACATTCTTTTGAAAATCATCATTTCTTTATCAAGTCACAAATTCAGGGGGAGAATATGAGGGAATTTGAGCCACTGGATGTTGAGCCTATTTCTGTCATTCCTACTATTCCTATCACAAATGAGACCTTAGCCCCTACCATAGATGCACCACTTATTTTTTAGTCTAATATTCCTGAAGCACCACAAAATCGCACGCATATTGTTTATACAAGGAAAGAGGCTACCTTGCAAAACCAAGAATGTCAACCACCTGGACCAAATTCATCATCGTTGAATTCCACTGAGAACATTACATTTACGGCAGTTGTGATTGATGATCTAACCCTACCAATTGCTAAGAGAAAAGGTGTTAGAAGTTGCACTAGTCATCCCATTGAAAAATATGTTGCATATGGGAAATTGCTACCTACTTATAAAGCATTTATCACTCAGCTGGAATATATTCACATTCCACAAAAAATATGAGGGAATTTGAGCCACGGGATGTTGAGCCTATTTCTATCATTCCTACTATTCCTATCACAAATGAGACCTTAGCCCCTACCATAGATGCACCACCTATATCTGAGTCTAATATTCCTGAAGCACCACAAAATTGCACGCGTTTATACAAGAATGAAAGAAGCTACCTTGCAAAACCAAGAATGTCAACCACCTGAACCAAATTCATCATCTTTGAATTCCACTAATGAGAACATTACATTTATGGCACCTGTGATCGATGATCTAATCCTACCAATTGCTCAGAGAAAAGGTGCTAGAAGTTGCACTAGCCAACCCATTGAAAAATATGTCGCATATGGGAAATTGCTTCCTACTTATAAAGCATTTATCACTCAGTTGGACAGTATTCACATTCCACAAACCATTCATAATGCACTCAAAGATCCGAAATGGAAAAAGGCAGCGGATGAAGAAATCAGAGCTCCTGAAAGCAATGGAACGTGGACTCTTACTCAACTTCCTCATGGAAAGAATCCAGTTGGTTGCAAATGGATTTTCACGGCTAAATACAAATCTGATGACAATGTGGAACGGTTTAAAGCTAGACTTGTTGCGAAGGGCTTCACTCAATCATACGGTGTAGATTACCAAGAAACTTTTACCCGTGTTGCAAAATTAAATAATGTGTGTGTTCTACCGTCTCTAGCTGTGAACCAAGAATGGTCTCGAAGAAGTTTAAAAATGGTGATCTCGAAGAAGTTTATATGACAATTCTCCCTGGAACGGAAGACAAGTCTAATAGTAACTTGGTGTGTAAGTTGAGAGAGTCTTTATATGGATTAAAACAATCTCCACGTGCTTAGTTTGATAGATTTACTAAAACTCTGATTAAAAGCGGCTATTATCAACGCCAAGCTGATCATACCTTGTTTGTGACATCCTCAAATAACAAAACTGCAATTTTGATTGTATATGTGGATGAAATCATCATTACAGGAAATGATATAGAAGAGATTTTCAACCTCAAAAGGATGCTTGCAACTGAGTTTAAAATCAAAGATCTGGGAAGCTTGAGATATTTTCTAGGCATGGAAGTGGCACGTGGAAGTATATCCTTGATCTATTAAAGGAGACCGAAAATCATAGGTGTAAACCTGCAAAAACACTCATGGATCCAAATCTAACTTTACACCAAAGTGAAGAAGTTATTCCAGTTGATAAAGGCATGTATCAAAGACTTGTGAGAAAGTTAATTTATTTATCGCATACCAGACCAAACATTGCATCTAAGAAGCATGGACACAGACACGATAGGACACGGACACGACAACACGTCAATTTCTAAAAATGTAGGATACGAATATGTCGAGGATACGTTATTTTTTATTATTTTTATTTTTATATAGATATATTAAAAGATTAAATCCAAAATACTTTAATTTTTTTTACTAACTACTAAAAATATTTAAAATTAAAAAAAAAAAAAACAAAACATGAATGTAAATGATAAAACCCAATATGGCCCACCACAACCCAAAGATATACACAATCTGCCACAAAATACCCATTAAAAGCCCCCAAAATGAAATTTATAAAAGAAATGCTAACCTAAAAGTTAGCCCTAACAATCCCCAGACCCCTCCCCCGATTTTGCTTTCCCTCTCTTCTCTGGTTATCCCTCCATCTCTCCCTCTCTTTACCTTTGAGTCTCCGACGATTTACTTTCTAACGGTGGCAACGGAAAAGATGGCAGCAACGATGCCTAAGAGGGAGATCGTGGGTGGAGAAGAATGGGTGGAGAAGAAAAAATGTTGAGGAGCTTTTGCAATTTTGTGGTTTGTGCAGAAGGTTCAAATTCCTTTTTGTTTTTTCTTTTCTTTTCTTTTCTTCGTAAAGTAAGCAGACATTTGGGCTCCAGGAATGTCCGAGCGTGTCCAACGCATGTTCGATTAAAAAAAAAACGAGACAGATTTTTGTGTGTGCGACACGTATCCAACGCGTGTCCAACAAAGATTCCTTGCCCATTTTTACATATTCGTGCTTCATAGCATTACAAACTCTGTTAGCATTGTTAGCCAATACATGAACAATCCAAATGAACGTCATCTTGTAGCTGTGTACAGAATTTTGAAATACTTGAAAGGCACCCCAGGTCATGGTTTATTATTCAGAAAATCTTCAAACAGAATGGTAGAACTCTATACTGATGCTAGTTGGGCTGGAGAATTAACTGACCGAAAATCTACGACAGGCTATTGTTCCTATATTTGGGGTAACTTGGTCACTTGGAGAAGTAAAAAACAAGTCGTCGTTGCAAGAAGCAGAATACAAAGCTCTTGCTTTGGAAATATGAGAAAGGATGTGGATTCAGAAACTTTTGACAAAACTGAAAAATCGATACTCAGAACACAGTTAAAATGTCTTGTGATAGTCAACCAGCCATCAGTATTGCAAATAATCATGTTCATCATGACAGAATAAAGTACATAGAGATAGATCGACATTTCATATTTGAGAAGGTCAACAGTAGAATAGTGGAACTAAACTATGTTCCACCTCGCCATCAAGTTGTAACATTCTCACCAAAGCATTACCAAGGACAAGCTTTGAAGAATTCAACTCCAAGCTTGGCCTGTATACTATATAGAATCCAACTTGAGGGGGAGTGTAGATTATTTCATTCAATTTTATTTTTTCCCTTATTTAGATTAGATTCTATTCCATCTTGATGTTTTTCCTTTTCTGTATTTTTGTACTCTATATCTATTTGTCTTTTTGGAGGCTAGTAAAGTATAATAGATTTTCTCCCCAAAACCATAGTTTATTATGAAAGACCACCTGGTTTCTTTCAAACCACCATTAAGAAATAAAAGTCTTAACTGCATTAATCCACAAAATTTCGAATTTTGTAGCTGACGATGGACAATAAGCAATGGAAGAACATTGTCTTTGAGTTATTTGAAAATACACAATGAAGATTAAAGACCGAAAACAACTTGAACAAATCAAGATATACGAATACAGACAATCAAAGAAAACATATAGTAGGCCTTCCGCATCTAAGAGACAAAACAAACAAACCGATGGCGAGATATAATGAGAGGGAAGTTTTCCATGAAGAACATCAATGTGTTTAGGACTACTAGATTTCCTCAAGAAAAATAAACCTTATTATCCATAGGGGCAGAGGAAACCAAATATTGGAATGATTTAATGCTTCAAACAATGTTTTAAAAGGCTATTGAGGCTTACGCCTTGAGGCTCGCCTCGAGACAAAGCTCGGACTTTTAGTCTCGAGACTTACGCCTTCTTTGGAGAATAAGAGGCTTATGCCTTTATAAAAAGGCATTGAGGCTTAAAGTCTCTACGCCTCATATAAGGTTAGAAGAATAGTATTAATTTCCACCTTCTTTAAAAATATAAAGGTTTAAGTTGTAACAAATTGAAATATTACTACTTTTACCACATAGGCTTTAAAAACATTGAAAATAAAAGTTTATAGAATAAGTCAATCCTATAAGTGATAATAGAAGTAATGAAGATATACATATACATATAGAATTTTTGTTGAATATAGCATCCATTTCCCACTGTTATAGACACAAGTTTTATGAAAATTGTCAATGTTAGTTTATCTATGGTGATTGGTGAGAATGAAGTGGCTAAAAGTTGCAAATAATTATTCAAACTAAGTTTATGAAAACCTAGGTTTTCTTCACACCTCAATGACAACATATGGAATAATATTAAAGAAAATTATAAAATAAACTACAAATTAAAGAAATTTCACGTTAATCTGAGTACAAAAAGTAACAGTACTACCAGAAGTTCCAACTCGATTCAAGTAGACCAAAGTTGCAATCACCATTCCTGTTGTAGTACGCCCACGACCCATTTGACAATTGAAAATTATCTCTGTATTTATGTCAACTTGAGAAATTTTACGAACCTATATACAAGAACAAAGACTAGATAACATACCTAACAAGATATTTCAACCAAGCTTTAAAAAAAATAAGATTAAAAAAATAGTCCAAGCTTGAACATCCATTAAAAATAAATGAATGGGAGAACTCTAAGACATCATGGGTGAGGGCGAGTTGTACTTGTAACAAAGCTCTTGTGGGTGCTTTCTACTTTAATTGAATTCAATTTGGATGCTTTAAGATTGTGGATCAAACTATACTCACTTACCTAGGATATTATACATTAAATATTCTACACTAAATGATATAGCAAGCAAATGTCTAATGATATAGCAAGCAAATGTCTAATGAGATTAGCCAAATGCACAACTAAATTAGGCATCCGCAATCTTTAAAAGAAAAGGAAGAACTATACAGAGTATGCATTCCTTATTCTAGTATTCATACTAATTTCCAAGAATATTGTGAAAACCACAAGAACCGTTTCGTGATAAGACAGAAAGTACAAAATGATGAGTAGGTAGGTCCATTCGTAAACAAAGCCTTTTCTTCAAGTGATCTAATAAAACCCCAACTAAGAACGTTGTCATCAATTCAGCAAAGCATTAATATAATAGCTCAAAAGGCTGCTTCATCACACAAGAAATGCCTTTCCTATCATCATGTGCAATTCTCCTTTTTAACCCAAAAGGCTATGGAACTGCCCTACTGCTTCTTGACCAAATCAAGCATCAAGCATTTTATTATTATTATTATTATTATTATTATTATTATTATTTTGAACAAGAAACAACGCTTTTCATCGAAGAAATGAAAAGAGACTAATGCTCAAAAGATACAAGTTCCACAAGGGAGAAGAAAAGGCGAAAAAAAATCAATCAATAAAAGTGATTAGAAAAGATAATTAAATAAAAATAAAGGCAGCCCAATTCAAGTTAATATCTTGAAGAGAACCTCCCAAAAAGCTTGGAATGGGAGCACCAAAGAGAAGCCTTCATATGAGCCGCCTCAAAACAATCAATCCAACAATGATGCTTGCCTTCAAAAACCCTTTGATTTCTTTCCAAACATAACTGAGAGATAATTGCTTTTACGGCATTGATCCATAATAAACGTGGTCGAGGAGGCAGACAAGGGCCCATTAACAGCTGAAGCGAATTACACTTTGCATTATTAGAGAGAACCCAAAACATGTTGAAGCATCTAAAGAGATGCTGCCAATAAGAAAGAGCATAAGAACAATAAAAAGGTAAATGATTTAGAATCTCCGAATTCGATCCACATAAGAGACAAATGGAAGGCATAAAGGCCATAGAAGTTAATTTTCTTTGCAGCACATCTGTAGTATTTAAACTACAGTTTATCACAATGCACATAAGGATGTTAATCTTCTTTGGACAGTTCGACTTCCATAGAGCTAAAAATAGAGCTTTGGGTATTGGAGAAGCAACCGAGAGTTGCCTAGAGAGAGATTTCACTGAGAACTTTCCTGAGGCATCAATACTCCAAGAATCTAATTCAGGTAACATTGAACTAAAGGCTGAAATTTCTTCATCCTTTAAGAATCTTCAGACAATTATCTTCCAAGATCGACAAAAAGAATCCCAAAAATCAGCCATTGAACCTTGTGGCACAAGTGAGATTGTATAATACAAGGAAATCGGGACTTCAATGATGAGTCCCCAAACCAAACATCATGCCAAAAAGAAATCATCCTACCATTACCAAGGGATAGCTTGGAGAAACCTTCCACCTTTTTCGAAATTGAAGAAATATTGAACTAAGGACTACGAAGACTCACGTGTATTTTGCTAGCCATATGCCATTCATATTGATCAACACCATGAATACTAATTACCACCTGTTTTCGAAGGGCGAGAGATTTAGAGCAAAATCAACCCCATTTAGCAAGGAGAGCCAAACTCCTCGATTTCATTCCACCAATTCCTAAACCTCCATCAAGAAGAGATTTAGAAGATAATTTCCATCGAACCATGTGAGTTACTTAGCACCCTTGTGACCTTCCCAAAAGAAATTTCGGATCTTCCTTTCAAACTCCACTAGTACACAAGGAGGCATTGAGAAAATGGACATATAGTATAATGGTATGCTAGAAAGAACCGAATTACTTAAAGTGAGTCTATCTCCCCTAGATAATTGAAACCATTTCCATCGATCTAGCTTCTTTAAAACCTTGTCCACAACTGGCTACCACCATTTTGTTTGGGATGTCCTTCCAAGGGAAGGTCAAGATAATTAAAGGACAAGTATTCGACCTTACATTGCAGCCTTGAAGCCACTTAGAGGGCCTTTGAATCATCAATATGAAACCCACAAATTGCAAATTTTGACAAATTAATCTTGAGACCCGAAATCCATTCAAAATATGTGATAGCACAAATTTGTTACACTTATTTACTCCCAATTGGCTTATCTTTACTGAATTCCTTGCGAAAAATGATTTCAAATGAGTATAATGTGTGTAGGTCAATAACGGAGGTTCAAAGCCAATTCGAGACTAAAACGAGCTAATTCGAAGTTAAAATGACCAAAATGCCCTTGAGTCAAGTCCAACGTCTCAGACTCTCAACGCTCCACAGATGTGAAATCAACGCCAAAACTCAAAAGGGCAGCGTCTCAACGTCTCAGCAACTAAACGCTAGGCAATTTTCAAGATTGATACTTTCCTTATTGAACCAGTGTCTCAACGCCAATTGAAGTGTCTCAACACCCATGACTTCTATAAATATATAGCTTTGGTTTTAGGGTTGAATCAAGTTTCATTCTCTCAATTGTAGTCGTTTTTCCTTTCTATTTTCTAGCTTTCTTTTCAATTTTCTTAGTCTAAGGGTTGGTTGATCAAGACTCAGGCTTGGATTGTGCTTGTTTATGGCTGTCTAAGCTCGGATTGCTGTAATTGAGAACTCGGTTAGTAAGTTTGATTTAATTACATGAGATTTCTATTCCTAATTATTTAGTTAATTGTCTTCGTGATTCTAGCTCTATGCTTACAAATTTAGTAAATGTTAGGAGAGATTGAGGACCTCGACCGCAACGGCTAAATTTAATCCATAATAAAAAGTAGCAAATAGGAGTACGTTGTGACGAGATTCACGTGTCACCTAGAGTTATATGATTTAATTTATTGTGATTTAGATTTATTGCTCGTTACATGTCTAATTAATCTGGTTAGATCCCAATGAGGTTTGAATTAGTTAATCGGCCCATTAGCTAATTTAGGCTAGAATCAAACTTAGCGTTTGCATGATTGTGATAGTGGATCACGGCTCTTGAGTTGTTCTCGGAGTACGTCGGGTTTAGATTGTTATAGTATATATGTGTGTTATAGTATATATGTGAATATAGAAGCTTGTAGTCTTTAGTCCTTTATTGTAATTTTACTATTATTAGTTTAGGGCTCCTATGTATGCCTAAATATATTTGGCTCCATTGTATAGAAGGATTATGGATTCTCTCATATTTTAATATCTCAATAACATGGTATCAGAGCTATCTTTAGGGTTTGAGTTGGAATACCTTTTTCTTTAGGGCCCGTTTGGTTTAAGGTTTTATAGATGCCTGGGAATACGCGATGCCTGGGAATATTATGTATGGGAATAAGATTGATGGGAATCAAAGATAACTGTGTTTGGTTGTGCATGGGAATGTCAGCAGGATTTTATGAGAACAAATTATGTCTGTATTTATTTTTTAGAATTAATCAGGTAAACTTTATGTAATTTTAATAAATTAATCAATAAAATAATCAAAATTAATTCAAACTATTAATAAAAATTAATGAAATAATAATCATGAAATGATTTTAATGGGATAAACTATGTTAATTTAACAAACTAAAATTATTTAATTAATTTTGTAATAAATATCTTCAACTACAATAATTTAATATATTGTATCCATAAAAATTAATTAGATAAATATTTAATAATAATATGATTATTTATTTATTATAAGGAAATTTAAAAAAGTAATTAATTGATTATAAATAATCGATAAGTAATTAATTATAATTATTGAAAAATGAATTTTTATACTAAATTCATTTAAATGATTTTAATTAAATAATTAAATATATTTTCGATAATATTGACTAGTTAATTATAATTTTAGTAAATATGTAATTACATCTCTTTAATAAACTTGGACTAAGTATTTGTTTAAAAGTCATAGAAAAAAGTGTTTGTTTAAAAAAAAATGAAATTCTTGACAAATTATTATTTAATCTAATTAAATAATTTATTATATTATTTTTAATTTAGTATCCATTAGTTAATTAATTAACTATATTCAAAATAAAATTACATATAAAAATAAAAAAGAAAAGATGGGAAAAGAGAAAACCCATGCTTTTGCAAGGGCATAGAAAACCCTTGCTTATGGGCATAAATGATGCCTGGGAATGCGTTATTTCCTGGGCCCACCACAGAAATCTTGAAACAAACAAGGGTATTAGAAACCCTTGCCCATTCCCATCGCCAAAAACCTTGTACCAAACGGGCCCTTAGGGTTTTGGAATACCTTTTTCTTTAGGGTTTGCTTTGAAACACTGTTTGAGGGTTTTGTTTTGCTGAAGTCATCTGCTAAAACTGCCGCCGCCAAAACCCGTCACCGCCGCCGTTTTCGGTCTGTCACCGGAGGAATTTTTCGTCACCGCGCAGCTCAATAGAAAGCCCAGCCGCCGATCTGCACATCCTCTGAATCCGACATCAAAACTCCCAGCGCGTGAATCACACACGCCGCTGGAAGAATTTGTCTCCGTCACCACGCGTCGGTGTGTGAGGACACGTGGGAAGGTCGTTTCGCCATCTGTCACTTGGGTTCATCTCGGATTGATATTATTGGTTGTTCTGTCTACTCGATTTTGCCAAAACAGGTCGCTTTCGCCTCGGTTTGCATGTTGTGCTTCGGATTTAAGTTTTGTTCAGTTCAGTTCTGTTTTTGACTCGTGAGAGCGTGTGTGGCTTGAATTTTCTCCGAGTCTCGTGGTTTGCTGTCTCTTGTGTATCAAGAGTGTTTCTGACTTGTTTCTGTGGTTAGAGTTTGTTTCTAAGTAGCTCAGGTTCAAAGTTGTTTTGGGGAAGACTTAGGATTCTTTATTAAGAACTCCATTCAGCTCATATTTTTGGAATTTGTGTGATCTTTTGGTTCTAATTTCGTGATATAAATCAGATTTTGTGGTTTTACATTTGACATATGGCCTAACAAGAGCTTGTAGTGACATCTAATGTGGTTCAATTACAAACTCATTTCATCCATGGTTCATCAAAGAAGTCTTTTGTTAATTCTACGGTCAAGTTTGCTAAATCTCAATAGTACCAGAAATCATTGAACTCATTGAACGCATCTTCTTTATCATCCATGCGTATCCCTATTACAACCATTGTAGGGTCAGGTAACATCAATTATTGTCTTCTTTCCTCCTCTACCAATTGGGTCGTAGACTCTGGTGCTACCGATCATATGACAGGTAATCTCAATTTGTTTTCTACTTTTTCTTCATCTAAATCCCTTAATAACGTTACTTTGGCAGATGGATCAACATCATCTGTTACTGGATCTGGCACAGTCAGTCTAACCCCATCTCTTTCTCTATCATCAGTTCTACATTTACCTCAACTTTCCTTTAATTTAATCTCTATTAGTAAACTTACTCGTGACCTTAATTGTTGTGTTTCATTCTATCCTGGCTATTGCTTGTTTCAGGATCTTGTGACGAAGGAGATTCTTGGCAGAGGACATGAATCTGGAGGTCTTTATATTTTTTATTATCAAGTGCCTAAAGTTGCCTGTTCTGGAGTTGTTTCTCCTTTTGATGCTCATTGTCGTCTAGGTCATCCGTCTCTTTTAGTGCTAAGAAAACTTTGTCCTCAATTCCATAACTTGTCTTCATTAAATTGTGACTCATGTCAGTTTGCCAAATTTCATCGTCTCAGTTCAAGTGTTAGAATTGATAATCGAGCAAGTGCGCCTTTCGAACTAGTTCATTCTGATATTTGGGGTCCTTGTCCAATTGTTTCCAAAACTGGATTTCAATATTTCGTTACCTTTGTTGATGATTACTCTCGTATGACTTGGTTATATTTTATGAAGAGTCGTTCTGAGTTACTTTCTCACTTTTGTAATTTTCATGCTGAAATTCGGACTCAGTTTGATGTTCCCCTTAAAATTTTGAGAAGTGATAATGCTGGTGAGTATTTTTCTGAAGCACTTAAGTCGTACCTATGTAGGCATGAAATTATTCATCAATCATCTTGTGTCGATACTCCTTCCCAAAATGGAGTTGGTGAACGGAAGAATAGGCATCTCCTTGAAACTGCAAGAGCATTATCCTTTCAAATGAGTGTTCCAAAGCAATTTTGGGTTGATGCGATTTCCACAGCTTGCTTCTTAATTAATCGCATGCCGTCATCTGTTCTTAAAGGTCAGATTCCTTATCACGTTCTATTCCCAACAAAACCGTTGTTTCCTATTGCACCAAAAATATTTGGTTGTACTTTTTTTGTTAGGGATGTTCGTCCTAATCTGACAAAATTAGACTCCAAATCTTTGAAGTGCATTTTTTTAGGCTATTTGTGTGTTCAGAAAGGTTATAGATGTTATTGTCCTAGTTCAAATCGGTATCTTGTATCTCGTGATGTTTCTTTCTTTGAGGACACGCCTTTCAAATCATCTTTGCCTAGTACGTCTCAGGGGGAGACGGATGATCTCTTTACCTATACACTTGTGTCTCCTACACCCTCTCCCGATCCATCTCCACTTGTGTTTCCTACATCCTCTCTCGATCCACCTCCTTCGATGCATGTCCCTGATCGTCCACCTATTACTCAAGTCTAATCTAGACAGCAACAACCTCCAGGTCAATGTCTTGTACCAGAAGATTCTTCGTCATCAGATCCAAGACCGAGTGATGAGCTTTCTATTGCTCTTCGTAAAGGTAAACGTTTTTGCCCTTTCCTATTTCTTCGTTTATCTCTCATGACCACTTGTCATCTTCTACATGTTCTTTTGTTGCATCTCTTGACTCTATCTCAATTCCTAAAACGGTTCATGAAGCCTTGTCTCATCCTGGTTGGCGTAATGCAATGATAGAAGAAATGAAAGCCTTAGATGATAACGGTACCTAGGATTTAGTATCTCGTCCTGCTGGAAAGAAAGCTATCGGATGTAAATGGGTATTTGCGATTAAGGTCAATCCTGATGGTTCAGTTGCTCGATTAAAAGCACGTCTAGTTGCTAAAGGCTATGCTCAGACATATGGGGTTGATTATTTTGATACATTTTCTCCTGTTGCTAAATTGACTTCTGTCAGGTTATTCGTTTCCATGGCTACTTCTCAATGTTGGCCTTTGCATCAACTTGACATTAAAAATGCCTTTCTTCATGGTGATCTTCAGGAGGAAGTTTATATGGAGCAACCACCTGGGTTTTTTGCTCAGAGGGAGAATGATAAAGTGTGTCGCCTTCGTAAATCTTTGTATGGGTTGAAACAAAGTCCACGAGCATGGTTTGGAAAATTTAGTCAGGCACTTGAGCAGTTTGGGATGAAGAAAAGCAAGTCGGATCACTATGTTTTCTATCAACGAACTAAGAGTGGTATTATTCTACTTGTCCTATATGTTGATGATATTGTTATTACCAGAAATGATACATCAGGCAATTTATCTCTCAAGACTTTCCTCCAAAGTCAGTTTCATACTAAAGACTTGGGAACATTAAAGTACTTCTTGGGTATTGAAGTAATGAGAAGCAAGAAGGGAATCTTTATGTCACAAAGGAAATATGTGCTTGATTTGCTATCTGAGACGGGAAAATTGGGAGCCAAACCATGTAGTACTCTGATGATGCCTAATTTACAACTTACCAAAGATGGAGATCCATTTGATGATCCTGAGAGATATAGAAGATTGGTTGGAAAAATTGAATTATCTTACAGTGACACGACCAGATATAGCTTATTCAGTAAGCATTGTGAGTCAATTTATGAATTCACCCACAGTGGATCATTGGGCTGCAGTACAACAAATTCTATGTTATTTGAAGGCAGCACCCGGACGTGGGATATTGTATAAAGATCATGGTCATATGAGTGTTTTTCAGATGCTGATCGGGGAGGATCAAGAAAAGATAAAAGATCGACTTCTGGCTATTGTGTTTTCGTTGGAGGCAATTTGGTCTCATGGAAAAGTAAGAAACAAAATGTAGTTTTCAAGATCAAGTGCAGAATCAAAATACAGAGCTATGGCACAATCAGTATGTGAATAATGTGGGCACATCACCTCTTGATTGAATTAGGCTTCAATGTTACAGTTCCGACCAAGTTGTGGTGTGATAACCAAGTTGCCCTTCATATTGCATCCAACCTAGTATTTCATGAGCGGACTAAACATATTGAAATTGATTGTCATTTTGTTCGGGAAAAAATACAGCAAGGTTTGGTATTTACTGGATACGTGAAAACGAGAATAGATTATCTTTAAATGAAGTTAGAATAGATTATCTTTGTAACAAGCTGGGCATGATTAACATATATGCTCCAACTTGAGGGGGAGTGTTATAGTATATAAGTGAATACAGTAGCTTGTAGTCTTTAGTCCTTTATTGTAATAGTTTAAGGCTCCTATGTATGCCTATATACATTTGGCTCCATTGTATAGAAGTATTATGGATTCTCTTATATTTTGATATTTCAATAACATAGATAATTAATTAAAATCAACCGATAATCAATGAATAGAATTAATCAAAATAAACACAGAGTGCAATCCCAACTACAGTAATCCTCATGGTAAGATCAACTAACTCGTCCTTTTAACTTTCTCGCATTTAATTTTCTGCATTTATTTTTCCTGCCTTTATTTTTATGTCTTTATCTTTTAGAATAATTGTAATGGGTGGCAAAATTAGGCTATTTAATGGCAGATTTAGCAAAGTTTTAAAATAATTGAAAAAATGGCAAAATTTTTAAATGAACTTTTAATATTCCGAATTTGCCCCTGAAATTGGCGCATATCTTCTCCTTCTTTCCTCTGTTTTTTTTTTCCCTTTCCAATTGATTTCGAACGGATCTCATTTTCTTTATTTCCGATCAGCATCTTCTCCTTTCTTTCCGATCAGCATCTTCTCCTTTCTTTCTAATCGCTTCTTCATTGGTTTGGATCTTCTCGTTCATTTTCTGTTTGGATCGCGTGGATTTCAACAAGCTACCGATTAATTCCAAGTTTCTTCCATCCCACGTTCTTTTCTTTTCCTTTTTTTTTCTTTTTTTTTTTCGATTTGGTCTCTTCGGATTGTTTCAGAATCATTAGCATCATTATTTTCTTCGGATTGTTTTCCATCGCATCTTCTCTTGAGTTTTCTTCTTCTTAATTCCAGCTTTTTCTCTTCGGATTGATTCCAATTTTCGTTTTCCAGAATTCTATCCGATAGAATTTTGTTACTCTAGTAATAGAATCTATCTATGAGTGATAGAGTTCTATCAGCGATAGAATTCTATCCGATAGAATTTTGTTACTCTAGTGATAGAATCTATCTATCAGTGATAGAGTTCTATCAGCGATATAGTTCTATCCGATAGAATTCTGTTACTCTAGTGATAGAATCTATCTATCAGTGATAGAGTTCTATCCAATAGAATTCTGTTACTCAAGTGATAGAATCTATCTATAGAATTCTGTTACTCTAGTGATAAAATCTATTTATCAGCGATAGAATTCTATCTGATAGAATTCTGTTACTCTAGTGATAGAATCTATCTATCAGTGGTAGAGTTCTATCAGCGATAGAAATGATAGAATTCTATCAGTGATAGAACTGATAGAATCTATCGGTGATAGAATTCTATCACTGATAGGTTCTATCGGTGATAGAAAAACTTTCTATCACGGATAGAAAAACTTTAGGGTTCAGGGGTTAAAAAGGGCATTTTAGTAAATTCACATTCCAGAACTTAAAATTTTTCCATTTTTGCAAAATTTTTCCATTTTTGCAAAATTTTTCGCGGGCCGCTAAATCTGCAAATATTTTGGGCCGGTTTGCTATATTTGCAACCGGCCCTATCTTTTATCCATACCCCCCCCCCCGCGTTATCTCACACCACAAAAGAATTTAGAAATAAACAGGTTGTTCCTTGTGTTCAACCCCGACTACTACTGCTACAAGTTAGCTTTAGCTTTCGGTGATTACAAATTTATTTGAATAAAGACCGCGACAAATCTCTACCTTCAATATGTTGTTGTATTGAACAACGAGTCAAGCATCAAGTCATCATATTAGCAAAATAATAAAGTGTCATCCGCAAATTGTAAAATTGGGACGTGAGAGGAAAGAGAGCCCACCTTCAACCCTTCATATAAACCTTTAGAGAAAATATTTTCTATAAGGATGCTCAAAACTTCACAAACCATTATGAATAGAAACAGAGATAAAAGATCTCCTTGCCTCAAACTTCTTGTAGCTAAAACTTTACCTCTTGGACGATAATTAATAAAAACCGAGAATTTAGTGCCGCTAATACAACGGTTTATCCACTAAATCCAATTGGCATGAAATCCTTTAAGCGTCATAACCTCACATAAGAAATCCCAATTCACACAGTCAAATGCTTTCTCAATATCTAATTTAAGGATCCACCCTTGCTATTTTTTCATTCTATATTCTTCAACCACCTTATTGGCAATCAAGATTGAATAAACAATCTATCTCCCTGCTTTGAAGGCACTTTGAGAATCTGAAATGGTGAATGGAATAACTTTCTTAGCCTATTTGCAAGAACTTTTGCAATAATTTTATAATTAGTAAAACTTATTAGACGAAAATCCCTTACTGAATAGACAACTTCCTTCTTGCGAATTAAGCAAATGAAATTTTCTAGGAGACACAAATTGAGATGACCATTAGTGTGGAATTCAACAAACAAACGAAGCAAATCGTCCTTTAAAAAGTCCCAAAAATTGATGAAGAATTCCATAGAAAACCTATCTAGCACTGGCGCTTTATTCTTCCCAAGTCCTTTAATAGCAACCAAAATTTTCTCCATCGAAAAAGCTGATACTAACTTGCAATTCTCTTCAGTGGGGATAGCCCTCCAATTCAAATTAGAAGGAATTGACCGATAGCCAGGAAGTTTGCTATATAAAGTGGAAAAGAAATCCAGAATTTTAGCTTCAATTGCCACATAATTGGTCAACAGAAACCCATTTACATCTTAATAACTTTCTCTACTTTGTGGCGAGAAATCGGTGAAAGAAAGCAGTATTTTCATCCCCTTTTCTCAACAATTTCACTTTACACTTCCGGTTCAAGTTCCTTTCAACATTAATAAAGGATTGTTGAATCTCACACTTAATAACAGCTCTGAATCTAATATCTCGATCAAAAATGGCACTACATTTTTCTTTTGCATCAATTGCAGCCAGTTCATTAAGCAAGTGTATTTCTTTTGCCTTATTGGATTTTTCCAATTCAGAGAACCAATGTTTGAGGATTGGTTTCAAATTACGTAGCTTCAAGGAAAGGACAAAACCAGCCCAACCGAACAAAGAATCTTAAAATAAGGAGCTCTTGATTAATTCCACACAATCTTTGTCTAATAACCATGAGTTATAAAAATGAAAAGGGGAAGGCCCCCAATTAAAACTGCCAGCTTCAATTCCTCCCAATCTTTGGTAATGAAAAAACGATTGGGAAGAGATTGGGAAATGTTTTCACCCGAACAAGACCAAGTAAACTTGCCATTTAAACGAGGAATTTCCAGAAGATCCAATTCCTCAATAATTTTATTACAATTGCTCATTCCTTTTGTGGTTCTCCCTATAGTAATCCTCTCATTAGCCCATCTAATATATTGAAATCTCCTCCCTTCATCTACTTTAATCAAAGCCATATCTGCCATGAAGGGATTGATCAAGACCGGAGTTTGAAAAATTTCTTGCAAAGTTGCCTTGATTTCCTTCCAATTGTAGTGTTCAACCAATCTAGAAACCACCAAAATTTTGCTAAAATCCAAATGCACAACTTCCTGGTTTTTCCTTACCCAACAAGAATAAGAAGGAATTATCTCTCTTTCTTTGAACCTGTCTGTTCTTTCACATTCTTCATCAGAATATTCACATAACTTTAAGAATGAGGGGCAAATTTTTCAACAAACAGTGAATCTGAAGGCTTCTCATGATATTTAAGAAAACCACTAAACATCTCCCAAAAGACGAACCAACCTTTTTTGTTGAAACTCATAGGAACTTGAATAATTTTTCTCCCTCTAGAAGGTGGCCACACGCTGCATTCAAGAAACCAATTTGATAAAAAATCACAAACTTGTTTAAAGAAATTCAAATGCACTGGAAGTTGTAGAACATAAACGATCACACTTTCAACCAAACACAAATGGGAAAATGAGAGAGGAAGAATCAGCTTATTCTTCATATCTTCAACAAGAAACTTATCTTCTTTGAACCAAATGCAGAAATACCTATTTTTAACCCAGCAACTTCGCACTTCCATGATGAAAAAGAGAATAGATCAGAGAAATGAAAAACTATTAAGAGAATTTATCTTAACGATCAAATCTGTTGAAGATGAAGACTTTAGGCTGAAAATCCAGAACACATGAGAAGCTAAAGACAACTTAAGGCTTGAGGAAGAAAAAATGAGTGAAGAGTAGAGGAGGGAGCATGGGGGGAGTTCCAATTAGAGGACATTCGTTTGAATCTGAATTGAATTTTAGGTCCCTAAACTTTAAAAAGTATCTTAGGTCCTTGAATTTTCAATTTTATGTCTAAAGGTCGTTGAATTTTTAAAAAGTCCAATAGGTCCTTAGACTTTCAGTTTTGTGTATAATAAGTCCCTGAACTTTCAATTTTATATCTGATAGGAAAGAATTAGTATCTAAAAAAAATGCTCTCCTCTTTCCTCCCCTTCCCTAGTTCCTAGCCTTCATTTTCCAGCATTTTGCTTCTAGTTATCTCCAGTCATCATTCAGCATTTCTAGTATTCATCTGATTGAAGTGTTGTTGGTTCTTTCCCGTTTTATGTTTTATAGTGGTTCCCTTAAAATCATTTGGATATTCAAGTTTTCGCTCGGAACTCTTATTTTTGTATATGGCATGAGAATGACTCGTTTTATATTGAAGATTCTAAGAATAATCAGAAGATTCAATTGTCTACTACTCATTTGAGTTGGTTAGATTTAGCTTTGGTTGAAGTTTTACAATCTCCAGTTCATCTCTTCTTTTTCAAAAAGTTAAGAGACTCTGAAGGGACCACACAGTTAGCTAAGTTTAAATCCTCTCATTATTGGTTCATTGATTGTTCTGTTTGGACTTTTTCTGGAGGGAGGAAAAGATTGCAAGTTCCAACCGGGTTTGTTAAGAAAGGTTGGTCAGTTATTTGCGAAATGATTAGAGATTTTATTCTATATTATAAGAAATTCAAGAAGCTTCTAAGCATTTGGAGCCTTTGGAAAAATCAAAGATGATTGCTGATAGTTGCACAAGGATGAATAAAAGTTATGCAGATGTGATGAGTTTGAAACCGGGTGAATTCTCTTCTAAGAATTTTACAAATCTTTCTTCCTTTTGGGTAAGAAAAGAGAAAGAAGTGGTAGGATTGAAATTAAATAAATGTTGTGTGAGATCAAAAATGTTCACATAATTCGTGAAAAGAAGTAAAACAAGTTCTAGAGGATTATTTTCAATCTAGTGTTATTCTTAATCCTTTTATGAC
This sequence comes from Luffa acutangula, assembly GCA_036850905.1. Classification (NCBI taxonomy): domain Eukaryota; kingdom Viridiplantae; phylum Streptophyta; class Magnoliopsida; order Cucurbitales; family Cucurbitaceae; genus Luffa; species Luffa acutangula. Next base: position 533,439 of record CM072098.1, read on the forward strand.
TGATAAAGCTTCGGTAAAGTTGGAGGATAGCTTTGCTAAAGCAAAATTTGATGGTAAGTGGAAATTTATTGGAAATCTTCATTCGAAAATGAAAAATTGGTCTTGTCAAAAGCATTTTCATCCAAAAGTTATAAAAAGATATGGAGGATGGATTGCTTTGAAGAACTTACCTTTGCCGTTTTGGAATCATTCTATCTTTGGAGTAATTGGACAACACTTGGGAGGGTTTGGTTAGTATCTCATCTCAAACACTCGATCTATTGGATTGTTCTGAAGCCCGAATTGAAGTAAAAAAAATAATTTATGAGGATTCCTTCCTGCTGAGATTTGCTAATATGCAGTCCCCGGTTCCTGTCTCTTCAAATTCTTTGGATCCAAAAAGTTTCAACAATAAAAATGGGAATATTTTGAATAAAGCTGTCAGTTATGGGTCAGTTGAAATTCCAAAGGAAAAGGATGTATTGGGGAAAGAATGGTGTTGTAAATCATTAATCTCGGCTAATAAAGAAGCATTAATTACAGAAGTATTGCATGAGCCCCAGCATTTAATACCTGCTCCTTTTTTAGAAGAGATTTCAGTTAATGAAGTAGAAATTCGGTAGATGTATTGTGTTTTAGTGAACTGTCTCCTTCTTGCAATAATGATGTGTTGGTATCTGTTGACTATTCATCTCTCTCAAATGAATTGAATTCTGGTTTAAAGGATAATGAACAGCATGGTGATTCGGTTTTAATTCATCAAAACTCGTGCAATGTGAACAATAGGTTTATTAAAGTCTATCCATTAATTACTCCAGAAAATGTCCTAGAGCAATTATTCATTCACCCCTTGAAGGTCTTAATTCCCATAATATTGAAGAAACTTCCAGCTCGTTTTTTATTTCCTCTTCTAAATCACAAAGTTTTAAAGCTTTTGATCAGAATTTCACTAATTATATTGAAAACTTCACTTTGTCGGTGATTAGTAATCAGGTTTCTGGAGTTTCCTTGACATTGTTCTTATTTCTTCTCCTTCTAAGGAGTATACCCTACCTTCCTCTCCATTTCTAAATTCCGATGGGGAATCAATGATTATTTTGGGTGGTGTGGACGATGAAGCATTGTTAGAAGACTCACAATTGCTGGAATTAAAACAGGAAGAAGATTTTGTGGAAGCCTCCTACGCTTTTGCCTTGAATAATATTTTTCAAGAGGAATGTATTGAGCACTCGGTTTCTCCTTTAGTTGGTAAGTCTCAAGATAAGGTTACAGAAGTAATTTCACCTTCAATCCCTTCTAAATTTACATCTTTCATTCAGAATTGTGGTATTCAATTGAAAAAGATTCCTTCTTCATCCCCTAAAATCATTTGTTAAGTGGAGCAACCTCCATTTGGGTTATACTTAAATTATTTTCATGTAATGCAAGAGGTCTTAGGAGTACTCCTAAAGGGTTACTTTACAGAAATTCCTTCAGAATCAGTGTCTGAATATGGTGCTTATTCAGGAAATTAAGTTAGCAGTTTTTTATTGCAGAAATTTTTATGGAGTTCTAGGGAGGTTTGTTGGGTTAATGTTGCCTTTATTGGTAGAGCAGGAGGACTTTTAATTTTGTGGGATGAAAGGAGCAAAAACATCTTTAGTCGGAATTAAGGTGTCTTTCATATTATTGTTTTGAACACACAATGTGGTGATTTTAATATTTCTAGATGGATACACGTGTTATGATATATGCTATTTTGTATATATGTACTTTATCTTTAGTCGGAATGAAAAGAGGCTAATGCTCAAGAATACAACTTCATAAAGGAGTGAAAAAACACCAAAAATAACAAAATGAGTACAAGATCAAAGACGCATTAAGAAAAAGACATTTTTCCAATTGGACAATCATTTTTGAAACTTTTCCACCATAGGATTCCAAAACACCTTAGGGGCCGTTTGGTACAAGGTTTTTGGAGATGGGAATGGGCAAGGGTTTCTAATACCCTTGTTTGTTTCAAGATTTCAAGGGTGGGCCCAGGAAATAACGCATTCCCGGGCATCATTTATGCCCATAAGCAAGGATTTTCTATTTTCCCATCTCTTCTTTTTTGATTTTTATATGCAATTTTATTTTGGTCAATTAATTAACTAATAGATACTAAATTAAAAATAATTTAATAAATTATTTAATTAGATACTTTTGTTTAAAACAAATACTTTTGTTTTTTAGGACTTTTAAACAAATACTTAGTCCAAGTTTATTAAAAGGATGTAATTACATATTTACTAAAATTATAATTAATTAGTTAATATTATCGAAAATATATTTAATTATTGAATTAAAATCATTTAAATGAATTTAGTATAAAAATTTATTTTTCAATAATTATAATTAATTACTTTTTTGGATTTCCTTACAATAAATAAATAATCATATTATTATTAAATATTTATCTAATTAATTTTTATGGATACAATATATTAAATTATTATAGTTAAAGATATTTATTTAAAAATTAATTAAATAATTTTAATTTGTTAAATTAACATAGTTTATCCCATTAAAATTATTTCATGATTATTATTTCATTAATTTTTATTAATAGTTTAAATTAATTTTGATTGTTTTATTGATTAATTTATTAAAGTTACATAAAGTTTACCTAATTAATTCTAAAAAATAAATAAAGACATAATTTGTTCTCATAAAATCCTGATGACATTCCCATGCACAACCAAACACAATTATCTTTGATTCCGAGCAATCTTATTCCCAGGCATCATGTATTCCTAGGCATCTATAAAAAATTAAACCAAACGGGCCCTTAAGATTTCCATCCAAGGGGAGTCTTAAATAAGTGGGAGGGAACCGACTACCTCACAACCCACCAATGCGGCCCAAGATGCTAACTTGGATGGAGAACAATTTAAACAAAAAATAGAGTTTTTCAATAAATACCCTCAAACTTTAAAAAGTTTCAAAAATACCCGTGAAGATCTCAAAATTGCTTTTAATGAGATGGGTTTTCTGCAGGAAGAACCTTTCTTCATGGAGTTTATTGTAAGTTCTTTGTGCAAGATTTTTCTTCAATTCAGCCTATTGAGGAATTTGTTGAGGAATTTTTAGAATTTTTTTTTTTGAAGGGAGTCATGCAGCCAATAGTTCTCCATAGGTTTTTATCTCTCCTTCAATTAATGTGATTTTGTTAAGGAATTTAATGAAGGGAGTCATGTAGCCAACAATTTTCAAAAGGAATTTCTCTCACTTTCAATTAAATGGTTAAGGAATTTAATGAAAGACATCTTGAACCATCAGTTTTCCAAAAGAATTTATCTCTCCTTCAATTAATGTCAATTCTTCTAAGGAAGGTGGGATTATGGGCATAAATGTCTCTTGACTAGAGGGTGGTTTCAAGGAAAAATTTATTAGCACGTTGCTTTCTCTTCAAGTTGTAACATAAATATTTTTTGAATGGGTGTCTTTTAAATTCTCCTCATGAACCACCAACATCCTTTATTACGTCATTTAGTGATGCTTTGTAGGCTCGTTCCAAGAGATGCCTTTTGAGGCAATTGAGACACCTTTTGGAGACTCCATTAAGATTCTCGAGTCTACTTAACCCCTTAGTTTTAAAGACGTTAAGAATTGTTTTATTGCAACCTACCATTTGTTCATCGAAGAAAAGCGTGGGTTCCTCATTTCTTCCACCACTTAAGCTTGATACCTTGAATCCAGACTTAGTGGAATGAAATGCTTCGCGTCTTTTGGTCTCCTCTGCCAAGCAAGCAACAAATCAAAAAATTTCATCAAATGTTAATTCTCGACCTCCTTTCTCTAGTTTTCATATTTCCCATGTTTTCCCTCCATTAGTAGTGAGTAGTGTGAACTCCTTACAACCTATGAAAAATAACATTGAAGATTCCTTTCGTGAATATCTGGCTTCTTTATTTTAGGGGTGTGACAAAGAGATCTCTCATCTTTCACCATTAGTGCCTAGCAAATTTGCCTCGTTTTCTGAAGTTTGTGGTCTTGAGTTACGTGAAATTTTTCCTTGAATTAAGATGGAATCCATTTTGGGGGTCTTTGTAAGTTTTTCGATTGGAGTTTTGCTTTTCATCGATTTTCTCATTCTTTGCCTTTGACCTCCTTTTTTTTCCATGGCTCTTTGGCGGTTTTCTTCAAGTTCTTGTTGGTCTTTGGTTTGGTCTTTAATGGACTGTCTTTGACTTTGTATGTGGCTTTGTATGTGTTTGTTTTAATGTTCGTTGGTTTTTTTTTCTTCGGTTTTTTATTCCTTTCTGGCCCCTATTGCTACATTTGGTTCTTATTTGTTCCCTAGTGGAGTTTGTATTCTTGAGCATTAGTCGTTTTTCATTAATTCAATTCCAAGTTTCATTTCTTATGATGTAGATTTGATGATATTTTTCTGCTTCAACAAAGGAAGAACAAATATTTTTTTGCAATCTAGATTTCAAGGTATGCAATATATTTTGTATATGATGTTAGGTTTTTTTTTTTTTAATTTGAGATATCGTATCTGATGTTAGTTTCTTTTTGCAAGTTATATACATTTGTTATACTAGTTGCATTTTGAAAATATTTAAAGGATTGTGAGTTTGTGAGTTCCAAAATTGGGACTAATGAGTTTTAAGATTGTGAGTTTGAGTTGATATGTGTATAGAGAAGCATCCTATGTTGGCTATGTCCAGCCAATGTTAGACCATTTAGGGTTTTAGAATGCTCTCTTTGGAGGCTAAGGTTTTTTCTCTAGGGTAAGGGTTTGTAGTTTGGGTCACCTTGTTTGAGTGGTCGTTTGTCACCACCACCTACCTAGGAAGGAACGCCACCGTCAGGAGAGTAGAAGCGTCGTCGCTGATTGTCGGAAAACACCGAGCATGAGTCACACGTGCCGCCGGAAAGTCTGCATCCACCACCACGCACCGGTGCGTGAGGGAGCGTGAGCCGCCCGTTTCCACTTCTGTCGCCTGGGTTTGTCTCGCCTCGTTGTTTCCGGCCAGCCTGTGTGATTAGATTTCGGAATATCACCTTTTTTGGTCTCATGTTGTGTAGGTTTCTTCGGTATCAAGCTGTTTTTTTTTGCAATTCAGTTCTGTTTTTTGTGGTTTATTGAGGTTTTTCAGCGGTTTTAAGCTACCAATGGGTGAGATGAACCTTTGGTCATATCTAATGGAGTTCCCCTTTCTTCAAAGTTCACAGAACATAAGCTAAATTGGCTCCAATTACTATGAATGGAGTCGTACAATTCGGTTTTATCAATGAAGTACTGAGATGGATGGCCATATCATTGAGGATCCGCCAGAGGATGACACAAAGAAGAAGGTTTGGCTTAGAGATGATGCTCGGTTGTACTTGGGAATAAAGAATTCTATAGAAAACGAGATAGTTGGTTTGTTTAATCATTGTGATTCGTTGAAATAACAACTAACATTCACAGAGTTTTTATACTCAGGTAAAGAGCAAGTTAACAGAATGTATGATGTTTCCATGGCCTTCTTTCATGCAGCTCAGAAAGGACAATTTGTGACGAATTACTTCATGCAGTTTAAAAAGACATGAGCAGAGCTTGGTACATTATTCCCATTTACCACTGATATAAAAGTTCAACAAGCTCAGCGAGAAAAGATGGCCGTCATGATATTTTTTAATGGACATCAACCTGAATTTGGGATGGCGAAAGCACAAATTCTCTCTGGTTCTGAAATTCCTACTTTGGAAGAAGTTTTCAGTAGAGTTCTCCGTATTGAAAGTCCTCAAATAAGTCCATTTGTCCCTCAATCTAACAGTGCTTTGATTAGTAGAAATAATGACTCTAAGGTTAATAGAGGAACGAAAAGACAGCAGAAGGAGAAAAATCTCTTAGCTGAAATTGAGTTTTTTTATGCAAAATTAGAATCTGAGGGGCTCTCCTCTTTTGAATGTGAAATTAGATCAGTAGCTAAAGGAGAATTGATGGAATTATATCTTAATGACGAGAGAAACTTGATTCAAAAGTGTAAATTGAAGTGGTTGAAGGCTGGGGATGAAAATTCTGGTTTCTTTTTCATCGTTTCTTGGCTGCAAAAAAGAGGAAACTTCTTATTAATGAATTGTGACAGTAATCCTCCCACCCCTTTTAGAGATATTGATGAGGAAATTCTTAGTTTCTTTTCCAAGTTATATCAAAAAAATTTGGAATTATGGTTGAATCAGAATCGAAGAATTTCCAGATTTGAATCATCTCGTCTTTTGGCCACTTTTTGGTGTTGTCAAAGTCGTTTGTAGGATTTTCACTTCAGATCATTTGCCTAAATTGGAACGCCTTTCTACATCCTAAATAATGTTTTTATTATTGCTTTATAGTTCCTTTTTATCTTGTGTCGTTCTTTGTTGCTCTTTGCTATTATTTATGTTCATTCACATGAGGAGTTTAGATCCTTGAGCATTAGTCACTTTTCATTTCATCCATGAAAAGTCTTGTTTCTTGTTCAAAAAAAATATATTATATCTAATAGGTCCTCTACATGTTAAAAATGTTTTTAAAATTAATTGATCTATTCGATATAAAATTGAATTTTATGTCTAATTGGACCATAAACTTTCAATTTTGTGTCTAGTAGATTCGTGAATTTTTAAATTGTTGAATAGGTCAAGAATCTATTAGACACAAAATCAAAAATAAAAAATAAAAAATAAAAATTAAAAGACTTATTCGACACAATTTAAAATTTAAGGACCTAGTGGATACTTTTTAAAGTTCAAGGACCTATTTGACACAATTGAAAGCTTAGGAACCTATTAGACACTTTCTAAAGTTTAGGAACTGAACTTGTAATTTAACAGTTCAGTTATAAGTTTAGTTCTTGAACTTTGTGTCAAATAGGTTCTTGAACTTTCAATTTAGTGTCTAATAAGTCCCTAAACTTTAAAAAGTATCCAATAGTTCCTTAAACTATCACTTTTATGTCCAATAGGTCCCTCAACTTTCAATTTTCTATCTAACAAGTCTTTGGCCTATTCGGCATTTTTTAAAATTCACAAGCCTATTGGATACAAAATTGGAAGTTTAGGGTCCTAATAAGCATAAAATTCAATTTTATACCTACTAGATAGGTTAATTTTAAATAATATCGAATATGCCAAGGACCTATTAGATACAAAATTACAAGTTCAGAGACCTATTAGACATTTCTAAAGTTCAAGGACCTATTAGACACGTTTTCAACACGTTTTGAAGTTTAGGGACTAAACTTGTAGTTTAACCTAATTTAACCGTGTATGTATATGTATATGTATATGTATATATTAGGGAAAAATACACTTTTAGTTCCTGAGGTTTGGGTTAGGTAACAGTTTGCTCCCTGAGTTTTCAAACTCAACAATTTAGCCCCCGGAGGTTTGGATTTCATTTCACTTTTGGTCCCTCCATCCAATTTTCTGTTAAACCCTAACAATTTGCTGACGTGACATTTATTTTAATTTTAAAAAAAAACATTTTTTACTTTTCTAAATAAAAACATATTAAAATAATAAAAATATTATTACTTTATCCTTTTTTTTAATTCTTTCTCCCTCCCTCTCTTATTCTTCTCCTTCTTCTTATTCTTCTACTCCTCTTTCTTCTCCAACTTCTTCAACTCCGATGATCGGACGCCGCACGGCGACATCGGCGATTTTTTTTTTTCCTTTTCTTCTCTCTTTTCTTTCATTTCTCTACCCTTTTTTTTAATAAAAAATAAGGAGAGCTCCTCCTCCCGTTACGCACCGACGACAGGAGGAGCGAAGGCCCCTCCTCCCTCTCCCTCTTTTTTATTTTTTTTAAAAAAAAGAAGCAAAGGTAGAGAAATGGAAGAAAAGAGAGAAAGAGAGAAAGAAGAGAGAGAAAAAAAAAAAACAAAAAAACAAAAAAAAAAAAAACAATCGCCAGCGGCTGCCGGCGGCATCCGGCCATCGGAGTTGAAGAAGAAGAAGTTGGAGAAGATAGAGAAGGAGAAGGAGAAGAATAAGTGAGAGAGGGAGACAATTAAAAAAAAGGATAAAATAATAATTATTTTAATATTTTAATATATTTATATTTAGAAAAATTAAAAATGACCCAACTGTTACCTAACCCAAACCTCAAGGACTAAAAGTGTATTTTTCCCTATATATATTAACAGATCAAAACTTTCCAAAATTTGAAAATATTAAAGTGATAAAACATGCATCCTTCATATATATAAAAAAACTGCAAAATTTCCAAAAATAAAAGGAGAGAAACAAACTCGAGAAATCCATTAGATTAAGAAACCTAAAAATTAACCTGCATCTGTGTCTAACAAAGCATAGGAAAGCAAAAAAAAAATAATAATAAATAAAAAGACTCCTAGCACGACATAATTGCTTGGGCTACCTCCCACACTATGACATTAGCAGCAGTTGCAATTCTTGGGCAGTGCTCAGCGCATTCCTTCCTGATGGGGCTGGTAATAGCCAAACCATACGTCTCACCCTTGGGATTGACAATAACAGCAGAACTATATTTGAAATACAGGCAGACACCATCCTTAAGAAGAAACCTATGAAAGCTCTTTCTTCCTTTTCTTCTAACGTTAATCCACCATTAGACACTCGAATGAAAAAATTCTCGTTTTCCGGGCAACAAAGACTTAAATCCATAATTTTTTTATGAATGAAAAGATAATTATCAGAGAAGAACTTGAGCACGTGCTTGAATTGAAATAATCTTTGAATCTTCAAGACCTAACACAAAATGAAAAGAAAAAAAAAGGAGAGAGAAGAATGATTTCTATCCTCCTACAACTACGACTTTGACTTTCCAGATAAAAGAAAATACTTATTGAAGCATGGAGACACCTTAATTGAAGAAAAAAATTCCCATCTCGTAATGTATAAGAGTTTCAACAAAACCTACCTTACGTAATGCATGAACACATACTGAAACTAGGAAGCAACAAAATTGGTATATTAAGAGTTTACAACACTAAGGAGAGAGAATTGGATGGGAAGCTCAAACCTCAACAAATATTCCCTAGACTTTATCATCTTTCCAACAGAAAAGATGCTCCCATCGACGATTTTTGGTGTCAACAGTCTCAATCTTGGTCTTTTTATCCAAGAAGGCCATTTCTGGAGATTGAAATCGAGGATTGGGCCTCCCTTCTCTCTTTATTGCAGCCGATGATCAACCAAGATAGAGGAGATTCGTGGTTATGGGCTCTTGACTCTAATGGGAACTTCTCCACCAACTCCCTCTCGAAGCAACTTTGCGTTTCTAGCCCCAATGATTTATCAGTATTTTATAAGCTTATATGGGCTGGTCATTATCCTAAGAAGGTGAAATTCTTCCTATGGGAGGTTAGCCACTCATGCATCAACACTCAAGACAAGCTCCAACGTAGATTTCCTTGGCTGGCGATTACTCCATCTTGCTGCCCGATGTGCTATGGAGATGCAGAATCCGTGATACACATTTTCAGCAACTGTCCTTTTGCTTCTTCTTATTGGAGCTTCCTTCAAGCAACTTTTGGATGGTCCTTCCCTAGACCGGGTGATATTCTCTCTCTCTTATCTCTTCTTCTTATGAGCCACCCCTTTAAGAATGAAAAGAAGACCCTTTGGCTTTGTCATGTTCAAGCGTTTTTTTGGAGCCTCTAGTTGGAGCGTAATGGTCGTATCTTCTCCGATAAAAAGAAAGACATTGGCCATTTTATTGAATCTTCTTCATTATTAGCTATCTCTTGGAGTAAATTATCTTCTCCTTTTTGTGATTATAGTCTTTCTACCCTCTTTAATCAATGGAGGTGTCTTTTGTAATTATATCCGGTAAGCTTCTTTTGTATCCCATTTCATATTATCAATGAATGGTCTTTGTTTCCTATAAAAAAAACAAGAGTTTACAACACTGAAAACTCACCAGAATATCAAAATCCATCTCCTTGGGCGACTTTTCATCAGTTATTGGGACACGTTCATAGTCTACATGGACTCGTTCCACTTGTAATTCTTCATATACCTACGTCAAAAGAAACATTTTGGCTGATTTGAATGTAGATATTTTGATAAAGAAAACACTAAATTTAAAGCTGAGTTTTAATGTGTTAGAACATTAGAAACAGTGAGAATATTAGCAGGGGCACATTTGCATGCTTAGAAATTGGTTTGTGTTTGATTACAAATAGGAGTCAGAAGGTTGGCGTAGGCAATTTCTAGAAATAGTTTGTGGGAGAGTCCAAGCCTCTCGAAGTGTTTGGGATAGTTTAATTTCCCCACTTAATATCAATACAAATTTTTGTTACTTTCCATAAACTGCCTACCCAAAAATTCCAACTCCCTCTATTTATAACTATGAACACAAGTCAATTTAAGTAATTATAAACACGCGACGTCCAGATTCCTAATAATATTCCCACTATTTCCCTCCTGATGCTCCAACACAATATTGATACCTCTAGAGGCGATTTGATGGAATCATGAGACACCAGTTCCCATTGGTCTACCATTTGACCATCAGGCATTTCATCGGTCACAAGGATCTTATTCCCACATCTGCTAAGTCAGATTTGAAAATAAAATTTGCCATCAAATAAAACAAGAGTAAAATAAAAGATAGCACATTAATTTTTTAAAGAAAGAAGCAATCAATTACTTAATATCAAATACACAATAGAAAAAAAATAATAATAAATAAAATAAATAAAATACACAATAGAACCTTGGAAGCTTTTGTCTATAGTTTGTTTTTCTAAAAAAAATTATATGGCTATAGCATTTTGATTGTCGAGTTGGATTTAATATTTTAAGTAGGCAGCTATAGGTTTGAACCCATACCCTAAAGTCTCTTTACTAGTTTTGCATGCCCTGGTACCTTTACACATTTTTCTTAGATAAAATACCTTGAAGCTTCTATTAAGATGTCTTCTTTCAATCGAGCTTCCATTTGTTCAACCCTAGCCCTGTCGATTCCCTAGTTCAAATTCAAACACAAACACATTAAATCTAGTTATATTTTCCAATATGAACTTTACCCTTCGATATAGCATATAAGAGCAATTAAATGTTAAATACCCCCAAATCCTTATAATATAGATCGAACATTCAATCACTAAAATGTTCTTTTTATTATTAATAAATCAACTTTCATTGAGAAAAAAGTGAAAGAATATAAGGGCATACAAAAAACAAATTCACAAAAGGAGTCCAATTAAAGGAAAGGACTCCAATCAAGCAAAATAAGATCTAACAAGTAACTACAAAATAACTTCATTACCAACGCTCAAAGGGATACATGGAACCTCGTAAGGGACAAATTACACAAGCCACTTTCCATCCCTCTAAGCACTATTATATCATTCCCACAAAGACTCCATAACAATGCATATACCCCAGCTTGCCACAAGAACCTCCTCATCTCACAAAATGACGAATGGATGAGGAACTCCTCGATCATCTCCATGTAATCAGAATGGTTCATCACCTGAAAACCAAACGAATCAAAGAAACGGCACCAAACAGAATGGGAAAAGTCACAACTTCAAAGAATACGATCCAATCTTCCCCGCCTTCTGACAAAGAAGGCAACAAAACGGGTCAACCAAAGTAGACATCTCTCTCGAAAACCTATCGATAGTATTAATTATATCATGGATAACTTGCCAAATAAACAACTTAATCTTCCTCAGAATTTTCACCTATCACAAAAGAGAGAAAATAGACCCACCATAAGGATCGGGATTCAACAACCAACAGAAGAAAGAGTTACATGAGAACCCCGACTAGGGCTCTAATACCAGATATCTCTCCTCCCCAATCTGAACTCGAACTCCTCGATCAAAGAAAAAAAGTCATAACATCCATTGTTTCTCTATCAGAGAAATGATGATGGAACCCAAACAAAAACGAGAGAGAACTTCCATAATGGAACAAGATGTCAACGACCAACCGATTTCTCATGGAAGACAAATGGAAAAGATAGTGAAACGTAAAGCAAAGAGGTCTATCCCCCACCCACTTATTCTCTCAAAAATAAGTATCTTTCTCATCCCCGACAACATAATGAACAAGGCCAAAAAAGGTGGGGAGCTCAAGGGCAATATCTTTCCAAGGATTTCTTAATGTGTCATTAACCCCACTTGACAACCATTCGAAAGGATGAGGCAATATTTACTCACAAGAATCCTATACCATTTAGCTAACAGGACTTTGTTACGAGCCCTAAGATTCCCAATTTTCAAACCCTTAAAGCAAACCGACTTCCTCACCACCTCCCAACTCACAAGTTGAGCACATCTTCCATCCTTGCCCTATTCCCACAGAAAATCACTCATCAACTTCTCTAGATTCTTATCACCGCACTTGAACTCGAAACATTGGGATCCCACTCAGCACCAAGCCAGCGAATAAGGGTCAACCAACTCCTTTTAGAGAAAAAGCTTTGTTTCTATGAAACCAACCTTTTTCTTATCTTATCCACCACGAGGCCCTGAAGAGAAAGATTCCTAGGGTGTGACCTAGGAGAAGGACTAAATAGGAAACCAAGAAGTCACCAATATCACACCCCACCAAGATAGCCAGCCTACCCAACACCTAACACTTACTTCTATTGATCTTCAGCTTAGACATCATTTCAAAGAATGCTAACATATGGTTCAACATAAGAAAAGACTCCTCTTTGCCCGAACAGAAGAAAAGAGTCATCAGCAAACGGGAGATGAGACAAAGAAACTCTCTCCTCATCAACCTCAAAATCTTCAATGATACCTCTCTCCACCCTTTTGAAATCATCCTACTATAAACGCCCACCACATGGAGGAAGAGAAAAGGCGATAGAGGTTTATTTTGCCTAAGGCCACAAAAGCAAGGATCCTGCCCTTTAGACAACCATTAATGAGGATCGAATACTTCGTTGGTCAAATACAACTCCAAACCCATGACCTCCATCGGTATCCAAAACCCTTCTTAGCCAGGATCCTATCCAGGAAGTGCCAATCCATCTAATCATACACCTTCTTAAAATCAATCTTAAAGATGACAACCTCCCTCTTTCTATTTCTATAATCCTCTATAGACTTGTTAGCAATGAAAGCTTGATCGAGGATTTATCAACTTGAAATGAAAGCCCCCTAAGCCTTACAAATCATCAAGGGGAGAACCCTTTTCAGTCTGTTAGCTAAAACTTTCGCAATGATCTTATAAACACTTGTAACAAGACTGATAGGTCTGAAATCCTTGAGTCTTACCACCTTATCCTTCTTGGGGATAAGACACACAAAGGTATCATTCAGAGAACTGCCCGGAATACCCCTTTCATAGAGCTCCCTAAGACAGAAATTAAGATAGAAGAATAAAAGCATCCCAATTAAGGCAGATATCTTGAATAGAATAGCTTGAAAAGAGCTTGAACAATGAACACCAAGACGAAACTTTGAGGCGAGCATAATCGAAACGATCCTTCCAAAGGAGAGATACAACATGGAAAACCCTCTGAATCCTTTCAAACCAAATCTCCGAAAAAACCCGAATCTCTGTAAATACAGCTTTTACTACAATCGACCACAACAACTTAGAAGCAAGCTTAAGGGATGGACCAATTAATAACTGCAACACGATTCCTATGAATGACTGATCATGAACCCACTGAAGCTTGAAAGATGACATAATCTTACCCCAACACTGATTTCTCAAGGGACCAAATGTCGGAGACTAAAATTTCAGACACTATAAAACCATTTAAGCTCTCCAAAAGCGGCTGGAAATCAATAAAATCTTCCTCGTTGAGAAGTTGACGGAAAGAGATATACCATAAAAAGGTTGCACCATCCCAATGATCCTTTCTCCTAGCTTGAATATAGCCCATCTCTCTACTTGCTTCCATAGAAGTCTCCACCAAAACTTCATTGGATCAGAGAAAAAATAAGATAGAAGAAGAATTCTGGCCATAGAAATCTCCTTTCTTTGAAATCATATGGACCATACACATTAGATACCTAGCATATATTCTTACAAAGTGTTATGCCTTTAACTTGAAATAACCTCCCTTTATGAATTCCAGCACTGAAAGTTTACTGTCAACCCACAAAATGAGAAGCCATCCTGAATTTCCATAAGCTTCCACAAAAGACCTTGGACTCCATATAAATTTAATGAATATCAGAACAATATTCGACCATCTGGATTCTTGAATGAAGACTAAATCAGGACAAATATTTGAAGGTATTACTTCAGTATCACCCTTTTGGATTTATCACTGAGACCCCAAGCATCCCACAAAACAATCTTCATAACTGATTTGAGAAAGAATCAAGCTAAAACTTTAGGAGATTGAGGAGAAATCTTTTGCAATTGAAATCCACATATTTCAACTCAGGGACAATGCCTATCACATTGAGCTTCTAGATGACTTACGCATCAACCCTATCTTTAATGTGGCGGATATCTTTGAATATGTTGCTCCTGATTCATTCACTTTGGCAACTTGAATTTTGTTTGTAACTCGAGGACGAGTTTTCTTTGAAGGAGAGGGCAATCTGATGTAGGCTTTTTAATAAAAGTCTTGGGTTATTCTTTTATTTCTGTTTGTTGGATCATTATTTTTGTAATTTAGTTAGTTAGTTAGTTAGTTATCTTGGATTCTTGGCTATAAGTTGTATAAATATTCAGCCTTGTATTATTCAAAAGGAATTCAATTGTGAAGTTTATTTTTCATTCTTTGGTTTGCACCATCTAGGCCATAGATGTTCGAGAAAAAAGAGAGAATCTCCTCCTCCACCTCCTTCTCTCCCTTCACCGTCTCACCCCTATCATTCTCCAAGGGATCGATGAAAATCTTACTCCTACCATACAACCAATGGTGAAAAAAACTCAAATTACAATCTCCTTAGCCCAATTCACTTTAGCCTTTTGCCTCTGGTTGCTGGTTGTTTTCCTAACCACCTTTGCAAGCTCTGCTTTTAAACTGAGTTACTCAGAATAAGAGGCCAGTGATTCGACATCACCCTAGGACCCAAAACCTTTCCAACACTCCCGAAAGCATCCCCTTGGACAATAAAAATCGATCAATCCTGTTTCGCACACAAATAATGGCCCAAGAAAACTTCTCTTTCACCAAAGGGAGATCCATCAGGCTACAACTCACAATGAAATCATTAAACAATCTCATAGATCTTGTCACCTTATCACCCAAGGATTTCTCTAAAGGAGAACAAATCACATTAAAATCCTCAACCACGTACTAGTAGAGCCACAAAAGCCACAAACGTCACCCAACTCATCCCAAAAAGGCTTACTTCCTTTCGGCCTAGGGGGCCATAAACGCTCGACACCCGCCTAACTTCATTGTCTTTGGAACAAAAAGAAATGAACGCGAATAAAAGACCTTAACCACCTCCACCGAAGTCACCAAACCGTTATCCCACTAACTAGAACACCCCCAAAGCTCCCACAGACTCTAAACCCTCCCAATCCACATTACCGTTACCCCCATAGACTTCTCAACAATTGTAAATTGTGTTCCCTAACATCCCAAGACATAACTTTCATCATGAAACCAAAGGCTCCAGCTTCCATGAACTCTTTCTTGCTATACATAACTTTCAATCACTAAAATGTTATACCCACAAACTTGCTATACATCAAATAGAACCAAAATTGATGCCTAAAATTATAAATCAGAAAACAGCATAATAGAAATATGTAAAAAAAATGGGATTAAAATCAGAATAACGATGAACATAGCCAACAAACCAAAATATTAGGATATTCCCTTTTTCTCTATACTACACTGCCAGGTATTATGCAACCTCTCTCATCTACAACCCAATGAAAAACATAAAAATTGCACTTGTGTACTAATAAGTAGAAAAAAGTGAGAATTTTATGGTCTAAATTTTTACATCTTTCAGTTAGAGAGTGATATACATAATGTGATACATAAATGATTTGACTACTAAAAGAGTAACCACTAAAACAATCCTAAGAAAATTACTAAACCCAACAGGAAATATGTGTTCCCATTTTAATCTTTTATTTTTTTTATTTTTTTTTTTAAAGGAAACAAACTTTTCATTGAAGAAATGAAAAGAGACTAATGCTCAAAATACAATGAAACAAGAAACGAAAATACAGCCAATCAAAGGAAACAACATAATAATGACAAATACAGCCAATAAGAGACTACAAATGGCTAAGAAACAATTGCAAAAAAATCCAAAACGGAAGAACAAACAAGACTTAGGCTGGATATCCTGAACAAACAAGACTTAAGACAAATATCCTGAATAGAGAAGGACGAAAAGAGCTTGGACAACGAGCTCCATGACGAGGCTTTGAGGCGAGCTGAGTTGAAACGATCCAACCAAGGAAGAGAAGTGTCCTGAAAAACTCTCTGATTTCTTTCAAACCAAATTTCTGATAAAATAGCTTTAACACCATTCAACCATAATAATTTAGGAGTCGGCTGAATAACTGGACAACCTAAAAGTTGTAGCACATTTTCTTTAAAAGACTGATCGAAAACCCAATGAAGCTTGAAAATGGACATAAACTTCCCCCAACAATGGCGAGAAAAAACACAATCAAAGAAAAGGTGCTGCAAGGATTCACTGGCACTTGAACATAAAGGGCAAATGGAAGGAGATAAAACATGAGACAGAAGCCGCCTTTGAAGAACCTCCGAGCTGTTTAAAGAACCAAAGATCATGATCCAACAAAGAATGTTAATACGCTTTGGACATTTAGACTTCCAAAGAGCTTTAAACACATCCTTGTGCATATCTGAAGAAGCAGCCAAATGATTGTAGAGAGATTTAACCGTGAACAAACCCGATCTCTCTAAAGACCAAATGCAGGAATCTGAAAGATCTGAAATTCTGGCATCATTTAAAATGCCCATGAGCTGTTGAAACTCAAGAAATTCTTCCTCTTTAAGAAGCTGACGGAAAGAAATACTCCATGAAAAAGTCTCCCATCCCAAATTTAATCTTTTATACAAAGCACACAGCAGGAGAAAAAACTACACAACCACTCCTAAGAATATAAAACGAGTAATAATAACCTGAAAACTAGGAATTAGAAAAATACAGCAAAATGTGAGATAATGAATCTCCAAAAACAAGAATATTCTCTTGGATACAACGTATAGAAGAACATAATTTTTAAACACTTTGACTTGCACACTAAATAAGTAGCCCCTCCCATTGATAATGGTAAATTGCACAGACTTGAGAGTTAAGAATCAAGGAGAAAACATATGCAAGTATTTTTAGAGGTAACGTTTCTCAATAACTTGCCGTGTATTCTAGGTTGGAGAAAGGTCTTTCCACATCCCGCAAAACAAATGGACGTCCATTGATATATACCACCTAATCCAATACAGAAAAATGAATAAACAAAATCAAAACCCATTCTAAGTTACGTGAATTGTTTAACTGATGAAACTAAAAATAAAAAATAACAAATGCAAATGTATTAGTATTTGTAAGGGTACTTTTTCGAAAATAATGATTTCGGACTATTGACACTATATGCTTGATGGCCAAAATTCAAATATACAATCTCCAGAGTAAATTTAACAAACATGTTATTATTAAAGGTCAAAAGAACATAATATCATAACTATAATGACTATATTCCTGAGTTAGGGTCAATCTTATGTAGGAAACCTCTAGCTTTCGAATAACGCTGTAGCTAGTTTTGTTTAAATAGTTTTGAGTAAAGTAGAGATGATTTATTTTTAATTATCTTTTAAATAATATTAGAAAAATCACTGGATAGGAAAATAAGTACTTTAAGCCGTGTACTTAACCTTGAAAATCTTTTTATTCCTTATGATTCAAGTGGAAAATAGAGTTCACATTTTGTTACATAAGATAATAACTTATATAATGAGTAACTTACGGGTGGATAGACTATAAGCAGATAAGAATAGGTTCTTCTGGGAGTCTAAAGTATATGTAAGTGTTTTGTGTGACACAAGTTCATCTAAATAAATAGCAATAACATTTCAGCTAAGTTTGGGATTGTTGTAGTTGCTAAAACAATTGTGTTGATATTTAATTTCAAAAGTTTTATAAGATAATTATGTAAAATTTAATATAATTTAGATTACAGAAATATATTCCTATTTATTATAAATTATTTGAAAAGAAGTTATAAAAAAATTTGTTAGAAAAGTGTGTGAAAAAAATCTTATTTCAACAATTTAAATACAGAAAAGATGAACAATTCTGAGGAAAGTGACCCTCTCCCACTCTCGCACCCATCCTGACACCGTCACCCCTCACCCCTCCATCCTAAGCCATGAACAAACCCCAACCTTCCCCTACCACCCACCGCCGAACTGCCTTTGATATCCTCCATGGTGATACCCCCACCCCTGAAGAAGGGATTTGTCACCATTGATAGGAAGAAATATTCAATTGAGGTCACGAGCGATCCAGCTTTTTTCATTACCTTGAAATGGGAAACCTTGCATTAGCTAGTAGTTACCTTCAAATCCCTTCAGTTTGTCACATTAACACAAAAATTCTTTAAAGAACGTTTTGCTGAACAAACCATTTGGGTTGAAAAGAATACAAACAAGGAGAACACTAGCTAAGGTTGCTCTTCTACATAGTAATGGGGCCTTAACAAGCTTTTCACTCCCGTGGACAGTGAAAGAAAGAAATGGGAGGTTTTTTTTTATAAGAAACAGACAGAATACATTCAAAAGAAAAAAGAGAAAGGACAACCTAGAGGGGGAGAGAGAACCCCCACCCAAAGAACTACTTACCAAATGCCTTCCAATCATTAAAAACAATAGAGAACAGATAGTTACAAAAGAAATTGCTAAAGCTGTGACACCACCACAAGCATTAAGTTGTACACTATCCCAAAAAAATACAAAAGAAGAAGGCTTACTTTCGAAAATCCTTCCAACCACTCATGACACAACTGTTTCCAAAGAAAGAATGCTCTTGATTTTTTCCATTCCAAGTCTCATTAGTATTGATGTAGGGAGGATTATTGCTAGGGAGATTGCCTCTTGTGCGCAACAGAAATCGGGAAAGTTATTCTTTCAGAATCTAATAACGGCTCTATGCATCAAGGCTAATGTGCAATTGACGGAGGAAGACAAGTGGTGATGGATAAAGGCATCTTAGATTCAGCAACTATAACTCACCTCATGGGTGATGAAAAGGGTAGAAAAAGCTCCACGGTTGCTACGGGATTGAAGAGCTCCTCAAACAACAAAAAGAAATATTGCATCAAGTGCAATATCAAGGGGTGCAGCAGCGGCTATATTGGGAATACGCTCTCAAGCGAGATGAGATGG
Source organism: Luffa acutangula (assembly GCA_036850905.1). Taxonomy (NCBI): domain Eukaryota; kingdom Viridiplantae; phylum Streptophyta; class Magnoliopsida; order Cucurbitales; family Cucurbitaceae; genus Luffa; species Luffa acutangula. The sequence goes on from CM072098.1 coordinate 552,709, forward strand.
TGGAGAAAGCCTTTAATTCTGACCCCGAGGAAGTGCTTCCACCTTTCCCTCCATTCCCCGAAGGAGTGCTTAATCCATGGTGCCCGCCCTCGTCCGATGATGATGATGATGAAGATGGAGCTGAAGAAGAAGATTGAGAGAGGGGAGTTTGCTGTTTCTGTGCTTCTGATGATGTTTGTTGCTGTTTTTAATTGAAGTTGCTGTTGGTCTTAAATTTTTCTGCTTTGGTTTGGGTGATGTTTGTTTTATTTCAGTTATCTTTAATGTTATGTATGAAAGAATGAAGAAAAAAAAAAAAATTGCTGGGTGTTTGTATGGAAATCTAATGTAATGTTAAGCTTTTATTTCCATGGCCAATTTCTTTCATGCGTAATGTCTGAATCTTGATTTTAGTATTGGGGCTGCTTAATAATGAGTTGTAATGCTGATTTTTTTTTAATATTTTCTGAATCTTGTTTGAGTTGTTGCTTGCCCATTAATTACACCTTTTTTTTTAGTACATCAACATTTGGGGGTGGGGGGATTTGAACCTCTGACCTTTTAGTCGAGAGTACATGCCAATTACCGTTGATTGCCCATTAATTACACCTTGCAGGAATGCTCTAAAAGATTGGACAAATTTTTGCTCTGAGTTAGATAATTCTGATTGCAAGTGAGTGGCAGCCAGCTACTTCATGCATGCATTGAATAATTTAGAATTCTAGAAATCTATATACTTAAGCCTTGGCATGAAGCTTTAGTCTTAATCTTGTGTGAGATGGCCTTCTGTTGGTGCATAGCTGTACTTCTGTTCGAATGCCCCTTGCTCATTGCTGCAGCATTTCTATACTTGGTTTAAGAGAATCAAAAATTATGTTTTAATTTCCAATAGTAGCGTTATGTCTTTTGATCCTTAGCATCTTAGCCTATTTGCTTAGTTAGATTATGTTATTGTGCTTTAAGTCCTTAGGTAGATAGGAAGCTTCCTAATCTTCCTCCTTAGCTTAGCTCAAATCTTAGGAAAGCTTGTTCCTAGTCCTTTGCCCAAAAACTTATAATCTTCCTAAGCAGTAGACCTTAGCTTCTCTTAAAAAAAATAAGTTTGGGGTCCTTGCCCTGCTTTCTCATTCATTGGGGACAATGAATAGATTAAGTTTGGGGGTGAGGTAACCCTTGCAAAAAAAACATCTTAGAAAGCATTCCTCCTTGTCTTAGTTTTGCCTAAAATGTACTCCTCTCCCTTTTTGGAAGTTATCCGTTTCTTTTTTAGTTTGCCTAGTAACCACGGGGATTTATGATACACATAGTTTGCCCCTACGTCAAAAAGCAGCTCAAGGAAAGTGAAAATTTTCTATTAAAAAAAAAAAAAAAAAGAGAGAGAGAGAGAGATCAAAATGAGTTGAATAAAAGGATGAGTGCTAGCTTGAAGGTTGCAATTTTCCCAGGGCTTAGGTGAGCTTCACCAAAAACTGTTGCAAGGAAATAGTTGCTAGAAAGCTATCTTAGGTAATCTTAAGGGAAATGAATGCAGTTCTCGTTCGGTGATAAGCTTAGAGGGTCGGAGGCAAGGGTGAGCTTCACCAAAAAGTGTCACCATTCCTTCGCCAAAAAACTATGACCTACGAGACTTTCCAAGATGGTAAAATCAAAAAGAGAATAAAAGTTGAAGGGAAGTTTTAGGTTGAGCTTGGAGGTTTAAAAGTTGGGCATTAGGATTGTAGGATTGCTTAGCAAGCTTTAGGATTAAAATTTGAGCTAAGTAAGTTAGAAGGTTAGTAGCTTGCTTGATATCAATAGGTTGGCACAATCGGATATGACGGCTTGTCAAGATAGGCTAAGAGTGTGGACCAAAAACAGAACGTTGAACTTTTTAGAATTGCCAAGTATTGAGGCTAAATTATTTTAAAGGTTCTGAATTCTTTTGGAGTTGTGAGCATATTTTAAAGGTTCTGAATTCTTTTGGAGTTGTGAGCATTCGGGGGGTAGCAAAAAGTAGTTGTGTGGCAAACATGAAGGCTCTATTGTAGGCTATATTGTGGTATAGTTGGCTGAGATTTAAGTTTAAAAGAGTTTTTAGCAGCTAAGTTTGGGGGTTGATAACTCTTGGAAACAAGAGTTATTGACCATGATTTTAGGCTTAAAGACTTAGATTTATTTAGAGTAATTGTTATTTGTGATAAATTTTGTTGAATTTATTTCTCAAAAAAAAAAAAAAAAAAATTTGTTGAATTTGAAGGCATCTGATGAGAATTTTAATTGAGGGTTATGGTTGGAAATTTTTGTGTAAATTGATTAATTAATCTGACCTGGAGCTTTAATTTGCACAGAAAATGCTATATCATTTGAGCTGGCAGAGGACAGCAGGGAAGCTGAAATTTGTTGGTTGTTGGAGATGGTTTCCACGTGGAGGACTTCATTAATTGATGTGGCATTCCTAGCTGCTGATTTAAGCTCTTCCCAACCCTTAGAAGGAATTCCATGTGGGCAAGGCTTGTCTAATCAGCCCTGAAAGCCACGACTGTGGCAGGGTATATAAAGGAATTGAGTCCAAATTTGGAAAGGAGGCTGGAAAAAGGAGGAAGAACAGATTGGGAGCTGCGATCAGACAAAAATAAAGGAGAATTAGAGGAAAAGCAACCATGGAGACACTATTCAGCTTGGGAAAGTTGGATTCTATCTTGGGAGCTTCTTCTTTAGTCATTTCCTATTATCTTCTCTCTTCTCATTGGTGTTAGTTGTGTTAGAAGCTGAGAACATGTTGTGTATGGGAATTTTCTGCTATACTGAACTTGTTTTACCTTTGAACATGAGCTAATCCTCTTTGGGTGAGGATTAGGGGTTTTTATATTGTGACAGGTGTTTGACTGTAGTTGAACCTTGCGAATTTCATCTTAAAGTAAAGTGTGCTTCAATTCTTATTGCTAGATTTTTGTTTGGCCAGCCATTATCTAGTATCTTTGTCATTAATTCGGAAGAATGATTGATAGCCGAATGCTTTACTTTACGTTACTCAATAAGAGTAGTGATCCACTAGTGGGTAGTTAGGGAATGAATACCCACCTAATGCACAAATTAGAATTAGCTTAAATGGAGGTGTTAAATGGGAATTTAATAACCTTAATCTATGGAGAATTGGAAAATTCCCGTGATCAGTTTGAGTGAGATGAATTTAGCACAGGTTTAGCTACAGCAATCGCTTGAAGCAGTATAGAATCCCTAATCCGAGCCTCTCTTTTTCCTTGCACCAACCGTCGTTAATTACCTTTTGTTACTTTTAAATTCTCTAAAGGTTGTTTTCTTTTGTGCAATTTAGTTAGTGAATGATATTTTGCCCTTGGTTACTTCGAATTTCATTGAAAATTAAGCTTAGAACTAGAGATTTCATTGCATCAATCCCTGTGGAAACGATATAAAAATACTTATCACTTGCTGCTGATCGTGTGCACTTGCACATGTGTTTGTGAGTTTTTATTGCGTATTTAGAACCACTTTGCACAAGACAACACCCCACTGTGGAATTTGGAGGAAGAAGGTTTGTCATGGTTGACTGATGAGGTCAAATTAGCAATTTCCTTGACCCATTTGTTCTGTTTTCTCACTTCTTTCACATGTTTGGCCACCTTAGCTGGGAGAGGGAGAATCCCAAGTCCCATAGATTTTAGCCAAGGAACCACCGTTTGCAGATAGACTGAGGGGTGAGTAGAGGGATCGAAGAGATAGGCATAATCTTTCCCTCGATTGTTGAGACCTATGTAATAATCTTCTATGTAGGTCGGATTCTCGAAGGTAATTCTGTTGTCATCGGCTTGTTGACCCATGGCAATCTGAAGAGGGATGGGGTCAATGATTGATGGTTCTATATTGGTTGGGGGGATAGGTGTGGAAGGAGATGGGGAGGAAGGATAAGGACTGGAGAAATCATCCTCAGAGTCAAAGACAAGGTTTGGAGGATTCGAGGAATGCTTAGTGCCTGCAATAAAGAAGGTTATTTCCTTAGAGATGTTGACAACAATCTTGGGGCTATGATGTAGAAGAGTTGGTTCAGGAAGAGAAAGGGTGGATGGATCTGGGGACGGGTTTAGAGGGGGGAGAGGGATATTGAATAAAGTGGCTTGTTCGATTTCTGATGGGTGGGCCAAAGATGGGCTTAAGGCAGGGTTCAAAGTTGATGTTGACTCAACAATGGTTGGTTGGGGCAAAGGAGGTGGGGCCATTATCAAAGAGGGCTTTGTGTTGGGCCTATCTGGTTGGGGAGAAATGGGTTGTTTTGTGTGGTCCAATACATGTGTACCTGTTTGCGTAAAGCTATCAGTTGTTCTACAAGAACGATCAAGTATAGGACAGGATTGTACAGGTTGTGGCAGGTTACAAACGGCCATGGGTCAGATTGGGGGTACGGCCCAAGAATTCCCGCCACTTATTTAGCTTTTTTTTGTAATTCAAAAATCTTATCGAAGAGTTGTCGGCGGCAAAGTTCCATGGATACCTGAAATGAAGCTGATGTGGTGTTCTATGATGAAAAACAGATCAATGGTAACCATTATTGGTTCCCTTGATGTCGTCGGGAGCCAAATTTCTGCTAGAATGAGGTCAGTTTTATTTTCCTTCACCTCAATGGATGCTTCCATGAGGTCTATTCAGGATAAAGTCTTGTTGGTGGTCTCAAAATATCCTCCGCAAGAGTCTCCAATGTATCCAAGGCTTTCCTCATTCCATTTATCAAGAGGGAGGTTTTAAATCTTTATCCAGCCACCATAAGATGGGATCACCCGGTCTTCTATGCTATCAACGTTATTCCATTGCTTGAATTTGAGAGAGAATTCACCCACCCTATACCATCTGTTTACCCTATAGTGGGTAGTGGGTAGATGATTTATTTTCATTTTCACATGTTAGCAAAGCTCTATCGGCTGAGAAGTGGTTGATGAAACAGAAATCATCAATGAGTTATTGGATAGCTCTCACGATTTTGTACCAATCATCTTGGAAGCAGCGTCTATAAATGACAATGGAGGTATGTGGTGGTGGGTCCTCTTGAAAAAATTTTTGATGTTTGGTCGCTTGGGTCGGGGTTGTGGGTAATGACGTGGTTATTGGAGGGTCAAATCTAATGGGTTTTTTACCTTTGACAAGAATATTTTTGTAGGAAGCTCCAAATGACCATTTGGTGGGGGCTTGGGCGGTTGGTGGATGGGTTTTAATGGGGTTATTCAAAGCCGTAGGTGGAGAGCAGTTTAAGAGCAGTTTAAGAGGGTATAAATGGACTACCATCCATTTCTGTTTTCACCGACTGTTATGATAATTTTGTTGATGCTTCCATTGTTTTCAATCTTGGCAATTTCGGCTAAGGTTCCTTTGTGATTATTAGTCTTCTCCACCCAAAGTGTTTGGTCATCAATTCTTGTCTCTATGAAGAATTTATGGTTGATCGGTGAGGAGATGAGGGTGGAGAAACTTTTGGAGATCCAGTGGAGGGAAGCCCAATGGAGGGAGATAAAGAAAGATCTATCTTTGGTGATTTCTATAAGCTACACACGGCTGCCTCTATATCGTTGGTCTATGTCGATGGAGTATTTTTTCCTTTCAACAATGATCGATCGGGGGAACTTGGAACTCATGGTCAAATGGTGTTTGGTGGTAGGGTAAAGACATGGTGGAGGGATTGGGATGGTTCGTTCAATGGTGGCCGACGGAGGGTGGATTGGGGAGCGAGAGGGGGGAGAGACGAGAGAGGAGAGAGCATCTTGACTTTTTTTTTTATAGTGGTTAACTTCCAAGAGTTCAACAAAACTATCGTAACATGGTAGGCACTACCATTCCAGAAAAAGTTCCTAACGGATTTTTCTATTTCCTTAATCGCTTTTAGCGGAGCCTTAAAAATAGAAAAACAATATATGGGACGACTATTTAGAGTAGACATAACAAGGGTGAGTTTTCCCCTTTGGACAGCAACGTGTGTTTCCATTTCTCTATTTTTGCTCTAAATTTGTCAATAATCGAGTCCCAAAAACCAAGCAAGGGATATTTCCCTCCTAACAGCATCCCTAGATAGTTGATAGGGAGCTCTTCAACTTTGCAACCCAAGGGGGCAGCCTTCTCAATCACCTTTTCCTTACCCATAGAAAATGACCAAGAAATCCCAACAATTTTGAAGATAGTCTTCATCATTCGTGCAAAAGAAAAGGGTGTCATACACAAATTGCAAATGGCTTAACATCTTGTTTACATCCCACCTGTAAGCCTTGGAGAACTCCTTTCTCACAACCATAATGAATTGAACGACTAAGAGCATCCCCCACAAGAAAAAAATGAGAAAGAGGATTCCCTTGACGAATTCCTCTCTCAGCAAAATCTTCCCCCTCGATCCACCATTAAGCAAAAAGGAGAAGTTTGTATTAGCCATACACCCTGAATCCATTTTCTCCACCTTTGACAAAAACCTTTTAACTCCAAAATGGCATCAAGATACTCCCAATCAACCCTATCATACGCCTTCTCGAAGTCTAATTTGAGAAGGAGCCCGTCTTTTTCCTAAGCTTTATAGTCACCCACCCATTTTCTCCACCTTTGACGAAAACCTTTTAACTCCAAAATGGCATCAAGATACTCCCAATCAACCCTATCATACGCCTTCTCGAAGTCTAATTTGAGAAGGAGCCCGTCTTTTTCCTAAGCTTTATAGTCACCCACCACTTCAGAGGCTATCAAAATTACATCAAGAATTTGTCTCCCTCCCACCAAGGCCGCCTGAGTATCACTAATTACAAGTGGAAGAACTTTCTTCAAACACTCTGCAAGGATCTTTTGTCATTAATTTCTAAAACGAAGTGACAAAACTCATAGGTATATGCTATACTCACAAACTAAGAAGCATGGATACGGACGAGACACAAATACGGATACGGACACGAGACACGGATACGACACGACACAGACACAATGACACGTCATTTTCTAAACATCTAGGACACAGACACGGCATGGACACATTTAGTAAAATATACATTTTTAAAAATATATATCATTTTTATACAAGAAGGAAATTCAAAATCAATAAGTTTATGCATACAATGCTTAAAAAAATAAGTTTAATGTATTTCACTCTTAAAATTTATAATTTTTGTTATTTCGTATTATGTCTATTTAGTATACTTAACAAGTGTTCGAAATGGACCTATAATGCTTTTGTACAACTAATGCTTGCCACATATCAATTGTGCTAACAAGTGTCCGATAAGTGTCTAACAAGTGTCGGAGTGTCCAAGTATCTGACACGTGTCGAACAAGGATACACTAGCCAAACTAAAGTGTCTGTGCTTCTTAGCTCACAAACCTTATTGGCTTTAATCTTTCTCCAAAATTGATCTCATCATAAAAATTATATGTAATTTCGTTCAACAAAACTTTTAGGTACATATATTATATAACGGTGACTAGAACACCATATGAAAATAACATAAAATACCTACTGAGTATAGTAGCATTGGAGAAGGGTTCAAACAAAAAACCTTAGGTTAGAATAAAGCATAAAACAAAACTACCTACCATAAAAACAACATATAATTGCGATGAGAGGATTTACCGGTTCTTCCCGAAGGTTAATCCAAAGAACTTGAGCTTGTTGCCTATCTTTTTGAGCTCCAACATACTTGAGAACATTCTGAATTCCAAGAATTGTAGGAATAGCAACACCGTGGACTTGTAGTGAATCGGCCTAAAGAAGCAATGACAAAAAGAGAATGATTGGTGAATTGTGTAAAAGAGAATGATTGGTGAATGGTGGACTACACAATTAAACATCCAGTTAATTAATTGGAAAACATCCATAATTACCGTTAATTCGCATATGCTTTGGTTCGATCGGTTCGATTCAGCTCGTTTAAAGACGTCGTCTTGGTGTTCTCTCTCTAAGAATTTCGATAATTACTCGATTCAGGATATTTATCTTAATTCGCTTGCTCTTATTTCTCATGAATAAATTTTATTTTTGTTTGTTTTGTTTCACTCCCCAGTGGAGTTTGTATCTTTTGAGCAATAGTCTCTTTTCATTTCATCAATGAAAAGTTTCGTTTCTTGTTTCAAAAAAAAATTGGAAAACATCCATAATTACAGTTTCACACAAAGGGCTTATCGGAAGAAGATTTTGGGAAGCGTAACAAAGTGAGAAACTTCGATTTCAAACAAGAAACTTGCAACTATAAATAGTTCACAACATCCCATGTCAATACATTCAGTAGTGCAAAGCTCGCTCTCTCTCTCTCTCCCCCACTATGCACATGTAGCCTACCTCACGATTTAGTACTAAAGTTTTGAAATTGCAGACTTCTTGTTTTGAGGTGTGGACCGTGTGGTCGCAATAAATTGTACGTGATTTTTTTAACTTGCATGATTTGGACAGCATTGAAGAAAGGACCAAGGTGATAATTGTCATCAAATCAAAGAATTTCCAGATGCGTGATTAGACACAAAATTATTGACTTGACTGTCATGGAGTACGCCTATTGAGGCAAAGATGTAAGTTGCAATGGTTAAAATAGGGGGACAAAACACAAAATTCTTCCATCAAATCCTAGCAGCCCCGTAGAAGAAAAATCCCCTCTAAAATATCGTCTAGAGGAGGCACTAGTTGATGGACAGGTAAAAAAATCGACAAGGAATTTCTGGATTTTTATCAAGGCCTCTACGTAAAAGACAGCAACCCAAGGTTTCTACCCATTCCGAATGGAGCCCCATCAGCAAGGACTCTATGTTTTTCTGAAAGATGAAACGTTAATACTGTCAACTCTTTAAGTACAAACAAATCGCCAATTTTTTTCCGAATCAATCAAATCGCCAATTTCTTTTTGATCAAGAAAGACTTTTCATTGATGAGATGAAAAGAGAGTAATGCTCAAGGATACAAATGCATCATGTGAGGAAACATAAATAATAACAAAGAGAAACAAAGAACAATACAAGATAAAAAAGAACTATAAAGCAATAATAGAAACACTATAAAGGATATATAAATGCGTTCCAATTTAGGCAAATGATCTAAGCAAAAATCCCACAAACAACTTTGACAAAAAAAAACACCAAAAGGAGGTCTTGAAACGAGATGATTCAAATCTATCAATCCAAGGAAGTTGTTTGCCTTGGAAAATTCTTTGATTCCGATTCACCCATAATTCTGGAATTTTCTGATATAACTTGGAAAAGAAACCAAGAATTTTCCCACCAATATCTCTAAAAGAGGTGAGAGGATTACCATCTTAAGAACACAATTCACAATTCAGAAATAAGAAGTTTCCTTTTTTTGCAGCCAAGAAACGATGAAAAAAAGCTCAGAATCTTCATCCCCAACCTTCAGCCACTTCAATTTCCCCTTTTGAATCAAGTAAGATCATTAAAATATAATTCCATCAATTCTCCTTTAGTAACTGATCTGATTTCATATTCAAACGAGGAGAGCTCCTCATATTCTAATTTTCCATAAAAAACACAATTTCAGCAAACAGATTTTTCTCATTCTGCTGTCTTTTCCAGCTTATTCAGCATACCTTTACATTCTGAAAAGTCGAGCAAACTGTTTTTTTTTTTTTGATAAGAAACCTAAAGGAGATATATTTCATCAAACAAAAGGGCAAAACCGCCCAAGGGCCAGGGTGGAGATCACCCCTCCCAAAAACTAATACAAAAGAGTTTGTCAATCACTAATAATCATCAATAGACTATAATTACAAAATAACTTTTTATGTAAGGTAATCCACCAAGAGGTCGTATTTTGTACATGATTACAAAAAAATTCAAAATGTAAGGACTTATCTTCGAATGTTCTCGCATTTCTTTCCTTCCACAAAAGCCAAAATGTTTCTCTAAAAGCACAGCTAGCTATCTTAGCTTTCCCTTTCATATGCCAGGTGCTAAGCCCTTCCACCAGCCACTCGTCCACCTTTCTAGGTAGACAGAAAGAGATCCCTAACAGCCCCGCAACGAAACACCAAGCCTTATGAGCAAAGTCACAATGGAGAAAGAGGTGATCAATATTCTCACTATTCTTTAGGCAAAGACGGCAACCCGAGGGAGATAATGAAAAGTTTTTTAACCTTCCTTGCAACTTGTCATCAGTATTCAGACTACGATAAGCCAATGACCACAAAAAGATCTTTACTTTTTTTAAGCATTTATGCTTCCAAATCAAGTTGGATAAGATAGCATTAATCTTGGAAGATTTAACTCAGAGATCATGAGTCATCAATCTGCTAGAAAATCTGCCATAGCCTTCCAACTTCCAAATAATTTTATCCAATCTAGGGCCCAACCGCACTTAATTAAGTTTCTCAATCAACGCTACCCAACTACCAAACTCTCTGTCAAACAAGACTCTTCGAATTCCCAAATTTTTTTTTTTGTTTTTTTTATATCCGTGACTGTCCGGGCCAGCTTACGCGCACCTCGACTAATCTCACGGGGCAACCGCCTGACCTTACTACATTTGGTTGCCAAGGAAACTTGTAGGATATTAAATCCTAGGTAGGTGGCCACCATGGATTGAACCCATTCCCTCTAAGCCCTTTATTTTTTTTATGGTCCTTATTGACCATTAGGGCAACCCATGATGGTTCTTCGAATTCCCAAATTCAAAGTCTGGTTATCACTATCCCAACAATCTTGAATGCAGGCCTCTTTCTTATTGGAGATTAGAAAAGATATCAGGGAAGCATCTATTAACGGGTTGCAAATCACACCACACGCCTTCCAAAATCTAATTTTATCCCTGCATTTAACTTGGAATTTGGAAGGAATTTGGTAAATCTATCAAAGAAAGGATATAATTTAGCAATGTCCAGCCACAACCTTCTACCCTTCTTCTTAATGAGTTGACCAGATTTCCAACCAAAGTGGAAAACTCCATAGATACTAACGATGACTGTCCTCCATAAAACATTTTCCTCCTGAGTGAATCACCACGACCATTTGGTAAGAAGTGAAGTATTTCGGTGCATCAAAGAGCCAACTCCAAGGCCTCCATGACTAATTGGCAACATTGTCCACTCCCATTTAACAAGGTTGGTTCCCGGTTTATAATTGCCACCACTCCATATGAAATCTATAATTACCTTCTCCATTTATATCTGACTTCCCAGTATTTGAATGGTCATAATCCGTGTGAACAATCTTATTGCCCTCTTGTTCATGAAAAGTCAACATGTGTTCTGGGGACTGCCAATAATATTCTGCCTTTGGAAATATTATCATCTTCAAGGATTAATGAGGATTTCCCTACTCAAAATGATGTCTTGGTTAACGATTTAGCTAGCCCTCAGAGTATTCTAGGTATAAAAAATCGTTTTGTTAATACCTACTCATGGTTTTATACAAGGAAAAAGGGAGATGCCTTTTTGTCTCCCTCATTTTTTTATAGCATTAAGGGCAGCAGCACAGATGCACTTGAGGAGTCATGTACCAGTCTTCTAGCCCCTTCAAATAAATCGGCCCCAAGTCTAGAAGCAGTGAAGCACCATTAATTGATCATTCTGATCCTTTATCTCTCATTAACTGCCACCTAAGTGAAATCCCGATTGTCTTAGCATCTATTAAGGGGTTGCAAATCACACCACCTAAGGTCTTAACCAAAGGAGTCTTTTCTCCAATAATTGTAGCTTCTAACCATCTGTCTTCCCATTCTCAATTTGTAGATGATGTTGAAGTAGCTTCAGATATTAGCATGAGTAGTGAAGCGCAGGCAACACATCAAACAGAAAATGTTGAATTTGTTGAGGAATCGTATTTGGAATCATTGGGCTTAATTTTTCAAGACAAGGGTAAGACCTCAGTAGCCTCCTCTCCTTCCTCAATACATAAGAAATTCTCATCCCTTAAAGAGGTTTGTGGTCTGCAAATGCGTCAAATCCCCTCTCTAAAATCACAAGGTAAATCCCCTCTCTAAAATCACAAGATCAAACTATGAAAATCATTTCATGGGATACTTGGCGTCTTGGAGATAGAACTAAAAGAATTCCTTTGAAGAAATTTATTCAACATCACTGTCCAGATATGGTATTAATTCAGGAGACGAAAGTTGTTTCTTTTGATCAACAACTTATTAAATCATTATGGAGCTCTAAGGAAATTGGTTGGACCAATGTTGATTCCATTGGCAGATCGGGTGGCTTATTAATAATGTGGGATGAGAGTAAGTTGAAAGTCTTGGAATTTCTCAAAGGTGGATAACACTCTTTCAATTAAATTTTCCTTGCAAAATGAGAAAATTTGTTGGGTGACTAATGTGTATGGTCCAAATGATTATAGAGAAAGAAAACATCTTTGGAGTGAATTACGTTCTCTTTTTTTAAATTGTGAAGAGCCATGGTGTATCGGTGGTGATTTTAATATTACTCGGTGAATTCATGAAAGGTATCCTTTGGGTCGACAAACAAAAGGAATGAGAATTTTCAACAAAGTAATTGAAGAATTGGGCCTTACGGAATTACCGTTGTCAAATGGGAAAATTACATGATCAAGAATGGGTGATAGGCCTTCGCACTCTCTAATTGATAGATTCTTCGTTACAAAGGAATGGGACTTATTGTTTGAAAATTCAAGAGTATCAAGGCAAGCACATATTGTTTCTGATCACTTTCCATTGTTATTTGAAGCTGGAAATTGTGTTTGGGGGCCATCTCCGATTCGTTTTTATAACAGCTGGTTGCTTAAGTCAGAATGTGATACAGTTATTGGAGAATCTCTCACCCAAGATAATTCTTATGGTTGGGCAGGTTTTGTAATATCTTTCAAGCTCATAAATCTGAAATTTGTTCTAAAAGAATGGTATGCAAAAGCTGAAGAAAACAGAAAGCAGAAAGAGAAAAATCTGATCTTGCATATTGCTCATTTTGATGCAGAATCTGAATTACACGAGCTCTCTCCACACGAGATTGAAGCCCGGTATGTTGCTAAAGGAAATTTAATGGATCTTTATTTAGCTGAGGAGAGAGATTTGATTTAAAGAAGTAAGCTTCAATGGTTAAAAGCTGGAGATGAAAATACAAGCTTTTTCCATCGATTTTTGGCAGCTAAGAAAAGGAAACAAATAATCTCAGACTTGTGCTCTTCTGATGGTACTGCTCCTCTCATATGGTGAAATTGAAGCTGAAATTCTTGGCTTTTTCTCTTCTTTATATCAGAAGCTTCCGGGTATGCGTTTTATTTCCTTTAATTTCAATTGATAGAGGTCTCAAATGCTCAAAATGTGGTTTTATCTGCTCCTTTCTCCCAAGAGGAAATTTGGTTGGGAGTGAAAAATCTTGGTAAAAATAAGGCCCCATTTACTATGGAATTTTTTTTAAAGTATTGGGACCTTCTTAAAGCTGATTTCTATCGTTTGTTTTGTGAATTTCATTGTAAAGGGCATATAAATTCTTGTTTAAAGGAGAATTTTATTTGCCTTATTCAGAAGAAAAAAATGGCCGCCTATGTGAAAGATTTTAGGCCAATTAGCTTAACTTCCTCGATCTCTATAAAGTCCTAGCTAAGGTGCTTGCTGAAAGGTCAAAGAAAGTAATGCCCTCGATAATTTCATGCTCCCAAAGTGCATTTTTTGAAGGAAGACAGATTTTAGACCCAATTCTCATTGCAAATGAAGTGGTGGACGAATATAGGATCAAGAAGAAAAAGGGTTGGATTTTGAAGCTCAATCTTGAAAAGGCTTTTGATTGTGTTGATTGGGATTTTCTAGATGAAGTTTTCAAGCTTAAGGCTTTCAACAGGAAGTGGATCAATTGGATTCAAATGGAAGACCTCGTGGGAGAATTTTGGCTTCTCGAGGATTGAGGCTAAGGGATCCATTGTCTCCATTTTTATTTCTCCTAGTAAGTGAAGTATTGAGTGCTCTTATTGAATCTATTTATTCAAGCGGGGTTGGTAAGGTTTTGTTGTAGGACGAGATCGTATTCATGTTCCTATTCTACAATTCGCGGATGATACTCTCCTTTTTTGTAAAGATGATGATGCAATGTTGGATACCCTAATTCAAACAGTTGAGTTCTTCGCAAGGTGTTCTGGACAAAAAATAAACTGGGAAAAATCAGCTTTGTGTGGTATTAATATGGATGCCTAAAAATCCAGGAAGTATGCTCCCGTTTAAAAAAGAAAACAAACTTTCATTGATACTGTAAGCAATGTAGACTATACAGAGATTTCTAATTTTTCCGTAGTAATTTTCCAGCCTAAACAGCAACTATATATACGATTTTAGGGCAAAACTGACTTTCTAGGGCCCGTTTGGTAAGGTTCTCGTTTCTTGTTTCCGTTTCTTCATTTTTAATAAAGAAAAATAGAATTTCATGACTCTAACATCTATACATTCAATAATAATAAACCTATATTCTTATTTATGTTTTGGAAAAAATTGAAAACGGGAACAAAAAAGGAGAGACTAGCTTTAGTTGTTCCCAAAAGTTCTATACAATTTCGGGAGTGTTTCTAAAAAATTGAGAGACAAGAAGCATATATAGTTATTAAATGCTTAGATTTCTTAATAAAATTAAAAACAAGAAATAAGAAACGAGAACGTTACCAAACGGGCCCCTAACAACCTGAGAATTAACTTCCTAACAATGTGAGGTTAATAGTAAAACCAAATTTACCCACCAGCTTAATAACTAACTAGTAAAACAAAAGTTACAACATTTTATAATAAACTCCCAATATTCTAAATAGGTAGCCAGTACACGAATAGGCTACATCAATTTCCTAGCCTTGAAAATAATCATGTCCTCGAGTTAAGTGGCTAATTGAAAACCATCAGGAGCATGATAAAGAGTCAGATCTGAGACATTGAATGTGGGAGCAATCTTGTATGAAGCTGGAAGATCAATCTTATAGGCATTGGGCCACATTGTTGAAGAATAGGAAAAGGCCCAATGCATTTAGGATGCAGTTTGCTTGAAACTCCGGTAGGCAGTCGACCTTTACGTAGATGTATCATAACAAGATCACCAACTTTAAAGGATTGATGCCTTCGGTGTTTATGAGCCTGAGTCTTGTAATTAGAATAAGAGGTCTCCAAGTTCTCACGGACTTCCTTATGTAGCTCCGCTATTCGATCAACCATCTCTTCAGCTTCCTGATGAACATCAAAGGTGGAAGGAAGCTTAGCAATATCAACAGTTAAACGAGGGAGCTTAGTATACACAACCTCAAATGGTGACTTCCCTGTAGAACGATTCTTCATAGGGTTGTAAGCAAATTCAGCTTTAGCCAATGTCAAATCCCATGGTTTAGGCTTAGCCCCACAAATGCAACAGATTAAATTCCAAGGGTTCGGTTTGTCACCTTTGTTTGTCCATCCGCTTGTGGGTAACTTGTCGTACTGAACTTTAATCTTATGTCAAATTTCTTCCAAAGAGTTTTCCAAAAGTGACTTAGAAATTTAACATCTCGGTCAGAAATTTAGGAATTCCATGTAACGAACAATTTCTTTAAAAAACAAATTAGCAATATCAACCGCATCGGAAGTCTTTTAACAAGCCACAAAGGGAGACATCTTACTAAATCTATCCACAACAACAAAAACCTCTTACCCAAGATGTGTTCGAGGCAATCAAGGATAAAATCCATAGAGAGATCCTCCCAAATGGATTCAAGAATGGGTAAAGGAGTGTATAATCTTGTATTATGAGCTTGACCTTTAGTTGTTTGACAAATAAAACATCTTTGAACAAAATTAGTAACATCCCGTCGAAGTTGAGGCCAAAAATCACGATGTGATACAAGTTCTAAAGTTTTATCTTTAACAAAATATCTTGCTAACCCGCCACCATGAAGATCTTTGATAAGTAATTCACGCAAAGATGTGTGTGGAATGCCCAGGGAATTTCCTTTAAAAAGATAACCATCTACCATATGATAGTCATTAGGGTTAACATGCTGACAGCATTGTGTCCAAATATTTTTAAAATCAGGATCATCTTCATACATTGTTGTAGGGGTGAGCAAAAACCACCGAAAAACATATCCGACCGACCGAACCGACGTCGGTCCGTTGGTTTTTGAATATGGTCGGTCGGTGAAGCAAAACCGACTGGTCAGTCGGTCGGTTCTTTGACAGTGTCGAAAACTGACTGAACCGAACGACTAATATTTTAAAACAAAAAAAACTTCTCCCCAGCGGCCCATCCCAGTCGCCCAACTTTTTTTCTTCTCCCAGCCCAACCGCCCAGCCCATTTCTTTTTACCTTCTCCCCAGCCTAATCGCCCAACCATTTCTTTTTTCCTTCTCCCCAACCCAACCATGCAACCCATTTCCCTTTTTCTTCTCCCTCTCTCATCTCATCTAACCCTCGATTTCTTTCTCCCTCACAAGAACAATGAGCCAGCGTCGTCCTTCTCCGTCATTCTGCCTCCCACCCATCTCTTCGTCGTGTCGTGTTGTCGTCCTCTCCATCGCGTCTCTAGTGAACAACAGCCAGACCTCCATCGTGTCGTCGTCGTGAATTGTGATTTCTATTTTCTTCTCCCCCTCATGTGCTCATGTCGGACCGCCGACCACAGCAGCCCATCTCTCCGCCACACCATCAGTGAATAGCAGCCCTAATGTGTCGTTGTTCCCTTTCCGATTTGAGGTTAGACGACATACACAATACCCCATCTCCCCTGATTTTTTCCTCAGCTCTGTCAAAAGAAAATGTTACACATACACAAAAAATAAAATATATATATATTAAAAAAAAAACTTTCGGTCTAAACCGAACTGACGAAAATGAAGTTTAAAAAAAAGTCAATTTCAAGATCTGGAAATCGATTTTGGTCTGTTCGGCGTCGGTTAGGGGCCAAAACCAACCCTGACCGACCGATGCTCACCCCTGCATTGTTGGTAGTTCCTCAAAGGCTAAAACTTCTCCCATAAGCAAAGTTAAGAGATTACGTTTTCTACTAAGGGCATCAGTTGCTTTATTTAAGTTACCAACTTTATGTTTTGATAACAAAGTCAAATTTTTGAATAAAACTAATCCATCTTGCAAGCATACGATTAATAGTTTATGGAGGTCTATCATGGGTTTCAGTTGGTAGAGGAGAGATAGAGTCAGTTACAGTGGCAGATTGCGATTTGCGAGATACAGATCTGGCTGGGTCGGTTTTGGCCATTAAACCAGGACCGGTTGGTTCATGTAGGATGATTTGGCCGGGTCGGTCTAATTCGGGTTGGGCTTTTTGGCTTGGTTGGGTGGAGTGGGTTGAAAAGGGTGGAAAGATTAGGTCTGATCGGGCTAATACGGATTTGGTCAGATAACGTGGAGATGCTGAGCTGATTCTAATTGGGTCAAAAAGGGTGGAATGATTCGGGTTGTGACCAAGAGGGAGACCTAAATAAGAAGAGGGTAAAGCACCAACCTCGCAACCAACCAGAGAGGCCCATCTGCTCAGATTGCCTTCCTCACAGTTCATTACCCCTATTGATTTTAAGACTGAATAAGGCCTCAAAGAACCTAAGAATATGATTAAAGATTAGAAAGGAGTCCTCCATGCCAGAACAAAAGAAAATAGTAACATCGACAAATTGAAGATGGGAAACTTTCCCTTACCAACCTCGAAACCTTGGATGATACCACCACCTTCCACACTTCTTGAAATCATTCTGCTTAGGGGGTCCACAATCAATAGGAATAGGAAAGGGGAGGGGGTCGCCTTGTCTCAAACCTCTTGTGGCTCTAATCTTACCCTTCGGCCTGCCATTAATGAGGAAAGAATGATGAATCGATCTAACACTGCTCCAAATCCACAATCTCCACTTATAACCAAAGCCTTTCTTTTCAAGAACCTTATTAAGGAAGTCTCAGTCCACATGATCATAGGCTTTCTCAAAGTCAATTTTAAAGATGATTCCTTCCTGCCCTCTACTTCGATAATCCTCTAGGGCCTTGTTAGCAATAAGGGCTTGATCAAGAATTTGCCTACCCTTAACAAAAGCCCCTTGGGCTTCGGATATGGTGGAGGGGAGGACTTTCTTAAGCCTATTCGCTAAGACCTTAGATATGATTTTGTAAGTGCTAGTGATTAAACTGATGGGTCTAAAGTCCTTGATTTTATTTGCCCTTTCCTTTTTGGGAATAAGACAAACAAACTTCTCGTTCATGGAGGAGTCCAAGATGCCTCGATCAAAGAATTCCTTGAAAACCTTGACCAAATCGTCCTTAACCACCTCCCAGCTATTTTGGAAGAAGGTCATTGAAAAACAATCAAGCCAGGGGCTTTGTTCCTATCACTCTCAAAGATAGCCTTTCTGATCTCCTCCAAAGAAAACGCAGAATCAAGGAAGGACTTATCAGTCTCAGAAATGGGGTTCCAATCCAGGTCATCCACGAAAGGTCTCGGATACGTTTGGGGCACATAAAGCCTAGAAAAGAAGGAGAGGATCTCTTCTTCCACCCCTCTTTCTCCTTTGATGATTTGCCCCGCTTCATTCTTCAAAGATCCAATAAAATTCTTGCTCCTTCTACCACTTGCTATTCTATGGAAGAAACCAGAGTTGCAATCCCATTCCTTAGCCCACTTAAGTTTAGCTTTTTGTCTCCAGCTGGTGGATTCCTTTTGAATCAACTCCGCAAACTCAGTTGAGCTATCAAATTCTTGATATCGCGAATTTTCAAGGCATAATGCAAGAGGTCGAAAAGGTGGTGGAGCCATTCTTAGATCTTCTTGAAAAGGTAGGGGAACCATTCTTGGATCGTCTTAAGGGTTGTTTCGATTTTCTTGAATCTTTCTTGGGCATTCTTGAACCGTTCCTTGATTCCTAATTGGTTGATGGTGGTCAATTAATCTAAGATTTTCTTGTCCCACATAATTTGGTTGCTGAAAAATTAATTGCTCCATCATGTGCCGAACGTCACAGACGTGGCCCTTCATTTCTTCCATCGATTCCTCTATGTGCAACATGCGATTGTTGAGAGATTTTGGGGAGAGACTCAATGTCTCTTGACCGGTTTGATCAGCGTCGTCACTAGGAAGTGTGGTGTTTTTCTTGCCCGCCATCAGATTCCTTCACCGAGGTGCTTTGATACCAATTGTTGTAAGCAATGTAGATTTTACAGAGATTTCTAATTTTTTTAGTAGTAATTTTACAGCCTAAACAACAACTATATATAGAGTTGGGGCAAAACTGACTTTCTAACAACCCGAGGTTAAGAGTAAAACCAAATTTACCCACCAGCTTAATAACTAACTGGTAAAACAAAAGTTACAACATTTTATAATAAACTTCCAATATTCTAAATAGGTACCCAGTACATGAATAGGCTACATCAATTAAACAAATGAAAGAATACAAGGGCATACAAAAAAACAAGCACAAGCCAAAGAGGAGACCGACAAAACTACAAAAACGGACTCCAACCCAAAAGAACGAGACCAAGATCATAATTACAAAAAGGTCTAGTGACCGACGCCCATAAGGAAGAATTAAACCTAACTAACTCCCAAACTTCCTCAACCAATCTCTCCTTTACCCTAAAGATCCTATTATTTCTCTCAAGTTAAACACCCCACAACACAGCAAAAGAAGAAGCCTGGCACAACACATTGTCTCTCTCCTGGAAAGGAGGATGCAAGAGCACCTCCCCCACCAACCCTCGCCCATCCATGAAAGTGTTTCTTACATAGAACTTTATTTCAAATATCTCGATAACATTGTAGATGAAACTTACATGTAAATCATATGTGAAGAATAATTAAGATAAGTATGGGTGGAAGTACTCAAAGATGTTGATGAAATTCAATGATAGAAAGCAGAAGAAAATCATGGAAGTAGAAAAAGAACAAAACAAAAGGGGAACACACCTGACGATAATTTGGAGCACCATCTATTTGAGGTGACAAGCGCTTGTTCTGGCATCCGGGGAAATGGTCACTTTTAAGAATTGTCTTTTTACCCAATACTGATCCTCCTCTAAACTTCATAACATGCTCTGGCTCCTTTGGCAACAACGACATAGCTCTATCATTAACAAGCTTCACACACCACCACGCTACTCTACTATCAAGTTAACTAAACCCAAGTTCAATTCCACTACCACTATAAACACATCAACCTGCAATATTGCAAACAAATGGATGGAACGTTACAAATAGCCTCACAAATAGTATGTCTAACTCCTTTTATTTTAATTTTATTTACATTTTTTTCTTGTGTTCCAATTCAATTGCAATATTGCAAATAATATGTCCCATCACAAATCATTCAACACTACACTAGTAGCTTGCAAAAAAAAACACACAAGATACAAACATATGGTCTTCGAATATTGCACAACAAGATTTGTATTTGTGCTATGAGAAAATGAGATACCACGATCCTTCAATTCCAAAGACAAAATAGAAAGAGATGATTAGCATCATTTACTTTCCTTCAATACATTTTTAGGGTTGAGGTGGCAAGTTGGATATATTTTCTTGGGTTCATCATCAATGTTAAGATTACCCAAGGGGTGCACTCCATCAGAAGAAGATTTTACTTCTCTTTTGCTAGAAAATTAAATGGTCAATTCTATTCAACCAATATGCTTTCAGTTAAATCTTTGTCTTCTCAACTTTCTTTTTTCCTCTCTTATTGCATCGAGTCTTTTAAAAGGCACGTCCGGACGCGGGCCTAGGCACCAAGGTTGTTAAATCGTAAAACGTAACACGTATCGAAATCAAATTTTAGGATATCGTGTATCGTAAGTTTCAATTTAATAAGTAATATTTAAATATAAATAAATATAACAAAGCTTAAAATAGAGAAATAAAGAGCCAAACATAAAAAACATAAACTAACTTCAAAGTTCAACATACCAAAAAAAAAACAAACAAAACAACAAACATCAAGTAGCTTCAAAGTTCATACCAAAATTCCAAAAAAAAAAAAAAGAGCAAACAATAGAACTCCTTTGAAAAGTTACCAAAAAAAAAGGTTTATTTTTTTATTTTCTTTAACTTTCTCTTTCTTCCCATTTACTTTTCCACAGATTTCATCTTTTTGTCTTCTTTTAACTTTCTCTTTCTTCCCATTTACTTTTCACATATTTCAATTTCTTCTCTTCAACTTCTTCTTTAACTCTCTCTTTATTTCCATTTACTTTTCACAGTTTTCAACTTTTCATCCATTCATCTTCCTCAATCAAAATGAAAAGACCATGCTTCGTCTTCCCATCTTTTCATCTCTTCCCAGCCACACTTCGTCTTCGCTTTCGTCTTCTTCAACTGGCTTCGTCTTCGTCTGCCATCTTCGTCTTCTCTTCGTAGTTATCCACTTGCTTCTTTCTTCTTCTTCTTCTGCTTCGTCTTCGTTCGGAATGGCATGGATCTCCACGACCAGGTGAGTAAAAAAGCACTAATTTTTTTTGTTCCTTTTTGAATCGCGATTCGTTCCATGTTTTCCGATTCAATCACTAGAAACGCACGATACATAATATTTTCCGATTCAAAGTACGAGCTGAATCGTTTTTGTTTAGTTTCGTTCCGAATCGTACGATACGTATCGCGTATCGTACGATTTTAACAACACTACTAGGCACAATGTGCGCATGTAACACTTCGCTTCTAGGGAGCAGCTCCCCTAAAATACTTGAAGAGCATGTTGCACCTACAGGGTTTCTTTTTTTAAGTTTAAACCTTAAACTGTGTGTTTAGGGTTATTATTTTTAAAAACAATTATAAAATTATAGAACAAATAACCAGAAATACAAAAACCCTTCCATTTAGGGTTATTTGTTTTTTTTCCTTCTAAATATATGAAATGCATCCCTCCCCCATTCTTCTTTGTCTTCTCCACATCAGTGTTTTCAAAGTGCAAGGCGCACCTCAAGGTGACAAGCCCCTTGATCGCCTCAAGGCGAGAGATGACAAAAAGACAACGTCCGAGTGAAGCGAGATGCACTGGATAGATGCATAAATAAATAAGAGCATAAATTTTCTTTTTTTTTATGAAATACCAACTTTCATTGAGAAAAAATGAAATAATACAAGGGCATACAAAAAAACCAAGCCAACAAAAGGGAGCCCTATCAAAGAGAAGGTCTCCAATCAAGCATAATGAGACCTAACGGATAATTACAAAATAGTTTCATGACTGAAGCCCACACGGAAACATGGTATCTAGTAATGGACCAAACATCCCCCAAGCTTCTAACTACCCCCAAAAATCCTATTGTTTCTTTCCCCTCACAAGTTCCATAAAAGTGCCACCATGTCGACTTGCCACAAGAATCTTCCTTTGTCTCGGTAAATCAGATGGAGAAGGAACTCTTCAATCATCGCCCTCGCATCTTGAAAGACTAATGGTTGTCCCCTGATAACGCTCATTTATGTGCAATATTTAGCCTTAAAAAACTAGTTTATTATGAGGAAAGCATGGACTTAGTGCCTAAAATCTTATCATTTGAAGTAAAATTAGTCAAAAGTCAACAGATCACGATAGAAATCTTAAAAGAATTTATGCTTAATTGATATAAAAAGAGGGTATTTTATTAAGAATTTGTTAAAGTTTAATGATTTTGTGCAAGAGTTCAAAAATGTCACTTGTTGGTCTTGGGAAAAATCACATGGTCGGCCAGTGACTAGGAGTATGCGCATTTTCAACCAATGGATTGCTGATTATCATCTTATAGATACTCCTTTACAGAATGGTCGCTACACGTGGTCCAGTTTTGGTGAAAACCATTATTGTTCTTTGATTGATCGTTTTCTGATGACAGATGCATGTCTCAACAAATTTGGTGTAGCTCATTTCCTTCGCCTTGATAGGGTTACATCAGACCATTACCCTTGTACTCTATCATTTGGGGATCTCTCTTGGGGTCCTTGCCCCTTTCGTTTTGAGAATTCTTGGCTGAAAGTTGACTCTTTTCGTGGTCTTATGGATAATTGGTGGCCTCAAAACACAATTCAGGGATGGCCAGGCCATGGTTTCATGACGAAGCTTAAAGGTTTGAAATCTGAACTTCGAAAATGGAATTTATCTCAGCGCTTATCTGTTGCACAAATTTCATCTCTTGTCACACAGTTGAAAATGTTGGATGATACAGAAGACAGGGTCCCATTATCCATGGAACAAATATCTTCTAGAAGATTATTGCGAGAACAAATTGAGGATTTGTCAGCTCAAGAACACATATATTGGCATCAACGTTGTAAGTTGAACTGGTTAAGAGAAGGGGATGAAAATACAAAATTTTTCCATAGAATCATGGCTGCTCGTAAAAGAAAGAATTTCATTTCAGAGATTTTGTCTAGAGAAGAAAATAGTCTCTTTACAGATAATGATATAGAAGCGGAGTTCCTTGGCTTTTATCAAACCTTGTTTACCAAGGATCGTGGCACTAGATTTCTACCAACTAATGTTGATTGGTGTCCAATCAATGAATTGCAATCGATGGGTTTGGAGACGGGTTTTACAGAGGACGAGGTTTATCAAGCGGTAAAATCGCTGGGCACGAGTAAATCTCCAGGTCCATATGGATTTACAGCTGAATTCTTCAAATTCTCATGGAATACCATCAAACGCGATATTATGTCTATGGTGGAGGATTTCTATAACACAGGTATTATCAATGTCTCTCTGAATGAAACTTATATCTGCCTTATTCCAAAGAAATTAGACTCTAAATCAGTCTCCGACTTTCGCCCTATTAGTCTAATTTCTTGTGCATACAAGATTATAGCTAGAATTTTGTCCAACAGACTGAAAATGGTATTGCCATCCACTATTGCGGAAAATCAAATGGCTTTTGTGGCTAATAGACAAATTCTAGATGCTTCACTTATAGCAAACGAGTTGATTGACGATTGGAATTTATCTCGTAAGAAAGGTGTGATGATTAAATTAGATCTTGAAAAGGCTTTTGATAAAGTCGATTGGGATTTTCTAGATGCAATTCTTCTGGCCAAGGGTTTTGGTACGGTTTGGAGAAACTGGATTTATGGCTGCATTTCTAGTGTTAACTACTCTATTATTATCAATGGAAGACCACGAGGCAAGATTATTCCCTCTCGAGGCATTCGTCAAGGGGATCCCCTTTCTCCTTTCCTTTTCATCTTGGTGCCTGATTGCCTAAGTCGCTTATTATCTCACAGTGCTTATATGGGTCGAATTGTTTCTCATCCGATAGGGAATTCACAACTTCACGTGAATCATTTACAATTTGCTGATGATACATTATTATTCTCCATATTTCATAAGGATGCATTGGTTAACATGTTTGAAATTATTAAAATTTTTGAGCTGGCTTCTGGGCTGAATATTAACTATTCCAAGAGTGAGGTTCTGGGAATTCATTTAGAAGATTCGGAATTGGAATGGTTGACATCAACGTTTGGCTGTAAACAAGGGATTTGGCCCTCCACTTACCTTGGTTTACCTTTGGGAGGCAACGCAAAAACTATACCTTTTTGGCAGCCAGTGATTGAAAGAATCCAACATAAGCTTCATAGTTGGAAATATTCCTATATTTCGAAAGGTGGTCGACATACTCTTTCTCAAGCAGTTCTATCTAGTATGCCAATATATTATTTATCCTTATTCAAATTGCCAAGAAAGGTTGCAAGATCTCTTGATAAGCTGCTTCGTGATTTCTTTTGGGAAGGATCTAGAGGTAAGGGTGGTATGCACAATATTAATTCGGCAACAACACAACTTCCACATTTGCTGGGGGGTATTGGTATTGGTAATTTTCAGAATCGCAATCTAGCTCTTCTAGCAAAGTGGATTTGGAGATTTTTACATGAGGATAACACTCTATGGCATAAACTGATTGTAGCTAAGTATTATAACTCTAATTTGAGTAGTGTTTGGCCTAGCATTATTCAGAGAAGTTCACACAAATCTCCTTGGCGATTAATTTCTTCTACTATGGACCTGGTATATTCTCGCGCTAAAAGAAGTTTGGGTAATGGTCTCGCTACATCTTTCTAGCATGATTCATGGTTAAGTTGTGGTATTCTGGCTACAAATTTTCCTCATCTTTATCGTTTAACTGATCGTCCGAGAAGTTTGGTTGGTGAGACATGGATTGCTTCTCAAACAGCATGGGACCTGAGTCTTAGGCGAAATTTGAATGATTTAGAGACAGAAGAATGGGTGGAATTATCTCTTATTCTTTCCTCCATCAGCCTTCAGAACCGTAATGATTCCTGGTCATGGCCATTGGAATCGTCCAATATTTTTTCTGTTAAATCCCTTATGAAGGATCTTGTAGACTATACAGTTATTGAGGATAATCTCTATAAGATAATTTGGGCCGATTCCTATCCAAAGAAGATCAAGATTTTTCTATGGGAGCTTAGTCATGGTGCTATTAATACAGCTGATCGACTTCAACATCAGATGCCTCATTTTCATTTGTCCCCATCTTGGTGCATTATGTGTGTCGCTGGTTCAGAACATTCTGGCCACCTATTTGTTCATTGTTCCTTTGCTTCCAGATATTGGTCAGAGATTCTTGATGCTTTTGGATGGTCCACCGTTTTTCCAAATTGCATTAAGGATGTTCTCACTCTCATTTTTGTGGGTCATCCCTTCCATGGAGAAAAGAAGATCTTATGGCTTGCTTTGAACAGAGTCTTCTTTTGGTTTTTATGGGGCGAGAGAAATTCTCGAATTTTCAGGGATTCTTTCTCATCCTTTGATAAATTCATGGATCTAATTCTCTTTCATGCTTTATACTGGTGTAAATGTCATCACCCTTATTCTGATTATAGTTTATCTTTTTTGATTTCCAATTGGAAAGCTTTCATGTAATTCACCTATCGGTGATCGGAGTTTTTCTCCACATTTCATTCATCAATGAAATTCGTTTCTCTTCTCAAAAAAATGCGCCCACATCTGGAAAAAGAAAATTTTAGCAGAGCATGGAATAGATAACGATAGAAATCTTAAAAGAATTTTAGCATAGCTAGATACTTCATTTGCAAGACATCGGACGTATTAAGATTTCCAACAAGTATTATCCACAAGAATATTAATTCTTTTTAGACTCTCAGACTTCCATAATGATGAATATAACTCTTTCTCCGAAGGTGAAGAAGATATTAAATAATTGGTTAAAGATTTCACCGAGAAAATACATGAGGGATCAATTGACCAACACCTAGAATCTTCATTTATATCAAGACACACCATAAATGTTAAGTAACAAAGACTGAAAATCAACAATCTCCTCATCAATCAAAAGGCGTTGAAAAGATAAATTCCAAGAATCTGTGTGTATATCCCAAAACATTGAAACAGAAGCACGGGAAGAAGATGAAATAGCATACAGCCGAGAAAACAAATCTTTGAAGCATAATTATTCAACTAAGGATCTTCCCAAAAATGAATCTTCCTTCCATTACCCAAATTAAAATAAACAAGGGAACCAAAATTTTGCCATAATTTTGAAATGGACATCCATAAACTTTGAAGACTTAAACCTTTCCTAGAACCTGAATTCCATCCATTATTACAAGAACCATGGATGCTAACAATAACTTCTCTCCATAAAGATTGAGGTTCCATCTTAAAACGCCAACCCCATTTGGCCAACAAAGCAATATTAGCAATATTTCTTTGTTTTAGCGCACCAATTCCGAGCCCACCATCTTTTTGAGTCTTTGAAACAAGACTCCATCTAACCAAATGATTTATTTTGCTTCCTTCATTGCCTTCCTGACAAACAATCTCAAAATTCTATCACTCTCCACATTGATTGAAGGTAGTAAAAAGAATAGTGATAAATAATATAATGGAATTCTTGATAAAACTAAAGAACAAAGAATTGACCTCCCTCCACGAGATAAAGTAAACCTCTTCCATCTATCTATTTTCTTTTGAATTTTATCAAGCACCGGTTGCCAAAAGGAGTCATTTTTTGGGATGTCCACCTCAGGGAAGCCCAAGTAAATAAAAGGCAAACCTTCAACCTTGCACTTGAGACGTGATGCAAACAAACATACCTTAGAATCCAGCATATTGATACCACGTAATGTTGATTTCTCCCAATTAATCTTCAAACCCGAACACCATTCAAAAAATTCAATAGTTTGAATTAAAGTATTAAAAATACAATCATCGTCCTTGCAAAATAAATGAATGTCATCTGCAAATTGAAAAATTGAAACGTGTATGTTGTCTTGACCAACTCTAAAACCTTCAAATGCTCCTTTAATGAGATGACTTAGGCATAAAATGCTTTTGAGGGGCTTTTGCAGTAGACTTCAATGGGGAGATAGGCTAAATTAGGTTTTTGGAGTTGGGGTAATACTATGCTATGATAACCTTGTGCCAAAGGGCTTTAGGTTCATGTAAGAATCTCCAAACCCATTTTGAAAGAAGGACTTCATTCCCCCTTCAAATGTTGCCAATACCCCATCCACCCAAGACAAGAGGAAGCTTTGTCTTTCCCCAATTAATATTGGGCATGCCCCATCAAGACTAGAGCCATTCCAAAAGAAATTTCTCAAAAGCTTCTCAAAAGTGTTGACAATCTTGATGGGCATTTTTGAGAGAGTGGATTGTATTATTAGAGTATATCTACTTCCTATTGAGATGAAATGATACTTCCAATTTTGGAGTTTGCATTGAATCTTCTCACTAATAAGGTCCCAAAAAGATAGATTTTTAGGGTTTGCCCCAAATGGAAGACCAAGGTCAATGGTAGGTCATTGGCCCATCTTGCACCTATGACCCACACTCGAACCCTTACAGTGCCAGCTGGATTATAAAAAGGGGGTTGAAGCAACCGTATGTTCCATAAGGATCAAAATCATTACAAAGATCAGACTATATGTGATGTTTTGAAAATGTATGTTCACCATATTCTATTGGGGAGGCCTTGGCAATACGATCTACAAGCTGAAGACAATATACCTATGAATTCATGTGGATGGGAAAGAAGATTGTATTACTACCTCCTACAGTGCCAATGAGAAAAAATGGTCTAAAGATGATTCCAAGGCCGAGAAACAATTATTTACCATAGTCAAAGACAAGTCCTTTATAACTAAAGAGGGATTCTATTGTCTTTTTCTTGTTTATAAAAGGTCAAACTTATCAAGAACAAAAAACCGAATGTGTTCATGAAGAAGTCCAGCGACTACTTGCTGATTTTCCTACTCTATTGGAATCACCAAATGAATTACCTGCATTACGAGGCATACAACATCATATTGACCTACTTCCTGGGGCTATGCTTTCACACTAACCTCGTTATAGAGTGAGCCCTACGAATATTCTATTCTACATGATCAAGTAAAGAAGCTTTTCGACAAGGGTCATATCCGACCTAGCTTAAGTCCGTTCGTGGTGGCTGAAGTCGCGCGCCGCCGGAATCGCGTGGGTGAGGTCGCGCCTGTAGAATCGGGCATTCGTGAGCCGCCGAAATGAAAGAAAACAAACGCCGAAGGAGAAGACACTTACCGTCGAAGGCCGTCGCTCACCGCTGCGTTCGCCGTGGAGGAGCTGTCGCCACGTGGGTTAGAGTGGGCGTCGCGCAGGGAGGCAGAGCAGGGGCTGCTATGTGCGAATTGCCGAAGGGAGGGGAAAAGAGATCGTGCCGCCGCTCGTGGGTCAGAACCGCCGGATCTGGGTTTGAAGGGTCGCCGTCGTCGGAGAGGTGCTGAGCAGGAGAAGAAAAGTCGGAACGAGGGACGGCTGGTGAGATCGTGAAGGAGAGGTAGAAGATGGCGGTTTAGGGCTGTTTCTTTTTTTTTTTTTTTTCCTACTAAAATCCTAATTATTACTTTTTTTTTCATACAACCTAATTATTATTATTACTTCATTAATAGTTATTTCCCACTAAAGAAACCTACCACGTGAAATCTGTGGTTTATTTTAAGATGTAAATATAAATAAATGTAAATATGGATGAAATAGTAAAAAGAGAAAAATACATATTATTTAATTTAATAAATACAAGCAATTGATTTCAACATCTTAGGGTCCGTTTGGATTACATTTTAATTTAAATGTTTTTCAAAAATGCATTATTTAAAAACATTTTGTATAAAAATGGTTTAGAATTTAAACACTCATATGTTTGGTTGCATTTCCTATAAATGTTTTTATACACAAGTTATTGTATACTTAAAAAGTCTTTTTAAAAAAGTTGGTTTCAAGTGTTTCTCTCAAAATGGTTTATTTATCAATCTCATTTTCTAATAAGTCATTTTTAGTGCTTGCCAAACATTAGAATTCTTTTCAAAATGACTTTTTCTCAAAATTAAACACTTCAAAAGTTAAACCAAACATACCCTTATTATTGTTTAGGTAGATAAATAGAAATTGTCAAAGCGAACATAGCTCAGCGGTAAAAAAAAATATTAAAAATAGTATTACGTAACATCCATCTCAAGAGTTGCTGATGGAGCCCGTGTATCTAGTCAATAACATCCAATGTCCCCCGGAGAAAAATCTCCGCTTTTTAAAAAAACAATATAAATAAATGTAAATATTGATGAAATAGTAAAAAGAGAAAAATACATATTATTTAATTTAATAAATACAGGCAATTGGTTTCAACATCTTATTATTGTTTAGGTAGATAAATAGAAACTGTCTAAGCGAGCATTGCTAGACAATGAATGATATTAACAATGACCAATGGATTAAAGTCATGGACCTGGAATTGGGGTCTATGCATTTCAATTCCATATGAGATCTTGTAAGAACTACTTGAAAGGGTAACACCTATATGTTGCAAATAGATCTACAAGATGAAACGAGATGTAATCTTAAGGTTAGACTCATGGCAAAAGATTATACCCAGAGAGAGGGAACTGTATGGAAACCTTATTTCATGTTGTCATGCTGAAGTCTGTTAGAATTGTTGTCCTTTTTGAATGGATGTAAAGACTACCCTTTTGTATGGTAATCTTGATGAGAGTATTTACATGTCTAACCAGAAAATGTTCATTTAGCAAGGTCGATAGCAAAATATTTGCGAGCTTAATCGATCGATTTATGGATTGGTTGAAGAATCTCGATCTTGGAATATGGAATTTGACATTGTGATCAAATTTTTGGGCTTTAATCAGAACGTTGATGAGTCTTGTGTCTACAAGAATGTCATCAACAGTTCAATAACTTTCTTAGTGTTGTGTGTGAATGATATCTTAGTCATTGGAAATGATGTAGGTTATCTTACTAACTAGTAAAAGTGGCTAGCAACTAATTTTCCAAATGGAATACCCGAGAGAAGCTTAGTTTGTTATTGGGATCCAAATTGTTGGGAACTGTAAGAACAACATGCTAACCCTATCTCAACCGTCTTATATCTACAAAATGTTAGTTAGATACAAGACGCATAATTCTAAGAAGGATTCACTCCCTTTTAGGCATGAAATTCTTTTGTCTAATGAACAGTGTCCTAAGACACCTCAAGAAGTTGAGGACATGAGATGGATGCCCTATGTAGTAAGGATTATCAGAAAGTATCAATCCAATACAGGATTTGATCACTGGAGAGTTGTTAAGTATATCCTCAAGTAACTTTGGAGAACGAGGAACTATATGCGCATGTATAGCGATAAGGATTTGATCCTTACAAGATACACTGATACAGATTTTCAGACTGATTAGAATTTGAGGAAATCTACATAAGTATTTGTGTTCACTCTTAATGGATGAGCTATAGTATGACATAGCTGCAATCTCGACCATATAGTATTTCAACTTATGCTTATGAAGACACCAAATCAATCAAGGATTAGGTGTGAATTAAGGTGTCAAATTATGGGATTGTACGTGCATGAGGTTAGTCATTACTCTTGGTGTCAATTTCGTAGATTTTACCTCTTGGATTTCATATTAAAAATGAAGTTCATTTTCTTAATTAATTTTAAATAAAACTAGTTAACATAATTAATTTTAAATAAAATTGATTAAAATAAGTAATTTTAAATAAAATTGAATAATTATTTAATTAAAATTTTAATTAATTATAATTACTTAATTTAATATCAAAACCCAAATTAAATAATTGCATCAATCTCGATCTCTCTCAAAATCGATCGTTTAAATATGAATCCATATTCAAATGTAAAATTCAAACTGAAATATGTATCATATACATATTTGCAATATCTAAATCATATTTAAATATTTCCAACTATCTTTATAATATAGTTTAATTCACAATTAAACTATGTATGATTATGTCAACTATATCGCATATAATTAACGTTTACTCCCTAAACGGAATTTGAACCATTCAAATTATCTCATCACAATGTTCTAAGGTTTGGTTCGTTATGAGCTAGCATGGGGACCTAATGGGCCTACAGACCATGAGCTCCAACGATACGAGATTAATCGGGTAAACTCTTTAACCTAGTTAACCAACATTCGTTAACTGTCGGGACACTCAATTGTAGCCCAGTAAATTGTAAATTGAAAGTGTTAAATTTATCTAGGGGAATCATATAATATAAAGTTTATGAAACTTTATAATATAAGTTTGAATTGAGTTCAAAATTAATCATTGAAAGAAAATATTTGAAAGAGTTAAAATAATTAATATGAATTGGATTCATATTAATATAAATAATTTAATAAAATCCATAAGATTAAACATGTGATATTTAATTGGGTAATTAATTAATTATGGAATTAATTATTTATTTATTAAATTAAATATGAATAAGATAATAGATTTGATCTTATTCATGACCGTTTCCTATTAGGAAAAGGTATTGGCCTTTACCTATAAATAGGACCCATAGGGTGGGGTGAAAGACATCCCATTGACTCTCATTCTCCCAGAGATCTCTCCAAAAAGACTCATACCAGTCTCCTGCTTCAAGAAGTCTTAGAGATATACCGGGGTAACCAATTGGTGGTGTTCGCACAAGAAGGTTGCTGCGTTTTCAATCTTATTAGTAAGAAAAGGCAAATCGATCAAGGTTTTCTACCAAAAGTAAGTTTTTCTATGAAATCCTTGATTACTGGGATCGTCTATATTAGATTTAGTTTATCTTTAGCATGTTTATAGTCGTTGTACAACCCTCTAAATATAGATTTATCGTTGTATTCTTTTGCAAATTGTATTGGTATTTCAATTAGAATCTAAGTCTCTAAGTAGGTTCAGTAATTCTTTCCGCTGCGTAGGGCTTTTATCCCTTCACAAAGAACCACTTGAACTGATACATTCAGATCTTTGTGGTCCAATGAATGTAAAGGTTTGAGATGGTTATGAATATTTCATCTATTTCATAAATGATTATTCTCGATATGGTTACTTATACCTGATGGGTCATAAGTTTGAAGCTTTTGAAAAGTTTAAAGAGTTTAAGAATGAGGTAGGAAACCTATTGGGTAAAACAATTAAAACACTTCGATCAGATCTAGGTGGAGAGTACATGGATAAAAGATTCCAGGACTATTTGATAGATCATGGAATCCAATCCCAACTCTCAGCACCAGGTACACCTCAACAGAATGGTGTATCATAAAGGAGAAATAAAATTCTGTTAGACATGGTTCGTTATATGATGAGCTATGCTTAGTTGCCTAGCTCGTTTTGGGGGTGTGCAGTAGAGATTGCAGTACATATTATTAACAACGTTCCTTAAAAAAGTGTTTCTGAAACTCCTTTTGAGCTATGGATGAGGCGTAAACCTAGTTTGTGTTACTTCCGTATTTGAGGTTGTCTGCACACGTGTTAGTGACAAATCCTAAGAAACTGGAACCACATTCTAGAGTATGTCAATTTGTTGGATGCCCTAAAGAAACGAGAGGTGGTATTTTCTACGACCCTCAAGAAAAATAAAGTGTTTGTATCGACAAATGCTACTTTCTTGGAGGAATACCACATACGAGATCACAAACCACGTAGTAAACTGGTATTAGGAGAAGCTACAGAAGAGTCAACAAGAGTTGTTGATGAACCTGATCCTTCAATAAGAGTTGATGTATGAGCTAGTTCTTCACGTCAATTTCATCCTCCTCATGTAATGGGAGAGCTTCAACGCAGGGGGAGGGTTGTAATTCAACCTGACCGTTACTTGGGTTTAACTGAAACACAAATAGTCATACCCGATGACGGTGTTGAGGATCCATTGTCTTATCGTCAAGTAATGAATGATGTAGATAAAAACGAATGGGCCAAAACGATGGACCTTGAGATGAAGTCTATGTACTTCAATCAAGTTTGAGAACTTGTAGATCCACCTGAAGGGGTCAAACCCATAGGGTGTAAATGGATCTATAAGAGGAAAATAGATGCTACTGGGAAATTATTGACTTTCAAAGCAAGACTTGTAGCAAAGGGTTATACCCAAAGAGAAGGGCTGGACTATGAAGAAACCTTTTCTCCAGTTGCTATGCTTAAGTCCATAAGAATTCTCTCATCCATTGCCACATTTTATGATTATAAGATATGGCAAATGGATGTCAATACAACTTTTCTGAATTGTAATTTTGTAGATAGTATTTTTATGTCTCAGCCTGAAGGGTTCATAACCCAAGGTCGTGAGCAAAAGGTTTGCAAACTGAATCGATCCATTTATGGATTGAAATAGGCCTCCAGATATTGGAATATTAGATTTGATACTGTGATCAAATATTTTGACTTTGACACAAAATGTTGATGAACTTTGTGTATACAAGAAAATCAACAAAAATAAAGTAGCTTTCCTTATACTTTATGTTGATGACATCCTACTCATTGGAAATGATGTAGGATATCTGTCTGACGTAAAATAATGGCTAGCGACCCAATTCCAAATGAAATATTTGGGTGAGGCTCAATATGTTCTTGGAATCCAGATTATTAGGGATCGAAAAAACAAAATGCTGGTTTTGTCTCAATCAATGTATATCGACAATATGTTGGCCCGATATTCGATGCATAACTCCAATAAGGGCTTATTGCCTTTCAGGGATGGGGTTCAGATGTCTAAGGAACAGTCTCCTAAGACACCTCAAGAAGTTGATGATATGAGTCGGATTCCCTACGCCTCTATTGTGGGCAGCTTAATGTATGCGATGTTCTTCACGATGCCTGACATCTGTTATGCTGTAGAGATTGTCAGCAGATATCAGTCAAATCCAGGGTTAGACCACTGGACCGCCGTTAAAAAGAATCCTCAAGTATCTTAGGAGAACGAGAAACTACATGCTGGTGTTTGGGGTTAAAGAGTTAGTTCTCACTGGATACGCCGATTCTGACTTCCAGTTTGACAAGGATTTTAGGAAATCCACGTTAGGGTCAGTGTTCACCCTTAACGGCGGAGCTGTAGTTTGGAGAAGCATCAAGCAATGGTGCATAATAGACTCAACCATGAAGGTTGAGTATGTAGTTGCTTGTGAAGCAGCTAAGGAAGCAGTTTGGCTAAGGAAGTTATTGACTGATTTGAAAGTTGTTCCAAACATGAACTTGTCCATTACGTTATACTGTGACAACAATGGGGCTGTAGCAAATTCAAAGGAACCTCACGACCACAAATGAGGTAAACATATAGAGAGTAAGTATCGTCTGATTCGAGAGATCGTGCAAATAGGAGATGTGGTCGTGACCAAGATCGCTTTGGAGCACAACATTGTTGATCCGTCTACGAAGGCCCTCTCGGCTAAAGTGTTCGAGGGTCATCTAGAAAGTCTAGTTCTGCGAGACATGTATATAGTGTAATATAGGGCAAGTGGGAGATGTGTAATAGGTGTAAGGATACCCTAGTTTATTGTATTTTGTATATTTACCTTTTATGTAATGTACAACATACATGTACCATTTCCAACTTTGGATTATTTTGTACATACTTTCCCATTAACTTGAGTTTTAGTTCAAGTGGGAGTTTGTTGGGTTTTATGCCTTAAAACTCGTAGATAGTAAATGTACTATTGACCGAACACTAATAAAATGATGTATTATTCATTTATTTATGTTTGTATTATGCAATATTGTCTTATTGACTCTAATCCAATAAACTAAACATCCTAGGCTAATAGAATGAGGCTTGAACTAGTATGTAGGGACATACGGGGATCAATGTTCAAGATTTAGCCTAAAGGGTTTGTAGTATAGGGATAAGGTTAGGTACCTTATCCTGGTGACACTATGGATACGACCCACTTTGTATTTTGATACAAACGTTGTTGGGTTTTATGCCCTAAAACTTGTAGATAGTAAATGTAAACAAATTGTATACTTGTTTCAATAAAGTGTTATTGAGTTTTTACAATAAAGTGTTATTGTTAAATATTGCACAATTTGACCCAAATCCAATAAACTAAGATCCAAGGTTGTTTGTATGTAACTTGATCTAGTATGTGGGGACATACGAGGATCGATGTTCAAGTAACAACCTAAAATGTCTATAGTACAAGGATAAGGTTGGGTACCTTATCCCGGTAACACTATGAGATACGACCCATTTTGTATTTGATACAGACGTATTGATCTAAAACGTCCATGTAGTAGACATGCAAGTGGGGGTATCCTATGCAATGAGTTTGCGTAAGACCGGACCACGAAATAGTCAACCATTAGTTATAACATCGTTAACTAATTAGGTTACTGTTTCAATAGGATGACCTAGGTAACTCAGTCTTAATCCTGAGTGTATCATGAACTCCTTCTCATGAGGGATTGTCCTTTGATTAGCATGGGTGAGAGTGGATGAGTGTTCCCTTAAGTGGTGACTCTGGGACTTGAACAAATGGATCCCGCCCTCTCACTGGCCCGAGAGGGACTTTCTGTTTAATGGTTGGACCATAAACAAGTTGTTCATTAGAGGAGCGTTGGTACTTAAGGAGACAGATGTAACACAGGGGTAAAACGGTAATGTGACCCAGCTATGATTACGGACACTCGTGAAGGATTGACTTACCGGCATAGGTTTACATCCATGGACACAGAAAATGTTCTACAGTGAGAAGAGTTCAGTTGTGGGTCTTTAGTGGAATGACCCACAGTTAATGAATATTGGTTAACCTGATTAATGAGTTTAATCTATTAACCTCATATCATTGAGCTTATGATCTGTAGGTCCATTATGTCCCCCTGCTAGCTTGTAAAGAGTAATTAAGTACAAATATATCTTGAGAGAATTTGAATAGTTCAAATTCATATTGAGAATTAAGTTAACTGTACGATATACAAATTAATATAATATATAGTGATTCATTAAAATATAAAGTCTAATTTGAGATTAAACTTTATAATATTGAGAGATTGATAT
This sequence comes from Luffa acutangula, assembly GCA_036850905.1. Classification (NCBI taxonomy): domain Eukaryota; kingdom Viridiplantae; phylum Streptophyta; class Magnoliopsida; order Cucurbitales; family Cucurbitaceae; genus Luffa; species Luffa acutangula. Next base: position 588,850 of record CM072098.1, read on the forward strand.
ATTTGAAAGAGTTCAAATATATGTCTAATTAAATATATGGTATTTAATTAGAAGATGAATTAATTAATTATGAATTAATTAATTATTCAATTTAGTTTAAATTAAATGAGATTTAATTAAACTATAGTCTATGAGAGAAATAAATATTTGAATAGGTTCAAATATTAATATGAATTTGATTCATATTAAATTTATAGGAAATAAAAGAATTTGAAGGAGTTCAAATTTTAATATGAATTGTATTCATGTTATAGAATTAGTTAATTGAAGGTCTCAAATTAAATATATGATACTTAATTGGGTAATTAATTAATTAACTAACAGAAGATCTGAAATTAAATATATGATATTTAATTGGTGATTAATTAATCAAAAAATTAATCAGTTGAAAATTAAACAATTATGAAAATGATTAATCACTACTTATGGAAGTAATTAATCATTTGTGGAAATGATTTAATCACTTATGAAAGTGATCAATCATTTATGAAAAAGATTAATCAATTATGGAATTGATTGGTCATGGAATTGGTTGGTCATGAAATTGATTAATTATAGAAAAGATTAAATCAATTATGGAAATAGTTAATTTTAAATGAATATTTTATTCATGACCTTTCTCCTATGAATAGAACACTAAACCTATGGTTTAGGTACAACAACATAAGGCCACAAGAATGCACTCACAAGAATGCACTATTGCATCCTCTCTAGCATCTCTCTCACATTCTCTCAACTCAAGAACTTTAGGGGGAATTTTCTCTCATAGAGTTTTTCCCATTCAAAATTAGGTAGTTCCACAACTATGTTCATAGTCTCAAAGTTATAGCGGGGAAGATCAAATTGGTAGTGTCCCAATTGTTGAATCAAATCAAGAAAGACGTTCTTGAAAAATTCAGAGTCGTCAACGGAGGTATGTTTCTCACCGCTTAACCTTTTGCCAATGTATTGGTATTTTGTAGACCAAAATTAATTTACGAACGGTCCAATTGTTTCCGCTGTAACGAAATTGAAAATTCCAATCCTTTCAAACGTAATGGTCCAACGCGTTCATGTAGTTGACATGCGAGTGATGGTATCCTGTGCAATGAGTTTGCACAAAGATCGGATCGCGAAATAATTAACCACTAACTGTAACATCGTTAGTCATTTTGGTTTCTATTTCACTGGGATGACCTAGGCAACTTGGCTGTAATCCTGAGTGGATTATGGACTCATGTCCGTGAGGGATTGTCCTTTGATTTGTACGATGAGAGTGGCCTGCACGCTGACTTAATAAGTCTACCATTTTGGGGACAAGATCGAGTAAGGAGCTGGAAACATAATCACACGAGATGAAATTCACTCATTCTCGACTCTAGGGTAAGTAGAGGTGATTCCCTTAAGTGGTGTCTCCGAGTCTTAAACAATGAGCCCTTGTTTGCTGGTTGGACCTTAAACAAGTTGTTCATTAGAGGAGCATTGGTACTTAAGGATAAAGAGGTAGTCTAGGGATAAAACGATAATTTGACCTAGCCAGAGTACGAACACACGTGAAGGGCTAACTTGCTGTTGATGGTCGATATCCGTGGACACAAAAATATATATGCAGTGAGAAGAGTGTAATTGTGGTTATATAGTGGAGTGAACCACAATTAACGAACATTGATTAACTTGGTCAATGAGTTTAACCAATTAATCTCATATTGTTGGAGCTTCTGATCTATAGGTCCAAGTGATGACTCTAATAAGGTGTTGAGGTTAATTTTTAAGAAATAATTGAATATTTGAAAGGGTTCGAACGAAAAATTAAAATATGAATTTGATTCATATTAAAACTATACGTTATAATTAATGTGCATTGGATGTACGTTAATACTATAGTTTATTTGAGAGAAATATAATTAAATATGTGATATTTAATTATAATATTAATTAATTGGAGAATTAATTAATTATAGTTTTAATTTAATTAAATTAAATTTTGATTTAATTGAATTGTATTAAAATTATAGGTTATGTGAAGGATAATCATTTAAATATAGTTTAAACGAGTTGATTATTTAATTGTAAATTAAATTAACCTTATGATTTAATTTAATTAATTTGTTAATTAAATTAAATTTTAAAATAACTTATAGGTGATCAGTTATTGGGTCGTAGTATTGATGATTGATTATTTCTCTCCTTCACGCCTACTAAGGGGGGAGGTTACCTAGTTTTCTGTGTACGTTCATTTTACGTTTGGGTGTGATTTTCATAACTTACAGAACGCTCTCCAGAAAATCCCAAGATCCCTTCGTTCTCTCGACCATTTTCCTTAGAGAAAAAAAATTTCCCACAAACCTACTAAACCGAACCTTAAGAGTCTATTGGTGTAGCTTTGTGGTGGTGTCCAATGTGAAATTCCAGCGAAGAAAAGGGAGTTTTTGTTGCTGTTTTTTCCGAAAAACTTGGAGGAATTTGTGAATTTCGGTCAAGAACGTCTTCAATAGTAAGGTTTCTTGATCCCTTGATCATTAGGATCAATTAGAAAAATATTTCAAAGGTTTTTCAATGTGATCCAACATGTTTTATGATGAATTTACAACATGCTATTTTATGTTTTAATGTTGTAAATAATTTTGCTATCCATATTGGTTTTCATTTGAAATAAAATAAAGTATGATATGATCGTTCTTCCGCTGCGCTAGAGCTTTTATCCCAGCAGTTCAGCCTCCCAAAAGATTTGTTCCAAAACCTGAAATAAAAAACTATTTTTGAAAAATCTCTTCAATTATCTAAACCAATAGTCGAACTTGAATTCGATAGAAGTTCGATTATTGAAATTATTCAAAATATTTATCCTCAGTGATTCTATTTCATCCCAAAATCCTTAATCAAAACAATAAAATATTACGAATTTATTATCGTTGACTCAAAATCAGTTGAGATAACTCATATCGCTGACATAAATGATCATTAAAAAATAGCCTATTCAAAATTAAAGATAAAAAATGTTATCAATCTCACTCACTGGAATCAAAATATCCTTACAGAAAGGACACTCTCCAAATCATTCAATCCACAAACATACTCGTATCGGGATTACATTGAAGCCTGGTACAATGTTATGTGGTACAAAATATATGAGTATTCTTGGTTTATTCAATTCTGCCAAAATGCTTATAAAGTCAATTTTCCATTTTGGTTTATCAAAATGGTGGAAAACCTTCGGTTCTTCTGAACAAATTTTTCCCATACTGATTCAAGAATCATTTCATTGTTTTTCTCAAACAATATACAAAAATGCATTTCCCCTTTCAATGCGTTTTTTTTTTTTTTTAATTTTCAAATCCCCTGGATATCCTGCTAGAACTTACAGACAAATGCATATACTTATTTCAAACAACTTGTCAAAATCCTCCAAATAAAATGGTGGGACAAGTATAAGTTCTCACACGCAGAAATCAAAGCTGTTAAGCAATGGTTCGCCGATAATGGCTACCTTCAAGACCTTTCAAAAAAGAAGAATGCCAAATTCCTTAGCTCAAAATCAAAACTAATCGTTGCGTTGGCATAGACAACAACTGAATCAGACTTTCAGAAAATTCTGAATCAGGCTACTTCAATCGCATCCTCATATTCTCCTCAGTAGGCAAACGTGGATGAAGAAGATGAGTATGACCTCAATGACACAATCCTAGATTCGTAGCCCATGTGGATAAAAACAAAGGTGTGTGTACATTAAATCAGTTGTAAATTATAATAAGAACTCTACATCAATATAGGAAGATAATGTCCAAATCTCTTATTCCAAGAAAATTAGGAAAACATACTGTAAATGATTGTTGCGGTGTGTGGTCCCGATAATAAATCTCAAGATGAGTGGTAAATCCGTTGGTCATCATACCTTGCCTTCACGCCTGATAAAGTAATTAAACGTAATTTTCAAGACTGTCAGACAAGGACACCAATCATCATCTTTATTAAAGCAGATTTAATAAAAAGATACGACAAAAGATGGTGGAGGAGTGTGCATGAATAATGTGTAATAGTATGTAAAATTATTGTACCTTTTGTCTTAGTGTGAAAAATTATTGTAGGGAATCGTTCACTTTTTGTACCTTTTGTATATTCTTATTATTGTAATGAAATGATTATATCATTTGTCATATCAATCCAATTAGGGGTCCTGCCCTGTCAGTTTGATTCTTATCTTTTAATTTTTCGTTTTCAATTGTAGTTTCAAATCCGGAGTCTATAAAAACTTCGATATTGTAATCAAAGGGGCATTGGAAAACCTTCGAGCTTTCTTTTGAAGTTTGAAACATTTCCAGGCTCTCCTAGCTCTCTAATACTATTGTATTCGATCCTAATTCTCTTCGCGATTTACCGATGAGCAATTGGTCAAATCGACCTTCATCGATCGATTTTATGGCAAACGGTTAGGTCGATTTTTGCATATAGCAAATTGACTATCGATTGACTGACAAGTCCAAAAGGGATTCAATCCAGCCAAATCGACTGATAATTAAAAAATAAAACACGTAAAACACGTAAAATCATGTTGTGCAAATAACACTAATGTCAAGCCCTTGATGTCTTCTCAATAATTTTTTTTTTCTTGATTTACGTCTCTTGCATACCTTCCTCTCTCTTTTATTCGTTTTTCTTTTTCTCTCCTTATTTTTTTTTTAAAAATTTATTTCTTCATTCTTTTTTTACTCTCCTTCTACTTATTTTATTATCTTATCATTTGTCTATTTTATTCTATTTTTGTCATTTTGTCGACCGTTGGTGTGGTTGGTCGGTATAATCAATCCCACTAAAATCAACATGTCAGCGATCGGTGTTGGTTTGACCAATGGTCACCCTTATGTTAAAATACCATTTTGGTCAATATAAGTTGAGTTTCATTTCATTTTAGTCCATGCACTTTTTTATGACAATATGCGGTGAAGAAATTGAACCTTTGCCCTCTTGGCTATGAGTTCGTACTTTATGCTTGTTGGTGTCCATGCAACTTGAATAAAGCTTAAAATTGATTTCTATTATTAGTGTGAAGTTATTATTATTTTTTATTTTTTTATAAAAATTAATTAAATAATTATAATAATTTCCATGCGAGAAAAAAATACATCAACTAAAAAAAACATTTTTTTTTAAAAAAAGAAAAAAAAGAAAAAAACGTAAACGGTAAGACCAAAACAACATCTTAGCCTACATCTAGGGTTAATTTAAGAAAGAAAAAAACCCCAGATATAAGGGACTGAATTGTTTTTTTTTTTAAAAAAGGGACTGAATTGTCAACTATGTATGCCGTGTATACCTGAGGCAAGACGGCCGGTTAATTCCATCATTGTTTGTGGAGAAGCCTGGAAGCTTCACCGTCCTTGACCGGGGATCAGTTCAGTTACTTTCTAGAACGATGAAGCTATCAACTATCTAGGATGAGGAATGGATTCGCTTGAATGGATCGAAAGTAGTGCACAGCAGGTATGTTCTCCCGTAAGAATGAAAAGGAAAATTAGATCCAAGAGATATGAATTCGTTGGCTGGGGATCAAGACCACTTATTGAATTTCTTGAATCAATAGGAAAGGATATCAAAGAGAAGATTTCTCGACACGACGTTACCTCCATTATAAATGAATATGTCAATATTAATAATCTTCTTCATCCCTCTAGAAAGAAACGAATCCTTTGCGATGATAGACTCCATTCCATTTTCGGAAGGAAAACAATTGGCCGTATTAAAATCCATGACATGCTAGAACCACACTTTGCCGAGAACCAAGATGAATCAGATGATGACTTCTCTTACAGCTCTGACGAGACGGAGAATCTTTTAAATACCCTCAAACGGGAGAATGGTATAACCCCAGGAAGAAGGTTCAATCAGAAGGCGAGAGTGCTGGTGAACCCCAATAGCTCTTTTGCTGCCATGGTTCCTGGCAATATTAATCTTGTCTACTTGAGAAAGGGTTTAGTGGAGGATCTGCTTAAAGATCCTGAAACCTTTGAAAGCAAGTTGACTGGTAGCTTTGTCAGAATTAAATCCGATCCCCATGACTATCTTCAGAAAAACACTCATCAGCTCGTGCAGGTTATAGGTAACTTAACTACCATTTTATTCTTGAACAGGGAATACTCTTGCTGGAATAATTTGTATCCACAGATTTAATCTTCTATGTAATCTTGAAATGTATTCGTTTTATTTACAGCCCTCTCATGGAGATAACTGCAAATTGTTGTTTTGAAAACGATTGTTAAGGAAAGAATGTTACTTGAGTTAAATAGGTCCTACTATGAATGTTTCTAAAAGTTCGATTGGTCAGTTGTTGTGGTAGAGGAAGAACAGAAGAAAGTAAGGAGAACTTGAACATTTGAAATGATGTGTCCTAACCAATGGTTTACTTCATGTTGGTAAATTTCATCATAGATACTGTGAAGACAGCTCATTAATTCAACAGAACAATTGTATTTTGTCTTCCATTCGCCGTGTTAGTAAGAGTCAGTTATGCATCTGTTTTTCAAACAGGAGTTGTAGATCTATATATGAGCTTGTATCATTACAAATGGGGAATATTATTCTGATATTTCTCTCTTACTCTGTATCTCTCCTCTCTCTCTATTGCACTTCTTATTTTGATGTCCTCATGTGCACTTTTTTTTTTCATAGTTCTTAAAATGGGAAAAAGAATATCTTGGTAGGTTATATCCAATGGTGGAAATCTCACAGAAGTACTTAGTGCTGATTCTGTACTTGTTGTAGTGACCCATATTCAATTTTCAAGCTTAAATCTCGTTAGGAATTAGTAATTTACCGTCGGAGAAGTTCAATTAATGAAATGGAAGTGAGCCACTTGAAGCCATCTTCGAAGGTGTATTGCTTAAGTTTCTTCTTTTTCTTCTTTTTCTTCTTTTAAGGTTCTTCCTCTGCCTTCTGTTTCATCTATCTCTGCAATGATTTCACGATTTGAAGCTTTCTTGCAGTGTCTAACTTTCATATCCTTTTAGTTAAAAGAGACTAATTCGGAAGTTACCAGTATCCCCAATTAATTCTCATTTGTTTTGTCTGTAAACAATAAATAACTAGTTTATTTCCATAAAAGGAAGGTTCTCAATTTTTTTTGCACTTTCCTCTGAACACATGTAAGCTCTTTAAGACACCTCTGGAAAAGACCTACAAGCATTCTCATTCCTTGAGGGCCTATTTATTTTGCCATATGATTTTTCAAGCTTTTGGTATTAAAATGTCTTTCGTTTCATTTCATTTGTCCTTGAAAGTGTTTGTTTCTGCTTCATAGACCACCCAAGATTATCCAAATTGTCTTATGCTTACCATCCAACCATATGTCATCTCAGATAATTAATTCAGTGATCTTATTTTTTGATATTCTTTAGGGGTGAAGGAAGTTTCTATATCTGGTGATTTGGGTACTAGATTCCTTCTTCATGTTTCCAATGTGATGAAAGATGTCAGAATTTGCATGCTTTCAGATGAAATGTTCTCTGAGGTAGTTACCCCACCCCCCAGTTATATCATTCTTGAACTAGGTAATAAATAAACACAAAAGTTGATATTGAAAAATCTTTTTTTAATTGTTATTATCATTAGTGATCAATATACTTTTTTTTCCTTGAGTGTAATATAGAGCATGTATAGATTATACCGTGTAAACAAAACGATAGGATATCCTTTTTCATAGAAGAAGACCGCAAAAAATTGTCTTGTTGACTAAAAATGATAGAATATAAGCTATTGAGGAATGAGGAAAATATGTTGGTTCAAACTCCAAAGTAAAAGATTTTTTTATTTTATTTTATTTTTATTTTATGAAACAAACTTTCTTTCAAAGGAGGCTCGGGGCCAAACAAAACAACCTAAGGGACCAAGCGATAAGGCATCCCTTCTCCCAAAGGAAGGATTACAAAAAGACCTTTCAATCTAAATTGATGGAATTGGTAGAGTAATTACAAAACACCCTATGTTGAGCACTCCAAAATGAACTCGTAAACTGCACATAGTCACAAAAGGGAGAGATAGAAGAACCAAAGGGAGAGATAGAAGAACCCTTATCTGAGAAAACTTTGGAACTTTTTTCCTTCCTAATCAACCACGGGATAGCCCTCCCAACATTCTTCTATAGCACCTTAGCTTTGCCCTTCAAAAACCATCCCGAAAGAGTCTCCATTAGCCAATTCGAGACTAACCGAGCCTTACAGCCTTGCCACCCGAAGATCTTACAAAAAGAGTTCCAAACTTGCTCGACAAACTCACAATGGAGACGCAGATGAGAAGCAGATTCCCCACTACTGCAACACAAATGTTGGGCGACAAAAACAAGCTTGGATATCTTCTTTGGATTTTGTCCACCGTATTAATGCTATCAAGGGTGAGAGTCCATAGAAAAAAAATCGACTTTCTTAGGAGCTTCCCCATCCCATATCGCTCATAAAGACCTTCATCCAACACCTTTCTATTTTTCTGAGAGTGACAATGGTGGTTTTCACTAAAAATCAACCATTTCTATCCACCTTCCATTGTAAAATGTCATCATTATGAGAAGGAGAGAAGGATTCCAGCATCCTTTCTAGCCTAGCCCATTCATCAAGCTCTCTGTCGAAGAACCCTCTTCTGAAGCAAAGGTCCCACACATTCCCTTTCCACAGCTCACTAACGGTCTCTCTTTGGCCATAGATATTCTAAATATATTGGGGAACTTGAATTTGAGGGGTTGATCGTCCAACCAAACATCACACCAAAAAAGCACCTTATCACTCATTCCTACTTTAAATTTACAATTACCCTAGGAAAAAACCACCAGCCTTGGCAATGTCCCTCCATGGGCTACTCATCCCTTTCCATTTCTTGTGCATATGATGATCACGATTAAAAGAATCTCCATACTCACTGTGGATCACGACTTTCGTCTTTCCACAAAGCTGATTTCAAATCGCCACAACCATTTAGATAAAAGGGCCAGATTCTTAGATCTCAAGTTGTCTATTCCCAATCCTCCCAAAGGGCATGACATAGTAACTCTTTCCCAATTGACTAGATGGCTACCTTTCAGCATATCAACCCCTTTCCATAGAAACTTTCTAAAAAATGTTTTGATTTTTTTTTACAAACCCCCAAAGGAATTCTAAAAATAAAAAAATGTTTTGATTTTTTTTACAAACCCCCAAAGGAATTCTAAAAATAGAGAGACATGAGAATGCTTGAAAGGACAGCTTGAATCAAAGTGGTTCTACCCCTAGAGATGGGAAAGCCTCTCCACGTGGCAAATTTGCTGCAAATTCTTTCAACAACGGGATCCCAAAATGATTCATTCTTTGGCTTACCACCTACTGTAACTCCCAGATAGCTAAACGATAGGCGGTCAACTTTATAGCCCAACAGACTAGCCATCTTTTGGCTCCAAAGTAAAAGTTTTAAATGGAGAGAGTGCTCTCTCTGGTAGGTTTTCTTTCGTCATTAGGTTAGAGGCAACATTGAGTCAAGTAAGTGCTCTAGTCCTTCCTTGGTTTCTTATTTAATATTAGCCTTAAAAGTAGTTGTAGTATATGTGAACAAATATATTTTTATGTTCATTTACTTCAGGGGAATTATTTGCTGGGAGAGAAAAAAGGAATGGTACTTTTTTCATTGAGATTCAATGGTTGGAGCAATCTTCTACACATCTTTGGTAATGTTTTTTGATCATTAAGTTCAAATATTTGAGAGGAAACAAGGGATTCTTTGGAGTTCATAAGAAGTCCAATTAGTTTGGTTGGTATTTGGATATTTTTTCTTTATTGAAGGTGTTAAGAACAACATTATGGTTTCCGCTCAAAATAGAGACAAAATGGTTTTTCAAGAGGCATTGGATGAAATCCGATAGAAATCTAAGAGTTTGGTGGAGGGGTGGATTCTTGCAAGTTGAATGAGGATGTATTTGAAGCCCATTACTACGGTAGCAACCAGGCTCTTTTGGCTTCTTTGGGAAGCAAGGTGGAACCTTCCACTAGGGTTTTTGGATAAAAATAGAAAAGGCGATGGTGGTTCTAGACTTTGATGAAGTTTTTGTTATAACAAGACTTCATTGTTTCGAAGATAGGAGGTATATTTCAAAAATTTTGAAGAAAGAAGTTTTTGAAGGTTGTTCAATCAATCCATTTTCAGTAGGTTAAGCATTGATTAAAACGATGGATTTTAATGGGTTTGCATTCAGATGACTTCTTGATTTTTGGTCGAAGATGGGAGGGTTATTTCTAAAATTAAAAAATGGAATGTTCAAAAGCGTAGTAAGTCAAGTGGGTCGAAAGTTTTAAAGGATGGATCAAAATCAAGAATTTACTAAAGTTTTGGGTGTTTTCATAAAACCCGTTGAGAATGGACCATGCCTCTTTTAGCCATTAATCAATTGTCAGAATTGATGCTCTGATACAAATTTGTTAGGTATCCAACTATTAAGAAAATCCAAAATAATATCAAGAGAAATTACAATATCAATAGCCTTTCGAGAGGGCTATCTCTCTCCCAAAGTCCCACACTGGACAATACCCAAAATCCTTCACACCCTCTAAGGTCTCTTACTCTCCTCATTAGAACCAGGAAACCCTTATCTAATTACCACTACACCCTTACTAATTTCATATTATCTCCCCACATACCTTTATTAGTACTTTGACAACTACACAATTTTATCAACCTTTTTCAGCTTAGATTCTTGAATGTGAGTACATATCCGGACATTGCTTGCTGAAAGAACTTCTTCATAGAGATTCTTTTGTTGCAATTGCTAAACCCTATTTGATTCCATAATAAAATCTTCCTAATACCCTTCTAGATATAGACAAAAAATATTTCCTTATCAGCCCCTTGGGTGTCTAAGCCGTAGACCTTTTAATTATCGAAGATTTTGGCAAAATTTCATAAATCTGTAACGTGTATTTATTATTAGAAAAGAGGAGAACTTCTCTTTTCCAGATAAAACCTTGGGAGAAGATGATTCAGTCTTTTTCTCACCATGATTATGAATGGAGTGTTTATTGGGATCCTATGGAGGTTTGGTCCCTTGTTAAGTATAACGTTTCTCTTTGGGCATCGGTGACGCGCTTATTTTGTAATTATTCCCTAGGTCTCATCATTTTGGATTGGAGTCCCTTTATCTAATGGGCTCCCTCTCTCTTGGGCTTGTTTTTTTGTATGCCCTTGTATTCTTTCATTTTTTCTCAATGAAAGCATGGTCTTTTATCAAAAAAAAAAAAAAGAATAGAGTGTTTACTAGGAGAAACTAGGGGTGTTCATTAGTTGGTCGGTGTTGGTTTTGGTCTGAAATCGGTGTCGACCAACAACATGTCGATTTTTCGATGGTTGATTTTTCTCGATTTTTGAAAGGTGGTGATGCCGACCAACTGAACAGTTCTCAGTTTGTTCTGGTGGTGGACTCCCTCTCCTCTTCCTTTTGGTGGTGGATTCCCTTAGTAGGTTGGTTTCTAGAAGCTTGGAAGGTGGTATTATTCTGGGCTTTGAGGTAGGAAAGGAAAAAGTGGCCCTTTCTCATCTTTAATTCGCTGATGATACTATTTTCTTTTGCTTGGGCATGGAGAGGAATCATTTCTAATCTTGAACCATATTCTCAGTTTGTTCGAGGCCTTGTCGGGTCTTAAAATCAATAAAGGTAAATGCAAAAATTTGGGTTTAAATTATGAGGAAGGAAAATTAAGAAGATGGGCTTCTTTGGTTGGGTGTGAGATAGGAGCCTTCCCTTCTTATTTAGGTCTCTCTCTTGGTCATAATCCTAAATCTATCACCTTTTGGAACCCCTTCATTGAGAAGGTTCGAAAAAGACTCGCCTCCTGGAAGAGAAGCTTCTTCTTTAAAGGGGGTAGAGTGACTCTTATCCGCTCCGTTCTAAGTGGCATTATTATCTACTTTTTTTTTCCTCTTTTCAGAGCTCCCATGTTGGTCTGTAATGTTCTGGAGAAGCTCATGAGGGATTTTCTTTGGGAGGGGGTTGAAGAAGGGAGAGAGGCTCACCTAGTGAGTTGGAAGACCGTTGGAAAACCTGTGAACCTGGGGGGTCTAGAGTTGGGCAATCTGAGAATTCGTAACAGAGCGTTGCTTTCTAAATGGCTATGGCGTTTTCGTCTTGAATCTGATTCTCTTTGGGCTAGGATCATCAGGAGTAAATATGGGCAGCATCCCTTCAATTGGCTCTGGGTGGGGTTAAAGGCACGTTCAAGAATCCCTGAAAAGACATCTCGTTGGAGCTCCCCTCCTTTTCTTCTTGAGTCCAGTGCACCGTGGGGGATGGGAGTGGAGAGACACTTATTTCTGGGAGGATTATTGGGTGGGGATCGTTCCTTCTACTCCTTGTTCCCTCATTTATATCATTTATCCTCTATGAGAAAACGCACTGTTGCTGATGTCCTTGGCCCTGTGGGGAGTTCCACTTCTTTTTCCTTTGGTTTTCGCCGTCCGTTATCTGATAGAGAAACCACGGGCATCATGACCCTTCTATCTTTGTTAGAGGGGATTAGTTGTAGTTTGGATAGGAAGGACCTTTATTTTTGGTGTCTCAACCCCTCTGGCCTCTGGGGGTTTTTCTTGTAGCTCGTTCTTTCAATTCTTGGTTAATCCCTCCCCGGTCAAAGAGTCTGTTTTTTCGTGTCTGTGGAAGGTTAAAGCTCCAAAGAAAGTTCGGTTCTTCGTTTGGTAGGTCATTCTGGGCCGTGTTAACACTCTTGATTGACAGGCCATCGAGAGTGAAGACCCCTATGGTTAGGCCTTTTTGTTGCATTCTTTGTCGGAAGGCAAAGGAAGATCTTTGATAATTTGTTGTGGGGTTCTAACTTTGCTCGCTAAGTCTGGAGCTCTTTTTTGAGGCGTTCGAGTTCCAATTTGTTGGCCAGCGTCGGAGCAGGGAGGTGATTGAGGAGAGTTCCTCCTCCATCCGCCATTCTGGGAGAAATGAAGAGTCTTATGGCTTGCTAGAGCTTGGAGTTTGTGCTATTTTATGGGGTTTATGGGGGGAGAGGAATAATAAAATTTTTAGAGGGGTGGAGAGACATCCTAGTGAGGTTTGGACTAATATTAGACTTTCTGTTTCGTTATGGGCCTCGGTGTCCAAGACTTTTTGTAATTACACATTAGGTCTTATTATGATCATTGAAGACCCTTCCTGTAGTTGGGTTCCTTTGTTGGGGCTTGGGTTTTTTGGATGCCCTTGTATTCTTTCATTTTTTCTCAATGAAAGCTCAATTTTTCAATAAAAAAAATATAAGGCAATATTTTGGTGGTTTAATCAGTATTTCCTCCAAAACACTTAACTGTTTATAGATTGTGCAACAACTATAATTGAAGTTGAGGAAAGTGTTTGTGGTTTCATCCCAGCAAAATTTGGCAATATTGAAAAATTTCCTTTTGTTTTAGCAGTATAGCTTCTTTAGATCCTTCAACCAAGAGTCGTTTCAAACTTGGTAATTTATTCGTTAAAGACTTTACAAATTTAGTGGATTTAAAGAGGGTGAATCAGGTAATGGAAGATGAAAGTTTCTTTTTATCAAATATTGTTATTTAGGATTCAAAGGTCCCTATGGTGCATGGAAAACAATTTAATTCAGATGGCCTTGATATGTTAAAAGACATTCATTTTGTTGGGTATGCAAGCATTAATCCTCTTGGTTCCAATGTGGTTATTGATGCCTACTGATTTCATTGGACTTCTTTACATTAAAGATTTATAAAAGCTTACCCTCTGCATTATTTTTGGAAAAAAGTATTTCCTTCTCATTGAATTTTCAGAGTCTAATTTAGATGCTTGAGGAATCTTGTGGTCGTCTTTTGACTCACTCAACAAATTCGTTGGCCTTTCACTAAAGGTTCTGAGTTGTAATAGTCTTTATATTCTACTAAGAGTTGTAGTCAATCACAATTTATTTTTCCTGGTTTAAACAATACAATTCACCAAAGGTGTCACAAACCTCTCAACAGCAAAGAAGTATCGTTCTTGCATTGATTTAGATAGGAAATCAGATGTTAGTATGAGTAGCGAGGAATCAATTTCTCATATACCGAAAACAGAGCTAGTTGATCAGTTTGTAGAAATAGTTTGCAAAAGCATTTGAAAATCTATTTGAAGGTAATGAGCAAGGTGTCGATGTTTATGGTGGAATAGTTTCATCGGTGATTTCTCCCTAAATTCTAGCTAAATTTTCTTCTCTTGTTGAGATCTATGGATTTCTTTCACGAGCAATTCTCAATCTATCACGAATAGTTAAAGCTCTTTAGTGTTAACCTTGTTTGCTCAATAATGTATTTCTCATAGAATAGGCTCTAAAAGTTGAGCACTTGTAAGATCTCATTGGTGCAGATATTCAAAAGTGACGGGTATTTTTGTTTGGGATCCATCTTTTTCTCGTTTTCTTATCATTCGGTTATATTAGTCGGAGTGTGGAGCAGTTTTTATTCAATGTCTTCTTCCAGATTGATCTCTTTGACGGGCAAGGTTTGTTTTGGTTCTAATCTCAGTATTCTGAAGGATGTCTTCAAGTTTTGGTTTTTTACTTATGAAGAAAGGAGGCTTCAAGTTAATCCAGTCTCATCTCTGATTATGCTTGATTTGTTGTTAATTTTGTTGGTTTAAAAGATTAGAAGCTGCCCGTCTTGAGGCCTATTCATGGAGCTCCTTCTCAAAGCCTTCTGTTGGTTTTCTCTCCAAGTTCTTTTTGTTGTTGTTTGGTTTTGTCCTTTTGTCTTTTTGTTTTTTTTTTTTTTCATTTGGCCTTTGTTGTCTTTGTTTTCTCAGTTTGGTCTTATTTTTTTATTTTTTATTTTTATTTTTTTTGCCATGGCTATGTTGCAGGAGGAATGTAAAGATCTGGATCTGAGAGTAAAACACGGCTTGGTCAAGAGATTAACTATTGTAAGTTTTTCTTTTGTCGCTCAAAGGGCCCTTTGCTTCTCTTAATTGACAAAGTTAGTCCTTTATTGCTAATTTCAATATGATAATTGAAATTCTCCCACTATTTCTTTTTTGAAAAGGAAACAATAATATCATTAATAAAGAGAAGAAATAGAGGGATAAAAAATCAATCCTACAAAGAGTAGACTTTGAACAAAAGAAAGCTAAGAAAAGATAGGAAACAAACTAAAACAAAGGCTAACAAAAGAACAAAGAGAAAGCCACAGAAAAAAGAAACATAAACCCATAGAGCTACAAGAAAGCTTCCCAATTGCTACAAATAGCTTGGAAAGAGTAACTTGAAAAAGTTATCAAAAAAAGAACACCAACGACAAGCCTTAACCTTGAAGCATTGATCCATAATAATTTGGCTTTGATGGAAAAATCTGGAACACAAAGTAAATGAAGTCCTCCCAGTTTATTAAGGTTATGTTTGTCGAAATGGTCTGAGATGATTTCTGTGATGGTATGAGATGAAGAAGGTAAGCATAGACTGTAAAGTGTTTTTCCTTAGAAAAAGTAGTTGTGGAAGAAAGGTGTCTATGAAAGAGAATGGGGGAGATGTGTGGCAAGTTTAGAGTTGGAGTTAGGAACAGTGGCGTGGTTGTGAGATTGCCTGAGGGGTGCTTTTAGTTCATGAAGTGTTATTCCTTTCAACCTTAACTGGGCCACGGTTTCAAACGTTCAGAATGTTAGATCATATTGGGCCATGGTTTCAAATTGGGTCAAAGTTTCATCCCTAATTTTCCTTTTTGCCAGTCAGATGGGGAAGGTCTTAATCATATCTTTGATTGTTCATATCTCGAGCTTGTTGGATCAAATTTTTCTTCGTCCTATTTCACATTTGGTGGGTTTTCTCCAATATCTTCAAGGAGAATGTTCTTCATTTACTTATTAGCTCCCCTTTGGTTCTAAGGGTGAACTTATTATGGGTTAATGGAGCGTAAGCTCTTTTGTTAGATTTGTGGCCCAAGCAAAATAAAAAATATTTCCAAGATAAGTCTGTTTTGGATTAATGGTGATGAATCCATATTTTCAGTTTTTGGTATGAAATGAATCGTTATTTTGAAGATAAGTCTGTTTGGGTGGAGGGTTTTAGCCTTTTTCAAAGCTTCACGATGGTGCTTGCTGTCTATGTTATCCAATCATTTCCTCGGAATATCTTTACAATTTGGGAGGCTTTCATTTTCCCTCACTAGCATTTTGTATTTTCTTTACTTTTCTCTCGCGCGTAGGAGTTTGTTTCCTTTGAAAATCTTTTAATTTTTCATTATATCAGTAGAAGTTAAAAAAATAAAAAAGAATTGCATTTTTCTCAAATGGTGGGTGGCATAGGCTTATGTTGTTGATTCAAGTATTTAAAATTTTTTGCTATGGTTTCAAAGTTATAAGAGCATTGATCAACTTAAATTTTGTTAAGGTCTTCAACATGTGAATGATATTATGAGCATTGATGTATAATGTTAATGTGAAGTACTCTCTTCTGTTTGCAATCATGGATACCTTTCCCTAAATGTAGTGTGGAGAAGCCCTTTACATCTCTCTTACCAGGTTGTAGATTATTTCTCTTATTTATATGTGCTCATTTTTCATTTTGGTAGGCAGAGTTTCAACACAAAGTTGAGGTCTTGCATGTGGATATTACTAAGCATGTACGTATGATAACTTCAAATTTTTGCATTGGTGAGAGGGCTGCTGGCATTTTTCTTTAATTTTGTTCCCTCGTGCAGTTACAGTTATTTTTCATTTAAAATTTTATTTATTAGTGAACTTTTAATATATTGAGTGATGAGATATTAGAAGGAAGACAAGTATATATCACACAAAGAGGGTGTTTGGATTGAGGAGTTGGGTGGTGGGGGGTTGAGTGGAGTTAATAACTCCACCCAACTTCTTGTTTGGTCCAAGGACATATAACACTCAATTGTGGAACCCACAAACGTATTTACTCCTATTTCAACAATCAACACTTTATTGTGGGGTCCACAAAGTTATTTACTCCTGTTCCAACATTTATTGTGGGCCTCACAAATTTATTAACTCCTCCAACTCCCAAGACAAAACACTCCAGATTTCATAACTCAAACTCCTCCATCCAAACACCCCCAAAATTGTTTTTGCACAAGAAACGAAACTTTTCATTGATGAAATGAAAATAGTTTATTTATCCAAACACCCCCAAAATGTGTACCTTTGTGCCCGATACTCTAGTGTTCCACAATTAGGTTCTGTGATGAATCCTTTGGAAAATTGTCTTGCTTTAAGTTGATTGAATGGACTTGTAAATTTGTGCAAGCCTCTACAATGATATCAACACTAAGCAGAGTGACAGTTGGATCTTGAGAATACAAAGGAACATTATCTTTTTTTCCAAATGTAAAATTTTGAAAAGGGTTCACAAAAGCTATCTCTTCCTTCTTTAGGCTCATCGTTATGCAAAATATTTGCATTAAGCATATCAAATTTTGATTCAATAACGACTTCCTTCTTTGTTATTGAGGTTTCATTGTCAACATTCATAGTTGAAAGATCATTTTCAACCTCCAAACATGTTTCCTTTGGAGTAGTATTGATTATCTCTACCAACAAATCAGAATCCTCTGTCTCTTGTTGGATCGCAACCTCAGACATTGTCTCAACTTCCTTTGGTGATTCTTTAACTCCCTTGAAAGACAATAGATCATCAATTGCAGACTAAAAAAAATCATCATCGTTTCGCAGATCATTTGGGACAAAGACATCCTCATCATCCATAACCTGAAGCAATCTAAAAAGGTCCAAAGGATTAGTAAAATCACTCGGTGACAATTCACCTTGGATAATGTTTGGAGGATCTAAAGGTGAAATATCACCATAGCTCAAAAAAAATGTTCCCTAAAGTCTTATCCTTAACTTCAATGGTGGTATAGATAAAACCACATAAAGTTCTTTTAACATGAATACAAGCTTCCGAATAATCAATTAAATTCAGAGTATTGGAAGATACACTGACCAAACTACCAAAATATTTCCCAATTGCTTCGAAAGATTGGCGCTTCCAGTCGGGCAAGAACAAGTTCTTGATCGAAATCCACCCGCCGTATCCCTCCAAATAACGCGAATGACTATGTTTCTTGTTGGACCATTGTTCAATAAGCAAATGAAAGTTACCAAAGAGTTTCCATTTACCACACAACACAAGAGCTCAAGGTAAAACTTTTTTATCCATTTGGATCAATGCTTTGTCTGCTAGAACAATTTTGGGCCACGTGAATCGGCCATTAGTGATTAAAAAACGATCAATAAGAGTAAGAGATGGTTCTTCCCTAAAGCTTGACCACATGAATCGGCCATTGTGGAGGGGAATGTCCATAAGTTTATGATCAAAGATAAACTTGTTGAATTTCCTCATACTTCTAGTTTGTGAGCCACCCGTTGATTTCTCCCAAGACCATCTTGTTACATTAAAATCACCACCTATGACCCATTGATCGCCTCCAAGACCTGCTAGATCGTTGAGTTCTCGCCAAAATGCCTTCCTTGGAGGCTGAGAGAAAGGTCCATAAATAGATGAGAGCCAAAAAGAAAAACCATCATATAAGGTGACATGTAAAGAGACGGAGAAATGCCCTTGAACTATCTCCCCAATTTTGAAATCCGGATCACTCCAAAGAACAAGAATACCACCCGCTGATCCTACTACATCCAAAGAAGTCCAAGCAATGTTGGAGGAACTCCAAACCGATTTGATATTGCGCCTATCAATCTTGGATTTTTTTGTTTCTTGAATAAGGACAAAACTGGGATTGCCAATTTCCATATTGTTTTACTTCAACATCAATACAAACAAAATCAATGACATAGGTTTTAGAAACAAAAATGATAGTTTTCTATCCGTGATAGAAGATTTATATTAGTGATAAAAATCTATCAGTGATACGTTTCTATTACTGATAGATTTCTATGAGCGATAGACCTTCTATCAATGATAGAAATCTTCTAATACTAATAGAAATCAATCTTTCTATCAGTGGTTGAAGATTTTCTATCACTGATAGAATCTATCAGCGATAGAAGGTTTCTATCACGGATAGAATTCTACCACTCATAGATTCTATCAGCAATAGAATTCTATCGCCGATAGAATCTATCGACAATAGAATTCTATCGCCGATAGAAGGGTATTTTGGTCATTTAGACGGTTTGAAGGTAATTTTTTTTCCATATTTGCAATTATTTTTCAGGTTGCTATATTTGCTAATATTTTGTCCCATTCTGTTATTTATGCAACCATCCCTATTTATAAATCATAAATTATTTGTAGTTATCAACTAAATACTAAGTTGAATACAAACTATTATTATTTATTTATAAACGTATTATGTGTTATAAATTTTTATAATTATTATTTTACGATATCATATAATTTATAATATATTATATTATACAAATTTTCATTTCACAAAAATAAATTGAGTTTATAACATGAAATACTATATTTATTAAAGTTTTTATCTTTTTTAATTTAATTTTGCATTTAAAATTTTCAAATTCAAAATTTGGATACAATGAAAACATAAAAAAATTGTTTTCAGAATTTATACTATTTGGATCACAGAATCTGAAAATAGTTTTCAAAAACACATCTGCCAAACACATATTCACTGAATTCATGAATCTGAAAACATAAAACAGAATCCGAATTGCCTACCAAACAGGCCTTTAGAATCTTTTCCTCAATTTCCTTCTCCCCTCTCATCATGGACCCTGTCATTCTCTAAAGAGTCAATAAGGTTTTTGCTTTTTCTACCATTGGCCCAATGGTGAAAGAGGGTTGAATTGCAATCTCCATCCTTGGCCCACGACACCTTGGCTTTTTGTCTCCAACTAGTGGTCTCTCTCCTAACCACTTACGCAAACTCTGCCTTTAAGGCCAAACGCTCCTCCATCATCCCCTCCCCTAACCTACCTCCCTTTTCCAAGTCATCAATAGTCTTTATTTTACCTATTAACTCCTGCTTCTTAACCCTAACGTCACCAAATACCTCACATTTCCACGATTTGATCACCCCTAGCCTTCTCAATTTACCCATAAACCGATAACCTTCCCAGTTCCCAGGGACTTCCATGTTCCACCAAGAGTGAATGGAAGACTTGAAAGATTTGTGATCAAGCCACATATTTTCATCTGAACGGACAAGGACCCCATTTCTGATCTCCTTACTTAAGGGTGATAGGCCAATGATCCGAAGTTAACCTAGGACCCACCACTTGTCTAACACTCCCAAAAGCTTCCATCCAGCCCCTCGAAATGAGAAAACGATCTATTCCACTACGAACTCTGTTATTGGACCAAGTGAACTTACCATGGGGGGGGGGGGATCCACCAAACTGCTACCTTCAATAAACTTATTAAACGCTCTCATAGATTTAGTAGCCCTACCTCCCGAGGATTTTTCAGAAACAGAATGGATCACATTGAAGTCACTTGCCACACATCAACAATCCCCACGTAGCCCATATAGATCCCCCAGCTCTTCCCAAAAACTATTCCTACCCTTCGGCCTAGAAGGCCCATAAACCCCTGATACGCATCTAATATCATTATCCTTGTAATGAAGATTATTCGATACCAAAGAGGACACGCAGAATAGAATTGGATTTCAATTTTCGAAGAATTATCACTTAGAAATAGAAGCCTAGACAAATGCAATTATGCGAATTGGATGAGTTGGGTGACTAAGTGGTAGTCATTTTTCATTTCATATAGAACATTTCGTTTCTCAAACGTGCAAGGATATTGTTTAGTGTAGAGGTAAAATTTAGAGTTTTGACACATGGGATACAATGTAAACCAAAATTTGAAAATTTTATTATTCATCCTGTGTCGAATACTAGGAGGAGCTTGGTATTTATACCTTATGACTCCTACAAATCTGACAACTTGACTGACATGAATGCATTAAATGGCTAAAATGGTTAAGGAACTTGGAGTTAGTTACATCAGTTTGCCTTGTGAAAAATATTTGGTCTCGAGTTATGTAGCTAGAGCAAAAGAGTCTGGTGCTGCATACGCATATATGTCAACCATATCGAAGATATGATTGATGTGTAGGTCATCAATGAATTTGACCTTGTAAGCCTTAGACCTGTATCTTCGTAGGTTGCGAAAGAGTCCCAGCTTTTTATTCTTTAGCTTAATAAGTGCCCATGGGAAATCTAGACTTTCCGAGATGCATAATTAAACATTGATGTTTTGAATTTGCTTCTCTAATCAAAGCGAGTGGTTTGCAACTCAAAGAGATTTCCTCTTTCGTTCCCAAGGGGATTATTCATAAAGCTTAATGACTTAAAAAGCTCTCTCCAGACTCCTATCAAGTCTAGCAACTCAATTTTTAAGGTTTCCGATGAAATTCAACCATTAAGTAGTGATATTTTGATTTCGGGTAAATTTGCTTCTCTAATCAAAACGAGTGATTTGCAACTCAAAGAGATTCCCTCTTTCGTTCCCGGGGGTTATTCAAAAAGCTTAATTATAGTTTGCATATTTTTCTCATGAGGATGGTGGAAGTCAATGGTTATGATTTGCTACTACTTTTGGATTTGCTCGCAGTGATTCGATAGTTCAAGTTTTGTGGATCAAGCTTCATTTTGTTCGGGTTATTTTTTGGAATTTTGATTTGGTCTCTTCTCTCGGTGCTTCCTTGTTAACCGTTTGTGGTGTGGTTTGGAAGAGTTGTTCTATTGATTATGTTTTTTGAAGCGGTGAGTTCAATCTTTTCTGTTTTTTGCTGTTACGGGAGTTCCAGTTGCTTTTTGTTTGTTTCGTCCTGGTTTTGGTTTTGAGATCAATTAAGATCACCCTTTTGGTTCATTTTTGCTCTGAAGTTTGTGGAAGCTCCATATTTGTTTGGGACAGTTTTGTGGTTGGTTGGGTTTTAGTTCAGGATACGTTTTGTTTCAATTCTGTATATCAAGCTTCATTATTAGAATTTTGGTCGGATCGTAATCAATGCATCTTCCATAGCAAGTCTCTTTCATGGCTTGTTTGGTTTGAATCAGCTCATCTAAAGATCTCTTCTTGAAGTTCTCTCTCAATGTTTTTGTTGTCTTCTCATCACAAGGCTCTCATCTAAATTAAAATGCTTGCATTTATCCTCTGTTATTTATTTATTTATTTTTCGGTCCTTATGCTTTTATTGTTTCTCTTTCATTTTCAATCCCTTGTGGAGTTTGTATCCTTTGGGAATTAGTCTCTTTTCATTTCATCAATGAAAAGTTTCGTTTCTTGTTCAAAATAAAGATACATAATTAAATCTCCTCCAATGTAACTCTGGTCATGTCGTTTGGTATCAACACATTCCTTGCACTGGAAAGTACTGAAGAATGTGAAAGGTCAGCAAAGAATGAAGACTCCTTTTGTTAAATTCTCAAAGAATTCTTCAAGAATCTCTGAGATGATCCCTTTTCTTTATTCACGCTGGGTTAGAAAAGATCAAGAAGTAGTGCATATGGAATTTAACAAAATTTTGGTGGTACCTAGATTGTCTGAGCACTACAATTGTCTTTCTTCCTCCTTTGAATGGATAAGACTCTTTTGGAAAAATTCTAGTGGTTCATCACAGGACCTCTTGCTCTTTTCTGATTGGCCACTTGTTCCTGCTTTTTGTGGCAGACCGATCTTATGCTGTGTAAGAGAATGCCATCTCGTCTTTCTTCCTCCTGTCACACACGCAATTTCACCAAATGCTATCTTGGAGATTGATACAGGGGGCAGTGATGTGGCTGTGACATCTTCGAGTTAGATTTCTAAACCTGAGTTCATTCAGCCTTACACTTCAGCTTTCCAAAGATTCCAGGACACATATCCTTGGCTATTACCTCTTTTAAACCACTGCAACTTTCCAATATTTGATGTAGCTTTTATGGGCTGTGCTACTTAAGCAAATTGTCTCCCTAATTCTGGTCAATCATTAGGTCAAGTAATTGCTTCTAAAATAATGAAAGCCAAAACCATACCTTCTTCCATTGCCTGAATGCACTGGGCGTGTTGGTTTTCTCTGTTTCATGTTCCATTGGGTTTTCGGGAAGGATTTAAGAAGCAACTTACTTTAGCTTTCTATATGGACCGATTTTATCACCTCAAGCTCATCTTTTATGGATTAATGCCATCAAATTTATTTTATTAGAATTATGGTTCTAGTGGAATCTTTGTTAATGAAGAATCTGGATTCAAAGAGGAGAAAACAACTTGGCTAGGGGGGGGGGGGTGTCAGAAAATGAAGAAGCTACTTGCTTCATTGAGGGGGCTAAAAGACGAACAACTTTCTTCAATAAAATCTAGAGATAAATAGATTTCCTCAAGAATTGGATGAAATGAAGAATTAGTTCATTTTTTTTTCTGTGTATGACAAAGGATGAGCTGAAATAAAACAATTCTTCATTTCATTAATATTTGAGTCTGATTACTTAAGATTGTTCAAGGTTCAATCTTGCTATGTGGATATTTTTTTTTTCTTTTAACGATTGCTAAATGGATATCTTTGAGCTTCTCATTATCATTGTTTCTTTTCAATTTTTTTTAATTTAAATGAACATGTCACATCAAGGTTTATGTAATAAAGTTAATGGTTGGAACTTATTAAATTAAAAAATAAGAATGCCCCATGTGCTTCTTTCACGACATGCTCTGGTCCCAGGTGTCTTCCAGTGGTCTTCTAGCCTTAGAAGAAAGTCGTGTCTGTCCTAGACATCCGCAATGTCCTACCACGCTTCTTTTATTTTCAAGTTAGGATGGAATTAAAACTTTTTAAGTTGTAGAGACTAAATGGACAAAACTATCAAAGTCTAAAGATTAAATTTGTAATTTAACCTATAATTTTTTAATTGTCTTATAATGATATTTCATCAATATATTTCTGTTTCTTATTAAAAAAATTGTCTTATAATGATATTTGTATGAATTGGGATGGAGGCCTTTTTTGTCCCCCGTTGCTTGTTTCTTTTGATGTTCTTTTCCCCTTCCAATCAAAGTTTGTATCCTTGAACAATTTATTTCTTTTCATGTTCTTTTCTTGTTAAAAAAAAATAAAAATCCATGTTAATGTTTCGCTTAATATATGGAATTTTTGATTGGGGGACTATTTGGAAACTTCTTTGAAAAGTTAATGGATGTTTATGACCGAAGGCTACATTCAGAGATTAAGTCTTGAAATGTGAAGAGTGGACTACATACAATTATTACCAAAGGCTGTCGGATCAAAACACTCTATGGAATATATGCATCTGTAGAATTGTATGTAAAAGTTAGTTCATGCCAACCGTCATGCTCATCTGATGAAGTATTTACATACTGTGCTAAATTCATCGTTTAATATGAAAAATTTATGGTCTCATGAGCTTCGTTGAACAATTTTATTTTGAGTATGAAAATTTTGTGGTCTCATGACTGGAATGCCAATTCTTTTTGCACATCTTTGTTTTGATGACTTGGTCTGCCAACTCAGTGCTATGATCTGTTTCAGTGGCTTTCGAGAGAAATTTCTTTGCTGCAAAACCTCATTGATCAAGCGAATGAAAAGGGTTGGCGCAAGGAATATCCTTTTGTGATTTCTTTTTATTGTGGACTCTCATAACAAGCATCTGCACAGATGCCCATCGTACATTTTACTATAAGTCAAATTCACTTTAGCTAGCATATGCATCATATTTACTGTATTCAGTATTCCAAGTGTTGTTTTTGTTGCATTGCTGCTATAGTTAGATAATTATTATTCATTATCGATAAAGGATGCATCTGAAGTCTATAGTTCACGATTGATGTTAATGTCTATTTCCTCTCTAATCCTCTAATAATAGCTTTTTCTCTACTTTGCATCTATTTGGTATTAGAGCTTGATCCTTGTTTCTCTTCTCTCTTAATTGTTTTTCCAGTCATTTTTTTTAACAAGATACGAAACTTTTCATTGATAAATGAAAAGAGACTAATGCTCAAGGATACAAACCCCACAAAGGAGTGGAATAAGAACAAAAGGGACAAAAAAGCAACCCAATAAACAATAATAAACTAAAAGAAAACTCTAATAAATAACAAGAAAAAACTAACGAGCAAGTAAATGCAAAGGAAAAATTTGCAACAAAACAGATTTAGAAGCCAAAAATAACTCAGAAGGCAGCCCCCTATCCCACATGGTACAGAGAAGAGAACAAAAGAAGCTTCTAATCCAACGATTCCTGCAACTCTTTTAACCTTCCACACAAAGTACTCTTTAACCAACCAGAGAACATGCTTTTTGGCCCACGAAAAAAGAACCTTCAGGAAGAGGAACTCTGCTCAAAGACTGAATTAAGAAAAGAAGCCCATCTTCGGGCCTCCACTACCCAATTTGACTGGAAATAAATCTCCCCCTGCATAATAACTGAATTTAATTCTTATTGCTGACCAACCAAAATTTGATTGGAGATGAATTCTCCCCATGCACAACTACCGAAATTAATCCTTTTGCTCACCAACTGAAATCTGACTGGAAATAAATGCTTTCCATGCACAACTACCAAAATTAATTCCTTTTGTTCACCAACCAAAGCAATAAATCGATCCCCATGCATGAAAAATGAAACAACTTCCTCATGCAAAAGGTTACTGGAAATAAATTGTTTTTTCAGTCATGTTAAACGGCAGTGTTTCACTGTTTCTTTGTGCTCAAAAGATCCGTCAATTCTTTTTTTTTTTTTGATAGGAAACAAGCAATATAAGGCTAGATATGATGTAGATTCGATGAAGGCACATAAATTGACTTTTCCCAGAGAAAATACGAGCGTTTCTTTCCAGCCATATAAGTTCCAAAAGAACGCATACAAAAAGCTCCTCCAAAGATACTTCTTTTCCTTTTTAAAGGGATGCCCGATGAGAGAGGATTGAAGCAAGGAATGGATGTCTCCCGGTCGAACAAAGGACCATCCAAAGGCCTGTTGAAGGTAGTCCCAGATAGAAGGTGTATAAACACACTTACTGAAGAGATGGACTTGAGATTCCGATTCTTTGTAACATAGGCAGCAACAATTTGGGGAGAGGGTTATCCCCGGGTTTCTCCTCTGTATGAGGTCAGCTGTATTTATACACTCGTGGCTGAGCTCCCATAGAAAGAATTTTACCTTTTTCGGCATGGGACCCTTCCATAACTGGATATAGAAATCATTTCTGTTTAACTGAGTTGAAGAGGCCAATTTTTGGTAAGCGATCCTGTAGAGAATAGTCCATTCTTTTCAAGCTTCCAAAACCAAGAGTCCTCTACCTCTTTTAGAGAGAGAGGAGAGAATGTGGGAGAAGGATGTCCATTCAAAAATTTCTTCTTCTGTGAGATTTCTCCTCAAGTGCAGATTCCAAGCCCCCTCAGTAGAGTTCCATAGATCAATAATGAGGGCTTCTCTTTTTTGGGATAACCTGTAGAGAGAGAGGGGGTATGTGACTTTTAGAGGTTCATTTCCAATCCAAAGGTCATCCCAGAACAGTGTTTTGTCACCTTTACCTACTCTGATTTCCATGGAATTATAAACTTGCTGCTGCATTTTATGAATAGATCTCCACGAGCCTTTTGAGGATTTGATGGAGTGGTCTCCAAGTTTGTAAGGATTTAATGCAACTCCATACTTTTTGGCAATGCATCTTCTCCATAAAGCTTTTGGTTCTTCTCCATACTTTTTGGCAAACCACCTTCTTCAATTGGGATTTGAATTTTGGACCATTTTAGGAGGTGACTGCCTTTCTTATCAATTCCACCACGCCATAAGAAAGCTCGGAATAGCTTTTCTATGCTCTTTGTGACCTTTTTTGGGGCCAAAAAAAGGGATAGGTAATATATGGGGAGGTTTGCTAGAGTAGCTTGAATAAGGGTGTGACGACCACCTTTTGAAATATTGGATGTTCCCCAACTATACAACCTCTTCTGAATCTTTTCAATGATCGGTGTCCAGAAACTTTCCTTGTTAGGATTACCGTTGAGAGGGAGGCCTAGATAACTAGTCGGCCAACTGCCCATTTTACAATCATGTCTAGTTGCCAAGAGCAAAGCCTCATTTGAGTCTATACCAAGACCCAAAAACTCGGATTTCTGACAATTAATCTTCATCCCTGATGCACTTTCAAAGGTGCGAATGATGGCAAAAAGGTTGTCTATGATGGATGTCTTTGAAGAGGAAAAGATCCGTCAATTCAAAGTCAATCGTTTCAAAATTCAAGAGTAAATTTTATTATATGAAGTTTCTTCAGAAATCAAGCTTAAATATAATTTAACATTATCGTAAATTATATGTCTAAAATAATTTTCTATGGTTCTTATGGTGGTTATAAGTATAACATAAGCAGTTCCTTCCCATTGCATCTCTCTGTAGACAACATTTTTATATGATGAGAGCATGTCTCTTCTTATTATGTAATAGTCTCAACCTATTTTCTAATTTGCTGATTACAAAATTATGCCTGTCAGCTATAGTGCGTTGCTTCTTGATGGCTATATTTTTGCTTCGATTTTGACCAACTTGATTGACTCAAAACATGGTTGACTGAGTATATGCAGTGGTTTAAACAACGAAGCATAATGTTTTTATATTTTAATTTATCCTGTTGGAGGTCTTCTTTACTGAAATTGGGCAACTGCTTAAGAAATTTGAGAAATAACTGCAAGGATTATTAGCAACTGCTTCTGGGAACTATAGGCTATACATCTTTAAGAGAAGTGATTGGGTGAATGGAATGATCTTAGGAGTTCAGTACAATGGTTTATTATGTTTAGAACGTGTACTTTGGAAATTTGATTGATTACGATTTTGGAGCTGTTCTTCCCTTTTTTTGTTTTTTACCTCTTCTGGTTTTGGCATATCAACATCATACCATATTATGCTTATCATGACTATAGCTTCTGATCTTAGTGACACTTGGAAATAAGATTGCCGAAAAGGCTAAAAGAATACAAGTGAGCCTTAACTGATTTGATGTACGCTTGACCAATATCTGGAGAAAAAGCAGCTCCTTCAGACTGCTGAAGAACAGTCTCGCATATTGCGCGAAATTCCACGAGTGATTGCAGATGAAACAGAATTTAAAGGCATTTATGTTCGTGGAAATCAAGGAGATCATGTCACTAACGAAGGAGATGAAACAAGATTGCAGATGAGAAGGGAGGTTTCAGATGATACAAGTCATGGAGAAACTGTACCTAGTTCAAACCCAAATGTTGTTATTCATGTTGCACAAAACAGAACTGCAGCTTTGATGTCCAACATGAAAGAATTTGCAGGTTTGCATCTTTATTTATAATCTCGGCCTTAATTTCTGTGTGAAGATTTTGATATAGCATCTAGCTGTTTGAGCCTACCCTTGGACTAAGGTATTTTTATCTAATCTCGGGGATTGAAGGGCAGGGGTTTTTGACTAATTTCTGTGTGAAAGTTGTAATCCAATCTTCAATGACTAGTACACCTACGGTTATTAGCTTTCGTATTATCCATTTCCATGTGAAATATTGTTTGAAAAAGAATGAATTTCTAGACCAGAGTTCGTTTTATTGATCATCAACCCCGGGCTTTCAGGTTACAGAAAATGTCGTAGAGATCCTAAGACCAAATAGCTTATTGGAAGAAAACAAGTTAGATGGCATGCGAACTGATTACTTTCTATCATGATCTTGTTGCAGAATCTAGACAGAGTGTTCTTGATGAAGAACAGCCCCCACATCCGGTAGAATCTACGTATAATAGCTTTAATGAGACAGAACTTATAAATGAGGTGGAGAAAGGCTGTCAAGCGAATGAGCAGATTAAAGAATCTAGAGTGATAAATTTGAGCGATGATGATGAACCACGTAGGGCTGAAGGGCATGATGGGAATAACAAACTAAGAAGTTTGATTTGGTATTATTTAGATCCTCAGGGGGATGTTCAAGGGCCCTTTTGTCTTGCGTCGTTGAAAAATTGGAAGGATGCTGACTATTTTCCTTCAGATTTCAAAGTCTGGAAGACGGGTCAGACTCAAGATCAAGCTGTTTTATTGAGCGACATTCTTTCCCCCTTCTTTTCATAACTAATATTGCTAGATGTCAATTGGTCTTCCGTACGTTCTTAATTTATATTCAAATATTGGCATTACATGGAGGGGGTAAACATCCTAACTTTCTTTCCCCTTTTTCATAACTAATATTGCTGATGCATGTTTATACCATAATGGAAGAGATTGCCATTAGCTATTTCTAAGCTCCTTCCATACATTTGATGTTTTCCATCACACTACTTTCCATTATGTATGAGTGGTCACATTGGAAGCTTTCCACATGATGTTCTTTAGTTGTTTTTTCTTTCAAGAAGTTTCTTTCTCATGTTAACATACACGTGCTTCACACAGTATCTATGGTCTACCATAGGCAACAACTCTTCAAATGTTTGAACCAACCACTACAAATTAAGAGCAATTTCACATTAGCATAACACAAACAAAACATGAAATCAAACCAAAATTAAGATTAAAAAGAATATGCCTTTTGTTGGTTACTAGTGAAAATTCACTTATGCTCTTTTACATCTCCTATATTGTTCAACAAATTAGTAAAGATAGTTCTCAATGATGATTTGTTCTCTACTTCAACCACTGTGAATGTCAAAGGATATATTGGTCCTTTCCTATGACACATAATAGTTGCCCACTATAGGATCCGTTTAGGTGACACCCGTCTAGTCTAATTAATAGTCTACAACCAGCCATTTTCAAAAAAAAAAAAAAAAAAAATAGTCTACCGCCAGCCAAAAAACTCTTTATCTCATTAAGACATGATTGTTGTAATTGGAAGTTCAATATCTCCAATTACACAATCATATACACCCAAAACTTAATTTCACACTACTTCCATGGTTGTTCCTCGGTAGTCGTTGCAATAGATTCATAGTTTGTCTTATTGTTCTCCATGGTTCTCTTCTACTATTTCAACCACAATTTTCTAACTCTATATGTCTTTCTCTCGAAGACTTTAATAGCAGTTTTTCATTGGATCGTTCGTCAAATGATTGATTACATGTGTGTTTATCAATAAGGGTCCTCAAAAGGTTGAAACATCTTTCATTTTTGTTGCATAAGCAACCCATGTACATGTTTTTAAGCATCAAGCTTGAATTCTTGTCTTATCACACTTCTCATGATGAATTGATCATCCTCCATCAATAGATATGAAAGAACAACAATCTTAAACTTATCCAAAGAACTAAACAACATTCCTCCCTCAAATCAAAATTTTGAAGGGTCCATCATATGTTAAAATGATAGAAATCTAGGATGGTTGTCCACATCAGAATCAGAAAGTTTTGTCATTGAATCTAAATCATGATTACCATCATCCCCATTGTTATATTGATCACCATCTTCTTCATCGTTATTTTCTTTCATATTTCCCTCTTCAACGTCCTTGACTATGATAGGTTCCAGATCATCATTTAATTCCTCTTCACTATAAAAAAATGTTATGTTCTACACTATCTTCCTTATTCGATATCCTTCACATTCTCATGCTTCATAACTCTTTCAATAAGAGATATTCATCAAATCTTTAAGCCTAATTTCTTTTAATTTGTGGATAAATTGTTAGAATCTTTGTGGAATATGATAATTTACTTATTAGAAATCAAGCTTATGTTTAATAAAAATTATGGTGTTAATCCTTGTGGAACACGATAATTTATTTATCACTTGTTGCATTGATTGTGTACACTTGTGCATTTCCTTTTGTTATTCTATTATTATTTTAAGCTACACTTTGTAGGGTATTGTCAAAAATAGGACAAAAAACATGACATTAAAGAGAAATGGGATTGGTTTTAAACGGAAAGAGTAATAGAATTTTTAAGGTAGTGAAATTACAAAATTATCCTTAGTAAAAATCCCTGAATTCACTTTCTTTCTTTTCCTCCTCCCACCTTTTCTTTCCACGACTTTCTCTCCTTCTTCACGCGTAGACTATCTTGAAGAATTTTCTCCTGCTCGATTTTGTGGTTCATACTTCAAACCCATTTCCCTCTTTTAATCTTTCTCTGATCTAAAATGGTGGCGATGACGTCTCAGTTTTCGTGGTTGTCCACCATCAATCGTGGCTTTCGCCTGCAACAGCGCCGCTCGTTCTCAACCCCTCGCCCTTCTCTTTCCTTGCCTAAGGTTTGTGTTTCCGTTCGGTTTTCTCGTTTCTTATTTCTTTTGGTAACGTTTTGAATCCGAGATTTGAAAAAAGTGTAGTGAATTTTGATACATTGAGAGTATGTTTCGCATTGTGAATCAAAGATGAAAACCCGTTTTCTGTAAGCTTGAGATATGATTTGTATCGGTTTAGGGTCAGATTGTTAAATTCGGTTTATTTTTGCCCCTTCGTTTGAATGTAATTAGTTCGGATATAACATTCTTTGCTCGGTTGCTAGAATGCTTTGATGTTTCAATTAGCTGGTTAATAGTACGTTCAATCTAGTAAGGTTTTGTTGTTGGTTGAATTTTTATGCTTCTCCACTTGAATTTAGTTTTAGCTTTGTTCACTAGTTAGAGTTTTTATGGATAGTTCACCTGTACTTATTTTAGAATTTAGATCAAACTTCCAATTGACAAGAGATGTGACAGTTCCCATTTGAATTTAACATTCTAAACTGATGATTTCTTGAAAGTGTTTAATTCTTGTGTTGCTTTTAAATAATGGCGTAAGTTAATGGTGCTTTACATTGGCATCGAGGTGGAAAAAATGTACTTCATCATCAGGGAGGAGTTAGGTGTAGAGTCCATGAAGAGTATGTTACCTTAAATGCAGTGGCTGCCTTGGTTTTTTCCTTTGAACACAATGGCTTTAAGCTATGTATTTATGCAATTTGTAGAAATAAATTGTGAGTAGTTGAATGTTTTCATTGGGGGTAAACCACCCTTTTATAGAGTACAACAATAATAACTTGGTTTGGTATTAAAAATATAATAGACTTTTTTTTTTCCTTCCCTTCCCTTCTCTTTTTCTTTCTCTTTCACTAGTTAAACTATGCGAGAAACTGCAAGAAAGGAAAAAATTAGTAAACTAGTTCATGTAACTTCAATCAAGAATAACTCAAGTTTGATGTTTTTTGGGTTGAGAGGTCTAACTTCAATCAAGATAATCGATAAGGTTAAATATGTCGAGATTTTAGTTTACTTGCTAATTGAACTTGGAACTCTTGGGTCGGGTAGGCTTAATGTTCCCACATTTTCCAGTTCCAGCATCATAGACCATTAACATATATAACTGGGCATGGCTTTTCTCCATTTCTTTTTTTACTTCAGCTGGAATATCTTGTATTGTGTATATCTCTTTTCATGGTGATAACTGGTACGGTACCTAGGATCTTTGTTAATGGTCTATGTTGCTAGAACTGGAAAATGTGTGAGGTGAAGGGGCATCTAAGAATGTTTTTTTTCCTTTCTTGAGAGAATGTTGACTAAGAATGTTTGGTTGTTAGTTTGTTTATGCTCTTTCTTGCATAGGGTTGTAAGTATGTGACATTGTGAGATAAAAAATTGAAGTGCAAAAGTCTCAAATTATGGTTAATTTTTTATGAGAAACTAAGAGAAACTAGTTAAAAAAATGTCTTGTATGGTCACATAATTTGTTTATTTATTTATTATTATTTTTTTTAGGAATTAAAAATTTTGTGGTAATTGGAAGATGACTCAAGTTCATGTTTTAGTTCGTTTTGGTGACATAAGGGATGAGAAACAAAGAAAATATATGAAGACGGCTTGTTGAAAGGTGTCCTTGTACGTAAGAAAATCACACACAAATATTTAGTTTGCTTTCGACCATTTTGTTAATGAATCAACTTTCTCATGCAGGCATCTTTGAAAACCGAGAGTGACAAAATAAGAAAGAGATGTACTATCCATTGAGGAAATATGCCATTGTAGTGATGTACTATCTCTTGTTGGTACTGAAGTATCTTGGTAGTATTTGTTCATGCCAGTGCGCGCACGTTAGTGCCGATAATATTGTACAATACTCTTTTTGTAGCAAGCAATTGGCAATCCAATTATGGGAATATCCCGATGTATTAAAAGACTTGATTGTAATTAAAGTAAATATATGTTATATTAAATGTCAGGATGTTTGGTGATGATGCTTAATCTACATAGGGATGTCAGATAATGAGAAAAATGACATATTTTAAGATGTTGCAACTTTTCTCGCGAGAAAAAAAAAAAAACATGCAAATCATTTTAAGCTACTGCTATTTTTGAGAAATAATTTTAAGCTACTGATATTAGAAATGACGAGGAAAAAATGGTCAAGAATTTGACTTAATATTTTTTTTTAGTCAAGATGAATTTCATTCAAATGTTTGTGGCGATGCTTACTCTACAGAGATTTGAGATGAGGAATCAAGAGATCACATTTTTTTTTGTGTCTTGCAACGTGTAATCGCAAGAAACAAAGGCAGCAAGTCATTTTAAGTTGTGTTTTTTGAGCTATCGATACTCCAAATAACGTGAAACTTAAATATATGTTATATTAAGTGTCAAGATGTTTGTGGCGATGCTTACTCTATAGGGATCAGTGATGAGGAATAAAATTACAAGGGATTATTCCTAAATGTCGAGATGTTTGTGAAACTTAAATAATTGTTATTGTTATATTAAATGGCGAGAAAAAATTTCTCTCAGCGAGATTACGAAAAAAAATTCTCCCAGCGAGATTGCGAGAAAAAAAAATTCTCGAAATTATCGCAGCAAGATTGCAAGAAAAAAAAAATCTCGCAGCGAGATTGCGAGAAAAAAAATTATCCGAGATTGCGAGAAAAAAAATTCTCGCAAAGTGATATTGCGAGAAAAAAACAGAAATCACCAAAACAAACTAAAACACGAACTTGAGTCAAACTTTGCATTCCGTTTTTTTTTTTTCCTTCTAAGACAAACAAAATAACAACCAAATATTCATAATCAAATACCTAAAAAAAAGCAAACTACTTACATCTTGTTCCTCAAGCAAAAAAGTAAAAGAGGGAGAAGTTAGAGATTTTTCTAAGAAGGGCAACATGGTAATTTCATACCCTCAAAAGTCCTACTACTCTATAAAAATAAAAATCATCAAATCTCTTTGCTGGACACGCCGGAGTCGTTGGAGTCGTCGGAGTCGAACGAGAGAGAAAGAACTGTCGGAGCCGTTGGAGTCGTCGGAGCTGAGGGAGGAGAAGACGAAGTGAAGACGAAGGGGGTTTGTGTTTTTTGTTTCAATTTTGACCTTTTACCTTCAGGGTTATTGCTGTAAATTCACATTATTGGGTTTTATAAACTAGGTTAAAAAAATTCCTCAAAAAAAAAAAAAAAAAAAAAAAAAACTAGGTTAAAAAAACATGTTTTTAAGAATGAGGTTATTTTTGAAATCCAAAAACTTAAAAGGGTTAAAACCGACAATTTCCCTTATATATGCATATATGGGAACATTGAGTTAGCAGGAAGGAGATGGCGTACGCACTTGCCCCTCAAATTAACTCACGTCCATGGAGTTTTGGATTTGTAACTGTACATGCAAGTAGTCTATGCCTATCTAGATCACTAAACTTCAACAAATTTCCGAGCGATATACTCTATTCCTCCGTTGGAAAATTGACGAGGGCCACTGGTGAGCCCAGCTTCCGGAGGGTTGCGGACGAAGAAGAAGAAGAAGAAGACGAGGACGAGGACGAGGACGAGGACGTATTTCAAGTGTTGACCTCTATAACTAGCAATTACAATGACATTGTAATTGTAGACACTCCCAAATCCAGAGTGCTGCTTCTCGATTCTTCTAGTACTACTGCTCGTATTCTCCCTTATCTTCAATTTTATCCTCTAAAAGGGAATTCATGACCTTCTAAACTGTGCCTCTATGTTGACGCAGATAATGTCCACAGCATTCTTTGCAAGGAGCAGATGTGGACAGGTTCTTACTGGGTCAGTAAATTCGGTCTCTTTGTCTCCCTCCATGCGCACACACGGTCGCACGAACCTAAAAGGATATTATCCTCAACTAAAAGGCAGTCATTTTTCATTTCTTATAGAACATTTCGTTTCTCAAACGAGCAAGGATATTGTTTAGTGTAGAGGTAAAATTTAGAAGTTTTGACACATGGGATACAGTGTAAACCAAAATTCGGAAAT
This sequence comes from Luffa acutangula, assembly GCA_036850905.1. Taxonomy (NCBI): domain Eukaryota; kingdom Viridiplantae; phylum Streptophyta; class Magnoliopsida; order Cucurbitales; family Cucurbitaceae; genus Luffa; species Luffa acutangula. Next base: position 623,916 of record CM072098.1, read on the forward strand.
TTTATACCTTATGACTCCTACAAATCTGACAACTTCTAATCCAATACTAACATGAATGCATTAAATGCCTAAAATGGTTGAGGAACTTGGAGTTAGTTAGATCAGTTTGCCTTGTGAAAAATATTTGGTCTCAAGTTATGTAGCTAGAGAAAAAGAGTCTGGTGCTGCATACGCAAACTGGTGCTGCATACGCATATATGTCAACCATATCGAAGATATGATTGATGTGTAGGTCATCAATGAATTTGACCTTGTAAGCATTAGACCTGTATCTTTGTAGGATGCGAAAGAGTCCCAGCTTTTTATTCTTTAGCTTAATAAGTGCCCATTGGAATTCTAGACTTTCTGAGATGTTACATAATTAAATTTCCTTCAGTGTAACTCTTGTCATGTCGTTTGGTATCAACACATTCCTTGCACTGGAAGTTATATGGATGATGTGATGAAAAATGTTAAAGGGCAGCAAAGAATTCTTTAAGAATCTCTGAGATTATCCCTCTTCCTTATTCATGCTGGGTTAGAAAAGATCAAGAAGTAGTGCATATGGAATTTCGCAAAATTTTGGTGGTATCTAGACTGTTTGAACACTACAATTGTCTTTCTTCCTCCTTTGAATGGATAAGACTCTTTTGGAAAAATTCTAGTGGTTCATCACAGGACCTTTTGCTCTTTTCTGATTGGCCACTTGCTACTGCTTTTTGTGGCAGACCGATCTTATGCTGTGTAAGAGAATGCCATCTTGTCTTTCTTCCTCCTGTCACACGCAATTTCACCAAGCGCTATCTTGGAGATTGGTACAGGGGGCAGTGATGTGGCCGAGACATCTTCGAGTGAGATTTCGAAACCTGAATTCATTCAACCTTATACGTCAGCTTTTCAAAGATTCCAGGACAGATATCCTTGGCTATTCCCTCTCATAAACCACTGCAACATTACAATATTTGATGTAGCTTTTATGTGCTGTGCTACTTATGCAAATTGTCTACCTAATTCTGGCCAATCATTAGGACAAGTAATTGCTTCGAAAATAATGAAAGCCAAAACCATACCTTCTTCCATTGCTAGTATGCACCGGCGTGTTGGTTTTCTCTGTTTCATGTTTTCAACCTCCATTGGGTTTTCTGGAAGGATTTAAGAAGCAACTTACTTTAGCTTTCTATATGGACCGATTTTATCACCTCAAGCTCATCTTTTATAGATTAATGACATCAAATCTATTTTATTAGAATTATGGTTCTAGTGGAATCATTGGATTTTTTAGGATAAGAGTAAATCTTGGTTGGAGCGTTTTGATTTTGCTAAGTGCAAGGCTTCTCATTGGTGCTCTCTTCCATTTTATTTGAGTCTTATTCACTTTAATATTTGCATTAATTGGGGTGATTTTATTCACCCTACATAGGCTTCTTTGTTTTGCTTTTGCATTTTGCTTATTTCAGTCATTTTTGAGTTTGTATCTTGAACATTTTATCCTTTTCATTAACCAATGAAAAGTTTGTTTCTTGTTAAAAAAGAAATGAGAGTTCAATGCACTGTGATTCCTGTATTCATATTTCTTAGATTTTTTTTTTGAAAAGGAAACCACACTTTCCATTGATGCAATGAAAAGAGACTAATGCTCAAAATACAAAGAACGAAAAAAAGAAAAAAAAACCCATAACAATAGATGAATAACAATTAAGCCAAAAACATGAAAAGAGAAGCCTGAAAAAACTTGGACAGCAAACTCCATGACGAAGCTATGAGTCGAGCAAAGATTCCCAACGCAGAACGACTTTCAAAACTGATGTTATACTGACACTACAAATTGCTGCCAACTGATGCAGAATAGAAGCACACTAATGAACCCAAGACATTGTTGAAACACCAAGTAGAGCATAAAGAATGTTGAATACAAGACCCTCACCGCTTTAAGCAAACTAGCGCTCCCAATTTCCTACCCTGAGACTTGATAAAGAAAGGTATGACATTGCTGCTAACGTTGCCCCACGATGCAAAACCGAGCAACAAATAGCAGCCTTCAGGATTGAAACCACCAAAAGAGAACCAGAAGCAGCTAAAATTCCAATCTCCATGAGATCACACCTTTGAAGCTTCTTCAGCATTAGCCAGAAAACTGGATTCTGAATTAGAGATAGTGCAAAATCTTCATCAACTAGATTCTCAAATGCTTCATAGCTTGAAGAAAACAGACTAGCCAACAATGATGCTACTAAGATCTTTATTAGGAACCGAACCAAAGATCAAACTTACAACACTAACTATTTCTTCCTCGACCTCCAAAGGCAAAAGCAACTACTCCAAACTCACTCCGATTCAAATCAAAATTCCAAATTGGACAGCACAAAAATTACAGCAGTAACATCTTTACAAATTTTACGGAGGACAAAGGCACTAGCATGGGAAGGGACAGATTCTGAGATCTCAGAAAGATATAATCTTAGATTACCTTCCCACGAGACAATCTTCATAACTGATGAAAAGAGATCAAGCTAAGACTTTAGATGATTGAGGCGAGATCTTACACAATTGAAGACCACAAGATTCAACTAATAAAGAGAATTGGTTAGGAATTTGAGAAGGAGACAGTAAGGGATCGTGAACTATTGAACTTTGAATGCCTAAACCATCATCATCACTTGGAAAGAGGGAAGCCAAAGACTCACCAATTTGGTCTTCTGAAAAGGGTTCCACACAATCTTCTTCAGCATGCAAAGACTCAGAATCCTCACTGCTCACCTTAACTGAAGACTCATCATCTGAATCCAAGGAAGAGTGAGCTATAGGGCTGGAAGAGCAAGCAACCCCTCTGACGAAGTGATTTTTTACCCCTGGAATTTGAACAGAAGATTCAATGAAATCCTTGGATTTGGAAAACCTAATTTCACCACTGTCTTTTGAAGATTCCAAAACCTTGTTTGAAACAATCCTTTGAGTACATTCAGATTCCAAATGATCGTCATTATAATTAGACTTTACAGCCAATGGCAGAGAAACCTTTTTCCGAGAATAAGTTTTTAAGATTGCTTGCTTCTTGCGCCCTTTTACAATGCTATCATCATCATTATTATTCTTGGTAGGAGAATAAAAAATCAGCGGCTGTTGAACTTCCTTAGGGCTGGTACAATTAAAATCTTTAATAACTTTAGAGGGAGAAAGAATGAAATCCAACTCTTGATTGCTATCATTAAAGTCCATACAACGAACATTATTAAAGTCCTCATCATGCAGCAAAGCACCCTTTGGAGAACCTAACCCCTTTTTTCGAGAATAAGTCTTTAAAGTTGCATTCTGGTTGCACACTTTTTCAATGCTAACATTAATACTTTCGGGAGGAAAATCAACGGACAGTGGCTGCTGGAATTCCTTAGGGTTGGTGCAATTATAATCATTAATACCTTTAAGAGGAGAGAGAATGGGATCCATCTCTTGAATGCAATCATTAAATCCCATACAACTAACGTTATTAATGCCCTCATCATGCAACTAAGTACCCTTTGGAGAAAACAACACCTCATTAATTTCTCCCTGAGACCGAGAACATGAAGGCAATTCATTTAAATTTGCAACTACCGGCCTAATTAATTCATGGACCTTGGAAAAAGTAGGAACTCCTTCATCTTCCATGACTTCCTTCATTAAGAGATGGTGATAATGCAAGCCTTCAATTTCCTTCAAATTGGAAGACGTAACATTAAGATTAACATCTTTCTTCATAAAAAATGGTGAGACTGTACATCTTTCTTCACTTCTTTAGCAGTGAAATATCCAAGGAATTACAAAACCAATCTGAAGACATAATGCTCAAAAATTGAGAGAAAGGTTGTTGAAATTTTCTTTAAAAACACCAAAATGAGCTTCAATATTCTATCTGCTAAAAAATTATTTCAATGTGTAATCATTGTAAAATCACTAATATTTAGTCACTTTATCCTTCTGTATTTTTATTTTTGTTGTAGTGAGAGGCGAAAGAATAGTTCACTCTGTGCGGTAGCATGACTCTGATTAGTTGTTTTCTTTATGTTGTTTATTTCTCTATTTTTTGTCCCATGTGAAGTTTGTAATTTTGAGCTTGAGCCTCTTTTTCATTATATCAATGAAAACTTTGTTTGTTGTTTAAAAAAATTGTAGTGATAAAAAAAATTGTGTTTTGACATTCAATAATTCTCTTATCTGCCTAAGTTACATATATTTTGGCTAAAAAAACGTTAATTGCAAATGATGTTCTATATTTATTTTTACCGTCACCTGCTATGTATTTTTACATCTTGTAGGATGAGTTTGCTAGCTTGCCAGCTATAATACCAAAGGGTCCAATTGCTATATTTGGCTTGGTAAACCACTTCATTCTGCAATAATGACGTGCCTTTTTGTAATAAATATGAAAAATTTCTACACCAAATTACTGATTTCATGACTGAAATTTTATACTGTCTAAACAGGGAGGGGGAACTACTGCCCATTTGATGCTTGCTTCATGGCCCTCCTTGCAGCTTGAAGGTTGGGAGATTGATGGAATCGTAAGCTAGATTTGCTTTCTTTACCTATCAGTTTCTGAAAATTCTGAAGTTGAGAAACAACCTAGATTATCTCTATTTGACTTCCCATTCTTTTCTTTCCCCTTTATGGTCGTTTAATACTGGGGAACAAAGGGAATGGGTATCCTCAACTCATATTACTTTTAGGCATTTATATCTTAAACCACCAAAAATTATTAAAATAAAGACTTGGATTTAATTATAGCATGGAGATAAGGATGCTCCCTCTTCCTTCCTCCCACTCAAACTTTATTCCGGTTCTTCTTCAGATTCTTTTTCTAAGATAAGTTCTCCTGGGTTGGTTCGTTTTGGCTTTTGTGAAAGATGGAAAGCAGTTGTAGTATAGCCAACAAATCCTTCTTTGTTTCTTACACTCACGGATATTATCCCCCGGAAGAAAGCAAAAGGTGTCGTTCTTATTTCGTCAAACTTCATTGGTACGTTTTATTATGGTTGGAGCAATCTCTTACCTCTCTTTGGAATTGTTCTTTTAGTGCCAAGTTAAGTAAGCAAATGCATGTAGAAAATGGTTGTTTTCATATCCTTAAAATCTCAAATCATTTTGGTTGGTTCATTGACAGTTCTTTCTGGTATGATGGTGGTGCGAAAAGTTCCATTTTGAAAAAAAGAGGGTGGAGGGGCTTTTGGGAAATGTTAACTGAATTTCTTCGACAGCCTAAAAGTGGATTTGGTATTTGTATGCAAAAGGAAAGGGTTTTTGAAGCTTCTTCCGTCCGAAAGGATTTGGGGGCTCCTTCTTCTTTATCTAAGCAGGACTTTTTGCCTCTTCCAAGTTTTATTGGTGTTGAAGTTCCTTCAAAATATTTCTGGATCAGAAAAGAAAAGGAGGTGGCAAATTTGGATTTTTTTTTTTGAAATTCTTGTTATCACAAGAATACACTCTTTCGATGACTGGAGAGAAATCTCTAAGACTCTTAAGAATGACATCTCTGAGTTTTGTTTAATTAATCCTTTTGCAGTCAACAAAGCTTTGCTCAAATTAGGCTTCAACTATTCAGAAGATTTTGAGCGAAGTCTTGGTCGTTGGAGAAAGGTAGGAGGTTTTCATATTTTGTTCGAAAAATGGTGTGCTTGTAAACATGGAAGGGTGGAGATGATAGCTTGTTTTGGCAGCTGTATTAAAATCAGAAATTTACCTTTTATCTTTGTGGAAAAAGGAAAATTTTGAGTTTATTGGAAAGAAATGTGAAGGTTTTATTAGAATTTCTTTAGACACTATTAACCTGTTGAATCGCTTTGGGAATATGTGAAGGGATATGGATTCAGAAACTTTTGACAGAACTGAAAATTGATACTCAAAACACAGTTAAAGTGTTTTGTGATAGTCAATCAGCCATCAGTATTGCAAAGAATCCTGTTCATCATGACAGAACAAAGCACATAGAGATAGATCGACATTTCATATTTGTGAAGGTCAACAATAGAATAGTGGAACTAAACTATGTTCCATCTCGTCATCAAGTTGCTGACATTCTCACCAAAGCATTACCAAGGACAAGCTTTGAAGAATTCAACTCCAAGCTTGGCTTGTATACTATATACAATCCAGCTTGAGGGGGAGTGTAGATTATTTCATTTGTTGGAATTTCTAGTTTCTATAATTGTGTAAAATATTTGTTAATATTGAGTCATTATTGCCTTTATTCTTTCCTTTTATTGTAATGGGTCTTTCTCCTATATAAGAAGACCTAGGATGTTCATATTTGAATAAGAGACTATTATTCTCCTAAAATTAAGATGGTATCAGAGCGGGTTAAACCCTAGTCGTCTTTAAAACCCTAAACACCATACTTTTCGAAACCCTAGTCGCCGCCGCCGCCGTCGGAACCCTAGCCACCAATCTTCATTGGTGCATCCTACTTCTGACGTCGGTGTTGTGAGCCTCCAGCCACCTTCTCTCTCCGGTGCCTTCTTCGGTGACAGCAGATCAGCGGCGCCGGCAGCATTACAGTGGCTTTGCGACTTCGGCGGTGAGACTCGTGGAGGATTACGGTGATTTCTGCACCTGTAGCTTGCGGCCAGCAGCGAAATCTCGTGGGTTTTCTTCCTTTGGTTTTCTTCCGTCACTGTCCAATTTACTGCGACCATCAATTTACTGTCGTGGGTTTCTCGCTGCAAGCTTTGTGGTTTCCGCTGCCAGCCAACCACGACCCAAGAGGTAGCTCGTGCTATAATGTTTTCCATGCATGTTCCAAAATATTTATGGGGTGAAGCAATTCTCACAGCTACCTATCTAATAAATAGAATGCCTAGTAAGATCTTGAATTTTAAAACTCCCATTGATTGCTTTAAAAATGTTTTTCCAAAATCTCATTTATATTCTGATTTACCGCTCAAAGTTTTTGGGTGTACTACCTATGTTCACATCCCTAGTCACTTTCGGTCAAAACTTGATCATAGAGCAGTTAAATGCATTTTTTTGGGTTATTCTTCAAATAAAAAAGGCTATAAATGTTTTGATCCTCAGACAAAAAAATATTTTGTAAGCATGGATGTGTCTTTATTAGAAAATCAACCATATTTTACCCAAAGTTCTCTTCAGGGGGAGAAACCAAATTTGGAAGATAACTTTTGGGATGTTTCTATTCCTCTTCCTAACCTTATTTGTCCTGATGATATTAGTCCTTTGGTGCCAAGTATAGAAACTTCTCAATCAGGGGGAGAAATACTACATAATGATCCTACTGATCAAGTTCCTGAGTTTAAGTTTTATACTAGAAGAAAATTCATTCAGAGGAAGCAAGACCAAATAGTTGATCTTTCACAGAACCAATCTGAGACTCCGATGATTGAAACTGGAAAATCTGGTAATTCTTCTTCCATTCCTACTTCAACTATTCAAAATACTTTGCCAGTTGTATCTGATCTTGATATGCCCATAGCCATTAGAAAAGGTACTCGAAGTTGTACCAAATATCCTATTGCAAACTACATGTCATATCATAATTTGTCAAATAGTCATAAAGCCTTCACCTCTAGGATAAATGATTTGTTTGTTCCAAAGAATATACATGAGGCTTTAGAAGATCCAAATTGGAAAGTAGCAGTTATGGAGGAGATGAATGCTCTAAAACAAAATGGGACTTGGAAATAGTAGAGTTACCAAAGTATAAGAAACTAGTGGGTTGTAAATGGGTGTTTACCATAAAATGCAATGCAGATGGTAGTATTGAGAGATATAAGGCCCGATTGGTGGCTAAAGGCTTCACCCAAACATATGGGATTGAATATCAGGAAACGTTTGCCCCAGTTGCTAAAATTAACTCTATTCGAGTATTGTTGTCTCTTGCAGCTAATTCAGAGTGGCCTCTCTATCAGCTTGATGTGAAAAATGCTTTTCTCAATGGCGACCTTGAAGAAGAAGTTTTTATGCATTTGCCACCAGGTTTTGAAAAGGAACTTGGAAGTAATAGAATTTGCAGGTTAAAGAAATCTCTATATGGCCTTAAACAATCTCCAAGAGCTTGGTTCGAACGGTTTGGAAAAGTTGTGTCTGGTTATGGGTTTCTTCAAAGTCAAGCTGACCATACTATATTTTATAAACACTCTGAGAATAATAAAATCTCTATCTTGATTGTCTATGTTGATGATATTATTCTCACAGGTGATGACGAAGTAGGTCTAACTGATCTAAAGAAAAACCTTGCAACTGAATTTCAAATCAAGGACTTGGGAAAGTTAAAATATTTCCTTGGGATGGAATTTGCAAGATCAGGGAAAGACATCTTTGTAAATCAAAGAAAATATGTCCTTGACTTGCTTGAAGAAACAGGATTACTTGGATGCAGAGTTGCTGAAACTCCTATTGAGCCTAATTTGAAATTAGAAGCAGCAAAAGAAGAAGAAATAAAGGATAAGGAGAGGTACCAAAGACTTGTAGGGAGACTAATTTATTTGTCTCATACTCGTCCAGACATTGCTTTTGCTGTAAGCATGGTAAGTCAGTTTATGCATGCACCTGGACCAACTCATTTCGAAGCTGCCTACAGGATTTTACGATATTTAAAAGGAGCTCCTGGAAAAGGTATTTTATTCAAAAAGAATAATCACTTCCAAGTAGAGGTCTATACAGATGCATACTGGGCTGGAAGTACTACTGATAGAAGATCTACCTCAGGTTATTGTTCCTTTGTTGGAGGAAATCTAGTCACATGGCGAAGCAAAAAGCAAAATGTAGTGGCCAGGAGTAGCGTTGAAGCAGAGTTTAGAGCCTTAGACCATGGAATTTGTGAAGGCATATGGATCAAAAGAATACTTGAAGAATTCAAGTTCCCTCAGACTAAGCCTATTCGAATTTATTGTGACAATAAGGCTGCCATATCTATAGCTCACAATCCAGTTCTACATGATAGAACAAAACATATTGAGGTTGACAAACACTTTATTAAAGAAAAGATTGATACTGGTGCAATATGTATCCCTTATCTTCCGACGACAGAACAAATTGCTGATGTTCTAACTAATTGACTTCCAAAGAAGCAATTCGATAAACTAATTGACAAGCTGGCTATGGAAGACATCTTTAAACCAGCTTGAGGGGGAGTGTTGGAATTTCTAGTTTCTATAATTGTGTAAAATATTTGTTAATATTGAGTCATTATTGCCTTTATTCTTTCCTTTTATTGTAATGGGTCTTTCTCCTATATAAGAAGACCTAGGATGTTCATATTTGAATAAGAGACTATTATTCTCCTAAAATTAAGATCATTCAATTTTATTTTTCCCTTATTTAGATTAGATTCTATTCCATCTTGATGTTTTTTCCTTTTATGTATTATTGTACTCTATATCTATTAGTTTCTGGAGGCTAGTAATAATAATTAATTTTTTCTCCCAAAAACCACAAAACCTTGTTCCAAAAAAAGAGATTATCTATACCAATTCCCGTCTTTATTCCTGTCTTCTTTCCCTCAATCTAAACATCCCCTAAATGAATGGTGAGGTGAGATCTATGTGAAACTATTTCCTTGTTCAAGGACTTCCCTTTCTACTCTGACCCCTTTAAAAGTGCAATAAGGGTGGTAAGGGGAGTTAGTCTCGGATCTATCTCGCTGTTGCTCTTGCTCTGTTTTGCTTCTTGTTTCAATACTTTATCTTATGAATATTCCAATGAAAAGTCTCTTCACTTGTTAAAAAATACCTTTTATTTTTTATTAACTGCCACGTTAGAACCGTTAAAAAAATTAATGGTGGTGGGACTTTAGAAGCATTTCCGAAACAGTAGGGACTTGATTGTCCGATTTTGAAACCTAGGGACTTATTGGAAACGAACCTGAAACAAGAGGAACTAAAAATGTATTTTACCCTTTTTTAAAGTGGTTTCTAGTTTATGGTAATTTGAAACAATATACTGATTCGATTTTTGGTAGTATAAAATTGCTTTTAAGATAGTTTTTTTTTTCCTCGAGTTCAGCAATATGTAGGAAGGAGTTGAATTTCCAACCTTTTGTTTGAAGCTATAATGCTATAACTAGTTGGCGTTTTTGAAATAGTTACTTGAAAGTTAAAACTATATTTATCTTTTTGTATTCCCAGTGACTTCATCAGTTAAAACTATATTTATCTTTATGTATTCCCTGTGACTTCATCTTGATTAGTTTGTTCCTTAACAATCTAGCTAATTGATCAAGCAAGAGATTTTTTCGGGCTATCTGGTCTTGAGAAGCATTCTGATGATGGTGGGATACTTAACATTCATATTGGCGATGCCCTTGATCCATCGGTCAGAATCTCTGGGGGTTATGCTGGTAAAGTTCTACTTTTCTAGGTTTTTCTTTGAATTTTTTTTTGTAATATATTTGCTATCATTTCTTCTTCATTCAATTGTTTTCTTTTACACAATGTTTATCTGGGGAGAAGTGTTCCATGAAAAGAGGTTGGGCAGCAGACGTTTAAATCCTCATCCTCTTCTCTATCATCCATCCATTAAGATCAAATACAACATTTTAGATACACTCACTGATCACAGGAAGTATGGAAAATGGAAACTCGTGGTTGTATACGTGTATATGTATAATAGAAAACAGGACTTCCATTTGAAGAAGTAGATGCTACTAAGATGGGCTATTCCAAAGAAGCACCCACCAGAAAGGAGGTCCCGAAAGCTACAGAAACCCAAAGAACAGCCACAAAAACTATAAACTGACCCTCTAAATTGTCTCAAATTTAGAGGAAGGGAGGAAGAAAAACATCTCAATATATGGGAGAGTCAAAACTTAGAAGTGAAGCGTTGAAATAAACTGATATATTCCTATTCAACCGATCTTTGATTTTTCACTCCAACCAAATGATCCAAACTATAGCCACCAAGGAGTACCCAAACGTTTCCTCAAGAAATCCTCCCCCGTGTCAGCTATCAAGATGGTATTGAATGTTTGGAGAAAAAGTTCACCAAATACTGTACAAGCACCAACAATTCACCAAAAGATAGTGTGCCAATCTGATTCTGGGCGTGCAAACATGCCATGGAGGTTGAAGCATGAATGCATATTCCTTCTCTACATGAGATCCTGAGAATTTAATCCTCTCATTAGTCATAAATTCTTTAGTCATGCTTACAGTTACTACTACTAAAAACTACAATTTTACAAGGGATATTTGACTTAATATTTAATGAGTCTTATCTGATACTAGAACCATCACAATCTTCTTCAATATCAGTTTTGTTCTACATCTTTTTACAGGTGTAGAGCCAAAAAAATTTTACTGGAAGAGGAAAATTGTACCTTGAAACTTTTTATATATGTAATAATCTTTCTATTCTGAAAATTTAGGGATGGGGAAAATTAGGGGATTTTTTTTAAAATCTTAATTTTCTTATATACTTTTTTAATCTAAGACAAATCAAGAGGGGGAAATTGCCCCCTCCTTTCCTCTTTGCCCCGCCCTTGTGCTGATGTGTATTTATAATATTCAGGAATTGTTATTGACTTGTTTTCTGATGGAAATATTTTGTCTCAGCTGCAACAGGTATGTACCTCGTATTTTTCAGTTGCAGTTGTATTTTATGTCTCATGGATGTAATTATGGTTTTTGTGTTTGAATTTCTATGTCCCAATAATGTGGTAATGAACTAGTTGCAACTGTACTAATGATGTCCCATGGACGGATGTTCTAGTGATTCATTTATTTCTCCATGCATGTGTTGGAATTGCCTAATTTTCTTCCTGTTGATCTTTTTGTGTCTAAGAATCTGGTTCAATCATTTTTTGCTCTATGGGTTTTGATTTAGGATTATAATCAAAACAAAGGTAGCCTTTATGATGCAAACTACATCTTAGGGAAAGCACACTTAGTGGATTGAAAAAGGAGTTTATGTGTGTATGGTCAGAGGAACGGAAAAAAGCACAACCAAATGATTTTAGAAGTGTATAATTAGGGTGAAGTATTGTATAACATCGGATACAGTGATTTTCCAAGAACGGAAGTAGTCTATTTATGAGATAAGATACAGTAGAAAAAGCATAAGGTCAAATTTTTAGGCATACTCAAGTGTGCAAGAAGTGAGAGGCTGACTTCAACCATGTGTCGGTTCTCTCTCAAGTCGACCATTTTGTTGGGAGTCTATGTGCACGAGATACAACGGTGAATACTGTAGTTTTTGGGAGAAAATTAATCTATTATTTATTAGCCTCCAAAAACAATAAGATATAAAGTCAAGAAAAATACAGAAAAGGAAAGACATCAAAATAGAATAGAATCTAATCTAAATAAAGAAAAAATAAAATAGAATGCAATAATCTACACTCTCCCTCAAGCTAGATTGTATATAGTATACAAGCCAAGCTTGGAGTTGAATTCTTCCAAGCTTGTCCTTGGTAATGCTTTGGTGAGTATGTCAGCAACTTGATGACGAGATGGAACATAGTTTAGTTCCACTATTCTACTATTGACCTTCTCAAATATGAAATGTTGATCTATCTCTATGTGCTTTGTTCTATCATGATGAATAGGATTCTTTGCAATACTGATGGCTGATTGACTATCACAAAACATTTTAACTGCGTTCTGAGTATCAATTTTCAGTTCTGTCAAAAGTTTCTGAATCCATATTCCTAAAGCAAGAGCTCTGTATTCCACTTCTGCATCGCTTCTTGCAACAACGACCTGTTTCTTACTTCTCCAAGTGACCAAGTTACCCCAAATATAGGAAAAATAGCCAGTTGTAGATTTTCAGTCAGTTAATTCTCCAACCCAAGTAGCATCAGTATAGAGTTCTACCATTCTGTTTGAAGATTTTTTAAATAATAAACCATGACCGGGGGTGCCTTTCAAGTATTTCAAAATTCTATTCATAGCTCCAAGATGACGTTCATTTGGATTGTTCATATACTGGCTAACAATGCTAACAGAGTATGCAACATATGTCCTGGTATGCGATAAATAAATTAACTTTCCCACAAGTCTTTGATACATGCCTTTGTCAACTGGAATAACTTCTTCACTTTGATATAGAATTAGATTTGGATCCATGGGTGTTTCTGCAGGTTTACACCCAAGATTTTTTTTTTTAAACAAGAAACGAAATTTTCATTGATAAAATGAAAAGAGACTAATGCTCAAAAGATACAAACTCCATAAGAGTGATAAAAACAAAGAAAACAGAAAAATAAAGATAAGAATTATACACTAGAAATAAAAGCATTCCAATTAAGATAAGTGTCTTGAATAGAATAATTATCAAAAGGCTTAGAGAGAACACCATGAAGACGCCTTTAAACGAGTTGAATTGAGATGACCAAACTAGAAGAGTTGATAATTTTTTTTTTTGAAAAGAAACAAAGAGAAGTATTATTCACACAAAAAGGCAAAGAACAGCCTAAGGGCCAGGGGTGGAGATCTCCCTGCCCGAGAAACTATCTTAAAAGGGCCTGCCAGTCGTTAAAAATCATCAGCAGACTATAATTACAAAAAAAATTTCTATGTAAGGAGATCCACCAAGAAGCCATATTTTGGACATGATTACAAAAACTAACAAAGGTAGAAGACTTGTCCTCAAAAGTTCTGGAGTTCCTTTCCAACCATAAGGACCAAATCGTAGCTCTAAACGCGCAACTAGCCATCACTTTAGCTTTTCCATGGAGATTCCACCCGTGAAGGCCCTCAGAAATCCACTCCTCTACTTTAGAGGGGAGACAAAAGGAGATGCCCAGAAGATTAGCTATGAAGCTCCAAGCCTTTGAAGCAAACTCACAATGAGGAATAAGTGATCTAGATTTTCCCCCTCTTTCAAACAAAGCCGACAGCCTGAAGGGGAGAGGGACCACTGCTGGAATTTTCTCTGGATGCGATCATCTGTATTAAGACTTTGATACATCAAGGACCATAAAAAAACTTTCACCTTCTTTGGGCTTCTATGCTTCCAAATTAACTTAGTGATGGGGGGTCAATTCTGTGAGCTGGCTGGATCAAATTGGTGAACAAAGATTTTGTGGAAAAGCTTCCAGTCGAATCGGCCTTCCAGTTGATCCTATCCTGATCATTTAATAAATGAATGTTATTAAGAGTCGATACAAGGCCAACCCAGCTAGGAATTTCCCGGTCAAACAAGCCACGACGGAGTCTAAGGTTCCAAGAACAACTGCCCAAATCCCAACACTTGGCCACTGTAGCTTCTTTTCTATCTGAGATGGCAACTGGCTATCGCACCAAACATCCTCCCAAAAGCTGATGCTCTTCCCATTTTTGACAACAAAGTTTGTGAATTGATCAAAAACTGGGTATAATTTGGTGATTTCAGCCCAAAAGTTCGTGTTGTTGAGACAACCCTTCATCCAGTTTCTCCACCTTCTTCCGAAGCCTTTAAGCTCAAGAATAGCATCTAAAAAGTCCCAGCTGACTCTATTGTAAGCCTTCTCTAAATCCAGCTTTAGTAAGACCCCTTTTTCATTGTTCAACTTTGAGAATTTTGAAAAATCCTTTGGTTTCTTTCCATCCACAATTCTGATAGACGAGCTTTGACAGCATTGTACCATAAAAGTTCCTTTGTAAAATCTTTGGTATTTTCGTATAAAGTGAGTCAAAATAACCAAGAATTTTACTTTAATATCCCTAAAAGATATGAGAGAATCCCCATCTGTTAAACACAAATTGGTAATCGATAACTTCCTATTTTTTGTTGCCAAGAACCTATGAAAAAACTTTGTATTTTCATCACCAACTTTTAGCCATTGCAACTTGCATCTTTGAATCAAATTTCTTTCTTCTGACATATATAACTCTAATAATTCCACCTTGTCGAAGAACAAAGGCCTTGCTCAAGAGAAGACTGTTGTCTGATAGTGGATCAAGCTTAGTAATTTCCGCAAACAAACTTTTCTCCTTTCTCTTTCTATTCAATTCATAATCTGCATACCAATCTTTTAAGACAGATTTCAAGTTTCTTAGTTTACAAGCAATAACAAAGCCGGCCCACCCATAAGAAGTATCTTGTGATAGCGTTGAAGCAATAAATTGCACACAATCAGACTGATTCAATCTGGAATTGTAAAATCGAAAAGGAGAAGGACCCCATTGAAAACTTCTAGCTTCAAGAAGCAAAGGAAAATGGTCTGAGAGTGATCTTACCTGTCTAGAAACTCTTGAAATCTCAAAAATCAGATCCCAGCTTCTGGATATAAAAAATTTGTCAATTAAAGATTGTGAAGAATCATCACCCGGTTTGGACCAAGTGAATTTTCCATTGGCTAAGGGTAACTCATCAATCACCTTATTAAAGACCCCATCCCTTTTGTTTGTCTTCGTAATGGAATTCTCTTGTGAACCCAAAGGGTTATATTAAAATCACCTCCAATACACCACGGTTCATCAACATAAGAAAATAAAGACCAAAGTTCATTTCATAGATGCTTCCTTTCTCTATAATCATTTGGTCCATACACATTAGTTATCCAAACCACTTTTTCATTCCTAAAAGAGAATTTGACCGGTAAAGTATACCCTCCTCTAAGAAAATCCAGAAACTGTCATCCCACATAATCAACAAACCACTCGAACGACCAAAAGACTCCACATTAATCCAGCAAATGTCATTGGAACTCCCTAATGATTTGATCAAATTAATATCAAATGAAACTGACTTGGTTTCCTGAGTTAAAACCAAATCTGGAACATGGTGTTGAATAAACTTTTTTAAAGCAACTCTTTTAAAACGATCCCCAAAACCTCTTGTATTCCATGAAATGATCTTCATATATATACTTCAATCAAAACACAATTACTGAAAAATTAAGTGGGAGATCTCTTGAACCTTGAAACCACAACCAATAACCAAAGATTGATTAATCAAATATCGAAAGAGACTAATTTGGTTTCTTGAATTATAACCAAATCAGGAACACGGAGCCAAATTTTTTTTTTTCAACAATTCTTTCAGAATGATCCCTAAGGCCTCTTGTGATTCATGAAATGATCTTCATGAAGAAACTCATAATAATCACAATTACTGAACAATTTTCGAATTTAAAGGAGAAATTTCTTGAACCTGGAAACCACAAGCTTCAACCAAAGAAGGGAAATTATCCAGAATAGTTGTAGATGAAGGGGGAAGAACTTTTAAACTAGAAATAGGAGAGTCAACTTTTTGTTTGCATTCGTGGAAAAATAATCCCAAAGTCTCAGCATAAGAGTCTTCAATAACAACATCATTAATTTGACACGAAGTAAGTAATTCAGATTCTCCACTACTTAATCTAACATCAGAAGCCGCATCGGATTCATCCATTCAAGGGAGAGAAATAGGACAATTGGCAGGAGCATTTTGATCTTGAGAAAGAATACCCTTGGTGAAGACATTTCTAGAGTCCACAATTGGAACTTTACTAAGGCTGCAATTATTAAATGATAAATGCTGAGGATGTTCATTTAATGCTAATTTAGAATTAGAAACTTGCTTAAGAGGAGCCAGCAAAATCGAACAGGACTCTTCAATGGCATTTGAATTACCATGAGAATCCTCCTGATGTAGCCGTATACTTGTAATAACCCTTAGTCTTTTATTTTACTAAGTCATGTGCCAACCACATGCCTTGTAACTACTTTAGTTAGGATCCTTGCCTATTTAAGGGCAAGTGATTATCAATAAAGGGGTATCATTTGTTATTATTCTAAAAACAAGTCTACGGCTCCACCACCTCCACAATAGACGGTAAAAAAACTTCACTTTTCTTCCGAGTATAAAATTGAAAATAAGTCTGTACGAATTTATTTTTAACTTCTAGAATACTTTGTGGACTTGATGAGTCACAAGAAGGAACTTCAGGGGCCGGGTTGGGAACTTCAGCAACAATTGGTTGAGAGAATGTTTATTTAAAATCAGAGACAAAATGACAATAACATCAGAAGAAGCCTCCGAATTTAATGTTGATAAAGGCTCCATATTTGATGCTGACTTTTCAAATAAAGACGCTGGAATTAAAGGAACTAATGAGTATTCCTTTTCAGTTTCCTTTGGTGCAATTTCCTTTGGTGGTGGAGTTTTTTCGAGTATTCCTTTTCAGTTGATCTCTTCAGCCGTTTGGTGGTTTTGATCTTTTCTCTGATTTAGTTCGATTTGTTGGTTTTTGTTTGTTGGTTTTTCAGCTGTAGCTTTCCTTCTGGAGTCTTTTTTTTGTGGTTTTCTTAGTTCTCTGATAGTCTTTTTTTCTAGTTCTTCTTTCTCTTTGAGTTGTTTCTTCTTTCTTTGGTGGTGTTTGTATTTTTTAGCATTAGTCTCTTTCATTATATCAATGAATGAAAATCTTTGTTTCCTGTTCAAAAAAAAAAAAAAAATTAAAGGAACTAATGACTTCGAAATTAATGCTGACGTTTCAGGAGGAATATCAGAAAATAACAGGCAGATGAAACGCTTCCTTAGAAAAAACCTTGTTAACAATTAATTCGTCCTCTGAGTCTT
Organism: Luffa acutangula; assembly: GCA_036850905.1. Lineage (NCBI taxonomy): Eukaryota > Viridiplantae > Streptophyta > Magnoliopsida > Cucurbitales > Cucurbitaceae > Luffa > Luffa acutangula. Next base: position 641,364 of record CM072098.1, read on the forward strand.
TATTATTAATACCCAAGGGTTCGATATGCTGGCTGAATTTGATCAAGGTTTGTGGCATAACAATTGGCTGATTTCGATTCTCAGAGATCACTTGAGCATTGGACGAAGACACCATTAGAGTAAAAGCTTTGGTTGAACCAAGTTCTGATACTATAAAAACCCTTGTAGGGAATAAGAGGGACAAACAGGAAATGACGCACTCTTAATCAAGCGGGCTGAGGACTACAATATATTAAATAGGAGAAAATATGGACACATTTCCTGCAATGATTGGAAAAGTAGAAAACAGGAATGAAAGGAGCATCGTGCCTAGTAAACCACAATAACGAGGCTGGAAAAATACAATCGTGACCCAATAGCAATAATACAATCGTTTATATTCACCCCACCCCCTTCTCCCGACCTTTCACCTTCATTTTGAATTCTGATCAGTTTCTTTGCTCGTCGCCGTCAACCCTCCTTCCTCTTCCGCCGCCACCATCCATTACCATCTTGCCATCGATAACCTTCATTTGCCACCGTCTCCCGTTGCTGTCTTGCCTCCAACAACCTTCCATCTTTAGCAAAGTTCGTTTTCGCGGTCGGTTTTCAGCCGAATATTTTTCGGCAACTTGGGCCATGGAAGTGATTGGGTTTTCTTCGACAAGTTGTTTGGTTTGCGTTCAGTCTTTCGTTGCTGTGTTTGGTCTTCAACAAGTTGACTTTAGGTTTTCCCTTCGTTAATATTTCTTTAATTTGCTCGTTGTTTTTTTGTTTTTGGTCGTCAATTGTGCCTCCTCCGCTGTTCGTAGGTATTGGTATTGCTTGTTTGTTTCTAGGTTTTATTCTGTTGTTCGTGGGTTTCTGTCTTCTTTCGTTTGCTCCTTCGTTCATCTCTTGGTTCGTTTCTGGTTTGTTGTTTGAGACTTTCGGTGTTGGTGGTGTTCGATTATTTTCGCATCTCTGTTCGTAGGTTTGTGTGGGTTTTCTAATTCATGGATTTTACCGTTGGTTGTGTTCTGGATTGTGGTATCTGTGAATGTTGTGTTCTATGGAAGAGATGAGTTGTTGTATCCAAAATACTTATTTTCGTTTATGGGGTGAAAAATGAAAGTGTTTTATGGAAGGTATGAATAAAGATCAAAAGTTGCACCTTTCCTTATCCCTTTTAGGTTGCCTTGAATACTCCTTGGTTGTGCTATTGCAAAATCCGATTCACTCATTTTTTCACAAGAAATTTAGGGAGGATTTTGAGACCATTAGGTCTCTAAATTTAGATCATCCTAGGATTGGTTTTTTGAATGTGTTGTTTGGGCTTCTTATGATGGAAAAAGGAATGTTCATGTTCGATAAGAAAGGTTGGATTGTTTTTTGGGAGATTGTTAGAGATTTTCTCTCAAAATATGAGAAATTGAAGCATTCTGAGCCGGCTTTCTCTACTCAAATTGGGAATGTCGTGAAATTCCCTGAGATTTCTTCTTTTTGGATAAAGGAAAGAGAGAGAAGGGATGAATTTGAATCTTAACTCCATTTTGGTGGTTTCAAGGTTGTTTGCTTATTCTTGGAGGGATGTTCCGATCACTTTGGAAAATTATTTTCAGTCTAGAATTTCAATTAATCCATTTATGGATGACAAGACACTGATAAAGATTGATGATGGTTTTTCCGTTTTGAACTTAGATGGAAAGTGGTGTCTTTTTGGTGTCCATCTAAAAATTGAACGTTGGTTCGATAAAAAGCATTCTCATCCAGAATTTATAAAGGGTTATGGAGGTTGGATTTCTGTAAAGAATTTACCTTTGATTTACTGGAAACTACTATTCTTTGAAGCTATTGGACAACACTTTGGTGGATTTATTAGTATTTTCTCCCAAACTCTTAACTTTAGTGATTGTTCAGCAGCAATAATTGAAGTTAAGGAAAACTTTTGTGGTTTCATCCTAGCAGAAATTGATGTCAAGGATGGAAATATTAAAAAAAAATTCCCTCCGTTTGGGTGATATAGTTTCTCTTGACCTTTCAAGTAAGAGTCGTATGAATCTTGGAATCTTATATCTTCAAGATTTTACAAATTCAGTGGATTTAAAGAGGATAAATCAGGTCATGGAGGATGAAAGTTCCTTTTTACCAATGAAGATGATTTGATGATGGTTATTGAGGACTCAAAGGTCGCTTCGATATATGATAAGAATTTTAATTCGAATGGTCTTGAAAGGTTAAAAGACATCACTTTGGATGAACATGCAGAAGTTGATTCTCTCGGTTCTAACAGGGATACTATGGTATCTCCTTTACACTTGAAGCCAAGTTATATAGCCTACCCTCTGCATTATTCTCGAAGAAAAGTGGTTTCCTATATCATTGATTATTCAGAGTCTAATTTAGATTCTTTAAAGGAATCGTGTGTTTGTCTTTTGACTCAATCCACAAATCCATTGGAGTCTCCTACTAAAGGTTCTAAGATGCAAGAGTCTTTATACCCACGTGATGAGCTTTAGTCAATCACAAGTTTCTCTTCCTGGTTCAAACATACTATTCAACAAAGGTGTAACAAGTCTCTTTACACCTAAGAAGAATCCTACTTGTTTTGATTCTAATGGGGAATCAGATGTCAGTATGAATAGTGTGGAATCGGTTGTTCCCATCTCGAAATCAGAGTTGGTCAATCAGTTTGAAGACGATTCTTTTGTAGAAGCTTTTGAAATTCTATATGAAGATAAAGAGCAAGGTCCCGATGGGTGCTTGTCTCCTGGAGTTAAAACTCTTTAATGTTATTCTCATTAGCTTGGTTTTGAATTTTTCAGGGTTTAGTCTCTATAAGTTGGGTGCTTGTCAGGTTTCTTATGTGTTGCTTTTCTTTAGTGGTTGAGTTTTTTTTCAAAGATCCTTCTTTTCCTCGCTTCCTCTTCAGTTTTCTGCTTCAGTAGCTTGGTGCTTTCGTTTTCTTCTTTGAGTTTGCTCGTTTTGCTGTTCGTTTTTTTGGTTGGTTTTTTCAGTTGTAGCTGTCCATCTTTTGTCCTTTTCCTAGATCTCCTTTTCTTAGCTCTTTATTGGTTCTCTTCTAATTGCTCTTTTTCTTTGGTTCGTTTATTTTATCAATGAAAGTTTTGTTTCTTGTTAAAAAAAATCATGACCCAATAGCAATGCAAAATTTCATGTTGCATGCCTGAAAATTTCTCCAATCCCAAGTTTGAAAGTTTTGTGTTGATTTAAATTCCCTAAAAAATGTCATATGTAACCTTGATTTAAATTCCCTAAAAAATTTAACTAATGCCTTCCAGAAGATTGTTAAAGAAATTGGGAATGAAGGATGTCAATGTCATATTGTTGTCTGTTCCCTACAGTTGTATGGGCTTGTATGCTGAACTTTCTTTACAGAAAAGTGCGATTTGGTATTTGTAAGCTATCTCCCTGATCTTTTCAAGATAATTGCGTAGGATTGTTTTATTACTCTGCCGTACTAGCTGTTCAAGAGCTACTATTCTTCTTATTTTCTCATGCATTTGATGTCAATCTTTCATTTCATTTCAATAATAGGCTGGCATGTGGTTGGATTTGAAAGATAGGTTGATGGTTGGTGGTCGGCTCATGATCAACTGTGGAGGGAATGAAGCAGCCAACGTCACTAACAATGATATCTGCAATGAAGTATCCTCAACCGATTGCTTCTGGCCACACAATTCAGTGATTGAGATGCTTTCCAAAGCATTTCCTAAACAGGTAAGGCATAATATTATATTGTACTAAAAAAATGCATAATCTTAAATTAATAACTTCTGTGTTGAATTAATCAAAATATTGACTTGGTATTAAAAACCCTAGCCTCTCTTGTCTCTCATCCTAACCCTAACCTCCAGCCGCCGCTATCTTCTGTCGTCATCGTCATCATGGTTCGTTGTCCCTCTCGTCGTTGGCTCGCACCTCTCACCTCGCTGTCGTCATCTCAGGTTCTTCGACCCTCGATTCGTGCCTCCTTGACTCGTGACTCTTCGACCCTCGATTCTTCGACCTTGACCTGTTTCGTCCAGCCTGTTACTCGCGATTCTTCAACCCGCGACCCGCTGTTCGTCAGCTCGCGCCGCCATTCATCCGTCGTCTATTCACCTTTCTTTGCCGACTGTTTCATTCTCCAGTTCGGTCTGTTCGTCATTCGTCCGACAACTGCTCGTTATTCATGGGTCTCTTTGGATTGTGGTTTTGTGGATCCCTTTGGTTTATGGTTGTGTTCTGGTATATGGTTCTATGGAAGTGCTGGAAGAGATGAGTTGTGGTATCCGAAATATTTTCTTTTGTCTATGGGGTGAAAAAAGATGAGTGTTTTATGCAAGATATGAATAAAGATCAGAAAATTCACTTTTCTTTATCCCTCTTAGGTTGGCTTGAAAACTCATTGGTTGAACTTTTGCATTATCTCAATGAAAGCGTGGTTTCTCATCAAAAAAAAAAGAAAACTTTTGCATTATTCAGTTCACTCATTTTTTAACAAGAAATTTAGAGAAGATTTTGGGACCATTCGCCGGTCTAAATTTAGATCTCCCAAGGCTTGGTATTTAGAATGTGTCGTTTGGCCTTTTTATGGAGGAAGGAAAAATGTTCCTGTTCCTGCTAGTTTTGATAAGAAAGGTTGGATTGTTTGTTGGGAAATGGTAAGAGATTTTCTCCTTAAATATGGAGAACCAGAGTATTCCGAGTTAGATTTCTCTGCTCGGATTGGTTAAGTTGATACGACTCAGGAAGATGTGGTGAAATCCTCTGAATTTGGGTAAGGAAAGAGAGAAATGATGGATTTGAATTTCAATTCCATTTTGGTGGTTTCTAGGTTGTTTGTCCATTACTCTTGGAAAGATGTTCAAATCGCTTTAGATAATCATTTTCTGACTAGAATTTCAATTAATCCTTTTAGGGATGACAAAACGTTGATCAAGTTTGATAGGGTCTTTCTTATTTGAATTTTGATGGAAAGTGGTGTTTTGTTGGTGACCTTCATCTGAAAATTGAGCGTTGGTTCGATGTTGCATTCTCACCCGTAATTAATAATTGAGTTATGGAGGATGGATATCTATAAAGAATTTACCTTTGATTTATTGGAAACGACCATGTTTTGAAGCTATTGGACAACATTTTGGTGGTTTGATTAGTATTTCCTCTCAAACACTTAACTTTATTGATTGTTTAGCAGCAGTAATTGAAGTGGACGAAAACATTTGGGGCTTCATTCCAGCTGAGATTGTTGTTAAAGGTGGGAATATCAGAATTTTTTCTCTCCGTTTTGGTGATATAGCATCTCTTGACCTCTCAAGTAAGTGTCGTTTGAATCCTGAAAATTTATCCCCTCAAGATTTTACAAATTCTGTGGATTTTAATAGGGTTAATCAGGTCATGGAAGATGAAAGTCTCTTTTTACCTAACGAAGATGATTTGGTGATGGCTATCGAGGATTCAAAGGTCTCCTTGATGTATGATAAGAATCTTAATTCAAATGTTCCTGATTTGTTAAAAGGCATTTCTTTGGATAGACATGCAGATGTTAATTCCCTTGGTTATAATGGGGGTTCTATGGTGTCTCCTCTGCAATTGAAGCCATGTTTGTTAAAACCCTTTCCCCTTCATTATTCTAGAAGAAAAGGGTTTTCGTCCATTATTGATCTTTCTGTAGAGGAATCTTTCTGTAGAGGAATCTTGTGTTCGTCTTTTGAATTAATCCACAAATCAATTGAAGTCTCCTATGAAAGGTTCTAAGATGCAAGAGACTTTTATATCCTGTCATGAATTTTAGTCAATCGCAAGTTTCTCTTCCTAGTTCAAACATAGTATTTAACATACTTCTGTCAGCTTTAGAGTGGTTCTTACGTTGTGTTGTTTGGTCTTCCTCAGATGGACGTCAGTTTATTCATGTGCCCATGGAATCTTCCAAGAAAAGTTGGTTATCTTTTTGGGAGCTTATAGATGATTTCCTCAATAGTATTAAAGTCTCATTACCATTATCTCATACTTCATTTGAATTATCATCAACTCTAGTAATGAAAAACTCTATCAATTATGCAGAGGCTTTAAAGAATATTTCCAAGCCATGTGTACAAAAATCAAATGATGTTGTTCACTGGAAAAGAATTCGGTTTCTGGCCTTCCTTAGGTATCTTATTGGATTATAAAAGACCACGAGGTTTAAATATCAATTTTGAAGAACTTTGGGTGGTATCCAGATTATTTGCTCATAATAATTGGAAGGATATAATTGAGACTCTAGAAGTTCATTTCAAATCCAAGACTTCGATCAATCCACTTATTGTTGACAAGGCTTTGATCAAATTTGAAGATGATAATGTTTCTAAATCTTTAGACTTTGTTGGAAAATGGAAAGCAATTGGATTTTTTTTTTTTTTTTGAAACAAGAAACGAAACTTTTCATTGATGAAATGAAAAGAGACTATTGCTCAAAAGATACAAACTCCACTAGGGAGTGAAACAAAACAAATAGAAATAAAAATTATTCATGAGAAATAAGAGCAAGCCAATTAAGATAAATATCTTGAATCGAGTAATTATCGAAATTCTTAGAGAGAGAACACCAAGACGACGCCTTTAAACGAGCTGAATCAAACCGATCGAACCAAAGCATATGCGAATTCTGAAAAATCCGTTGGTTTCTTTCCATCCACAATTCTGATAATAAAGCTTTGACAGCATTGCACCATAAAAGATTGGAAGTTGGAGCCAAGGAAGGCCCAATTAAGATAGAAGTGACGTTGTCCTTAAATATGTTGGAGAAGACCCAATGAAGAATGAAGAAGGAGAAAAGTTGTTCAACACAATCGAGAGTAAAAGCACTCAAAGAAAATATGGTTCAGAGAATCCCCAGCCAAGCAACATAAGACACAAACTGATGGCATACGATAATGAGAAGAGAGCTTCCTTTGCAAAACATCTGAAGAATTTAAGGAACCATTAAGCATGATCCACACAAGGATGGAAGGTCTTTTCGGGCTCTTAGTTTTCCACAAAGCATTAAAAATCTCTTTCTCCAAAGGAAGTGAGGAAGCCAAATGACGGGTAAGAGATTTCACAGAAAAACACCCTGAAGGTTCCAAAGACCATATACGTTTATCATCAAGAGGAGCAATGGAAATAGAAGATAAACTTTCCAATAAGGATTGAAAATCTGGAATTTCCTCCTTAAAAAATTTACAAAATATTACATTCCAAGATAAGTGAGAAGCATCCCAATAATCTGAAACAGAACCATTAGGAGAAGAAGATAGAGAAAATAACTGCGGGAATTCCCGCTTCAAAGGACGATTTGCAATCCACGGGTCATTCCAAAATGAAATCCTTTTCCCATTTCCCAATTTGAAATGAGCTAAATATTCAATACGCTTCCAAACAGTAGAGATACTCATCCAATGACTTCTAAGACTAAAACTGCGTTTTCCAACTGAATGCCAACCAAAAGATGAAGATCCATGAATACTAACAATAATCCTTCTCCAAAAGGAATGAGGTTCATGAATGAACCTCCAACCCCATTTTGCCAATAAACTAGTGTTTCGGTTTTTCAATCCACCAACCCTGAGACCTCCATCAAATGGGGAGTCTTCATTGGCATTAAATACGGAGCCTTCTTCTGAAGTTATCCCTATTTTGTCTCCAATTTTAAATAATCACTCTTTCAATCATTTGTTGCCTGAAGTTCCCAAGACGACTATGGAAATTCTTCCTCCTTTATTCGGTGACTCTTCAAGTCCACAAAGCATTCAAGATGTCAAAAATAAATTCATTCAGACCTATTCTCATTTTTATACTCGGAAGAAGAATGAAGTTGCTTCATCATCTATTGCTAAGGATTCTCACGGTAATCTAGATGCTATTGAAGAGGCCTGTTCATTATTATTGGCTCCTTCTCTTAAGCAAGCTTCGTATTCTGGGAAATCATTAAATGTTCATCCACAACAATTATCTTTTAATAATTGCAACCTTAGTAAAATTCCAATTGGGGAATCCAGAGATGTCTTCATCAAGGGTATTTTTTCTCATGATCAAAATGTTTCTATTAATTGTCCAACTTCTATCTCTTGTATGGAAGAATCTGATGTGGCTTCTGATGTCAGCTTAAGTAGTGAAGAATTTGAACCACTTTCTACGAGTCATCCTAATGATACCATTATTGAAGACACAATTGAAGACACTTATGCTGAAACTTTGAGATTATTATTTCAGGATGATGAGCAGAAGATTGATCCTCCTGATTTAAAAGTTTCTTCCCAATCACCTATAGTTATTCCGGATAATTTCTCTTCGTTGGTTGATGCGTGTGGTTTCCAGATACAAGAAATTCCTCCTTTAAATCTAACAGTTCAGTAATTGCATATTGATTGAAGCATCATAATGAGGATTATTTCATGGAATACAAGAGGTCTTGGAGATCGTTCTAAAAGAGTTGCAATAAAAAAGTTCATTCATCATCGTGTTCCAGACTTGGTTTTGTTTCAAGAAACCAAGACAGCTTCATTTGATATTAATTTGATCAAATCATTATGGAGTTCCAAGGATATATGCTGGATTAATGTGGAATCTTTAGGTTGTTCAGGTGGTTTGTTGATTATGTGGGATGACAGTAAGTTGAAAGCTCTGGAATTTATTAAAGGAGGGTATACTTTATCAGTAAAATTCTCTTTTTTGAATGATAAAGTGTTTTGGATTTCTAATGTGTATGGTCCAAATGATTATAGAGAAAGGAAGCATCTATGGAATGAGCTTCGGTCTTTATTTTATTATATTGATAATCCATGGTGCATTGGTGGTGATTTTAATATAATCCGTTGGGTTCATGAGAGAATCCCATTACAAAGACAAACAAAGGGAATGAGGATCTTTAATAAGGTGATTGATGAACTTGAGCTCTTGGAGTTACCCTTAGCCAATGGAAAATTCACATGGTCCAAATCGGGTGACGATTCCTCACAATCTCTAATTGACAGATTTTTTATTTCAAGAAGTTGGGATTTGATTTTTGAGAATTCAAGAGTTTCTAGACAGGTCCGAACAATCTCTAACCATTTTCCTTTGCTTTTTGAAGCTGGAAATTTTCAGTGGGGACCCTCACCTTTTCGGTTTTACAATTCTTGGCTGAATCAGTCTGATTGTGTGCAAATTATTGAGTCATCATTATCACAAGATTCTTCCTATGGGTGGGCAGGTTTTGTGATTGCTTGTAAATTGAGAAACCTGAAATCTACCTTAAAAGATTGGTATGCAGACTTTGAGTCGAAAAGAAAGAGTAAGGAGAAAGGGTTGCTTGCGAAAATTAATAGGCTTGATACACTATCAGATCAGTGTTCTTTATCTTCTCTTGAGCAAAGTCTCCGTGCTGTGGCAAGAGGGGAATTATTAGAACTATATATGTCCGAAGAAAGAAATTTGATTCAAAGATGCAAGTTGCAATGGTTAAATGCTGGGGATGAAAATACAAACTTTTTTCACAGATTCTTGGCTGCAAAAAAGAGAAAATTATTGATTACCAACCTGTGTTCAGTTGATGGGAATTCTCTTATGTCTTTCAGAGATATTGAAGCTGAAATTCTTGGTTATTTTGAGTCACTTTATACGAAGATACCAGGTAAGAGATTTATTCCTTTGAATCTTCATTGGCTTATGGTTTCTTCCGCACAAAACTCTCTTTTAGTTGCTCCTTTTTCACCGGATGAGATATGGTTGGCAGTTCGAAATTTGGGCAAGAACAAAGTCCAGGGCCCGATGGTTTTACAACTGAATTTTTTATTAAATTTTGGGATTTTTTATTAAGTTTCTTAGCGGTTGAATTGTAAGAAAGAAGTTCTGCCTTTCATTTATCTTGGTCTTCCTCTTGGTGGGTATCCTAAAAAAGCAATCTTTTGGCAGCCAGTGATTGATAAAATTCAGAAAAAATTGGATAGATGGAAGCGTTTCAATTTGTCTCGAGGTGGTCGGCTAACCCTTTGTAACTCGGTTCTTTCTCGTATCCCTATATACTATATGTCTCTATTTCTTTTACCTTCTCAAGTTTGTTTGGACTTGGAAAGGTTGATTAGGAATTTCTTTTGGGAAGGCCATGAGGGAGGCAAAATAAATCACTTTGTAAGATGGAATTTGGAAAGCAATTGGAATTGGAGCTTATTTTGGAGGATTAGAGTGCATTTCATAGGAAACTCTTAATATGACTGTTACCTCAAAAGCTAAAATTAAGGTCAAGAGAAATTTAAGTAGAGAGACTATTTATCTTCATTTTGAGGATGTGATTGCTTTGGATTCTCCAAAATATTATCCATCGGAATCTTGAGTTAAGTGATTTTTCTAATCCAATGGATTTTTTTTAGAGTCGAACAAGTAATGGAAGATGAAGAGTTTGATTTTCTGATTAAAGATCCACAAGTTGATTTCTATGCAGAGATTCAAGAGATTCTTTCAATTTCAAGGGATCCTAAGGTGATTTACAAAAAGGTTAGTTTACCTTGTGATATTTGTATTTCATTCAATTCCATCAAATATTCCTCAAGTTGATGATTCTTCAGTTGTTCAGCTTCCTAAAATTTTTTCAGAAGAAAATTCACGAGTGAGAAATTAATCTATTGAAGTCCCTTTAATTGAACATGATGTCTGAATGAGTGTGAATGTTAGTGGTGGGTTTCCAAGGCCAGTAATAAATGAGGAAGAAAAGGATCCATGAATGTCCAATGGGCTACCTGAAAAGGAAAGGTTTTCAGTCAGAAATGCTTTCTCTAATGGTGATTTGAAAAATGGCTTTGACTTTTCAATAACTTTTGTTGAACCCTCGATTCCAATGCAATCACCGGTTACGTAAAATAATGAGGGTACAGTAATTTATGCGTTAAAGAAACTTGTTGAAGTTGAGATCCATCCACATCTTATCCAAATATTTGAATCCGTTGATTCCATCAAGTGTTAAAGAAGTTCATGATCATTTTTGCAAATCTTATCCAAATCTTATCCAAATTTTTAAGAAACGAACAGCCTCTAAAGAAGATGTGTACGAGTTGAATGTTGATATTCTGGAAGTTGTCTCTAAGACACTAGTACCTCAAGAGTCTATTTTGTTTAATGAGCATTTGAAGTTGAAAGATAAATCCAAGGAGTTTGTAATTAATAGTTGTAATTATTGGGCCTACTAGAGATTTGAAGATTTGGGGATCATGCTACATTTTGAGAGTTGGTCGGATAAGAAGCATTCTCATCCATAAGTTATTAAGGGTCATGGAAGATGGATCGCTATTAAAAATTTACCTTTGATTTATTGGAAACAACCATTTTGACAACATTTTGGTGGTTTGATTAGTACTTCCTCCCAAACTCTTAATTTATCAATTATTCAACGACTGTAATTGAAGTTTAGGAAAATAATTGTGGCTTCATACCAGTAGAGATTGATATCGGGGATGGGAACATTAAAAAAATTTCTATCCATTTTGGTGATATAGCTTCGCTTGACCTTCCATGTAAGAGTCATTTGATTTCTACTAATAGTAATTTACCCCTAAAGACTTTGCGAATTCAATGGTTTTAAATAGGGTTAATCAAGTTATGGAAGATGAAGGTTTCTTTTTACCGAATGAAGATGATTTGATGATCGTTAGTGAAGATTCAAAGGTCTCTTTGGTGCATGAAAATCAATTTAATTTGGATGGCCTTGAGGTGTTATAAGACGTTAACTTTGTTGGGCAAGCAGTAATTAACTCTTTTGATTCTAATCGGGTTTTTAATGCCTTTGATTCTATGATGTCTCCCCAACCGAAGACAAGACTTATAAAAGCTTATCCTTTGCATTATTCTTGGAAGAAAGTGATTCCTTCTATCATTGAAAATTCTAAAGTTAATTCAGATGTTTTAGAGGAATCTTGTGTTCATCTTTTTTCTCTATCCACAAATCCATTGGAGTCTGCCAGTAAAGAATCTAAGATGCAAAAGTCCTTATACCCTACCGTGAGTTTTAATCAATCTCAAGTTACTCTTCCTGGCTCAAACATACAATTTACCAAGTTGTAACTAGTCTTTCATCACCTAAGAAGAGTTCTTGTTTTGATTCAGATGTGGAATCGGATGTTAGTATGAGTAGTGCAGAATTAGTATCTCCTATACTGGAAACAAGTGTTGATATATGTGGCAAAGTTATTCCACCAGTGAGTTTGGCGGTTGGTCGATTCCTTTGGTGTTTTTTTTTTTCGGCTGGTTTTTTCTCTTTCTTTTTTAGTTGGTCGTTTCAGCTGGAGTGTCATGTAGTTTTTAGTGGGCAGCTTTTTTTATGGTTGTTTTTCATTTTTCGGTTTTCTGCTTTTGTAGCGGGGAGGTTTCCAGTTGTTTCAGTCTCTTCTTCGAGTCGAATCATTTTATTGTTTTTTGTCGCCAGTGTTTAGGCTTTTCTTCTCTTTTGGTTTGTTCTTTTGTGGAGGTGTATTCCTTGAGCGATAGTCTCTTTTCATTTATTCAATGAAAAGTTTTGTTTCTTGTTTAAAAAAAACATATCAAGACCATTTGAATTAAAATTCTTTTCATACATCAAAGTGACCTTCATCTAATCATAAGAAACTTTCATCTTCCATGATCTGACTTACCCTCTTTAAATCCACTGTATTTGTAAAATGTTGAAGGGATAAGACTCCAAAGTTCATACCACTCTTACTTGAAAGGTCAAGAGAAGCTATATCACCAAAACAAATGGAAAAACTTATGATATTTCCATCCTTGACATTAATCTCTGCTGGGATGAAACCACAAATGTTTTCCTCAACTTCAATTACTACTGCTGAACAATTAATAAAGTTAAGGGTTTGGGTTTGGGAGGAAATACTAATCAATCCACCAAAGTGTTGTCCAATAGCTTCAAAGAATTGTCGTTTCCAATAAACCAAAGGTAAATTCATAATAGAGATCCATCCTTCATAACCCTTGATAAATTTTGGATGAGAATGCTTCTTATCTGACCAGTGCTCAATTTTTAGATGAAGGTCACCAAAAAGACACCACTTTTCATCAATGTTCAAATAAAAAAAAACCCACATCAATCATTATGAATGTCTTGTCATCCATAAATGGATTAATTGAACTTCTGGACTAAAAATAATTTTCTAAAGTGATTTGAACATCTTTCCAAGAATAATGTGCAAACATCCTAGAAACCACCAAAATGGAGCTAAAATTCAAATTCACTACTTCTCTCTCTTTCCTTGCCCAAAAAGAAGAAATCTTAGGGGACTTCACCACATCATTCTGAGACGCATCAACATTTCCAATTCGAGTAGAGAAAGTCTGCTCAGAATGCTTTGGTTTTCCATAATTTGAGAGAAAATCTCTTACCATCTCTCAGAAAACAATCTAACCTTTCTTATCGAAACTAGCAGGAACATGAACATTCTTTCTTCCTCCATATGAAAGTCAAACAACACATTCAAAAAACTAACCCTCGGAAGATCTAAATTTAGACAAATGGATGGTCCCAAAATCCTCCCTAAATTTCTTGTGAAAAAAAGGAGTGTCCTGGAATTTGCAATAGCTCAACCAAGGAGCATTCAAGCCAAGGAAAGGTGAATCTTTTCATCTTTATTTATATCTCTCATAGAATACTTCCATTTTTCACCTCATAAGAATTTCAGACACAACAACTTATCTCCCCCATAAAACCACAAGCTAGAACACAAAATCCACATATACCACAGTACAGAACACCACCAATCGCAAAACTATGAAACAAAAAACCCACACAAACCCGGGTACAGAGAGGAGCAAAGAGATCAAACACCACCAACTCTAAAACCCACAAGCAGCAAATCTAGAAAAGAGCCCTAAGTCGGCGAGATGGACAACCTAGATGAAAAAGGGGGAAATCCAAGCAAGAACCAAGATAAACCAGCGAAGGATAGAACCAGGTCGTAGGCTAGGGTTGCATGTTGCAAATGGCGAACTGTCGGACTGTCGGCGGATGGCTAGTTGTCAAATGGCAGATGGCTAGTTGTCAAATTGAAGAAAAAACATCGAAAAAACCTTGAATCGGCGGATGGCTAGTTGTCAAATGGCGAACTGTCGGACTGATGAAGTGATCGGAAAGAGATTTGATGGACACGGACTGACTGGCGGTACAAGCTGACAAACGACGCAGGTCGTAGGCTAGGGTTGCATGTTGCAAGTCACGGGTCGCGACCAAAATAGTCATGGGTTGAAGGTTAGGGTTTCGACGTGGTTGAAGGGACACGAGCAAATTGGCGGTGTGAACTGATGATGGGAGTGATGACGAATTCTTACGGCGACGGCGGTGGAAGAATCAAAGGCGGCTGGTGGCTAGGGTTTTTCTCCTTCCCGGGGCGTCGATTGTGAGAATTATTTCCTTGATTCAAATGTTGGAATTGCATCTTCGACCCTTATTTTAATCTAATTTTATATTATTAGTTATTTGTCCATCTTCTCTTTGAGATGTTTCTGATTGAGGAAATCTCCCATAGTCCCATTTAAATCGATTAAATTGATTCTACCTACGTATCAATTTTTCATAGTCATGATGTTGCCAAGATAAAACTGAAGAAATTTCGGGCTTCAAGATTCAGTTAGTAGCGCTTCATAATCATGTGATATTTTGCACTTAGAAATGTGGATAATTATACAATTGCTCTGTGCAAGCCAGTGGTAGTCGAAGATCTCAAGTTAAACTTTTTAATTGCAGTTGTGTTGGAAAAAATTGCCGAAAGGGCAGGGTGGGAATTATCTTGCTCTGACTGGACCATTTCCAGAATTGCATTCCTGGTCTGCTGTTGTCCCGGAGCCTTTAAGAGCGAGAGTGAAGGAGTGGAGACCTTATGAGCGCCTCTCATGATCTACAACCTGCTCTTTGGTTTGATGGATGAAGGTGAATCGAGAATGGTCCGATTGGAAATGGCTTAATTATTGTTGAAGTTATGATGGACACTAGCTATGTTCTTAAAGACCGTGTCTGGGATATTGGATGATGCATTTATTGCATGAGATACTGCATCCTTCTGAGTTCTTGAGTTACTGTTTCGTATATTATGTTTAATTTGTAGCTTCCAATTTCATCTGTCAGTTGTCATTCGCGTAGTCTTGGTCATAAGCTACTATTATGTTTAGGGAAGTTCAAACTTTCAGTTCTGCACTACAGCTAGTGTTGAAAGGGTTGGATCTCTTGATTACATTTATTAATCTCATTGATAACACCATTATATATCAAACTTTAGGAAATTTCGACTATCTATTTGGGGCTCTTGGTTAAACCCCTCACAAAATGATGGAAAAACACTAATTAGTAAGGTATATATGAACACAAGATCAAAATGGGAAATTTTCCTATATTGTCATAGTATGGATTCTACTTCCATTAATTGTTTATCACGTTAGCATCATTTAAAAATAATGTGGGATTCAATAACATTAAAGAATTATTTATGAAGGAGATTTTCTAGTATGAACGTAAGGAGTAGGTATTATAGGAGTACTAGAAATTTTTCTATTTATTTATCGAAGTTATCCCCATTTTTTTCTCTCTTTGAAAAATCATAAGTTTGAATTCTCCATCTCACAATGTTAGGCTCCAGACCCATATGGCGTCGTTTTCAGGGGAATTGTCATGAAGTATAAAATGGTGTTTTACTTTAGTCTGGTAGGGTTGTTATTCTTTATGTACATATGTGGTCATTGTTTAGAGGGCAATAATCTTTTATTGTTATTCACCCTCTCAATAATTCAGCTGAGCAGTATACAATTCATTGAAATCTCTCTGTTTCTTTCTTCTTTGATTTGTTTCTTGGTATCAAAGCTTTTAGACAGACGTCATGAGAGACGAAAATTCTTCTTCGTCATCTTCTTCATCTAGTGACACTCCTATATCTTTAGCAACAACAGTTATCAGTTCTTCGTTCAACCATCCTCAGAGCATTGTGTTGACAGTCAAACTCAATGAAAACAATTATTTGTTGTGGAGGGAAATGGTTCTAGCCATTCTTCGAGGCCAAAAGGTCGATGCCTATGTTCTTGGGACAAAAGCCCAACCATCAGAGTTCATTGAAACTTCCACTGAAACCAATAAGAAACTTGACCCTAATCCGCTTTTTTTATGAATGGAACATTGTCGATCAGGCATTGTCTGGGTGGGTTTTTAGATCAATGACCCTAGCAATTGCGGCGAATGTTGTGAGCTTCAAAACTTCCAAGGAAGTCTGGAAGGTGTTGGAAAAGGTTTATAGTGCCACTAGAAGAGCTAGGGTTAATCAACTTCGAGGAGTTCTCCAAAGTACCAAAAAAGGATCGATGAAGATGGCAGAGTACCTGGCTATTATGAAACAAGCTTCTGAGAATCTTCAACTAGCGGGTAATCCCATCTCTCTCGATGATCTTATCTTATATGTGTTATTTGGTCTGGATTCGGAATATATTTTGATAGTGTGTTCAATCGAAGATAAGGACATTACCACTTGGCAAGAGCTCGCTCTATTTCGATTACACCTTCAAATGGACTTTAGCTCGATATACTGTAAGTACTAACACTGGAGAACTTCTAGATCTTGCTGCTCATCTAGTTTATAATTGCTCGAATCAATTGAATGGGCAAAAGTAATTTACCCCAAATAGAGCCAACCAAGGGCAAGGTAATTCACAACAATCCTTTTCTAGGAACCGAGGTTGAGGTCGCTGCAGAAATGGCTATCAGAGGAATAATAATTCCAAGCCTACATGTCAGCTATGTGGGAAATACGAACATTCTACTCCATACTGCTATATGCAATTTGAAAAATAGTTTAACAGTCCACATGCGGCTAGTTCTAGTAAAGGAGGGAATGAAACATCTTCATCTTCATACATAGCCACACTTGAAATCCTAAATGACCCCAAGTGGCTTGCGGACAGTGGAGCAACCAACCATATTGTAGCAGATGTTGGTAATATGGTTGTTAAATCTAAGTACACTGGTGGAGAGTCATTGGTTGTTGGTAATGAGACTAAATTAGATATATATCAAGTTGGTAGTAGTTCAGTTAAATGTTCCTCTGGAAACTTTCTTATTAAACTGAATAACATGCTCTATGTTCCAAATATTAAACGAAATTTGTTAGCATAGCTCGTTTAATAGCTGATAATGATGTGGTTGTTGAATTTCACTCTTGTTTATCTTGTGAAGGACAAGGCTTCAAGGAAGGTGATATTGCACGAAACGCTTAAAGATTTTTTGTACCAACTCGAGTTGCTTTTAATTCAAAGTTCCCAGTCTATTGTCAATCCTAATTTGTTTCTTGTTGCTGCTTCTGGTTTAAATAAGTCGTCTATTGTGTCTTCTAAGTCCGTTTCTAGATGTCTTGGTATGTTTCAACTTGAAAATTCCAAGTCTATTGTTGAGCCTAAGTCTTTGTGGCATCGTCGCCTTGGTCATGCTTCTGAGTCAGTTGTGAATACTGTTATCAAAGCTTGGAATCTGAGTGCTTCCTTTAATGAGAAATTTGCCTTTTGTGTTGCTTGTCAACTTGGTAAATCACACAGATTGTCGTTTTCTCTTTCAGTTTCTTCTACTCGACAACCACTTGAGATTGTTTATAGTGATCTTTAGGGGCCTTCTCCTATTGCTTCAAAATTAGGATATCGGTATTATATTAGTTTTGTTGATAACTTTACTCGACTAACCTATATTTACCCCCTCAAAGCTAAGAGTGATGGTTTATCTTCCTTCAAGCAATTTAAAACTCTAGTAGAGAATATGTTTGAAAAATGAATTAAGATTCTTCAAACTGACTAGGGGAGGGGGTTGAGTTTCGTTCCTTCTCATCTTTTCTCCCAGCCTTGACCATTGAGTTTTGTCACTCTTGTCCCCACACGAGTCAACAAAATGGGCTAGTCGAGTGAAAACATCGACATATTGTTGGTATAGGTCTTACTCTTTTAGTTCAATTGTCTATGCCTTTATGTTATTGGTGGGAAGCATTCACTTCGGTTGTTTTTATTATAAACCATCTTCCTACACCGGTTCCTCCCTACACCGGTTCTTAGGGAATATTTCTCCTTGGGAAAAAGCATTCCATCAATTACTTGATTTTAAGTTTTTTCGAGTCTTTAGATGTACGTGTTTCCTCTGCCTTCGTCCTTATCAATCTCAAAAGTTCCAATTTCGTAGTACCAAATGTGTCTTCCTTAGGTACAACTTTTCTCCTAAAGGATATAAGTGCCAAAGTTCTAGTGGTCGGATTTTCTTTTCTCGTCATGTTGTATTCAATGAAACTGAGTTTCCCTTTTAAGTCTGGTCTTTTGATAACTTCTCATTCACCATCTGATAATGTCGTTCTCCATTTGCTTCCTTTTCCTCAGTCATCCTCTCTGTCTTCTCAACCTATGTCTAGGCCTTCACCATTGTCTGTTACCGAGTTTGCTGCTAGTATAGATCATTCTTCTTATTTTCAAGTATCTCACTGACTTTTGATGTTGCGTCTCCTTCCTCTGACGTAAACATAGTGCCTACGAATGGTTCACCAAGGGTTGCTCCTCTTCTTGTCTCTTCAGTTGAATCGTCTTCTATTGATGGCTCAACCTCTTCTCCTATACCTCAGCCTGTTGTTGTTAGCTTCAATACGCATGTTGTTACAGGCCATCATCCTATGCAAACTTGTGCCAATAGTGGCATTTTTCAGCCCAAGAACTGGGGCTCCTTTCTGACTTATGTTGGTTCTACGGATGCCATTGTCTCAAAACCTTTGTCAGTAAAGGAGGCTTTAGGTTCTCCTATATGGAAGGTTGCCATGGATGCTGAGATTTTTGTTATTTATCGAAACAAAACTTGGACGTTTGGGCCTCTTCCACCTTATGTTAACTTGATTGGTAGCAAGTGGGTTGTCAAAGTCAAAACACATTCAGATGGTTCTGTTGATCGATGCAAAGCTTGCATGGTGGCCAAGGGGTTTTATCAAATTCCTGGCATTGATTTCAAGGAAACTTTTAGTCCGGTTGTCAAAACTCCTACCATCTAGATCATTCTTTCTCTTGTTGTTTCTAAGGATTGGCATGATCGTCAACTAAATGTCAACAATGCTTTCCTTAATGGTCACCTCAATGAAGTTGTTTTTATGAAACAACGAGACGATTATGTTGATGTCAATCATCTTGAATACATTTTCAAGTTGGACTAAGCGTTATATGGCTTAAAGCAAGCACCCTAGGCATGGTATGATCGATTACGAGCAACATTATTAGAGTGGGGATTCTCAAATTCTCATGCTGATAATTGATAACTCTTAGAAATAAAAGTTATTGGCTTGTGCTTTAGGCTGAATTTGTGTAAAATAATGAGAATTTTCTGGTGCATTGCTTGAAATTTAAGCTCTTGTGCACTCAGGTTTTGCTATAGCAGCTGAGATGATAGCAGATGATCAAGGATTCAAAAGTTTAAGTGGTTGCATGTGCTGACTCACGTGGGAGGCTCATTAATTGAGTTGCCACTCCCAGATGCTCATGCAAGGTGTTTTCAGCCAATGAGACAAGATCCATGTGGAGGAATGTGTCCAATCATCCCTGAATTCAATGAAGGAGACTGATATAAATAGGATTTTTGGCCAAAAGAAAGAGGTAGACGACAGAGGAAAAGAATCCACCTTGAAGTTGATGTTGTTTAGAGAAAAAAAAAGTAAGGAAAAGACAAAGGAGGTTGCTGAATTTGAAGACTTTCCAGCTTGTGAAGGTTGAAATCTCTCTTGGAGGCTTCTTCTTTAGTTTATTATTCTTTCTACTCTTCTCTTCTTGGTTTATAGTTTGTATTAAAGGTTGTAAAGATGGTTTCTATGGTTGTTTATTGTTGTATTTACCTTGTTTTCACCTTGAACATGAGCTAAATCCTCTTAGGTGAGGATTATGAAGCTTAATGTTGGAACTTATTGTTTGCTGGTTGTAAAACTCTATAGATTCCATTTTAAAGTAAAGTGTTCTTCACATTTTAAGCTGGATTTTCGGTTGCCCAACCATTATCTAGCAATGTTGTTATGAGTTTGGGAAAACAATCGACAACCAACTACTTTACTTTACTTTAGCTTGTTCAAAAGTAGCATCTGCTAATGGATAGTTTAGGGATAAATATCCATCTAAAGCACCATACCTTACTTTCTCTCCCTGATCATTGCTTTTGTTGGTTAAATGGGAGTTTAATCACTTAATCTTTAGGAGAATTGAAAGAAAAAAATCGTAGAAATGGAAGTTGCATGAGTTTTGTTATAGTAAAAGTACAACCCCTAATCCAAACCTTACTTTCTCTCCCTGATCATTGCTTTTGTTGTCATTTCTTAACTTTTTGTTATTTTGAGCTTTGTTTCCTTTCTAAATTCTTTGCATTTAGTTAATGAGAAACATTTGGTCCTTGGTTAAATTAGAATTTCATTAAAAATAAGCTTAGAATAGTGGATTTCTTGAAATCAATCCGAGTGGAAAACTATATAAGTTATACTTATCACTTGTTGTTAGATGTGTAAACTTGCACGTTTGTAAGTCTTTATTGCATATTTTAAGCTCACTTTGCACAAGGCAACAATCACTTGGTATTCTTTTTTTCTATTCAAACACTGGTTTTTGTTGTGCTGATTTATGTAGATGACATATTAACCTCCAGTGATTCCTCCTCCTTTATTGATCAATTTGGTACTCGTGTTAATCATGTGTTTGCTCTTAAGGATATGGGTTTATTGAGCTATTATCTTGGTGTTGAAGTACATAGAACTGCCTTTGGAATGTATTTGCTACAGGCAAAATATGTTTTACTGATTTGTTTAATTGTATTGGTTTAAGTCACATAAAGTCGTGTACAACTCCAGTTTTAACAGGTAAGAAATTCTCTACTTATGATGGAGAACCTATGTCAACCCCACGTTATATTGTAGTGTGCAAGATCAATCAATTTCTTCAACAACCGACTATGGTTTACTGGCAATAAACGGGTTCTTCGATATCTTTAAGGGACCTTAGTATATGGTTTGTTTTTGTCAAAGTCTGATTCCTTATCTCTTGTTGCCTATATTGATGTTGATTGGGTGTGTAGTTTGGATGATCGTTGCTCTATCGTAGCTCACTTTATTTTTCTGGGTCGCTCCTTATTCTCATGGGCTTCTAAGAAGCAAAGTGTGGTGGCCAAGCCAAGCATTGAATCTGAATACAGGTCTCATGCACAAACGACAGCTGGATTTTCATGGGTGCAATCTCTGCTTCAAGAACGCTGGATGTGTCCTCCTTCTCCTCCTATCATATGGTGTGACAATGTAAATGAAATTTCTTTAGCTCAAAATCCAATTTTTCACTCACGCAGCAAACATGTGAAACTTGATGTTCACTTTGTCCGTTATAAAGTTCTTGCCAAGACTATCAACGTTCGGTACGTTGTCATGAAGTATAAAACGCTAGCGTTTTGCTTTAGTTTGGTAGGGTTGTTATTCTTTATGTATAGCCATTGTTTAGAGGGCAAGAATCTTTTGTTGTTATTTACCCTCTCTATTTAAAACATCCTCCATGTTGGTGTTATAATTTAGCTGAGCAAAATACAATTCATTGAAATCTCTCTCTCACTCTCTTTCTTTCTTCTCTGATTTGTTACTCACAAGACCATTTTTCATTGGTTCAAGATATACCATACTAAATTATCAATTGTCTATTTTCCCCTCCTCCTCCCATTTGCCTAGTGTTGCCATTAAATCCTACCAGAAGATCTACGGAAGATCCTAAATACAATATAAGAAAAAATAGTTATTCAAAAGGTATGTTAATTTTATTTTGTTGCTAACTCTATATAAAAGTCATGTTAATCCAATATTTGGTTTTAAAATTGTTTAGGAATCAAATATCTTTTCGTGCAGATGAATTATTCGTTCTTATCAATTATGTTATCTATTCTATTTTATTTTATGGCCTTTAAATGTTTCTATCATAACACATAATGATTGAAGGTAGGTAGTTTCCATTATACGGTAAGTCCAGTAAACCAGCACGACACATGCAGAATTTAAACAAAATAAAAACCATTAACCTCCGTATCTGCCACGTTACCCTAATAAAAATGAATATTATATCCTGTGGTTTTGGCCACTATAGGACAAACTAGAAGGGTGCTAACCGTATTTGTGCTACTAAAAATGGGTAAGTATTTTATTTATTCTTTTTTTTATTTTTTAGAAATTAAAAATGGGTAAGTATTTAAAAAGAAAATTAATTCAAAATGATTTTTCCTCCAACTTAAAATATTTCTTTTTAAAATTTAATTCAAAATGAAAATTTTAAAATTTTAGGATTCAAAAAGTTTTGTAACTTTTTAAGATCTACTTCTATAAAAATAAGATTTTTTTTTTTTTTTTTTTTTGTTTTAGAAGAAGGTAAAATTCATTAATTAGAAATGAAAGAGTTTAAAGAAATATCACATGTGGGACATGAACTCCCACTATTGTAATGAACACATCCAATATCTGCTGCATTGGTAGACAAAATTCAATTTGGAAACGAGTTGACCCATAATTTAGAGTCATTTTCCTCACAAGCCTTGTGGGCCAGATTTTGGGCCTTGATATGTGGACAATAGAGTCAATCCTCTTGGTCAAAAGCAAACGTTTGGCTTCCTTAATGAAGTCAAGTCTTCTTCCTCCCCGCAAAGCAGCTTCACCACCTGAAGGGAATCGGTTTCCACAATAATGATGGGAAAGTTGTTCGTCGAGATCGATCGCAGCCCTTCGCAAATAGCTAGAGATTCGAGCCAACTGATCTTCCACGATGTGTCAACGTTTCGAAATAAGTTTTTTTCATCATTTTTTTATAATCACCTAGACTTTATTCTTTCTTTATTGTTTTTCTCTTGATGCATTTCAATCTTCCAAGCCGCACCTCAAGTCATGTTGATGTTACATTCAAGTTGCAAGATATGCATCTGTCGTATCTATGTCCTAAAACCTTAGGCTTACATTATTAACTCAATTTTTATGAAGTTGAATAACGATGTTTGTCTATCATTGTCAAGCGAGCAAGTCTATTTGAAGAAATTATGTATATCTAAGATCTTGATTGTTCTTTTAGCTGTTTATTTTTTTTTTTATTGTCCTTTTATAAGATAATGTACTGTTCTTGCTAGTCTATTTGAATAAATTATGTATATCTAAGATCTTGATTGTTCTTTTTGCTGTTTATTTTTTTATTGTCCTTTTATAAGATAATGTACTGTTCTTGTTATTTAAAATATGTTTGTTCAAAAAGTAAAAAATTAATTACAAGTGTACGTTCCTTTTAATTTGATGAGAAAATAATAATTTAACGTAGTGTCTCACAAGGTTTTTAATTAATTATAAATAATAAATTGCCAAAGCGAGCTTAATAATTGGCATGTACTTCCGACCAAAAAAGTAAATGTTCAAATCTCCTCACCCTCAAATGTTTTTTTTTTTTTTTTAATACATCAACATTTGGGGGTGGGGGGATTCGAACCTCTGACCTCAGGGTCGAGAGTACATGCCAATTACCACTGAGCTAAGCTCGCTTTGGCACTCTCAAATGTTGATGTACTTAAAAAAAAACTATAAATAATAAATTAATCGATTATCAATAATAAAATAAAGTTTTCATTTAATGTAGCGTAATACCTCACAAGGTTTTATTTCATTTTTAATCTATGGTTTTTTTTAATTTATTTTATTATTAATAATAATTACTTTTAATCTTATTATTTGTACAATTTCACTAATATCAAATGATGAAATAAATTTATCTATTTGTAATATATAAGCAACCTAGGAACTTTTTATAAGTTTAAAATTAAAACATATGTTAATTTTGTTAGATTTTTTTTTACTAAATATAATTAATATATTTTTTTATTAAAAATGAAGGATGTTTGGAAAATAGTTTTGGACTACTTTCCATACTTACGAGCATGTCATCAATGCTCTTGACCAAAAGGCTCCCAATTGTTGTTGAACTTAAAAAAAATGTCATCAATGCCACCCTAATATTGAAAGCAATTCCAAAACTGTTGGGTTTTATGCCCTAAAACTCGTAGATAGTGAATGTAACTGTTGGCCGGATATTAATGAAATAATATTGATATTTTTTTTCCATTAATTGTTATTAGTTATTTTATATTGTCTTTGCCTAAAAATAACCCTAATCCAATAAACTAGACATCCAAGACTGTGATATGAGTCTTGAACTATATGTAGCGACATATGGGATCATTGTTCAAGAAACAGCCTAAAGGGTCTATAGTATAGGGATAAGACTGGGTGCCTTATCCTGGTGACACTATGGATACGGCCCACTTTGTATTTGATACAAATGCTGTGATCCAACGCGTTCGTGTAGGAGACATGCGAGTGGGGGTATCCTATGCAATGAGTTTGCATAAGATCGGACCGCGGAATAGTAACCACTGGTTATAACACCGTTAACTAGTTGGTTTTCTATTTCACTAGGACGACCTAGACAATTTAGTCTTAATCCTGAGTTGATTATGGACTTCTGCTCATGAGAGATTGTCCTTTGATTTGCATGGGTGAGAGTGACCAATACGCCGACGCAATAAGCCTACCATTTTGGGGACAAGACCGAATGGGGATCTGGGAACATAATCGTACAAGATGGAATTCACTCCTTCCCGACTTTAGGGAAGCAGATGAGTGTTCCCTTAAGTGGTTACTCCGAGTCTTGAACAAAGGGCCCTACCCTCTCAATGGCACGAGAGGATTTTCTGTTTGATGGTTGGACCACAAACATGTTGTTCATTAGAGGAGAACTGGTACTTAAGGAAATAGAGGTAACCCAGGGGTAAAATGGTAATTTGACCCAGCTGGTGTTACGGACACTCGTGAAGGACTAACTAGTCGATATTGGTCTAAATCCGTGGACACATAAAATATGTCTACAGTGAGAAGAGTGCAACTGTGAATCTATAGTGGAATGAACACACAGTTAACGAATATTGATTAATGTGGTTAATGAGTTTGACCAATTAATCTCACATCGTTGGAGCTTCTGATCTGCAGGTCCATTAGGTCCCACTGGTAGCTCATAAAGTAATTTGAGGCAACTAAGTAATAAATGTAAATTGAAAATGTTCAATTTACTAAGGGAAACAAATATAATATATATTGATATATTATTATGAGATAAATTAATATTTGAAGAAATTCAAATATAAATTTATGGAAGTTTGAAAGAGTTCAAATAATGAATTAATTAATTTAAGCCCTAAAATGTGTTTGGGCAAATTAATTAATTCTAGGCCGGAAATTAAATATGTGATATTTAAGTTGTAGTTAATTAATTAAAGAATTCATTAACCGGGAATTAATCAATTATGGAAATAATTAATCACTTAAGGAAGTGATTAATCATTTATGGAAATGATCTAATCACTTATGAAAGTAATTAGTCATTTGTGGAAAAGATTAATCAATTATGGAATTGATTGATCATGATTGATTAATTAAGGAATAAGATTGAATCAATTATGGAAAAGATTGATTTAATTGAATATTTTATCCATGGCCTCTCTTCTATAAATAGAACACTAGACCTAATTGGTCTAAGACACATGACACTTTGCTCTTGCTCTTAGACTCTCAAGACAAGACCTACAATTCTCTCTAGCCTCCCTCTTAGAGAAAGACTCCCACAAGTCTTTTGCCTCCTAGACCTAGAGTCATACCGGTGTAACCTCTGTGGTTATTGTGTCATTCAAGAAGAATTTTCCAGCGATCACAAGACAAAGGAGGCTGCTGCGTTTTGTTCGTTGGAGCGTCGTTGGCGAAGAACGGTCAAGTCTACAAATGAGGTTTGTAACGGTTCTTCCCTTTTTCTTTAGAAAAGCATGAAAATAAATTTGGATTTATTTTTCAGCATGTTTAAACTAATTTTCCAGCAACTTTAAAGTATGTTTAAAGTTTGATTGAGTTTTCATAACGGTATTTTAATGTTAATTAATATACGGCGCAAGGTCCAATCGATGCGCTTCCGCTGCGTGGGGACTTTTATTCCCTTCAAAACATCTTATACATTCAAGTTGATGGGATGCATGTTGATGGCCAAATTTGGTCGGGAGGACTCACCTGACATTCACGTGCCACCAACGGTAAATTTGTAGATGAGGGGGAAGATGTGACCTGCAAAACGGAAAACTTGCACACCGATGTGGTGCTAGTCACACTGCCTCCGATGCTTAAGTCAGAAAACGAAAGTATGAGGGCTAGAGAGCAATAGAGAGAGAGGGGAGAATAGAGTTCGGGTCCCCTTCTTCAGTGGCGAATAGGGGTATAAATACCTACTCATGCTCCTAGGGTTTTTAGGAATTCGGAGGCGTTTCGGGACGAACCAGGCGGAACCGGGGCGGCTAGAGGCATCAGGCGAAGAGGGGTATAAATACCTACGCAAGCGGGCCGACCACTTGGCCCGACCCTTTGGTCGGTTCTTCCTCTGGGTCGTTCTCCTGGTCCTATTTTTGCCAAGATGTTTGTGTCAGCTCCTTGTGCATCAGGGTGGTCCAAAATTACCTATAACATTAAGCCCCCACTCTTGAATTGGGATTCAGGTGCGACTTACTGTTATAGGGCGAACTCCTTAAGCCCGATTTAAGAGTACTGATCTTTGCCTTGTGCAGACCTATGTGTTGCTTTATTGTCATTAGAAATGGCTAAAGAGCCTTTCTGGTCGGCCTCGACCTCGGGATGAGGTTGATAACTCTTAGTATAAGAGTTATTTACCTTATCTTTTAGCTTGGATTCTTTAATATGTGAGTAGTTGGCTAGCATATTTTGGCATTTTCTTCTATAAATCTCATGCTTTGGTCTGAATCATCTTTGAGGAAATAGTTAATATTTTGCTACTGTTTTGAAGGTGAAATGCATTAAATTTTGTGTACTTATAGTGCAGATCCATAAAGCCATTTTGGTAGCAGACTAAAGGCAGCATGTGTAGAGTTGAAGTGATTGAGGAGCTGGAGATGGAATTGTTGGATCAATTCTGGAGCAAAGTTCGCACGTGATTCACACGAGGGAAAAATCAGTTCATTAAATGAGCTGGCACTTTTTAATACAATCAGCTCTTTCATCCAATGAGAGTCTGCCATCTTGCTGAAAAGAAGCTGATGTAGCCCTAAATTCAATGAAGAGAGGAGTATATTTTTTAGGGAAACCACATTTTGTGAATAGGTATAAAAAGGAGAAGAAACGAAAAGGGAGGGAGAAGATACAGACATTAAGACACAGCAGTGTGGAGAAATCGAGGAGGGAAGAGAAGGAGATTCCATAGAAGAAGGAGAAGCTGACATTTGGAAGGAGCATCTTCAGCAACCTTTCCATTTCCGGCGACTTCTTCCCTTAGTTTTTCTTTCTTCTTCTCTTGAACTTTGAGTAGTTGTGTGTAGTTTTCTTTATGACTTTTTCTGGCTATTTTATTTTGTTTTCAGCTTGTAACATGAACTAATCACCTTAAGGTGAGGATTAGGATACTTTTGTATTAATCTAAACATTGGAGCTGAGCTCCTTGGCTTTCTTAATCTGGTTTTGAGGGTGTTTATTGCTTAAGCAAAGATTTCGTCCGGCCAACCATTTCTTTGCTCTGTCATCTTTAGTTTTGGGAAAAACAAGGGTGGCTGAATACTCAAAATCACATTAGCTCCTTGTTAGGGTTAGTAGCTAGCTAAGTGAAGGAGTCAGGGATAACACTTCACCTAATGCACATAATACAGCATGTTTAAAATGAAGTGGGTTAATGGGAGTTAATCTGCTATTTTCGGAGATCTGGAAAGATTCTGTGAGAACTTGTTGTGTGGATTGAGGGAGCAAAGTTCTTGCTCCAGCATTCGATGTTTAGAGAGATACAACTAATTCCTAATCCGAGCCTACTTTCTTAACCTTGTTGCAAGTTTCGTTTCATTGAGCATTCTGCATTTACTTTGTTTTATGTTCAGTTCTGCAATTTATTTTATTAAAGCACCTTAGTTTAGACATTACTAAGATTTTATCGGTTACCATCTTGAATTTGCTAGAAATTAAGTTTGAGCATAGGAATTTTCTTGTTCTAATCCCTGTGGAGACGATATTAATATACTTATCACTTGCTGCTAGCCGTGTATACTTGCACGTGCATTGTGTGGAATTTCGTTGAATATTTTAACCCCACCTTACAAGGCAACAGAGGTCGAGCACAACAATTCCCATTTTAGCTTATTTGGTCGGCCTCGGCCTCGGGAAGAGGCCGAGCACAGCAGTTTCCTAATTTTGCTTAGCGAGATCCCCGTGCTCGGTCATTCGGAACGCTTCATTCCAGATCCAGGACTTATCCACAAGTAAAAAATAGGAGAAGCAGAAGATTTCACAATCCTGCATCGAAAGGTTAATTTCTGCAAAAGAAGAATGAGGGAAGAGGCTAGGGTCAGCCCCTCGGCCTCAGACCCCTGTTAGCTCAAAATCTGGCTCCCTGCATTCATATGTTAGTCCTTGTAGGAAAATAATGAAAGAATTGTTGGATTTTATGTCCTAAAACTAGTAGATAGTAAATGAAACAAATTAATCGATCTCAATAAAGCGTTATTTGAGTAATTCAGTAATTTGGTTATTGAATAATCGAGTTTGCATTAATAAACCCTAAATCCAATAAACTAAGATCCAATGTTGTTTAAATGAAACTTGGACTAGTATGTGGGGACATACGAAAATTAGTGTCCAAGTAACAACCTAAAAGGTCTATAGTATAGGGATAAGGTTGGGTACCTTATCCTGGTGACACTATGTGATACTGCCCACCTTGTATTCGATACAGATGCAATGATCCTAAGCATCCATGTAGGAGACGTGCGGGTGGGGGTATCCTATGCAATGAGTTTGCATAAGACTGGACCGTGAAATAGTAACCACTAGATGTAACGCCGTTAACTGGTTTAGGTTTCTATTTCAATAGGATGACCTAGGTAACTCAATCTCAATCCTGAGTCTATTATGAACCCCTTTCAGGAGGGATTGTCCTTAGATTTGTATGGGTGAGAGTGGTCAGTTTATCGACTCAATAAGCCTACCATTTCAGGGGCAATACCGAATGGGGGCTGGGAATATAACAGTACAAGATGGAATTCACTCCTTCCCCTATTGGGGTAAGTAGATGTGTGTTCCTTTAAGGGATGATTCTGAGGCTTGAACAAAGGTGTGTCGTCCTCTCCTGGCCCGAGAGGAACTCCTGTTTAGCCGTTGGACCCTAAACAACTTGTTCATTAGAGGGATCAGCGGTACTTAAGGAACCAGAGGTAACCCAGGGGTAAAATGGTAATTTGACCCAGCTGGTGTTATGAACACACGTGAAGGATTGACTTACTGCTTGGTCGATATCCGTGGACACAAAAATATTCTACAGTAAGAAGATTGCAGTTGTGGGTCTTTAGTGGAGTGACCCACAGTTAACGAATGTTGACTAAACTTGGTTAATGAGTTTGGCCAATTAGTCACGTATCGTTGGAGCTTCTGATCTGTATGTCCATTAGGTCCCACTAGTAGCTCGTAAAGAGACTTGAGGCAATTAAGTATAAATTGTAAATTGAAAGTGTTCAATTTATTTGGGGAATCGTATAATGTATATTGATGCATTATAATATAAAGTTTATGAAACTTTATAATATAATTTTTGAATTAATTTCAAAAATTAATTCTTGAGAGAAAATATTTGAAAGAGTTCAAATAAATTTAATATAAATTGGATTCATATTAATTTTAATTTTAATAAAATCCCTAAGATTAAATATATGATATTTAATTAGGGAAATTAATTAATTATGGAATTAATTATTTATTTATTAAAATTAGAAACCTTTTCCTATTAGGAAAATGTCTTCCTTTTCCTATTAGGAAAAAAGTCTTGGCCCTTACCTATAAATAGTACCCTGGGGTGGGTGTTGGGCGATTTTCCGCAAGCGCACGGGTCATCACAAGTAATATAAAACGGTAGTAATACCGAGTATCGAATCCTCAGGGAAATTGAATTAATTCCATTAAGTACCAAGAATCATCATGTTTTAATTTTATTTAGAAGATCAACTCGAATGATAGTGCGAAAATTAAAGGAATTAATAAAAATAAACATGTAATAATGAAATGAAAATAACCAATTAAGGGAACTTGACCTAGGGTGTTATCTAGCTTTCTTGGATTTGTAGCTCAATTACATGGATGTATGTAACTAATAATCTTCAATTCCATAAATCTAGAAGTAATTTTAAGCGGATTTCTCTTTCAAACTCCTCCACATCTCATACTAACATAACTAATTTATGTGTCCATCTCCTTAGTTAATCATAGTATGGCATTAAGCAACTTCATAATCAATTTATAACAATTCTCTTTCACTCTCGTGTTCCAAGCAATCGTTAGCCATGCAATTTGGATCTAATCTAATTTCTCTCTGTCGAGTATCAATTTAGACCAACAAATCAATTAATTCGTGATCAAGAGATTAAAAGCATTAAGCAATAATTGCATAGATGAAATATGAAGAATTTCATTCCATAATCCAAGTAATTGCGCTACAATATCCAATTGACTAGAATAACGGCCCTAGGTCTCAAGATCTACTCACAAATGGAAATAATTTTACCAAAATGATCTTGATCCATAGGCCTAACTCAAATTACAACAAGGAATTATAAAGAAGTAAGGAAGAAATAACCGATAAGTCGATCCCAAGCTCCCGCTACGATCATCTCGAATCTTGAGCCTTAGAATCTCGCTCAATTCCCACTTTTTCTCCACAATTCTTCTCACTTTTTCTCTCTATTGAGCTAGGGGAGAGCTCCCCCAAATTTGGGATGATTTGAATCAAAGGGAATGGGCCTTTTTATAGTGCAAGGGGCTGGAATTTTCTTGCTGAACAAGTCGACAGCGTCGAGACGCTACGTCACAGCGTCGAGACGCTGTGACGTCATGTTGTCTTGGGGCAGAAGTCGTCGCAGCGTCGAGACGCTACGTAGACAGCGTTGCGACGCTATCGCGATTTTGGAGCGCGCCTTTCTGATCACCTAGCGTCGAGACACTACGGTCCTAGCGTCGAGACGCTACGGTCCTAGCGTCTCGACGCTAGGCCTTCTAGAAGCCCTAATTGCTGATTTTTGCCTCATTTCTTCAAACTTTTGGGCTTTTTGGGCCTCCCACTTTAATTATCTTCTCTTCTTGGACCTTAGGGCTTGGATCTTCAATGATTATTCTTTAAATTGCCCAAAAAGTCTCCAAATTTACCCAAATTGTCTTAAAATCTCAGTTTTGCTGCCCGAACTCGGTTTTCTGTAAAATCAACATAAAAATACATTAAAGCTCACAATTTATGCACAAAACTAGCTAAAATTAATAGGAAAATGATGACATTTTTGCATGTCATCACACCCCCAAACTTAAAGTTTTGCTAGTCCCGAGCAAAATAAAGTGATACATATGAATCATAACTTGCATGCTAACATCTCTATCCTCAATGCTTCTAGCCATGAATGCAAACTATTGAAACAAATAAGTAAGCATGAACAAACATCAAGAAGTTTTAAAATTTAATCCAATCCTCCCTTGCAAAAACGAATCATCACTTGCCTTATCACAATTTTTACTAGCCCGGAATCATTTATATACTCCTCCATTCATCTTCCCCCTACACTGGCACTAAAGCTCGCCCTTTAGCCATCATACTTATCTAGCAAGCACTACCTTACTAAGGTGCCCAAAATTCTTGAGGCGTCCCCCAAACTTTTTTTTTTTTTTTTTTTAGATGATCCTTTTAGATGTAGCGCCTTCGTTCTGGCTTGCCAACATTGGTGATGAAAACATCCAACTACGAGCGCCTCATCTTTCAGGTTGCCGAGGTATGCTCATTTCTTTCCAGCGCTTTCATGCAAAGGCAAACGATGGGTGTCATGAATGCCCCTGGTTACTAACGCTCTCAAGAAAGTGGAGCAATTCTTTTTCTCTTTATATATATATATATATATATATATATATATATATATATTGAGCAAATCATTTCTTTTTCCCAAAGCTCAGTATTACCTATTATTACGCAAGAAAGCTATCTAAACAAACTTTACACCTATCGGAGTGACAACGAACTTCCAAAGCATATAACTTTCATCTAGGCTTTCAAAATCATAATAAAACAAGTGAATCATCATACTTTGCAAGGGGATCAAAGATAAATTTTAAATTTTCTTGAATTTAGACATGCTTCCAAATTTGCAACAATAAGAGAGAATCATGGCTAAAAGCAAATCATCAGACGTCATCATCATCAACATGCATTTAATTCATCATAAGCATTACTTTGCTTAAGCAAAACCTAAGCAGAGCGAATTTCCCCCCCAAACTTAAAATATACATTGTCCCCAATGTATGAACATTTAATCAGATAAAGAGAGATCGATACTGCCCTGAAAAAGCGAGAGAATCAGAAACGTCTTGAATTTTCGTCCGAAGAGAGAATGAGCGGATAGGTGTCATTTCACGAGTTCCCTGCTCAAGGATCGATCTTATGGGAGCCTTAGGATCAACACAAAAACTGATATGAAATCTTCAAAAAAACTTTAAAAGCTTGGGTTGCCTCCCAAGAAGCGCTTGTTTAACGTCCTGAGCTAGACGAGATTCGGTGTTTTCAACCGAAGTCCACTTCCTTGATCCTCAGAGGATCTTTCTTCTTTTTCTTTCTCAGATCCTGCATAAAAAACTTCAACTTGAACATTGGGTGCACAGCATAAGAAATTATAATCAAGTAATCCTCCGCTTTCTCGAACATATTATTTAGATATCATCTAAGCCTAACAGCAAGGGGATCAGGTATTGCAATCACTAAGTCTAAATCATGCATTTCAGAGTTATGATTCTTAGGAGACAAAGAAATAAGCATGGAATGATATGAATTTTTCTCAATATCTCATTCTCCTAACTTGCATGGATTACTATATGAACAAGGCTCATAAGGAAAATTAAGTTCAAGCTCACTGACCTTGATGGGATTTTCTTTTAATTTACCTTCCTGTTGTTGCTCTGAAACTTGGCATTTTGGCTCATCATGAGGAGTGGCATGGAATTGAGTAGTTTCTGTCAGATTTTCATTGATCTCCCATACCTCATTGGGTGTCGTAACAAGCACATCACCATCAATAACTGAATCTAGCATCTTTAACCTTTCATAGAAGCTTTCAATCAAAGTCTCCTCGGGTAGTGAGGTATAAGGTACCATGCAATATCCACTGGAGCAGTCCACGAACTCATGGGACGTCTTTTCAGGTGGAGCTGGCGGCGCTTTCTCCTCCTCTTCTGTGTTTTGATCATCATCTTCATCCAGAATCCTCCTAGTGCTGGTCTGTTTGACTTCTTTTCTCTCTGCTTCCTGCTTTCCACTTCTCCGAGTTATGGCCAGGCATTGTTCTTGTGTGTCCATGGCGATGACATTAGATAAATTTCCTTGTTGGATTTCCTTCATGAATATTGTCATTTGGTCTATTTTTGCTTCCATCTTATTAATGACAATATCTACTTTGGCTTGAACATTTTCATTCAAATTTCTAGTCTCATTCATGAAGTTTCTTAGCATTTCTTCCAAAGGGCTTTTCTTTTCTTCAGGTTTAGGTTCCTCTTTTAATTCAGCTTTATGCGAACTTGGAATTTCTGATCCTGTGAGTTTGGTTAGAACCTTGGTTAGAGCTTCGACTTGCAACCTTAAAGCACTTACCTCATTATTCTCACATGGTTTCTCCTTAATTTTGGACTTTGGTTGCCATTGGTAACTTGTCAAAGCCAACTCTTTTATTATGGTTCGTGCCTCCTTGACAGTTTTGGCTAAAAAGTTTCCTCCAGTCGTGGTGTCAAGAATTGTCTTTAAATTCCTATTTAACCCACTGTAGAACAGTTGAATTTGAAGCCAATCAGGATATCCATGTTGTGGGCATTTCCTTAACAAATCCTTATATCTCTCCCAAGCTTCATATAATTGCTCTTCCTCTAATTGTTGAAATTTTCCAATTTCAGCTCTAAGCTTGGTGATCTTTTCTAATGGGAAAAATTTTGCAAGGAAAGCTTTGACTAAATCATTCCAACCAAGGATGCTATTTGAGGTTAACGAGTCTAACCAATCTCTAGCCTTGTCTTGTAAAGAGAATGGGAATAACTGCAACCGAATTGAGTTAGGGCTAACTCCTCCCATTTTTACAGTTCCACATATATTCAAAAACGATCTTAGGTGATTGTGTGGATCTTCTGATGGATGGCCTTTGAAAGCATTCTCTCTCACCATTTGAATGAGACTAGCTTTGAGCTCAAAATTATCGACAGTGATTGGCTCGTAAGCTATTCCAGAATAGTTTAATGGAAATTCAGGCAAGAAATAATCTCGGATTGCTTTGTCTTCTGCCATGATTAAATCTCAAAAGAACAGATTATCCACCTTATAGCTCCACAAAACTAAAAAATAAAATGCAGAAAAATAAATTTCTAAATTAAAATCAAACACTTAATTCTGAATATTAACGGAAAAAAATTACAATTTCCCCGGCAACGGCGCCAAAAACTTGTTGGGCGATTTTCCGCAAGCGCACGGGTCGTCACAAGTAATATAAAACGGTAGTAATACCGAGTATCGAATCCTCAGGGAAATTGAATTAATTCCATTAAGTACCAAGAATCATCATGTTTTAATTTTATTTAAAAGATCAACTCGAATGATAGTGCGAAAATTAAAGGAATTAATAAAAATAAACATGTAATAATGAAATGAAAATAACCAATTAAGGGAACTTGACCTAGGGTGTTATCTAGCTTTCTTGGATTTGTAGCTCAATTACATGGATGTATGTAACTAGTAATCTTCAATTCCATAAATCTAGAAGTAATTTGAAGCGGATTTCTCTTTCAAGCTCCTCCACATCTCATACTAACATAACTAATTTATGTGTCCATCTCCTTAGTTAATCATAGTATGCCATTAAGCAACTTCATAATCAATTTCTAACAATTCTCTTTCACTCTCGTGTTCCAAGCAATCGTTAGCCATGCAATTTGGATCTAATCTAATTTCTCTCTGTCGAGTATCAATTTAGACCAACAAATCAATTAATCCGTGATCAAGAGATTAAAAGCATTAAGCAAGAATTGCATAGATGAAATATGAATAATTTCATTACATAATCCAAGTAATTGCGCTACAATATCCAATTGACTAGAATAACGGCCCTAGGTCTCAAGATCTACTCACAAATGGAAATAATTTTGCCAAAATGATCTTGATCCATAGGCCTAACTCAAATTACAACAAGGAATTATAAAGAAGTAAGGAAGAAATAACCGATAAGTCGATTCCAAGCTCCCGCTACGATCATCTCGAATCTTGAGCCTTAGAATCTCGCTCAATTCCCACTTTTTCTCCACAATTCTTCTCACTTTTTCTCTCTATTGAGCTAGGGGAGAGCTCCCCCAAATTTGGGATGATTTGAATCAAAGGGAAAGGGCCTTTTTATAGTGCAAGGGGCTGGAATTTTCTTGCTGAACAAGTCGACAGCGTCGAGACGCTACGTCACAGCGTCGAGACGCTGTGACGTCATGTTGTCTTGGGGCAAAAGTCGTCGCAGCGTCGAGACGCTACGTAGACAGCGTCGCGACGCTATCGCGATTTTGGAGCGCGCCTTTCTGATCACCTAGCGTCGAGACACTACGGTCCTAGCGTCTCGACGCTAGGCCTTCTAGAAGCCCTAATTGCGGATTTTTGCCTCCTTTCTTCAAACTTTTGGGCTTTTTGGGCCTCCCACTTTAATTATCTTCTCTTCTTGGACCTTAGGGCTTGGATCTTCAATGATTATTCTTTAAATTGCCCAAAAAGTCTCCAAATTTACCCAAATTGTCTTAAAATCTCAGTTTTGCTGCCCGAACTCGGTTTTCTGTAAAATCAACATAAAAATACATTAAAACTCACAATTTATGCACAAAACTAGCTAAAATTAATAGGAAAATGATGACATTTTTGCATGTCATCAGTGGGGTGAAAGGCGATCCCATTCATTCTCCTACTCTAGAGAATTCCCCTCAAGGCTTCCTCTAGACTCCCACCAGTCTCCTGCCTCTAGAAGTCTGAGAGTCATACCGGTGTAGTCATAGTGGTGGTGTTCGCACTAGTTCGTGATTAATTCACAAGTAGATGGTGAATTTAATCTGAGTCGTCAACGATAGTAAGTAATTTGTTACTTTATAAATTAGATTAGATCTAATATTTTTGTATGTTTAGCCTTAATATATATTTAGAATAGTTCTAATATTATTGCCAATGTATTGGTATTTTAGATTAAACAAAATTAATTACGAATCGGTCCCAATCATGCTTCCGCTTTACGGAATTACAGAATTCCAATCCTTCAAGAATAAGGTAGAGCATGTAATCATTGGTTAGACATGTCAAGCTAGTGTGCTTTTTGTTTAATATGGAGTGCATATCCCCTGGGTAACCCCCAATCTTGAGTAAGACTTCACTAAAACATAAAGCATAGTTGAGTAAAGAGGATAATACCTTTAAAGTTTATGCTCGGCCTCGGTAAGAGGTGCTTCGTTTCTGCCTCAGCCAGGTGAACTTAACTCAGGCAAGGTAGACTTTGGCGGTCTAGGCTCATGCAATCTCAAGTCTGGATGAGACTCGGTAGACTCGGTAGTCCAGGCTCGCCTGATGTGAAGACGCTCAGGCCAGATGAGCTGAGGTAGACTCGATGGTCGAGGGTCACATAGTCTCAATCTGGATGAGGCGAGGTAGACTCGGTAGTCCAGGCTCGCCTGATGTGAAGATGCTCAAGTCAGATGATGTGAGGTAGACTCGTTGGTCTAGGCTCACGTAATCTTGAATCTGGTGAGGCGAGGTAGACTCGGTGTTCTAGGCTCGCAAAGGTGATGGGCTCAAGCTACATGAGGCGAGGTAGACTCGATAGTAGGCGTGGGCTCTATGGGCTCGCATGTAGGCGTGGGCTCTATGGGCTCGCATGTAAGCGTGGGCTCCATAGGCTCGCATGTAGGCGTGGGCACTACGCTAAAAAGCTTAGGCTCGCATGTAGGCGTGGGCTCTATGGGCTCGCATGTAAGCGTGGGCTCCATAGGCTCGCATGTAGGCATAGGCGCTAAGCTCAAGGACTTAGGCTCGTAGGTGTTCAATCTCGTTTGCAATAACATGATGGCTATGGTCGGCCTCGGCCTCGACCTCAGTCATATCTGGGGTCGGCCTCGACCTCAGCCATATCTGGGGTCGATTTTGACCTTGGCCTCGAACGTCTGTCGTCTTCCATATCCTACTCCTTTTGCTTCAATCTTGATCTCGTCTTGTGTGCTTGCATTGGTAATCAAATTTGCATTGATTACGTGATCG
This sequence comes from Luffa acutangula, assembly GCA_036850905.1. NCBI lineage: Eukaryota > Viridiplantae > Streptophyta > Magnoliopsida > Cucurbitales > Cucurbitaceae > Luffa > Luffa acutangula. The sequence continues at coordinate 678,723 of CM072098.1, forward strand.
TGGGGACACTTTTGAGGCTTTGAAATGTCGGCCTAGGGTTGGCCTCGGCCTCGACCCAAGGATGACCTTAGCTTAGGGTTGGCCTCAGCCTGATAGCTTCTTCCTCTTAGCCCCCAGTCTTGTTCCTGAAGGGAATAAAAGTCCCCACGCAGCGGAAGCGCATCGATTGGACCTTACGCCGTATATTAATTAACATTAAAATATCGTTACGATAACTCAAACAAAACTTTAAACAACCTTTAAAGTCGCTGTAAAATCGGTTTAAACATGCTAAAATAAATCTAAATTTATTTTTAAAACTTTTCTAAAGAAAAGAGGAAGAACCGTTACAAACCTTCGTTGAAGACTTGACCGTTCTTCGCCAACGACGCTCCACGAACGAAAACGCAGCAGCCGCCTTTGCTTTTCTTCGCTGGAAATTTCTTCTTTGATTGACACAATCACCACAGAGGTTACACCGGTATGTCTCTAAGTCTGGGAGGCAAAAGACTTGTGGGAGTCTTTCTCTAAGAGGGAGGCTAGAGAGAGTTCTAGGTCTTGTCTTTCAAGAGTGTCAAGTGTCATGACCAATTAGGTCTAGTGTTCTATTTATAGAAGAGAGGTCATGAATAAAATATTCAATTAAATCAATCTTTTCCATAATTGATTCAATCTTATTCCTTAATTAATCAATCATGATCAATCAATTCTATAATTGATTAATCTTTTCCACAAATGACTAATTACTTCCATAAGTGATTAGATCATTTCCATAAATGATTAATCACTTCCTTAAGTGATTAATTATTTCCATAATTGATTAATTCCCGGTTAATGAATTCTTTAATTAATTAACCACCAATTAAATATCACATATTTAATTCCCGGCCTAGAATTAATTAATTTGCCAAACACATTTTAGGCCTTAAATTAATTAATTCATTATTTTGAACTCTTTCAAACTTCCATAAATTTATATTTGAACTTTTCAAATATTAATTTCTCTCATAATAATATATCAATATATATTATATTTTTTCCCTTAATAAATTGAACATTTTCAATTTACTTTTAGGGAAAAAATACACTTTTGGTCCCTGAGGTTTGGGTTAAGTGACACTTGGGTCCCTGAGTTTTCAAACTCAACAAAAATACCCCTGAGGTTTGAGATAAGGAGCACTTTGGTCCCTGCCGTCAAATTTTCTGTTAACTTTTAACGGTTGCTGACGTGGCACTATTATTTTAATATAAAAATTATTTTTGTTTTATTTTTTAAATAAAAAATATTAAAAAATTAAAAAATTAATATTTAATTATTATTTTTATTCTTTCTCTCTCATCTTCTTCTTCTCCATCTTCCTTCTTCTCCATCTTCTCCCTCCTCCTTCTTCTTCTTCCTAAGTCCGGCGACCGGCGGCCACCACGTGGCCGCCGGTCGCCGGCGACTGAATTTTTTTTTTTTTTTTTCTTTCTTCTTTCTTCTTCTTCCCTTCTTTCTTCTTCTCTTCTTTTTCTTCAATGTTTTTTTTTTTTAAATAGAAATGGGAGGGAGGAGGGACCTCCCTCCTCCTCCCTCCCTCTTCTTCCCTTCTTTCTTCTTCGGCGTCGGCGGCGTGTTTCACGACACCGACGGGGTGCAGCTTTCGGAGAAAGTCGGCAGCGACAACCCCAGAATCTTCAGCTTTGCGGAGCTCTATATTGGGACCAAAGGGTTCAATGCGGAGGAAATTCTTGGCAGTGGCGGATTTGGGAAGGTTTACAGAGCAACTTTGCCGAGTGATGGAACTGTGGTGGCTGTGAAGTGTTTGGCTGAGAAAGGGGAGAAGTTTGAGAAGACGTTTGTGGTGGAGCTGGTGGCGGTGGCTCATCTCCGGCATCGGAATCTTGTCCGGCTCCAGGGGTGGTGTGTTCATGAAGATCAATTGTTTCTTGTTTATGATTATATTCCCAACCGGAGCTTAGACAGAGCACTTTTCCGGCGGGCGGAGAACGGCGGGACGGATCTGAGCTGGAAACAGAGAGTGAAGATTGTGAGTGGCTTGGCTGCTGCTCTGTTCTATCTTCATGAGCAATTAAAGACTCAGATCATTCACAGAGATGTTAAAACCAGCAACGTGATGCTTGATTCCAATTACAATGCTAGGCTTGGTGATTTTGGATTGGCAAGGTGGTTGGAGCATGAACTTGAGTACCAAAACAGGGTGCCGTCGATGGGCCACCACCAGTTCCGGCTGGTGGAAACCACCAGAATTGGCGGCACAATTGGGTATCTCCCACCGGAGAGTTTCCAGAGGAGAAGCATCGCCACTGCAAAATCTGATGTTTTCAGCTTTGGTATTGTGGTTCTTGAGGTGGTCTCTGGCCGGAGGGCGGTGGACCTTACATGTCCTGATGATCAGATTGTGTTGCTTGATTGGATTCGAAAGCTATCCGACGACGGCACACCGCTTCTCTCCGGTGATAACCGGCTGCCAGATGGGTCTTATAATCTGATTGAAATGGAGCGTTTGATCCATTTGGGTCTCCTCTGTACACTCCAAAGTCCACAGATCTGGACGGGGAGGGAGGAGGGACCTCCCTCCTCCCTCCCTTTTCTATTTTTTTTTAAAAAAAAACATTGAAGAAAAAGAAGAGAAGAAGAAAGAAGGGAGGAAGAAGAAAGAAGAAAGAAGAAAGAAAAAAAAAAATTCAGTCGCCGGCGGCCGGCGGCGGCGTGTGGTGGCCGCCGGTCGCCGGACTTAGGAAGAAGAAGAATGAGGAGGGAGAAGATGGAGAAGAAGGAAGATGGAGAAGAAGAAGATGAGAGAGAAAGAGAGAAAGAATAAAAAAAAATAATTAAATATTAATTTTTTAATTTTTTAATATTTTTTATTTAAAAAATAAAACAAAAATAATTTTTTATATTAAAATAATAGTGCCACGTCAGCAACCGTTAAAAGTTAACAGAAAATTTGACGGCAGGGACCAAAGTGCTCCTTATCTCAAACCTCAGGGGTATTTTTGTTGAGTTTGAAAACTCAGGGACCCAAGTGTCACTTAACCCAAACCTCAGGGACCAAAAGTGTATTTTTCCCTTACTTTTATTACTTAGTTGCCTCAAATTACTTTACGAGCTACCAGTGGGACCTAATGGACCTGCAGATCAGAAGCTCCAACGATGTGAGATTAATTGGTCATATCCATAATGTCACCAGGATAAGGCACCCAGTCTTATCCCTATACTATAGACCCTTTAGGCTGTTTCTTGAACAATGATCTCATATGTCGCTACATATAGTTCAAGACTCATATTACAGCCTTGGATGTCTAGTTTATTGGATTAGGGTTATTATTAGGCAAAGACATAAAATAACTAATAACAATTAATGGAAAAATATATCAATATTATTTCATTAATATCCGGTCAATGGTTACTGATAACTGCCCAAAAGGTAGTTATTTAGGCTCCATTTATATAAGGATTTGTGTGTCTTTAATGCTTAATAGGGTTGGTTTTATAGAGATATTACATGATTTAACCCATTTGGAAGAATGGAAGCTTTGAAAATCAATTTGTGCATATTATGCTGCTGAGCGACTGGAAGGAGCAAATTCTATGCTGCAGCAAAACTGGGAGCAGAAACTGCCACATCACAGCTCGTTAGCCAACTTCATGAACCGACTTCTATTGAGATATTTTTGGGATAAAGGATCAAGGAGAGCCTTACACGTGTCCTAGTTGACCTAATTCAAGCCTCCCACCCTTCTATAAAAGGAAGTAGCCGTCAAAGTCAAAGGTATTCCATGTTTTCCCTTGGAAGCCGAATAGTATAGGGATTGAAGATCATCAAGAACACCATCATCCGCAAGCTGATTAGGGAGTTTATTTTCCTTCTTAATTTGTGGTTATGGACATGCTTACTCAGATTGTAATTCGTATTCCTATGCCTATTATGAACTAAGTAGCCTAGGGTGTTGGTTAGGAATAATGTGATTACTGTGCTTCATCTCTAGTAATAAATTGACTATAGCATTTTGGTTAATTGTTGTGCTTATTCTTATTTTATGCCCGCCTGGCCAGCCGGTATGGATAGCTCTCTCTAGTTTCAGGGATGATTTAGAGAGTGTGTGGCAATTCTCCACATTACGATCATTGTGTATTGGTGAACGCCAGTGACTGAGCTAGGGATAGCCAGTTGCCTAGTGCCTGATCGGTCGCACTTCATTGGGGTTGAAACACATCCCAAAAGATTCGGAGTTCCGGGAGGAATCCGCTAATAATACTGCGGGAAATGCATGATCAATAACATTGCTAGAGCATATTTTATAACAATCACTAAAACCTAACCAGCGCCTGTCTTTAATCTATCTGTCTATTTGTTTACTCGTTGTTCTGTCATTTATTTTGCCGCAGCATAATTCCGATAAAACCCAACATTTTTATTATCTTTGAAACCATTAGGAAGTTATACAAAACAGGTAAAGTGGAAACTCATTCAGACCTTGGATTGATAATATTACTTGCTGCAGACTGTGTATACTTGCACAGGAATTCTAGAGTATTTCATATCATATTTTTACTCACTCTAGGAACCCAACAGTTACATTCACTATCTACGAGTTTTAGGGCATAAAACCCAACAGTTCCAATATACGTTGCCTTAGTTTTGGATGTTGATGGAATGGCTTCCAACCCTTCGACTAGCTTCTTTTCCTAGTGCTTTCGATCTTGTTAAGACTTGTATTTGCTTTTGATTTGTCCTCCAAAGATGGTTCTGATCTCTCGTGGGGTTTCCTCCTATTCGGTCTGGATGGACGTCTCTGGTCGGCCTCGACCTCAGCCTTCAGACTGTTCGTCTTGTAGTCGTTGTTCGACTTGGAGTCATTTAGCTTCTGCAGGTCTCCCTGAGAATTTCCGAGCTCTTTTAGTGTGTTCAGAAGCTCAGTCTTCCAAGGGAGATTGTCTTTCTTGGCCTCGGGCAATTTAGCCTCGGCCTTGGCTACTCTGGCCACGGCCACGGCAGCCTTGGCTTCAGCTTCGACAGCTTTAGCCTCGGCCTCGGCAGCCTTGGCACTTCTGTGCTTCTCCTTGATCAGATTTCTCAGGTTTGTCCTACGGCTGATACTTGGTTCTGGGCTCCTCAGAACTGTTCGATCTGTAGGTTTGAGCCCCCTGATCTTGCTGGTCATGCTGTCAGTCTTCTCGTGACCTCCGCTGGTGGAGGTCACCATCTGAATTCTCTGCGTTCATGTCTTGGATTTTAGTTTCCCTTTTTCATCCTCTTACTCATTGAACGACGTGTGTGCAGATTTAGCAAGCTTTCTTCCCCACAGACGACGCCAACTGTTGATGGTCAAATTTGGTCGGGAGGACTCACCTGACCTTCACGTGCCACTAACAGTAAATTTGTAGATGAGGGGAAAGACGTGGCTTGCAAAACGGAAAACCTGCACACCGGTGTGGTGCTAGCCACACCGCCTCTGATGCTTAAGTCAGAAAACAGAAGTAGGAAGGCTAGAGAGCAAGAGAGAGAGAGGAGAATAGAGTTCAAGTCCCCTTATCCAGTGGCGAAGAGGGGTATAAATACCTGTTCATGCTCCTAGGGTTTTTAGGAATTCGGAGGCGTTTCGGGACGAACCAGGCGGAACCAGGGCGGTTAGAGGCATCAAGGATCAAAAGGAGGCGACCGAGCTCGACCCGCGCAAGCAGGCCGAATGGTCGGCCTCGGCCTTGGGCCGAGGCCAACCATAGGGGCCGGGCCAAGTTGGCCCGACCCTTTGGTCGGTTCTTCCTCTGGGTCGGTCTCTTGGTCCTATTTCCGCTTGGATGTCCTCGTCAGCTCCTTGTGCATTGGGGTGATCCAAAATTACCTATAACACATGTATCAAATCCACATCGCCAAATTGCAATTTTGGAACTTGGCATCAGTTCTAATTTCAATTTGATGATGTTGAATAATGTTATTTTTTTTTTTGTAGAAACTAAACGAGTAATTTTCAAGAATATGTATAGAATGAAATTTGAATTTTTTTTAAAAAAAAAACTATTGTATTTTTTTTTTGTTAATATTTTTTATTTAAATCGTCTATACATGCTTTAATTTAATTTTTTTTTTCGTTTAACATGTGGTGTGGGGATTCGAATTTTTTACTGAGAATGTATATCGTAATTAACTAGTCAATATATGCTCAAGGTGACTACTTCAATCTAAATTTGATAACTCACAATGTTCTAATATAGATTCAAATTTTGTAAGAAATTTAATATGTTCATTAATTTTTTTTTTCTTCTCTTTGTTATTAGAGTAATTCATATATATTATCTTAATTATTATTTTTTTAAAAGTACATGATATTTGATATAACAATTAACATCTTTATTTAGTTCTTACAACAATAGAAATTCTTCTCTAAAAAAAAAAAAATTCATAGAGCTAGTAGTGTGAAAATGGCAGAAAAAAAAGGCCAATTTAAACTATTCATAATTGACAGTTGTGCAGATTTTGTTCATGTTTTTTGGGCTTAAGGTCCCCCGTTCAACAGACATTTTACGAAAAGCCTGTTCGTACTCTAATCATATTCTTCTAATAGGATTCAATCAACCCAAATAAAAGAAAATAAATTAATTCCTTGCAAATTTTATAATGATTTAATCCTTTATTTCTGTGCCCATCTTTGATCGGTTGTCAGTCAATCTTAACCTTTGCGCTAACATTTATCTCTCCGTCAGTCTTTTTAAATTCACGTCGTGCCGTTGAAGGCAACTTCTCAATCGTATAGGATATACTTGCAACCTTTTTCCTTTCAGCTTGTCTCTTCTCCTCTCGTCGCTTCTAATTTCTCCCCAGACTCAACTGTTTCCTCAACACACCCAGGTTTGCCCTTTCTCTCTACTTTTCGATCGCTTTCTTCTTCTCTGCAAATTAACTATTTTCTTTTATATCAATACTTTCGACTGCCACACACTTGCTGTTGTTGTCTTGTCCTCACCTTTTTCTTCGGAAAAACTGATTTTAATTAACTTAATCTGGTCATTTTTCACTCTCTGCTTCCCAACGAGAAGTTATTTGCGGTCAGATCTATATATATGATCTTTTCAGGAGCGTCCTTTGGCATGTGTGAGTTGTGATTCATCACCAGGCTCCAAATTGAAAAAGTTCTTAACAAAAAAAAATAGAAAATAGACAAAAAAAAAAAAATTGAATTTGTCACCTCTTCATCTTTCTCTTCTTGTCAAGAAAAACTCTCCCAAATCATTCTTTTGTCAATTCTCTAAGTTAGACATAAAACTTTTTAATCTAATTTGAAAGATGACACTTTTTAAATAAAATATAATTATTATATAGTTGTTTGGTGACATTTTATTAGTTTCATATATTTTGTTTTGTTTTTTTTTTTAAATGAATTTTGATAATTTTAAATTTTGACTTTGCCATAAAATATTTTAGGATTATTTTGAAAATGGATCTATCTAGTAAAAGAGTTAGTCAAGAGGTGAGAGCTTGGTATTTCAAAACAAGAGAAACAAGTACTGGAGAGAGGAAAGCGAGAGCATAAACCCACGTCCGATGGTCCAAGAGTTAATTAAAAATGATTTTTCTTCGAAATTAGAAACTCAAATTTTGTTTTTTCTTTTTAGAGGAAAAACAAGTCCGGATCTGTTTAAACTCATACATGCATAGCATGGAGAAGATGTACAACGACTCGCCTATTATGCAAACGTACTAAGTGTGTGGTTCATGATTTACCTAGGATGATGCCCGAAAATGGACAACAATTGACTGTTCCTCCAGGCTTTCGATTCCATCCAACAGACGAGGAGCTTCTTTATTACTACCTCAGGAAGAAGGTTTCGTATGAGGCCATTGAGCTCGATGTTATCAGAGAAGTGGATCTAAACAAACTGGAGCCTTGGGACCTCAAAGGTTGTATATATATTATTTACTTGTTAGCTACGGGTTTGGGTTTCGCATTATATTGCATGGATGTGAGTGTACATTCATTTGCATGCACGCGTACATGTGTACACACGTAGATATATATCTAATGATCTAAACAACCAAATGTATCTGATTTTTTAATTTGGTTTTCCAGATAAATGTAGAATTGGATCTGGTCATCAAAACGAGTGGTATTTCTTTAGCCATAAAGACAAAAAGTATCCAACTGGTACTCGAACAAATAGAGCAACCAGTGCTGGATTTTGGAAGGCAACAGGGAGAGACAAAGCCATTCACATGGGCAATAATTCCAAGAGGATTGGCATGAGGAAGACACTGGTGTTCTACACAGGTCGTGCTCCTCACGGCCAAAAGACTGATTGGATCATGCATGAATACCGTCTCGACGATGAAAATCCCGAGGTTCAGGTATACACAAAATCAAATAATGACTGTATTTCCTCTTTCCTAGACTTGTCCTTTGTTTTGTTTTTATTTTATTTTTGTCTTTTGTAGCTGCAGGAAGATGGGTGGGTGGTGTGCAGGGTTTTCAAGAAAAAAAGTCAGAAGCCAGAGGTTTCGCAAGAGCAGTTAGATTATTATGCGCATACGAAGCTGGGCAGTAGTTCTGCTTCGGCCGACGAAGTGGGTGCAGGAATAGGAGAGCCAAAAAACAATCATATGCAAGAGCCATATAATGATTATAGCTTTGATTCCTGCATGCAGCTGCCGCAGTTGTTTAGTCCAGAGTCATCAGTTGCATGCCCATCGCAGCTTGCAACACCTATCTCTTTAAACGCTGCCACAGATTCATGTCCTCAAAATATCTGGAGACTAACTTGCGGGCTCCTGCAACAGGAGCGGTTGAACACTGATTGGTCATTCTTGAATAGGCTGCTTGCTTCCGACCAACAATCACGTACCAAGTCTACGCTTTCGGATCACCTTCCAGCTGCTATGGGACACTCTAACTCTAAAAAGTTTTCATTTCCATTTCCCTATCCTTATCCCCATCTTAGCTCTGCCGCCGACTTTATCAAATTCTCCAAGTAGGACTAGGGATTTCATCTATTCTTTTTAGTTTAACCATACTTGTGGGAGTAATGATTTAAACTTCTCATCCTTCATCGATCGAGACCACAAGATCTTAACCACTTGAGTTATGCTCAATTTGGTAGGATTACTAGTGTATTGTCGTCACTGCACTATGTTCATTACATAATAATGGATTGGTTTTCAATTATATCTTAAATTTCTAATCTAATATATATATCTTGTCATGAAAAAATGAAATTGTGATTTTCACAAACAATTATACAGTTTTAATTTGTTTCCTTCGCATTTAATTGATATCTATAGCTCATCAGCATGTAGATGGAGATTTCAAACTTCAAACATTTTGGTCAATCATATAATATTAACTAGTTAAGTTATATATGTGTGGTTGGACATATATGTAGTTGAAGGTTCAGTTTTTTCTTTGTAAAAAAAAATTGGAATTAGGGTAATTTTAGTTGAACTTGAAAGTGTATTTAAAAGTATTTTCTTTGAAATGAAAATCAAAATTTGTACTAAATAAAATATATCTTTCTTGCCAACAAGATCATGGTTCAATTTGGGATAAAGTTTTACTAAAGGCCAAGGGTCTATAGTTCGAATCCTCCCATCCCATAAACGGGAAAAATTTTTCCAAAAAAAATGTCGTGTCAAATGCTGAAATGGGTAAGTACTTCGAGTACTAGAAATATTTTTTCCCCATGATGGCTATTAAAAGATAAAAATTGCAATTTATTAAAGTTGTAAAAATTGCAACCCACTTACTTTTATTATTAAAGTTTAAGGAGCACAATTTATAGGGTTAATTAGTTTATAATTGTGTTTATCTCTTCTAGTTCCTACTAGTTTTTAAAAATGTCAAGCTTTCAAATTTATGGAAATGTATATGGAATATTAATAATGCCATGGAAAAATTATAAAAACAAGTTGTTTTCTAAAAAATATTTAAATTAAATAAATAAACATTTTACATTTTTTTTAGTTCAACATTTTACACTTTTAAAATGAGTTAAAATGCTTTTTTTTAGAGTAGAAGGAAATGAAAAAGACTGCAAAGGAAAGTCCCGGAAACACAAAGGAAGAAAGCTAGGCAGGACATTCCCCCACCCAAACCTTGTTAACATCAGATCGAACAACTAGTTGAGCGAGCTCATGCAACACACGGTTACCTTCATGTTGTTGGGTTTTATGCCCTAAAACTCGTAGATAGTGAATGTAATCGTTGACCGGATATTAATGAAATAATATTGATATATTTTTCCATTAATTGTTATTAGTTATTTTATATTTGTCTTTGCCTAATAATAACCCTAATCCAATAAACTAGACATCCAAGGCTGTAATATGAGTCTTGAACTATATGTAGCGACATATGGGATCATTGTTCAAGAAACAGCCTAAAGGGTCTATAGTATAGGGATAAGACTGGGTGTCTTATCCTGGTGACACTATGGATACGGCCCACTTTGTATTTGATACAAACGCTGCGATCCAACGCGTTCGTGTAGGAGACATGCGAGTGGGGGTATCCTATGCAATGAGTTTGCATAAGACCGGACCGCGAAATAGTAACCACTAGTTATAACACCGTTAACTAGTTGGTTTTCTATTTTCACTAGGACGACCTAGACAACTTAGTCTTAATCCTGAGTTGATTATGGACTCCTGCTCATGAGAGATTGTCCTTTGATTTGTATGGGTGAGAGTGGCCAATACGCCGACTCAATAAGCCTACCACTTTGGGGACAATACCGAATGGGGAGTTGGGAACATAATCGTACAAGATGGAATTCACTCCTTCCCGACTTTAGGGAAGCAGATGAGTGTTCCCTTAAGTGGTTACTCCGAGTCTTGAACAAAGGGCCCTACCCTCTCAATGGCACGAGAGGGTTTTCTGTTTGATGGTTGGACCATAAACAGATTGTTCATTAGAGGAAAATTGGTACTTAAGGAAATAGAGGTGACCCAGGGGTAAAACGGTAATTTGACCCAGCTGGTATTACGGACACTCGTGGAGGACTAACTAGTCGATATTGGTCTAAGTTCCGTGGACACAGAAAATATGTCTGCAGTGAGAAGAGTGCAACTGTGAGTCTATAGTGGAATGTACACACAGTTAACGAATATTGATTATTGTGGTTAATGAGTTTAACCAATTAATCTCACATCGTTGGAGCTTCTGATCTGCAGGTCCATAAGGTCCCACTGGTAGCTCGTAAAGTAATTTGAGGCAACTAAGTAATTAAATGTAAATTGAAAATGTTCAATTTACTAAGGGAAATAAATATAATATATATTGATATATTATTATGAGAGAAATTAATATTTGAAGAAGTTCAAATACAAATTTATGGAAGATTGAAAAAGTTCAAATAATGAATTAATTAATTTAAGTCCTAAAAGTGTTTGGACAAAATTAATTAATTCAAGGCCGGAAATTAAATATGTGATATTTAATTGGTGGTTAATTAATTAAAGAATTCATTAACCATGAATTAATCAATTATGTAAATAATTAATCACTTAAGGAAGTGATTAATCATTTATGGGAATGATCTAATTACTTATGGAAGTAATTAGTCATTTATGGAAAATATTAATCAATTGGGGAATTGATTGATCATGATTGATTAATTAAGGAATAAGATTGAATCAATTTTGGAAAAGATTGATTTAATTGAATATTTTATTCATGGTCTCTCTTCTATAAATAGAACACTAGACCTAATTGGTCATTACACTTGACACTCTTGAAAGACAAGACCTAGAATTCTCTCTAGCCTCCCTCTTAGAGAAAGACTCCCACAAGTCTTTGGCCTCCTAGACTTAGAGACATACCGGTGTAACCTCTGTGGTTATTGTGTCATTCAAAGAAGAAAAATCCAGCGATCAAGAGGCGAGAAGGCTGCTGCGTTTTCGTTCGTTGGAGCGTTGTTGGCGAAGAACGGTCAAGTCTACAACGGAGGTTTGTAACGGTTCTTCCTCTTTTCGTTAGAAAAGTTTTTAAAATAAATTTAGATTTATTTTAGCATGTTTAAACCGATTTTACAGCAACTTTAAAGCATGTTTAAAGTTTTGTTTGAGTTATCGTAACGGTATTTTAATGTTAATTAATATACGGCGTAAGGTCCAATCGATGCGCTTCCACTGCGTGGGGACTTTTATTCCCTTCACATGTTTAGTATGCAAAGCACCCTAAAAAATCTCATCAGGAAGCAGATGTCGGACCAAAGCCACTAACATACCCAGCTCAGAAAATATCCTCAAACGAATGAAGTAGAAGATTAATCACTCGAAGGGAAACAAATTCAATCAGAAAGCGAACAAAACCATGTTGAATGGCCAATGAAACACCCTGATAGATGGCCCGACCTTCTGCCATCTCAGAATCCCAACAATTTGAAAGTGGGAAATTCGTTGCAGCAGAACCTGCCCACCAGAATCGCGAAGGACTATTCCAATTGTTGCCCTCCTTGACTCTGATGAAAATGAAGCTAGCATTCAATTTCAGTCGACCACAATCCAACAGAAGCCATTTTAGGCTGATAGAGTAAAGACTCACACGGCGTCGTTTTTATTAAGCTAAATGTTTGTTACCATACGCTGTCGTTTCCCTGATGTACAGGTTGGTGTGTTGTTATTCTGTGTATTGATACGTGGCTATTATTTAGAGGATGGAATATTTGTTTGTTAGGTCATCCTCTCTATTTATTCAGCCCTTGTCTGTAATAATTCTTCAGCTGAGAATAATATACTACATTCCAGAATTCTCTCTATCTTTCTCCATTTGTATCTTGGCATCAAAGCTCAAGTTTTAGGCAAACGCCATGGGAGACGAAAATGTTTCTTCCTCATCTTCAGCTGCGGTCTCAGCTCCAGTATCGTCTGCAGCAGCTGTAATCTCTTCTTCTTTTGGTCATCCGCTGAGTCCTGTGCTCACGGTTAAGCTTGATGAAAACAACTATTTGTTGTGGCGAGGAATGGTGTTGGCTATTCTTCGAGGCCAAAAAGTTGACGGCTATGTTTTGGGTACTAAAGCTCAGCCGTCGGAGTACATTGAAACTACTATTGAGTCAGGTAAGAAATTGGATCCTAATCCCCTCTTTGATGAATGGAACACTATCGATCAGGCTTTAGCTGGGTGGTTGTTTGGCTCCATGACCCCAGCGATTGCCGCAGACGTTGTCAGCTTCACGACGTCCAGAGAAGTATGGAAAGCACTAGAGAAAGTTTATGGATCAACGAGTAATGCTAGGGTTAACCAGTTGAGAGGTATTTTACAGAACATCAAGAAGGGAGCAATGAAGATGACTGAGTATCTTGCAACGATGAAACAAGCCTCAGATAATCTTAGCCTAGCAGGTAAGCCTGTTTCTCTTGGGGATCTTGTGTCTTATGTGGTTGCTGGTTTGGATTCAGAGTATATACCTATCGTATGTTCAATTGATGACAAGGAGATCTCCTCCTGGCAAGAACTTTCCTCTATTTTGATTACTTTTGAAGGAACTTTGGCTCGATACAGTGGTGTTTCAAATACCAAGGATCTTCCAGACCTTGCAGCACACTTAGCTTATAATCATCAAAATCGTCCTCAGCAGTCCTTCTCTGGTCAACGGACACTCAACAACAGTAATGGAGGTCACGGTTAGGGTAATTTTCAGTCGAATTTCTCAAGTAATAGAGGGTCGTATAGAGGACGTGGTCGTGGTAGAAATGGAGGTCAGAGAGGCAACAATTCTCGTCCTACTTGTCAGTTATGCAACAAATATGGGCATGCTGCTCCGTTCTGTTATCAGCGTTTTGAGGAGACCTTCAATAATCCTCACGGTTTTGGAATCAATACTCAAGGAGGAAACACAACCGCTTCTTCTTCTGCTTTTCTCGCTACGCCTGAGATTCTGAATGATCCGAAATGGCTAGCGGATAGTGGTGCTACCACTCATGTCTCTGCTGATTCTGGTAATTTGGCAGTTAAAGTTCCATATAATGGTAACGATTCTGGTTGTTGGCAATGGTACTAAGCTAGGGATTGCTAATATTGGTTCTTCTAATGTCTATTCCTCTTCTGGGCATATCAAACTTAATAACATTCTTCATGTTCCTAGTATTAAGCGAAATTTGATTAGTGTTGCTCGATTGACTGCCGATAACAATGTTATAATTGAATTTGACTATTCTTTTTGCCTTGTGAAGGACAAAACTTCAAGGAAGGTGATCTTGCACGGGGTTCTTAAGGACGGTTTATATCAACTCGAGCTACCTTTAATTCAAAATTCTGAATCCTCTGTCAGTCAAGTTTTTTCTCAAGTTGCTGCGTCTGTTTCTAATAATTCTATTGTTTTTCCAACGTCTTTGTTTGCTGTGTCTGTTTCCAAGGGTCCTAATGTGTCTAATGTCACTCAGTCTGTGTCTCGTGGTGCTTCCAAATCTCTTTGGCACCGCCGTCTTGGTCATGCCTCTATCAATGTCGTCAATTCAATTATGAAAGCATGTAATTTGAACTTATCTTTGAATGAGAATGACCGTTTTTGTGATGCTTGTCAATATGGCAAATTGCATAAGTTGCCCTTCTCACTCTCTACTTCTCGTACATCTCAGCCTCTTGAACTTGTTTATTGTGATCTTTGGGGGCCTTCTCCTGTTTCCTCTACTTTGGGTTTTCGTTATTACATCAGTTTCGTTGATAATTACACACGACTAACATATATCTATCCCCTTAAATTTAAGAATGAGGCATTGGCTTCATTTCGGCAGTTCAAAGTCCTGGTAGAGAATCGGTTTGATAAAAAGATCAAAATTCTGCAATCTGATTGGGGGGGTGAGTTTCGGTCTTTCTCTCCTCTTCTTCAATCCTTTGGAATTGAGTTTCGTCATTCGTGTCCTCACACGAGTCAACAAAATGGAATAGTTGAAAGGAAACATAGACACATTGTGGATATGGGGCTATCTCTTTTAGCTCAATCCTTAATGCCTTTGTCCTATTGGTGGGATGCTTTCTCTTATGCCGTTTATCTTATAAATCGTCTTCCGACTTCGGTTCTTGGGAATATTTCTCCTTGGGAAAAGGCATTCCATCAACCCCCTGATTTTCTGTTTCTTCGTGTCTTTGGTTGTGCCTGTTTCCCATATCTTCGACCGTATCACTCTCATAAGTTTCAGTTTCGCAGTACTGAATGTGTCTTCTTGGGGTATAGTTCCGCTCATAAAGGTTATAAGTGTCTTAGTCCTACGGGTCGTGTGTACATTTCTCGACATGTGCTCTTCAATGAAACTGATTTTCCATTCAAATCTGGGTTTCTCAATGTTTCTGCTCCCATTCCTTCAGAAGTTGTTGTCAATTGGGCTCCATTCCCCTCTTCGTCCCATGAGTCCTCGTCTTCTCATTCTTCTTCTGTGTTTTCTTCAACTTCAACACTTGGTTTGTCTTCATCTAATGTCCGTATAGATCAACCTTCTGACTCTCGTGCACCTTCACCTCTCCCTGCTGTTGCGTCTACTTCTGGCAATGGTGAGCTGGTCCCTGTGGTTGCTCCTGATCACAATCTGGATTTTAGTTATCAGCGAGATGTTGCCATATTTCCTTCATCTAATGATGGTGTCGTGCCTCAGGAGGTTCTGCCTGGTGTGTCTGAGACTTCTGAGTCTGCCTCTCCTCCTATAATTGGTACTTCAGCTCCTATTCTCTCAGAGGGACAATTGGCCCCTACCAGCAAACATCCAATGCAAACAAGAGCAAAGAGTGGCATTTTTCGTCCCAAGAATTGGGGCTCCTTTTTGGCTTCATCTGACGTCTCTAATAGTGTTTCTTCTGTCTCAGAACCAGCTACTGTGCAAGAAGCTCTAAAATCCTCTGAGTGGCGTTCGGCTATGTCTTCTGAGATGGCTGCTCTTGCACGAAATGGGACTTGGTCCTTGGTTCCTCCTCCGTCGAATGTCAACCTTATTGGAAGCAAATGGGTCTTCAAAGTTAAGACTCACTCTGATGGCTCATTTGAACGTTGCAAGGCGCGTTTAGTTGCCAAGGGGTTCAATCAGATACCCGATATTGATTTCAAGGAGACGTTTAGCCCGGTTGTTAAAGCTCCAACGATCAGAATTGTTCTAGCTCTTGCGGTCTCTAAGGATTGGCAAATTAGGCAACTGGATGTGAATAATGCCTTCCTAAATGGCCAACTAAGTGAAGATGTGTACATGAAGCAACCCGATGGTTTTGTAGATCCCTCTTGTCCTCAGTATGTGTGCAAGTTACATAAGGCTCTCTATGGTCTTCGACAAGCTCCAAGGGCATGGTATGATCGGCTGCGTGGTACGTTTTTAGAGTGGGGCTTTCATAACTCTCGTGCTGATAATTCAATATTTTTCTTCTCATCCGCACAGATGATTGTTATAATTTTGATTTATGCCGATGATATCTTGATCACTGGACATTGTCCTGCCTTCATTGACAAGTTTGTTGCTCGTTTACATGCTGTGTTCGCCCTTAAAGACATGGGTTCTCTGTCTTATTATCTTGGTGTGGAAGTCCTTCGTACTGCCTCTGGAATGTATTTGTTGCAGGCTAAATATATTAATGACTTGCTGCATCGTGTTGGTTTGGAACACTTAAAATCGTGCTATACTCCAGCAGTCACGGGACGGAAGTTTTCAGCCTTTGATGGTGATCCTTTTTCTAATCCAACATTATATCGAAGCACTCTCGGTGCTCTTCAGTATCTCACCCATACCCGTCCCGACATAGCCTACATTGTCAACAAGTTGAGTCAATTTCTTCAACAACCAACCACAGTTCACTGGCAAGGAGTTAAACGAGTTCTTCGTTATCTTAAGGGAACAGCAGAATATGGTTTGTTTCTCCCTCGTTCTTCGAATATTTCCCTTGTTGCCTTTACTGACGCAGATTGGGCGTGCTGTTTAGATGACCGGCGATCGATTGCAGCTCACTGTGTTTTTTGGGGAATTCCTTGGTATCTTGGTCATCTAAAAAGCAGAGTGTGGTTGCCCGATCTAGCACAGAATCCGAATATCGGGCCCTTGCTCAAACTGTCGCCGAAGTGTCTTGGATTCAGTCTTTGCTTCGTGAATTTCGTTTATGTTTCTCGGCCACTCCAGTCGTCTGGTGTGATAATGTGAGTGCTCTCTCGCTTGCTCAAAATCTGGTATTTCATTCCCGAAGTAAACACGTGGAGCTGGATGTTCACTTTGTTCGGGACAAGGTTCTCGCCAATGCTGTCGATGTCCGATACGTCCCTTCTTCTGACCAGCTTGCGGATGCACTCACTAAACCATTGTCTGAATCACAGTTTACTTCATTGCGATCCAAACTCGGGGTGGTTCTTTCACCCTCTCGTTTGAGGGGGGATGATAGAGTAAAGACTCACACGGCGTCGTTTTCATTAAGCTAAATGTTTGTTACCATACGCTGTCGTTTCCCTGATGTACAGGTTGGTGTGCTGTTATTCTGTGTATTGATACGTGGCTATTATTTAGAGGATGGAATATTTGTTTGTTAGGTCATCCTCTCTATTTATTCAGCCCTTGTCTGTAATAATTCTTCAGCTGAGAATAATATACTACATTCCAGAATTCTCTCTATCTTTCTCCATTTGTATCTTAGGCGCTGAATAGTCGAGGACATAGCTGGAGCCACGACAACAACATGACCATGATTATGCCGAGCATCACGAAAACTCTGGATATATGACTCGGCGTAAGCCCAAATATCATGATTACCATCCACAACTTTGCTATACTAGATCAGACGGTTCCGTAAATTCCAGACAAACCCACAAAAAAATGACCAGCTCTTCAAAGTCCAGACCCTCCAACTTAGCCTGCAAATCAGTAATTAGGGAACGTATATCCATCACAGGGGCCAATGACAATAATAGACCTACAAACTTCGAACCCCTCCAAAGTCGGCAAACAAACTAACAAAACCAGACAAGATGCAAGCTCGATTCAATATAGCCATTGCAAAAAGGACACATTTGCACACATTGAATCCTATTGAACGAGCAAATTATCAGCAAACGATCATGAGTCAAACGCCAAGAGAATACCTTTATTTTACAAGGAATGTTTAGGGCCTGTTTGGTAGACCATCATATTCTCTTTTATGTTTTCAGATTCACTAAATTCAGTGAATATGTAGATTGTGTTTTTGAAAACTGTTTTCAGATTATGAGATCCAAATAGTGGAAATTCTTAAAACAATTTTTTTTTATATATATTTTCATTATATCCAAAATTTGAATTTCAACATTAAAATGCACAATTAAATTAAAAAGATAAAAACTTTAATAAATATAGTATTTCCTCTTATAAACTCAATTTTTTTTTTTGCGAAATTAAATTTGTGTAATATAATGTATTACAAATTATATGATATTGTAAAATAATAATAACAAAAAATTATAACACATAACATGTTTATATATTAATTAATAATATTTTATAATCAACTTAGTATTTAGTTGATCACTACCAATAATCTATCGTTTATAAATATATTATCAAACACATTTTGAACCTTTATTTAAATTCATATCCAATTTCTGAATCTCCTACCAAACACATATCTGAAAACATGAAATACAAATTTGTGTTTTCATTGAATCCCTTGTTTTGAAATTTATGTTTCCAGATCACCAACCAAACGAACCTTAGCTTCCACACATACTTCCACCAGACTTGAGATCTACTCTTAACTGGCAAAGAAGGGCGATGCAGAATCAAATCATTTTGGTCCAACTGATAACAACTCTTCATCGAGAATATACCTAACTTTTCCATACTCAAAATTTATCGATCTGCCGAATGCACAGAGATCAAAAGAATTCGAAGAATGATCGAACTCTCAGCTGGAGAAAACTGTTGAAGAACCTTCTCAACATCCCACTAACTTGAAGCCAAAAGAAGATCGCTAACCATACTATTAACCGACAAATACTGAGTTAAAATGCTTATTATTTATATTGTATTCACATTAATGACATCTTGTTATTGTTTTTTTTTTTGTACGCTTTATCAAAATTTTTTAATTCACCTCCAATGTTGATGTCCAACCTATAAATATGAGATGTTTTTTCTTTGGGAGATACTTGTAAGATAAAACATATGATAGTGACATAGAATGACGGTTGAATTATTATGAAAAAAAAGAAAAAGAATGGCAGTTGAATTATTTTATACACAAAAACGGGGAAAAAGAAAAAGAAAACTTGTTGATGCTTTCTCGCGTTTCATATTTATACGTAATTTTTCTTGGTTCGAGTGTGTTCTTCTTCTTCCCCAGCCACCCGCCGCCCAAGAGAGAAAAGCAAGGGAGGCACAGGAGCCGAGCCAGGAGGGAAGGTTTCTCCGTGGCCTTTAGAAAAACCAGATACGGCTGTTTGTATTTGCACAAGCTTCTTCGTTTAGAATTTGAAGAAGAGTCCTATCCTATCCTTCCACCTGCCGGACGCCAGCTTTCGTGCTTATCCCATTCCTAGGTTGATTCATTCCAAGATAACCCAAAATAATACTTTTTTCCAATTGTTTCCGAGGAAGACTTTAGATACAGTCTATAAAGAGTTTCAACAATTCCAGAAAGTTTGCTGGAGAGAAAGAAAATGCACGAGCAAGAGAAGAATGCGGTAAGAGGCTGGGCTGGAACTTTGTAAACACCGTCACTGTGAACGAGGTCGATTTCTCATTAATCTCTCCGTTCCAACTTAACCTAATTATATTTCTCTAATATCAATATTTGCTTTCCACCTATCCCTGACCCTTTATATCCCTGTTTACTGTTTTGTTCTTCGCTATCCTCTGAACTGCTTACTTACTCCAACTGATACCGCTAGTGCTAAAACTAGGTTGGGCTAATACCTGTTTATGCTTGCAGTACTATCGGATCTGTGTGTACTACCCTGCATTGAACTCACTGTTCCCAGAGGACCATCTCGAAAGTTAAGAATCTGAGGAATATGAAGTACGTCTTGGTTACGGGAGGTGTTGTTAGTGGTCTGGGCAAAGGGGTCACTGCT
The DNA here is from genome assembly GCA_036850905.1 of Luffa acutangula. NCBI lineage: Eukaryota > Viridiplantae > Streptophyta > Magnoliopsida > Cucurbitales > Cucurbitaceae > Luffa > Luffa acutangula. The sequence continues at coordinate 698,701 of CM072098.1, forward strand.
AGTAGTATCGGAGTCCTCCTTAAAGCTTGTGGTCTTCGAGTTACTTCCATTAAGATTGGTATTTTTTTATGTCAGAAATGTTTCTCAATTTGGGGCCTCATTGTCTTTTTATGTATATGACGCATAATTAGTGTTAGTACTTTAATAATGTTATGTATTTTGCTCATGTCTGCAGATCCTTATCTCAACACAGATGCTGGTACCATGTCTCCTTTTGAGCACGGCGAAGTGTTTGTCTTGGATGATGGTGGTGAGGTAAATTGATGCACTTATCTGTTTTAGCATTCATGGCCCTTCAAAAATCATTTTTCATGTAATGTCTTTCTATATATCTAAAGTCGAGCCCCTTGAGGCCTTGCCCTGTTTTTCAAATTTCTTATATATTTTAGTTCATAGTGAGTTCGGGGACACTTTATTCTTATTTTACTCTTTTTTTTTTTTTGTTTGATAAGAAACAATTTCATTGATGTATGAAATTACAAAAAAGGGAAAGAAAAAGCCCCGAACCAATGGAGTTACAATAAACATCTCTCATTGGTCCAAAGTGATGATAATCTGTAAGAGGAAAAGAGAGAATTCAATTTACACCAAGATAAAGTAAGGAAAAGAACACTATCAAAGAAGACTGGATATGTCTTTTCCTTAGATTCAAAAGTTTGATTGTTTCTTTCTATCCAAATCAACCATAAAAAAGCCCGAATCATATTGTGCCAAAGAAGTTCCTTCATGCTTTTAAATGGATGACCCATAAGTGGAGAAGATAAGAGCAAGTGTGGATCCTTTGGAAGAGCAATCTCCCAATTAAAAGTTAATCTAAACTCATTCCAAAATTGTTGGGCTACTGAGCAGCAATTGAAAATGTGTGACCGAGTCTCCAAATCAGATTTGCAAAGAATACACCTGTTTGGAGAGAGAGCCAAGTTAGGAAACTTCCTTTGGAGTCTGTCAATAGTGTTTAAAGTCGAGTGGGCAAATTCCCAAATGAAGAATTTAATCTTCTTTGGATAGGCACCAAATCATATTGCCTCTGTATAAAGGCAAGGATTGTCTATGGGCACTGTAACAAAGTTGTTGAGCAAGGATTTTGTCGAGAAAATTCCTGCCTTTTCATAAGGTCACACTCAATAATCTTTCATGTTGGTCAGATGGACATTGTATAAGATGAAACTCAAATCAGTCCATTCAGCAACTTCTTCTTCTTTGAAATCCCTCCTGAAGTGTAAATCACACATAGCCAATTTTGGGTTGCACAAATCTTTCACAGCAGCATGCTGTCTATTCGATAAGGCAAACATTAGAGAGAAAGCAAAAAATAATGGAGAATCGCCTAGCCAACGATCGTGCCAGAAGTCAGTTGAAGCACCATTTCCAACCTTTGTCACCACTGTGTCATGAATAAGAGGAAGTTCATAATTTTCTTCCATGGGCCGTTGGATGAATGAAGTGAAAAGCAACCCGGATGGTTATTTAGGTTCTTTGTACCGAATTTTGCATCAATAATTAATCTCCATAAAGCACTTTTTTCCTTTTGATATCTCCAAATCCATTTTGACAAAAGGGCTCGATTTTTGTCTTTTATACTATAGAGACTCAAGCCTTCCATTCTCAATAGGGAGACAAACGTTATTCCACTTATTTTACTTCTATTCTCAATAGGGAGACAAATATTACCAAGTAGAGTACTCTATTGAAGTTTTGGTTTCTTGATGATCAGTTTGAATTCGTTTTGTACAAATAATTAATCATGGTTGGATTTCTAACCTAGCCTGTATATTGTAAAATAGGTAATTTCTCCGCTTCTATGAAATTTCTTTGTTTCATACATGTAACATGAATGGTTTCTTTTTTAAGGTTGACTTGGATCTTGGAAACTATGAACGGTTCTTGGACATCACACTAACTCGTGATAACAACATCACAACTGGAAAAATATATCAGGTACATTGCATCTCCACACCTTTGTGTTTACGAAGCCATGCCTACAGCTATTTTGTTAGTAGTTTTACTTCCTCGGTATTTTGACAGTCAGTAATTGACAAGGAGAGAAGAGGTGATTACCTAGGAAAGACTGTTCAGGTCAGCTACAACTTTGTGCTGTCGTTGTTCTCAATTCTATAATCAAATGTTAATGGTACATTGATTTTGTTTCTATTTTTATTAGGTTGTTCCACACGTTACAGATGCAATCCAAGAATGGATTGAGCGTGTAGCAATGATACCGGTGGATGGTAAGGAAGGTCCAGCTGATGTGTGTGTAATTGAATTGGGTGGCACCATAGGTACATTAAGTTCAAAGCACATTTCTTGAGAAACGTACTCCATTTTTAGTTGGAAAAAACTAGAGCCTCTAAGCCTCTGTTTTGTTTTACTTCATGCAGGAGATATTGAATCCATGCCATTTATTGAAGCACTTGGGCAATTTTCGTACCACGTAGGTCAGAGTTTATATATCAGTTTATTTGATGAACTTAGTTAATTCTTCTTTAAATTCTGTTTGAAAAACCTGCGTCTTTGTCTAACATGTCTTGATTTAGGTCCTGGAAATTTTTGCTTGGTTCATGTTAGCCTTGTCCCGGTACTCAATGTAGTTGGTGAACAGGTAAGCATGGAAAATGTGCCTTCTATACTCATTACTCATATTTGTACCCACTGTACTATCTGTCAAAAGAAAAGGGAGAAAAATGAGGCACAAGCTTATGCATCTTGTTGAGTTATTTTTTGAATGATTGCTGACTTTCCTTATTACTTTATGCAACTATAGAAAACTAAGCCTACTCAACATAGTGTTCGAGGTTTAAGAGGACTGGGATTGGTCCCAAATATTTTAGCTTGCCGCAGCACAAAGGTTTTCCCTTTCCCTTTTTACTTGCTTTAGGGGCTTTGGACTGCAGTTCGTGTATGATCTGACTTTATTGGCTTTAACAGGAACTCGATGAAAATGTGAAGAACAAACTTGCTCAGTTTTGTCATGTGCCGGTACTATATGATGATGCTCTTCAACATGCTCATTTGATGCTTTGGGTTTGTTTCTAATGAGTTGGGTTCTTGGCAGGCAGAGAATATAATCACTCTCTATGACGTGCCAAATATCTGGCATATTCCTCTGCTGTTAAGAGTAAGTGATTTTTTTTAAGTCATATTTTTTTTTTATGCGAGGAACGACTAGAACATTTTTCTTCAACAGGATCAAAAGGCTCATAATGCACTCTTAAAAGGACTGAATCTTCACAGGTTGGTGTTGCAAGTTTCATTTTTTTAAAGACATAAAATCTCTACTAGTGTCACTGTATCTTATCTGTCTGAATCTCCTTGATGCATTTTTACTAAAGACATTGGTCAACTAACACTTTCAAATTTCCAGTGTAGCAGGAGAACCTGATTTAGATGGATGGACGTCTAGGACAAGGTTATATGATAAATTACATGATTCCGTGGGTCTTGAGCACTTATCTAATTTGTTAAACTTTATCCTATACTTCTACTTTTTTTTCTTTTTTTTTTTAAATATTCATTCAAATCTTTGTTTCAAATTCTGGAATTATATAGGTCAAAATTGCTATGGTTGGTAAATACACAGGCCTTTCAGATTCGTACCTCTCTGTATTAAAGGTTGGTCCCAGAACATGAAACATTTCCAACCCCGTCTGGTGCTGGGGATCCTATTTTGGGGTTTCTTGAAATTTAAAATAATTAGTGCATTTTGGATGCTTTACTGTCTGCTAAGTTTCTTATATATTTATTGTTAATGAACACCTTATTTTGTGAATAATCTATCTTACATTCTATTTTGATTTTTTTCCTCCTTTGTAATCTTAGATATTGTAAAGTTTCATAAATTATAAGTCTTCTCTTTTTTATGCTTGCATTCATAATAGGTCTGTGTGTATGCACAATCTTACCTACCTAATAAGTTACTACACTATGAACTGCTAGTCCATACTCCATAGTTTTGTGTCTGGAAAATAAAGAACAGGGAACTACTAGGCACTTAGTTAAGAGGTTGTGTCCTGTGTTTGTTTTTTGTTTTTTGTTTTTTTGCCTTTTGTACTAGGAAAAAGATCTTCATTAAACTCAATTAGAGGACAAGAGTGAGAGGCGATGAGACACGTCTGCCTTTTTGGTATTAAAATGCTAGTTAATTACTTTTCTTCTGTCACTTATCGCCCAATCAACCAAAGAGTGGATAGCTAGTGCATTTCACTTAATGAAAAAGGTTCTATGATTGGTCCAATGACCCTTGAATACCAAAAGGTTTTTTTAGGGTGATCTAGTTCCTATAGGTGGGGAGGATAAGGTCATTCCATAAATCTTCCTTCCTATTTCTGCATCTAAGTCTAAGGGTTGGAGGGAAATAGTTCATCATGCTATTCACGAGGGGCAACTTGATCCTCTTTATTAAAAGTCTCACCTAACTCTAAAGAAAGTTGCCGAATCACTTCACTGGCTTAAATTGAATTAGTGCAATTTTTTTTTTTTTGAGTGAAAAGAATGACTTTCGTTGAGAATGAATGAAAGGATTCTTGAGGGCAATAGAAAAGAAGGGAAAACCTAGGTAAAAAGGAGCCAAGAAGGGGAGAATAATCACTAAGGTCGTTAGTGACAGAGGCCCAAAGGGCTATAAGAAGGGGAGGGGGTGGAAAATATCTCTCCCTTCATAATCCTGCTGGATCTACTGCGAGCCATTTGAATAACAAAAGACTCTGGGAATGTATACTAACTCGCTGAAGCAAGTTGGCAATCTCACAAAACTTGATCTAGACTTTCTTCAGTCTTCTTTACATGCTCTACACCACTGAAGACCAAGTAGAGCAAAAGACAATCTTTGGATATGATCTATATGGTGTTACTTGTTTGTTCTCTCATGGGAGGTTTACCAGAAAAAAATCTGATCTTCCTCGGAATTCGAAGTCCATTCAAGTAGTGTAGGTTACGAAAAAGTGTAGGAGAAGGTGCACCAAGAAGATCTCAGAAACAAGATTTTCTCCCAAGTGTCCTCAAAACTGCCGAACTTCCCAAAAGGCCATTAAACTGCTATGGCTTCGTTTTACTCTTAAAAAGACCTCCACATAGGAAACTGAACATGTTGTCTTTTGAGTTCTAAGGAAAAGACAAACTTAGCTCGAACTATGTTGTGTCCCTTGATGATAATAGAGAAGCTCCTGATGACACTGATTTGGAGAGGGAAGATCTCTAAAATGATAAATTTCTCCATCTGGTCTAATAGCCTATAAAAGCTTGAACACTCAAGATAGAGTACGGGTGGAAGTTCCTCATTTTTGTTTTTCTAATTTTTTCTCTCATCTCTCTACGAATTTCAAGAAAGATGGGGAATCTATGGACTGTTTGTTTATTCAATGTGAATTTGCCACCAAAAGATGGAATTTTATTTACAACTACCTTTGGTATGGCCTAATACTCTCCAAGGAATATCTCCATCGCTGTTGCTTGAAATATTGTCCGGTTGCAAGTTTTCTGTAAAGAATTATTTGAAGTGTCCCGTACGTTTTGCTTTATTGATTTGATTAGAGAGAAATAACATATCAAATGACTGCTACAAAATGTTGAGTACTACTTTGGAAATTGTACAAAAAAAAGGAGCCTTGGTGCTTCAAGCCCTATTTTTATTTATTATTATTAATATTTTAAACTAAGAAACTGATAAATACTTTTAAAAATGTTCATTTCTCTCAATAATCTCCTCAAAGAGCTCTTATTTCTTAAAATTATTATTACTTTATGATTTATACTTCTGTATATTCATTATCTTATTATAATGTTATATTTTTCATATTTTTCTTTCTTTTTCATCTTTCAAAGAAAAGTTTGTTTCTTTTTAAAGTGTGCCCTCTCAACCTAAGAAGCACAAATATGAACACAAGACACAGATATGACACCACACAAACACGGTGACACATCATTTTTTAAATCTAAGACACGTACACGACACGGACACATTTAGTAAAATATACATTTTTTAAAAGATATATATCATTTTTATAAAAAAGAAAATTCAAAATCAATAAGTTTGTGCATTTGTATGCTTAAAAAGTGAGTTTTATATATTTCACTCTTAAAATTTATTATTTTGGTTATTTAGTATTGTGTTTGTTTAGTGTATGCTTAACAAGTGTTCGATATGTTAACTGATTCCCCGTCAGAATCAAAACAAGAAGGATTCTTCTTAGGTGAAGAAAGACTTGTTACACCTTTGGTGAATAGTATGTTTGAACCGGGAAGAGAAACTTGTGATTGACTAAAGCTCATCGTAAGGAATAAAGACTCTTGCATCTTAAAACCTTTAGTGGGAGACTCCAATGGATTTGTGGATTGAGTCAAAAGGCGAAACAAGATTCCTCTAAAGAATCTAAATTAGACTCTGAATAATCAATGATAGAGGGAACCACTTTTTCTCCGAGAATAATGGAGGGTAGGCTTTTATGAAATTTGGCTTCGATGGTAAAGGAGATACCATAGTATCCTCGTTAGAACCGAGAGAATCAACTTCAACATGGCCATCCAAATTAATGCCTTTTAACATATAAGGCCATTCAAATTAAAATTCTTACCATACATCGAAGGGATCTTTGAGTCCTCAATAACCCTCATCAAATCATCTTGAGAGGGGGCTTATGCCACTAGGCTGCCAGGTTATAATCCCTCATCAAATCATCTTCATTTGGTAAAAAGAAACTTTCATCTTCCATGACCTTATTTACCCTCTTTAAATCCACTGTATTTGTAAAATCTTGAAGGGATAAGATTCCAAAATTCATACCACTCCTACTTGAAAGGTCAAGAAAAGGTTTATTGCCAAAACGAAGGGAAAATTTTCTGATATTTTCATCCTTGACATCAATGTCAACTGGGATGAAACCATAAATATTTTCTTCAACCAATTACTGCTGCTGAACAATCAATAAAATTAAAGGTTTGGGAGGAAATACTAATCAATCCACCAAAATGTTGTCCAATAGCTTCAAAGAAGGGTCGTTTCTAATAAATCAAAGGTAAATTCTTTATAGAGATCCATCCTCCATAAACCTTGATAAATTCTGGATGAGAATGCTTCTTACCGGACCGACGCTCAATTTTTAGATGAAGGTCACTAAAAAGACATCACTTTCCAACAAAGTTCAAATTAGAAAAACCCTCATCAATCATTATCAATGCCTTGTCATCCATAAATGGATTAATTGAAATTCTAGACTGAAAATAATTTTCCAAAGCTATCTGAACATCCTTCCAAGAATAATGAGCAAACATCCTAGAAACCACTAAAATGGAGTTAATATTCAAATCCACCACTTCTCTCTCATTCTTTACCCAATTCTCAGGGGATTTCACCACATCATCCTGATGCATCAACATTTCCAATTCAAGTAGAGAAAGTCGGCTCAGAATGCTTTGATTTCCCATAATTTGAGAGAAAATCTCTTACCATCTCCTAGAAAACAATCCAACCTTTTTTATTGAAACTAGCAGGAACATGAACATTCTTTCTTCCTCCATAAAAAGGCCAAACAACACATTAAAAAAACCAGCCTTGGGATGATCTATAAATTTAGCCAAGTTTACATTGGAAATTAGAGACTTGTACGAAAATTTTAAGGTTAAATTACAAGTTTAGCCTTTATATTTTCAAGATTGTGTTTAATAAGTCTCTGAACTTTAAAAATTGTTTAATAAGTTCTTAAACTTTCAATTTTCATACATCAATGAAATTGTTTCTTATAAAAAAAAAAAAAAAAACTTTCAATTTTGTATCTAGTAGGTTCTTGAATTTTAAAACTTCCAAGCTTCTCTCTGACTCTCAAATCTTCAGCATTTGCACAAAGTATTGAATTTTGGGTTTGCCTATAACTGGTGAAGTGGAAATGGTGTTCGGATTTGCCTATTACCAATGAAGTGGTAATGGTGCTAGGGAGAACAGTCATCAGCCTATCTGCAAGGACTTGTAAGTTCTAGTTTGTAAAAGTTGGTGATGTCGAAATGTTTTCTAAATATTACAAAAGCCCTCTTATTTACTAAAATTGAGATAGCCAAGGGAAAAGTGAGTTTCCAACATCAGCACTTCTTTCCACACATTTTCTCATATTCTCCTTGAAGGCGGTTACAAATTCTTCATTGTAGAAAGCATGCAGAGAAAGGGAACAAGAAGAAATTTTATTTCTGTAGTTGGATGCGATGCTTTTTTTTTTCCTTCTCTTTTCTCTCTCTGTTTCAGATGCAACTCACTCATGCTTGCTTTCTTTCCAATTTTTAAAGATACCATCTTTTATGTAAAAGTTTATAGTCTAAGAACTCATAGTTCAGAACCTAATATTTAGCTTCACGGGTCAGGCTCTTTTACATGCTTCTGTAGCGAGCAATAGAAAGCTTATTGTAGAATGGGTTCCAGCTGGGGATCTTGAAGATATTTCTGCCAAAGAGGTACATTTTGTTCTTAAGTGCCTTCTCTGCCTTTGATCATTTAGTTAATTTATTTGTTGCTTGCAGGCCCCAGAGGTTTATAGAGCTGCATGGGAACTTTTAAAGGTGCCCCAACATTTTGAGTTTGTTTCTAAATTTCTTTCTTCCTTCTCTCTAGTTGTAAATGTTAATTTTTATGCACTTATCCGATTAGTACTATTTTTCAGGGTGCTGATGGTGTTCTAGTTCCAGGAGGTTTTGGTGATAGGGGAGTACAAGGGAAAATTCTAGCAGCCAAATATGCTCGAGAGAATGGGATTCCTTTTCTGGGCATATGCCTGGGGATGCAAATTGCTGTCATTGAATTTGCCAGATCTGTTCTTGGTATACATGATGCTAACAGCACAGAGTTTGATCCTGAAACCATGAATCCTTGTGTGGTTTTTATGCCTGAGGTGTGCACTTTACAAGTTTGCTCAAGTTGCTTCCACATATCCTTTGAACTTGAGTTTCTGTTCTTGATAATAGGGTTCAAAGACTCATATGGGAGGAACTATGCGTCTAGGGTCAAGGAGGACTTACTTTAATGTTATGGACTGCAAAGCTGCAAAGTTGTAAGGACCTCGTATTGATTATAACTTACTGGCATGTTACTCCTGAATTGTGTGATATCTGTGGAAGGTTATAGAACTGATAGGATTAAGAAGTCTTTAATTATGTGTTATGATGAATCTCATATTTCATTCCTCGTCTATAACTTCTATTGTTTTGCAAATGCGTTTAAGGTATGGCAATGTAAAGTTTGTTGATGAGCGACATAGACATAGATATGAGGTATTCTTTTAGTTTACTTGGAAACTTTCTGTATTGTGGTCTTTAACTAGTTAAGACACCTGTATTCATATATATATATATTTTTTGTGTAGGTCAATCCTGAAATGGTGCCTCAACTTGAAAATGCTGGTTTATCTTTTGTTGGCAGTGATGAAACAGGTCGTCGTATGGAGGTATGCATTATTTTAAATGATTGTGAGAGCACATTTTCTACTGTTGTAAGTATTTGGTTTTTTAATCCTGAAGAATATTGTGTTTGGAATGTGCTTAAGATTGTCGAGCTGGGTGGCCATCCATACTTTGTGGGAGTTCAGTTTCATCCTGAATTTAAGTCCAGACCAGGGAAACCTTCCCCGCTCTTCTTAGGTACAGTACTTGCCTCATCCAGTAGCTAATTTATTAAGTTTTGGAATTCACCATATTTATCGTGACTTGTATAACTTATGTGATTATTTCTGCTTTTAGTACTTTGGAAGTAGATTGGCAATGTTGCTTAGGTGTTATTTTGCTGTTGCTTCACGCTGTGATGGTACCAAATCTCGTGTTGCAGGGCTCATTAAGGCAGCATGCGGCCAATTAGAGGCCTTTCTACAAAACAATGGAAATGTGTGCCAATTATCGGCAGATACGATAAGCAATGGACACACCAAGATAAAGATTCTACAAAATGGGCACACCACGAAGTCTGCGAATGGGTTATTAAATGCTGCATATGGCAATGCAGTAGCTTGCCCTTGGAAAGATGTAAACCACTGTTTATGATGACAGTGGTCGCTTAAGTTATCACTCCGGAGGATTTGCGTGAAGGTCCATGAGCTTGCTGTACAGTTGTTTTATGGTCTAGTGTTGAGGGCTTTATGTGCAAGATAAAGCTGGATATTTTTGACTGTTAGTGCAGCAATTAATTCTCTAGGAATATCGATTAGGGTAAACGTAAACTCGTTTCGGAAAGTGCTTTCAACTTTTAAGACAGTCGTTGACCGGAAGAGGGTTTCTTCATATCTCTGAAGTCTAGAAAACTTTCTTCTGCAGTTTTTTTGTTCTTTCTTTTTTTGAGTTCGGACCAAGTTTGCTGTTGTGTAATTCGCCCAAGACAGTCGCATTATATCCTTCATGTCACTAATTCACTCGTAAACAAATGTTTCTAGGTGCGTCATTTTGGGGGTTTTCTTAAACAGATCTGAATCAGTCACATGAAGCATATGATGCATGGTCTTGGACGATCTGACTAATTCACTCCTTTTTCCCCCTTATACGTTTTTGCTAGCATAAAATTATCTCCAAAACAATTTCATTTCACCTTCCACTTAAGGTTTGACTTCCGATCAAAACGCCAACCCATCAAAATCAATATCCTGAAAAATAGTTTGTAAAAACCCACCATTCATGACAAACTAGTTTTGACAAAAAATATTTCTTAAACATGTTCAAAAGTAATATATATTTCTTAAAAAATCCCCTTTGAAACATCCAATGTCAGGGCTTCATGATATTAAACAAACTAGTTTTAATAATTTTATTTCTTTTAGAGATGAGAAAAGGGAAAGAGGAAGAAGAAAGGAGGAAAGAAAAGAGAGGAGAATAGTGGCAGATTAGAGATGTGGCCATGGAAGGAAGAAATAATAAAAAAATATTTTTTTAATAAACTGAAACTTCAATATTTTCAAAAATTAATGGCAAAAGTATTTTTGAAACATTTTTCAAAGTTTAGAAGTATTTTTGAAACTTTTCAAAGTTCAAGGACATTTTTTGAAACAAAACCCATAGTTTAGAGGTATTTTTTTTTATAATTTAGCCTATATTTTAAAATTCTAGGAACATATCAGACACAAAATAGATTAAAAATCTACTATTCACAACTCTCAATCTACTTGTATTTTTTTTTTTTTCTTAAAAACATAGTTTTGTATTCTTGAGTTGACCCTAATACCACCAAAAGCAAAGTAAATAAATGGAGCCAAATCAGCAAAAAAAAGGAGACGATAAACAAAAAAAAAAAACGATTGAGACATTTCTCAGTTTCATTGACGTGTCATGTCAAATCAATAAGCGCGCATTACAAAAGGAGGGAGGGAAGAACAAATATAGCCTGTCAAAAAATTTGATGCAGCACTATTAAGTTACAGCTTCAACTTATTTAAACAAGGTACAACGGTTTATGAAAGTTGATATTAGAATAAGGAACGTACAGATACCAAATCAAAAGAAGCCTAGTATTTCTAAGTTCCACCAGAATCTCTACTGCTGCTGTTCATTGACTGATTCATCTATTCGGTCTTCGCCTTCTTTTCCTGGAACAGATTGTATTGCTGCCATTGCCATCACTTCTCCAGGAGGTGGGTGGTCAAATTTGCAAGTAGAGCCATACTTGCACGTACCCGTTTTCAGATAATATGGACAAATTATGGCATCCTGTCAAGGTACTCGATTATTTCAGATACTCTTGGTTTACATATAAAATTGCTCACGATTGCATACTCATTTGATCGATGAAAATAATAACCATGAGATAAGATGACTCAACAGGTAAATCACTTGCATCTAGAAAGTCACGTCTTGTGATAATTAATCCTTTCGTTTATATTTTTCATGTACGCAACAATGAAAATTGTCCATAACAGGAGAAGAAAGGTTCATCCATAAGGGGAAAATCACGAGTCTGTTCCAGGCAAACAAACCAGCATCATATGATAACTATATTAACATTTTCAACACCACGACTTAGAAGAGGCAATGAATGGATTTGAAGATGTCGTTGTCATCTACAGACATCTTAAAAGGTTGCTTTTCTAATAGAAGGAGATTCAGATTTAAAGACTTCCTGGGCAGCCAAGATTGAAAAAGACAGTGAAGGTTGAAAAAGATGGAAAATATCACACGGTGGACAAGGAGGAAGACAAACAACTACTCTATGATTTATAATATTCTTGCAACAACTAATAAGTTGTTTTCTAGAACCAGAAACAAATCTTTTCATTTATAATGAAAATAGGCTAATGCTCAAAATTACAAACTCCACATGGGGGAGAAAATAAAGAAATAAACAACATAAAGAAAACAACTAAATAAAGACTATACGGAGAAAATAAAAGCATTCCAATTAAAGCCTAGCTCTAAATAAAGTTATTTTTTTCTAAAACTAATAAATTGTTTTCCATGCGTGTTTATAATAATCTAAGGAGCACGGATACGGACACAAGACACGGATACGACATGACATGGACAAGGTGACATGTCATTTTTTTTTAAAATCTAGGACACAGATACGTTTATAAAAATATACATTTTTAAAAATATATATCGTTTTTATACCAGAAGGAAATTCAAAATCAATAAGTTTATGCATTTGTATGCTTGAAAAAATGAATTTAATGTATTTTACTCTTGAAATTTATTATTTTTGTCATTTAAGCATTGCGTCTATTTAGTATACTTAACAAGGGTTCGAAATGAACCTATAACTAGTGTTTGCCTCATATCAATCGTGCTAACAAGTGTCCGATACATGTCCAACAAGTGTCGGACACGTCTCGAACACGCTAGCCAAACTAAAGTGTCCGTGCTTCTTAGATAATAATTTGAAAGAGGAATGTCATTTACAATTGCAGATATAGGTAACAGATGGGTTCAGTCCACATACTAAGTGGTAAGAAGGATTGATAAAGTAAAATATAAATATAAAATACTAAGATTTTTCCAAGACATCACATACTCTAAAAAAAAGAACAGGTCAAATATTCACATCACATAATCTTTCAGGGCTTGAGAAGTTTTCTTCTTTTATAGAGAGATGTGGTCTAAAAGTGTATGAAATCTCTTCTCATTCTCCCACTATTGCAAGATAGCTTCTGTTTTCTCCTAGGGCTCGTTTTCGAAGTTTCTGCTTTGGTTATCTTTTGATCTTTTTGGAGGGTTTTGTGTCAGTTGGCTTGTAGTCTTTTTGTGGATCTGTCGATGGGGCATTTTTTCTCCTTGAGGCTTGCTGTTTCTTTCAGTCTCCTTCGCTTCTTGTTCTCTGGCTTTTAGTTGGTTGCGGCTGCTCTATTCTCAAGGCTCTTGTCTGTAGCCGTTTTTGCCGCTGTTCTCTCTCATTTGGTGACGGGTGGCTCTTTGATAGTTTGCATTATTTGGTTTTCATTTTTGGACTCTCGGTTGGTTTGTTCTCCTTTTTAGAGTTTTTTTCCTCCGATTTTTCTTCTTTTGTTAGTGTTTTGGGCTGTTCCTTTTGGTTCTTTTTTCTCTCCCTTGTGGAGTTTTTTTTAGGAAACAAAGACCATTCATTCATATGATGAAATGGATTACAAAAATGGTCTTATCGAAAATTATTTACAAAAAACACCTCCATTGATTAACAAGGGTAGTAAGGCTGTAATTACAAAAGGGAGGAGACAATTTGCTCCAAGATACAGCTAAAAGGGGAGTAGGTTCATTAAAGTAGCCAATGACCCTTTTCTCAACCATGTAGTTACAACCATTATGCTCCAATCAAAGGCTCCAAAAGAAAGCACGAACATGACAAAGCCTAGTCAAATGCTTATTGTAAGAAGTTCCAAAACTTATATATGGACAGTTGCTAAATAAATGAATTAGAGACTCGACATCTCTATAGCACATTGGCAGCAAGGAGATATGATCATTCAAGGGGACCTTCTCTAGAGCTTATCATATGTGTTGATGCAGGAATCACTAAACTCCCAAAGGAAGAATTTCACCTTTTTTTGGAAAACGACCAGCCCGAATGTGCTTGTATAATTCAGAGGAATCACTAGGCCTTGTGGATGATAATAGCTTCAAAAGAGATTAAGAGGTGAAGGCTTGACTACTCTCAAGATATGCCTCAGTTGTGATTGATCACCGGTTGTAAGTTCGATATTAGGGAAAACCACTCCTTTGTCTCAACATCCGTGAGGTTTCTTCTTGGATAGCGCATCCAAGATTGAGATTGTGAGCACAAAAAATCAGCAATGGGAGCATCTTTTTTGGTCGACAGATGATATAATCGAGGATTTATTTGTTGAAGGCTAGAGTTCTCCATCCATATATCTTTCCAAAAAGATGTGCTTTTACCATCACCAACTTGATTGATATGTTTGAATAAACCAAGAACTTCATAGTATCAATCGATTCCCAAGGACCTCGAGATGAATTTAAAGATTTGGAATCCGACTTTAGGTCGAAATGAGTGGTCCCATATTTTGTAGTCCCTTATTTTTATTTTTTTTTTGATAAAAAGACCAGCTTTCATTGAGAATGAATGAAAGAATTACAGGGACATACAAAAACACAAGGCCACCAAAAGAGGCTCCCCCTAGATGAAGGGACCCCAATCAAGCAAAATCAAACCTATCGGATAATTATAAAATAATTTTGAAACCAAGGCCCAAAGTGATACATGGAACCTGGAAAAGGACCAAATATCACCTGGGCTCCTATCCAACCCCTAAACACTTTGTTATTCCTCTACCCCCACAAACAACAAATTAACACACCCATCCCAACCTGCCATAAAAATCTTCCTCTATCACAGAACCTCGGATGAAGAGAAACTCCTTGATCAACTCTCTGAGCCATATCCATTTAGCCAGGAGGGAGGAGTTTTTCTGTTGAATTCCCATATACCAAGGCCACCCTCATCAATCAAGGCTTTAACACCATCCGATTTTAAAATGTGAATGCCTTTGGAGTCATTTTTGCTCCATAAAAAATTCTGAAATAGTTTTTCAATCTTAATCACCTTGGTGGGAGCCTTAAAAAGGGATGGGTAGGTTTTGCAGAGTGGCTTGTATAAGTGTGAGTATACCTCCTTCGAGAAATGCGTAGAACCCCATGTTTGAAGCCTTTTTTCAATTTTCTCTGTCATGGGCTCCCACAAGGACGGGGATTTTGGTTTCCCATTCAACGACAATCCCAAGTAAGTATTCGGCCAACCACCTGATTAGCAATCGAATCCGCCAACTAAGAGGGACAAATTATGTGATTCAATACCGATGCCCACAAACTTTGATTTGTGACAATTTATGTTCAGCCTAGAAACATCCTCAAAGAGTTTAATAATTCTGAAAAGATTGTCAAGATGAGTCTCATTGTGCATGGAAAATAGAATAGTATCATCTGCAAATTGTAAATGTGTGATGGAGAGAGCATGCGACCCTTTACCAACGTGAAGACTCTTGATAAGACCTTTTTATTCTGAGAGGATGAACATTCTACTTAAGCAATCTACCACCAAAATAAAGGACAATGGATCTCCTCGACAAAGGCCTCGAGAAGCGCCAAATTTACCTCTAGGCTTTCCAGAGGTAAATTTGGTGCTTCCCAAGACCTTCGTCAAGTGTCATTTGAGGATTAGTTTGTTTTCATTCCATCAATGAAAAGTTCCATTTCTTGTTAAAAAAAAATCATAACACAATCTTTAGAATAACTGTATGGATCATAGGCAAATTATTGAACTTCTTCAGGGTTCTTAAAAGCGCTAACACCAACTGAGCTCAAGTTCTATTCTCCACATGAGACTCGTATTTGTGCACTACAATCTTATGTCACAAGATATGAGACTCGATATCAGCTTAATGACAAACAAACTTTAGAGACCAATAAACTAGATGACATTCACCCTCCCCTGCACCTTCCTACAGAAAGTTACTCATGATTCTACCTAATCTAGCACCACAAATGGTGGTGGAAGAAGCTCTGAAGACAGAAAAGAAGACAAGCAAGATCCTATTCAAAATGAATTGGATTGCCTGCAAGCCTATTGCATTAAGAGAAAACTGCTTCTTCCGAGATGAGAGATGCTTCTAAACCTTTTCTAAGATAAGACCCCAAAAAACAACAGAGAACTAAGATCATCACCTCACTGAGGACTCAAGCACCACAAAGGAAACAAAGAGAATTCATTCACCAATTGAGCTCACCTACTAAGCTTAAATAATGGACACTAACCACCCAAAGCTTATTCCATTACTTTAAGACCTGAAATCAACTAGAAAGTACTATGAATCTTAGTCAAATTGACAAACAAGTCCTTCCTCCTAATGCAACAAAAGAGAATTGTATCATCTGCAACTTGTAAATGAGTTTGGTGGATTTTGTACCTCCTTATCTTGAGCCACCAATAGAACCATGAGCTATTAAAGGCATCCATCACAACAATAAAGAGGAAAGAAGAAAGAAGATCCTCCTTTCAAATATCTCTGGACATGAAGATGTTACCTCCAAGATTATACTAATAGTAGAAAAATTAATTACTGGTTGGTTAAGTAATGTAGGTAGGTTGGGGTTTAGGGTATTCATAAATTCCTTTGCATATGTTTTAGTTCTTTTGTTTAGTCATAGATATTAATTTTTCTTTTCTTATAAGAAACTGAGCTTTCTTTGAGGGAAAATGAAAAAAAAAAAATACAAAAAATCACCATTGCCTTTTGTCTCCAACTAGTGCCTTCTCTTCTAACAAGCTCCTCAAAATCCCCTTTCAACCTGAATTTTGAAATGTTGATCCCTCAAGGCTTTATTCAAACTACCCTCCTCATCCAACTGTCTCGTCCTTTCCAGGATCTCTTGCTTTTACAAAAACTTAATTTTGTACTTACAGGATTAATATTTGGTACTGTTCTAATTCTGTCCTGATAACGCAAAGCTTGGCCTATAAATATAGATGTTAAGCTCCCTTATGTATGCTCTTTTTAAACATTAACAAAACAACCCAAATATTAAGCTTAGCCCTCCCCCAATTTGGTATCAAAGTCTCCAGCAAGTACAAAGAATAGAAACAAGAAACACGTTGACTATGAGAGGAGAAAATGCAAACTCCCTCTCCAATGAGCTGACAAAGTTAATGTTCGAAAATAACATTGTCAATCCCCTTTGGAGGAGTCCGTATTTGACAGCCCTGATGGGCTGTGATGCTCAACTCAGAACCTCACCTCACCCATCAGACTTCCAGCTAAAGTACCCCAAACAATCAAGTGAGAGAGAAACTTATTGAAAAATGCTACCAAATTGAGAAGAAAATGAAGAAGTGCAGAAGAATTTTAGTTCGGTGTAAATAATAATGCCAAATGAAAGAAAGCAAGAAAGGATTATAGACTTGGTCAAAATGTTTACACAACAGAGTGTTTCAGAGTCTCTTCAGAGGATAAAGAACTGTGAAGATGCAAGAAAAAGATGTACTAAGGTAAGGGAGATGAGTCAGTCTTGGTTGAAAATGAAAATGTTGTTGAAGGAGAGATTCTTACCCATCAATTTGAGCCACAACTCTTTGAAACCTACCAAGATGGTAACTATACATTAATCTTGTCTAAATAGAGTTTCAGCGAGTTCCAAGATACATCCAAGGTTCAGAGGAAGACTTTTCAAGACAAAATTCGTCTTTATGAAAAAGCCAACTTCCAAAGGAATTTTATGGGAAATCAACTTCTATTAAGACAAATGAAAGAACAAAGAACAAAGTGGGTCAAAGTGAAAAGAAAACACCCTCCAACAACTATCTAACCCATGAAAGTTATCCTCTTTCTTTCCAATAAAATATACCACATAACAACAGAGAAACCAGCTTGCTAGAGAATACGACCCTTCCCGTGAACAACTCCCTCAGAGTTGGCAATAAGATAACTAGGAAGTAATCTCCAACTAATAGATGGTTGGTGATTACTTTTTAAACAGACATGTTTTGGGAATAAAAACAAAAGCTTTATCTTATGACAACAGTTTCCGGCATTACTACTCCAGATAGGGTGTACTCCACATTCTTGTAAGGTGAACCTAACAAGGCACATAGCAGATATATATACCTCTCTCCTGGGTAGTCCTGCTAGTGTTAGTTTCACATTATGTTGAGCAGCCTGCTTTGGTGCTGACCGATCAATAGGGTGATGAAATTTGCATCGTTCCCCAAATTTACAGTCCCCAGTCTTCATATAATACTACAAAAACAACATATTTAAGGGTGAAAGACATATCGGCAAAACAATAAAAAGACAAGAACTAAACTTAATAATAATAACAATAAGTTAATATGAATGAAACATTACTTCAAGTAACAGATCAAATATGAATAATAGTAATGAAAAAGAAATACGCGTGGCATTAAATAAAACATAATGTTGAATCAACAAAATTGGGTTACCAAGTCAAACAAGAATCTAAAATACATATGATGTATAAATAATTCAAACAAGAAAAGAAAACTAAAATATAAAACAAGGTAATTTATTTTCTTGAAAAAGGAAACAAAATTTTCATTGATGGAAGGAAAGATTACATTGAAAAGTACCAAAACTTACAAAGTAACAAAGACAATGATTTTTTTTTTTAAATGAAAAACCAACTTTCAGTGAGAAAAAATGAAAGAATTACAGGGGCATACAAAAAAAACAAGCCCACCAAAAGAGGCTCCCCCTAAAGGAAGGGACCCCAATCAAGCTAGATCAGACCTCACGGATAATTACAAATAATTTCGTAACCTAGGCCCAAAGAGCTCCTCTCAATCCCCGTAAACACTCTATTATTCCTATCCCCCCACAAATTCTATAATAACGCACACATCCTAGCTTTCCATAAAAATCTTCCTCTATCACAGAACATCGGATGGGGGAGAACTCGTTCATCTCCCTGAGCTCTAGAAAGCTCGTATCTACAAGCCAAACAAATCAAAGAAACAGACCCAAACATAATGAGCAAAGTCACATCTCCAAAGTAACTGATCCAAGCCTTGCTTTGCCTTCCGACAAAGAATGCAACAAAACAACCAAAACTACCCAGGAACAAATAGAACGAAATGAACAAACATACCAAGGAACCCACCCAATCCAAATACTAAAATTATAAGATAATTAACCCCAAGCAATGACCGCAAGTAAGAAACCAATGTGATTCATCATCTCTTAGGTCCTTCATTGGCATTGAAGCCTTTTCTTATTTGGTCTAATGCGATCAAAGCCCTTTTGTTCGAGTTATAGTTGGAAGCGTCTTCTTGTTTATCTTCATTGGGATGTATTTATTTCTTTTTAGTTGCTGTATTTTTGTTATTTTGTTGTTCCTTATTACTTTTTTACTCCCAAGTGGAGTTTGTATCATTTTTAGCATCAGTCTCTTTTCATTTCCTCAATGAAAAGTTGTTTCTTGTTAAAAAAAAAAAAAGTAACAAACCAATGCAACTCAAAACCAGAAACTAACTCCCCACCCACACACAACTAAAAACTGCAAAATCAATGAAGCTTCGAAAACCAACACCAAAGCAAGGTAATTCAGAAGTTAACCACCTTGATCAGCCTAATGGTCAAAAGGGCGAGCTAGAAACCTATATCTTTGAGGATGATAGGATGTATTTTTGCGAAGATGAGTACCCTGTAAGAGAAAAAAGAGAAAATTCCCATTCCACAAATGGTTGATAAAAACCTCGTCTCAATTAGAGACAATAGACAACAGAAATCCATGAAGCTTCACCTCTTTGGTAATAAAAAGTGCAGCCACTAATTTAGCAATAAAGGGATGGTCAACCTTCTCTCCACACCTTTACAACCTGACTTAACACATTAAATTTTAAAAAAAAAAACTGACTTAATACGACAATAAAATGTCCCCAAAAAACAAAAAAAAAAACAAAAACAAAACACAAAGCAACATAAACGAAGGAGAAATACACAACCAATTAAATAAGTTGTAACTTTGTTCTAACTTCATAACCAACTCAGGATGTTGTAGCTTCCTTCTAACTCCCTATTCAAACTTTCAAATACAAATAACCAACTAGAACTTAACCTCTCTATCAACTTATTCGCTCTATCGAATGCTTTCTCCATATCCATCTCCCCCACTTTTGAGCGAAATCTTTGCCTTGGACTTTTTTTTTTTTATAAGAAACATTTATTGATGTATGAAATTTATAAAGGGATGGATAATCCATGAGAGTCACAAAAGGCTTCCCCAATCAGTTGAAAGGGAAGTATAACTATATAAAGCGAAAAGGTTAGAACATTCACACCATGAGATAGCAAGACCAAAGAAAACATCAAAAGGTTGTTCCCATTTTAAAAGATCCTTTGATTTCTTTCCTTCCAAAGCACCCAAAAGTAAGCCAGAGTCATGTTCATCTTTAGCAAAGCTTGGACTTTCCTAAAGGGGTCGCCCATAAAAACATGGGCGAGGAGGTCTCTTACATTAGTTATTAGTTGCTTTTTATATATATATATACATATATGAGTATCCTAGTCATCTTACACCTCGACCAATCTCATAGGACAATCGCCTAACCTTCTAGATTTGGTTGCCAAAGAACATGTAGGATATTAAATCCTAGGCAGGTGGCCACGATGGATTGAACCTATTCCCTCTAAGCCCTTTTATTTTCTCCAGGGCCCTTTTTGATTTCTAGGTCAACCATAATGGTTCTATCAAATGCTTTCTCTAAATCTAAGTTCGAATATAATGCCTCTTGTCTCTTTTTGTGTCCCATTCGTTGATGAGCTCATTGGCTTATAAAGTATCAAGGATTTGTCTCTTAGCTACAAATGCATATCGGTAATTTGAAATGGTGCAAAGGAGGAACTGTTTGAGCCTATTAGAGAGAACTCTAGCAAGAACTTTGTAGGCACACAACATCAAGTCAATGAGTCTATAATCACTGGCAGACTTCAACTTTCTTTTCAAAAGGATCAAGCATATATATCTCATTGAGGGAGGAATTGACGATGACATTCTCAAAATATTCTTGAAACACCATCAAAAAATCGTTCTTCATAATGTTCTATGACTTGTTCAAGAACAATAATGTGAATCCGTTAGGGCCAAATGCCTATTTTTTTCCCTCTCTTGAAACAAGAGAGAAAACTTTTCATTAGAAAATGGCCCAATGCCTTCCTTCCAAGGGAGATTATAACATGGAGAATTTTGGCTTCTTTGAAATAACGTTCCAACGCAGCACCTTGCTTTGAAGAGATGGGGCACCAAGCCATGTTACTAGGAAGGAACTGAGGCCTATCTTCCTTTGTGTAAAATTGTTTATGGATGGTGAGTTCATCTTTGGAGAGAATATCATGGATGAAGTTCTTTTTCCAAGTTGGGTGATTATGCGGTGGAAGAAATGCCCATCCATTGGCCATTCCATTTTACATCTCCGTAACCTATTGATATTTTCTTGTGCTACCCAAGTTCTAGAAGGTTCTGTTTTACCATGATCTTCTATTACCGTTGGGTGGGAGGAAGAGGACCAACTTCCTCAAGTAGGTCAATGGCTCTTAAGCTATCTTGGAGAGATCTGAATTGGGAATTGAACTTTCCAAATTTTTCTTTGCTCCATGATTTGAGGATCAGCTTAAGCCCTTTTAGCTTCTCTTCTACATAACTTTGTGCCCTGGCCAACCTCTAATATTGTTGTTTGTCCACCAATTCAAAACCTAAGAAGAAAAGTCTGTGTTGAAGCCAAAGGTTCTCAAAATGGAACGGGGAGGAACCCCATTTAATGTGGCCAACGATGAGGGAAATTGAAAAATGGTCTAATGTAATTTTGTACAATCTCTTGATAGTTGTTCCCCAGAATTTTTCCATACCGTTGTTTGTGATCAAGAATTGATTAGAGAGAGAAGGATAGTTGCTTTGAAAGGCTAGACCATGTGAAGCTGCTGCCATTGCTTAAAGGGATGTCTATAAGATCCATTGAGGAGTTGTAATTATAGTTTGTTAATGATTGTTAATGATTGGCAGACTCTTTTGAAATAGGTTTTGGGAGGGGGCGATCTCCACCCCATACCCTTAGGTTTGTTCTCCCTTTTGTTGATGAATAGATTTCCCTTTGAGGTTTCTTATTAAAAAAAAAAAAAAAAGAACCATGGAGGAGTTGAGCTTGTTGAAAAGACTCATGCTTCTAGTAACTGATTTGCCATGTGATTTCTCCCAAGTCTATCTTAGAGACATTAAAACTTCCTCCTAAGATCCATTTGCCATGAGATGGCCCAGCAAGGTCATAGATACCAGGAAGTCAAAAAGAGAAATTGTAACTTGTAAGCTAAAGAAATTTGGATATAGAGGAAGTAAGAACCTTCAATAGTTAAATCTGTCTCGACGTTTAACATCCTTGAGTCCACCGAAGAAGAAGCTTTATAAGGCCTTATGGAAGTCTAAAGGTCCCAAAAGAATCAACATTTTTTTTGTAGACTACATACAATGGTAGCCTTAATACTTCAGAAGTGTTGCAAAGAAAATGCCTTTTATGTGCATTCTGCCTTCGATTTGTGCTTTATGCCTCTCGGTGGCTGAATCCCTCAACCGTGTACTTTTTGATTGCTTATATGCAAGAAGCTACTGGTTCAAGTTGTTTTCAACGTTCAAAGTTCAATGGGTCTTTCATTTTACTCTCAGGAACAACATTCTGCACCTTCTTACTGGTCTTTTCTTCATTTTTTTTTTAACAAGAAACGAGACTTTTCATTGAAGAAATG
Organism: Luffa acutangula; assembly: GCA_036850905.1. NCBI lineage: Eukaryota > Viridiplantae > Streptophyta > Magnoliopsida > Cucurbitales > Cucurbitaceae > Luffa > Luffa acutangula. Next base: position 721,377 of record CM072098.1, read on the forward strand.
AAAAGAGACTAATGCTCAAAGATACAAACTCCGCAAAGGAGTGAAAAAGCAACAAAAATAACAAAAACATTACAAGACCAAAAACTAAAAAGCAATTAATAAGATACTGTGAATGATATATAAAAGCATTCCAATTTAGACAAATATCCTGAAGGGAGAATCCCATGAACAACTTGGACAAAGAACACAAATTTGATGCCTTTAGGCGAGAAGCTTCAAATCGATCAATCCAAGGAAGATACTTGTTCTGAAAAATTCTTTGATTTCGTTCCAACCATAATTCCGAAAGATAAGCTTTGACCACATTAACCCAAAGCAACTTAGCTTTAGAATTTAGAAGTGTTGATCCATATAAGAGTTGATAGATGTTGCAACAGAAGTTATTAGAGAAAACCCAGCGTAGATTGAAAATAAAAAACAACTTGAACCAACCAAGTCTGGCATAGGATAAGAGCAATTAAAGAAAATATGGTTGAGAGAATCTTCATCCTGAAGACATAAAACACAAACTGATGGCAATATGCAATGAGATGGATTCTTCTTCTGTAGAACGTCTGAAGTATTGAGATTTCCATTGATCATAATCCACTAAAGAATGTTAATTCTCTTAGGACTCTTGGACTTCAACAAAACTGAATATAACTCTTTCTCCCATGCAAGAATCACATGTGAAATATTAAGTAACAATGTTTGAAAATCTGGTCTTTTCTTCAATTCCAAAGCTCATTTTATTTGGATAAATATGGTCAAGGCTATTATTTCCAAGTTATGGTTGGAAAGAAATCAAAGAGTTTTTCACAATAAGAAACTTCCATAGGCTGAAAGATTTGAAGCAACCTGCCTTAAGGCCTCTTCGTGGAGTTCTCTAACAAAGCCTTTGGCTGGTTTTTCTACTCAGGATATTTATCTCAACCCCTCTAAAGATTCTACTATTCCTCTCGAGCCAAATACCCCACAAAATAGCAAAGAAACACGCTTGCCAAAGAACTCTCCCTTTGTCACGAAAAGAGGGATGCCAAAAGATTTCCTCAAACATAGAGGAGCAACCAATGTTACGAGCCGAAGCCACCCTAAACACCCTGAAAAACTGACTCCAAATAGAACATGCAAATGGACAATCCCAAAGCAAATGATCAAGGTCCTCCTCCTGACTCCTACAGAGAACACACCAATGCAGCCGCAACACGAAGGAGGAGAATCTTTGGATTCGATCCTGAGTATTCACCCGACCATGTAAAACTTCCCAGGCAAAGAACTTCACTTTCTTGGGAATTTTGACCTTCCACAAAGAGGAGAAAATGGAGGCGCCTGAGGAGGGGGTGACAAAGAAAGAGAACGAAAAAAAGAGGCACAAGTGAAGCCATCAGAGGGCTCCGGGGTCCAGAACCGAGAATCCCTTCTCCCATGACGAATCGAATAGTCAGCCAAAAGGGAGAGGAGATTGACAACCTCAGCCACCTCTCGATCAGTGAGGGGACGACGAAAGCCAAAGGCAGGAGAGGAGGTGGGCACTATCAAGACATGAATCCTCCCGTGTCCATGCCATGTCATTTTTGCATATCTTGTCAAAGCCCAAGCCCTAAGTTGCAACCTCCGACTCATGGGAAAAGGCACAATGCCAACACACCCATGCCACCTAACATTGTTCTTGAGATCCAATTCTCAAAAGAAGACGCATAAGACACTTGTCTTGCAACACAGTCCACACCATGACACAAATGTGTCGGGGGTGCCTCACTTAGACCATGAGGCCTAGAGGTGGTGGAGAGCAAACACCATGCCACCCTTAGTGCACTCTTAGTCATATTTGGAGCACCCATCTAAACTCTAATTGACACGAAATCTAGAAGGCTTGCATCCTCACTCATATGTATTCAACTCCATAGTCGCTCGTTAAAACTCACAACGAAACCCCAACTTCCAAGGTCATGGCCCAAGGCCCCAACTGGCCCCCATTAAGCTTGTCACTGACACCTTTAACAACATTGTTGCTTCCGATCTTGCTTGTGCCTTAACTTAGCTTTCTTCAACACTCTTCTTGGTGTGTTAAATGATGCACCGTCCTCCTTAATCACATCATACCACTTCTTTCTCTTGGCCCTTGACATGGCTCAATGGAAGACACTCATGTCGCCACTACTCTTGCCCGCAACGTGGGGGTCACAATCTACTCTCTTCTAGTATAGTTGTGATACACTACAGGCTGATAGATCTCTTAGTTGCCTTAAGGCGAACATTGCCTGGGTGAAGCAAGGCGAATTAAATAAAATAATAAATAAATATTATTTATAATAATTTATAGGTTAAAAAATAAACTCATTTTTAAAATGTGAAAATATTTTAAGAACCATATAATATTTTTTTTTTAGAAGAAGAACCATATAATATTCAAATAAAATTAACTTAAATATTAAGAAAAGTAGAGATATTCAAATTTTAAAAAGAAAGTAGAGATTTTTTTAGGTAAAAAAATAGTACTTTAACCAAAGATTAAAAACAAACACCTGACTCAATGGGGAGACAAATACTACCTACTATGTGGCAATCCACCATGCTATGCAGGCTAGTGTTTCTAGAAAAATGTAAGGATTTTTCAATGCTCTCCCTCCAACTTTTTCTTCTCATTTTTTTTCTACCTTGCACCCCTACTCTAATTGTTCTTCTCGTTCTTCTTTTCTAAATTTCCTTCTTCTGGTTTTTTTTCTCTTTCTTCTTCTTCCTTCAGCTGCCCTTCTCCTGACTCTTCCTTTTCCTTCTTTTTTTTTTTCCTTTTTTTTAAAAAAAAAAACCATTAAATCGGCCTTCAACATGGCACTCGCCTAACCTTCCAACGATGGCCCACCATGGCGAACACACTATTAAAGGTGCTCGCCATGAACATGTCTTCAAGGTGCAAATGCCTAAAATCACCTTGTCTCTCACCATCAACATTGTTTTATAAATAGTTCACCTTGCAAAAAAGAAGCCCCCTCATTTGCCCTTTTTTGCGTCTCAAGCTTAAGCTTTAGAGGGTTATTATGCTTTTGCGCATATCAAGGTTCATACTAGTATCACATCATGACTCCCTAAAGAACTTGGGAGGAGGAGGGTGGGAGAGCCATCAACATACTACCATCACATCGTAACTCCAACATCCTATTGGGGGATGAGAGAAGGGTGGGAAGAAGTGCTCACATCACATTCTATTTGTCCAGGTCGTTGAGGGTAAATACTTGAGCTAGATCCCAACTGCAACATAAGCAAAATAGTTTGAGTTAGTTATTCACCACAAGGGGATTCATAAACTTCAAAAGTTAAAATAGGATGTTATTGTAATGAAGTTTTGAAAATTCACATACTTAGGGTCTGTTTGGAATACATTTTAATTTAAATGTTTTTCAATAATGCATTTTTTAAAAAATATTTTGTATAAAAATTGTTTAGAATTCAAACACTCATATGTTTGGTTACATTTCCTCATAAGTGTTTTTATACACAAGTTATTGTATACATAAACACTCTTTTTTTTTTTAAGTTGGTTTCAAGTGTTTCTCTCAAGATGATTTATTTTTCAATCTCATTTTCTAATAAGTCATTTTTAGTGATTGTGAAACACTAGAAATTTTTTCAAAATGATTTTTTTTTCAAAATTAAACACTTGAAAAGTTAAACCAATCACACCCTTAGAGTTACTTAAATTCATGTTTAATTAACAGATAAAGAAACAAATGAATTTTCAATGAAAACAATGTTGGCACAAGACCTAACATCGTTTTTTTTTCCTAATAAAAAAATCTGAGCTTTCATTGAGAAAAGTGAAAGAATACAAACAAGCCAACCAAAAAAACCAAAAGAAGACAGGCTTACAAAGGCCTACAAAACCAACAGCCCAACAAAGCACCAAGCAGGAACTAGCCTATCAAAACAAGAAAAGGCTCCAATCTAGAAGATTAAGACCTAGTCTATTTTCATTATATCAATGAAAAGTTTCATTTCTTGTTAAAAAAAACATAATTCAACACAACCTATCAAATTGGGCAAATTTAGAAGTGGGACCAATTGAGTAAAAAGTTGCTATCCATGCCAAGAGAAATAATATCAGCACTACTCAAGACCAAGACTGACTTACCAGTGGCTGAATCAATCTGGGATCAATAGCTGGATAAATAGCATTAGACGGATTAACAATTCCAATATTCATATTAGCAGCTGAGACCATAGCAGGATGAACCATTGCTGGAGTAGATGGATTGATTGCTGCGAAAATTCCCAAGCATATTTTAAGTCATCATTACATGCCTTTCCAAGTTCTGAAACTGCAAACGAGAACATTACATGCATACCATTCCTGTCAGGGTGATTGTAGCGACAAGTGGTACCATACTTGCAACTGATACATAACAATCAATCAACATTAGACTCATCATTATTTTCTCAAGTGGCACTATCAACAAATTAGTTGTATGTGCTCATATACCTTCCAGTTTTCAAGTAGAATGGACAATCCACTTCACCCTGTTAGAAGAAAGTTATTTGGAGAAATTTAGATCTTGTTTAATGCAAAACAATTCAAAAATGAAAAATGAAGGATTTTTCCACTGAAACTTTAATCATAAATTCCAGAAAGTAAAGTAATTGGCAACACAAAAGAAAATAGAGAATCAAGAACACTGACATCCTGTGGGATACAACAAAATAAATACTTAAGACTTCTATAAATGTAATCCAATTTTTTACCGGTCTGATTGGAAGTCCTTTAGAATTATGTATTAGTGCTGGTGAAAATGAGACAGGAGGCTTAACAAGCTTGAAGTCTCCAGTTCTTCCTTCTGTCTTAGCTTCCATCAAAGTTTGTTCGCTATTTCCAATTTCTTCCCCATATAAAATTTGGATATCTTTTGGGTGATGGAACTTGCAATTAACACCAAATTTGCAATTTCCAGTCTTAACATAGAACTACAGGGGAAGAAATCAAACAATATGTCAATATCTAACATGCGCCTAAAAAAGGGTTGGTAAAGAACATGTGTGTGTGCATGTGTGTGTACATGTGTATTACTGCACATAGTGGCTCAGATGGTCTCTCAGGTAATGTTGAAACATCAGATTTCTCAGCACCCTGAAAATAGTAAAAAGATAATATCATGTCAACAAAGGATAAAAAGGTACGCAAGACAAGAATACAGCTTGATGACATCAGGTTCATACAACTTACCACAGAACTAGATCTATCTTTAGGGTGATTGAACTTGCACCTTGAACCAAATTTACATCTTTGAGTTTTCAAAAAGTACTGCAGGAATTGAAAAGGTCGTGAAGCAGTGCAAGCAAAATAGTGATTACTACTTATAAAAAGGTGCAAAAGAGAGATTATTTCAAATAGAACTCACTGGACAATCTGGCTCCCCAAGTCTTTCTGGAAGATCCTCACTGTTAGGTATTTGTGGGACCTAAATAAATTATAGATGAGACAAACAGCCATTGGAAAAGGGAATACAACATGAAATTAGAAACGCAAGCTAACTTCAGACTACATGTGCAAAAGAATTAGGAAAACAGATACTTAGAAACATTAATCGTACCCATTATTAGGAACAATTTTGCAACTTGTTTCATTCTTAACAACGTTTCTAACTTGGCAAAAAACTGGTGGCCCCAAACTGAAAGCTAAGCCTAATCATAGCCCATGCCTTCCTCTGGCTTTCAAGTGCTCCAAAAATTCTTCTATACCTCAAAAGCTAGATATTCCCCCAAAATAGAAAAGCAAGTTGCATGTCAAAGATCCCTTGAACCAAAGTAATGAGTCAAACAGAGCCTCCATCATCGAGGGACAAGATCTATCTATCGTGCACCTCTATCCATATCAAGTGTGCAAAATGGCATCCCCATGAGGCGTGATCCAAATCCTCTAAATATGGTCAATGGTTAGGATCCAAATTTATTTCACATATCAATGTGGCCCTAACAACATAAACGTAGATCTCTTTCTCTACATATGGTCAAGGGTGTTAAAAGTACCAGCCAAGCAAAGTGTTTAACCTTCTGGGAGATCCTAACCTTTCGCAATGAAGAGAATGAACAAGGGACATGAGGGTGTGAATTGCATAAAAGATTGAAAAAGGAGCTTTACGAAAACCCTTAGAAATATTGGAAGTCCACAAATACATCACCGAAACCCATTCAGCAAAGAGTAAAAACGTAAACATTAGAAGATTCCTTATTGGGCCGAAGGCAAGGAAAGCTCAAGTTGTATGACATAGCTTTCCATGAGTTTTTGGAAGTACCTCTAACCCCACCAATGGTCCAACCAAAAGGATGAGGACTATACTTGCTAACTATGACCTTGTGTCAAAAGCTATCAAATTCAAGAGGGAATCAACAAAGCCATTTAGCCAACAGGGTCTTGTTTCTGGTCCTTACGTTACCTATGCCTAACCCCCAAAGGTCAACTAACTTAGACACCATCTTCCAACTCACAAGGTGCAATCATTCCTCCTCATCAATCCTTTACCATAAGAAATCCCTCATCAATTTCTTGATCGCCTAGCTAACCACACTAGGGACTTGAAACAAGGACATAAAGTAGATCGGGATGCTGCTCAAGACCGATTGAATAAGGGTAAGCCTTCCACCTTAAGAGAAAAAGCTCTTCCTCCAAGATGTGAGTTTCTTTCAAATCTTACCAATGATAGGGTCCCACAACGTAAAGCTTCTAAGATTATGCACAAGGAGAAGACCTAAATAGGAAAAAGGAAAGGCTCCTACCTAACACCCTACAAAGGTCACCCATCTACCCAACTTGATAGGATCACAGTTAAGACCTAAGATCTTGATTTTGCCCATGTTAATCCTAAGACCAAAAATAGCCTAGAAAAGGATAAAATTCAGTTCAGATTAAGAAAGAACTCCTCCTTACCCAAATAGGAAAAAAAATGCATCATCGACAAACCGAAGATGAGACAAGGCCATCTTATCCTTCCCGAAAAACCTCCAAAATGTTACCCTCCACCCATTTTGACATAATTTTTCTAAGGATGTCCACCACCAAGAGGAAAAGAAAAGGGGCCAGAGGGTCACCTTGTCTGAAACCTCTTGAAGCACGAATCCGTCCCTTGGGTTTACCATTGACGAGGATGAAATACTTAACTATCCCATTGCAACAACTCCAAATCCACAATCTCCATTTAAACCCAAAGCCCTTCTTTGTAAGGATCTTATCCAAGAAATCTCAATCCACATGATCATATGCTTTCTCAAAGTCCATCTTAAAGTTAACCCCTCCTACTTACGGGATCCCTAATGATAATGACCTTGTTAGCAATGAGGCCTTGATCTAAGATCTATCTACCTGCTAAGAAAACCCCATGGTGTTCTGAAATCATCGTGGGAAGAACATTTCTAAGTCTAATAGCTAGCATCTTAGCAATGATCTTATACACACCGGTCACAAGATTTGATAAGTTTAAAATCCCAAAACTTCATAGCCTTATCCTTCTTCGGAATAAGGCAATCAAAGGTTTTGTTTAAACAACTATCTAGAATGCCTCTCTCAAAGGACTCACCGAAGACTCTCCAAAGATCCTCCTCCTTAGAAAAATCTCAATTATCTTGGAAAAAAGCCATTAACAAAAACCCATCAAGACCTGAATCCTTGTTTTTTTTTTTGATATCCGTGAGTGTCCGGGCCAGCTTACGCGCACCTCAACTAATCTCACGGGACAACCACCTGACCCTACTACATTTGGTTGCCAAGGAAACTCGTAGGATATTAAATATCCTAGGTAGGTGGCCACCATGGATTGAACCCATTCCCTCTACGCCCTTTATTTTTTCTATGGCCCTTATTGACCATTAGGGCCAACCCATGATGGTTCCGGAATCCTTCTTTTTTTCAAACCCAAAAACCACCCTTCTCACTTTCTCCAATGAGAAAAGGAGAGTACAACATAGCTTTGTCCACAAAAGAGATAGGACTCTAATCCACACCATCAAAAAAAGGTCTAGGAGCAACTAGAGGACCATACAAAGAGGAAAAAAAGGAAAGGACTTCCTCCTCAATCTCCCTATCAACACCACATTAGCCTCATCCTCCAATAAAATTCTTGTTCTACCGTCCACGAGCCACCCTATGAAAATACAAGGAAAGGAAGAAACCACAAAAGAAGACATCAACATGATTTAGGACTTGCAAGGAAAAAAAGATCTAAGGTTCTAGCCCCCGACGACCTTATGAAGGAAAGAAGTTAAATAAGAAAAGTCGCATACACCATTATCAATGATGTTGAACACCTCAAAGCAGGATAGCAAATGGAAAGAATATAAAATGGATGGAAAAACATGCATTATATCAATAATGTTGAATCCCTCAGATAATAGCAACAAGAGACAATTGAAGGGAAAAAAACAAAAAGAAAAAAGAAAAGAAAAAGAAATAAGAAATAAAACATGCACAATTTGAAATTTCTAATTTACAATATTTTTTTCTTACAATATTTCTAATTTACAATAATTCTCAACATAAAACTTAATGAAAAAGTTGTATTTTCTGAGTAGATTAAGTTCAAATCTCAATTGAATTTTAATGCAAACTAATCACACCTGACAACTAATAGAATTTCCCAAACCATATACGAATTGAAGCGACAAAGGGCATAATTCCCTAAACTATATTCCTATTCCTAAAGAAGTAGATCCATAGATTATAGCTTCCAATAATTATCAAATAAAATCCAAAATCTTCCAATTCAAAATTGTTTGAGATACTTGATTTATTAAATCACCCCCATATCATTTAAATCAACAGACCGCTAGCAATATACTTGCATCATAGTTTACACGAAGATATTTTCCAAATTATAATTTAGGCTAGCAAAAAGGGAAGATCAATTTTATTTAAAAAAATATATATAAAAATAAATAAAATAAAAATAAAAATAAAATTTCTACAAGGCACAAAATGAAGATATCATTCAAATTACTAATACAAAACCCCAGATCACTCACTCTTAATTTTAAGCATATGTGATAAACCTTTAAAATATATGGCTTTGAAGTATTTGTTTATTTCTGGATCATAATTCATTCTTATAGGTATAAAAGATAGCAGAAAACAGTCACCTCTTTCCAATCTGGGATTCCACCTTCAGGAACCCAAATAGGATGGTCAAACTTGCAGCTATCTCCAAATTTACAGGTTCTTGTGAGCATATAGTGGGCACAGTCCTTCTCTCCTGGCCTCTGTGGATATACAGGCAAATTGCTTGTACTTTCAAATCTAGGACGCTTGGCTAAAGAATTTGAAGTATACCAGGCTTCACTTTGCCCCAAAGTGTTATAGGAACCCAAAACAGTCTGATCGTAGAGCACTATTGTACATAGTAGACGAATATGTACAAGAAAGACAAACATGTACGTTACTATATAAGTATTTCTAAAACTACTCTCTCGGCTGTACAGATTTAGAAATTAAATATAGAAGATTATGTAAAATATAACATTTTTATAATATAATAATAAAAATAAACAGTCTGGATGAAGTTTTATAGAATTTGGGACCTTTGACACTTGAATTAAACATAAGAAATTGTGAAAAACCATAACAATTTAAGACTGCTTCATAGTGTTGTGGTGCAACTTAGTTGAGCAGCAGCAGGATGAAAACAAACCATTACGTCAATCCTATACATAAAATTATGTATATGAAATAAGCGGGCGTGCATGAATCACTTGAGATTTATGATACCATAGTTCCAGTCTCCAGAGAAGAAAGATGGCTTCTGAATAAAATACTTTGTTACCATTTACGTAAAGCATATGGAAATCCCAGTGGCCATAACAGAGAGAACGTACTAGAATGAGTCCTACTATCTTTTCCTATTTGTACCGAACTCTTGCTTGGGTTGATATTCGTCCAATATGACAAAGATATGGAAGAAAGTAAAATGACTAGAACAACATAGCGATTTATGCCACAAATCATATCTAAAGTTCCAAGAAGAAAAGAAAAGCGAGAAAAATACTATTTTATAATATATATATATATATATATATATATATAATAAAAAGACAGCGAACATCGAAGCACTGAAGCTAAACCAAAGCTGGTTATATGAAAGCAGGAAAAAGAATCAAAACATGCGAGTGCCCGATGTTTTCTGAAAGTAGAAGTGAACATATTCGGCCTCGTTTCGCGAAACTTAAAGTCAATCTCCTAGGAACTCAACTAATTATTCTACGTCATTTCTAAAAGTGATTTTCCAAGAGATTTAAATGGATAAAGAATAAAACTTACCGTCGGAAGAACGTTTGATGCCAGAAACAACAGAGTCAATCGCAGCAGCAACATCAGTACCCGGCCAGGAGAATGGAGAGACCAAATGCGACGTTTTTGGGACAATGTCGGCGGCAGATAACCTAAGGGCTTCTTTCTGGGTCGAATACATGGAGGTACCAGGATCAGTTACAGAGTGCTTGATGGAGAGACCGGAAGACAGCGAGTCTGATAGGAGGTAACGGCCGGAGATGATGTCGGAGAGGGAACGGGAAGAAGAGTAGGTGCTGGGAAGAGATGGAGTGGCAGTGGCAGTGGCAGGTCCCGCACCGTAGGCAGAGTTGTAACCGTGTAGTTGATTGGCCATTTTTTATCACAGACGCTGGAAAATTTTGAAAGAAGCACAAGACTACACTAGACTGGCAAACCCTAAAAAGTACGTATTGTCTAGATTGGTCCGGCCAGAGACGCCGAGCTGCAAAGATTTTTTTTTTTTTTTTCCTTGAAAAAAGATGCAGAGATTTTTAATTTCTTATTTTTCGTGTCCTTTTTCTTTTGACAAACCGAACAAACCATTTTTTTTTTTTTCAAGTTCAACCAAACTCGGATTAAACTGTTGAGCTTTGTCGAAAGTGATGTTAGAAATAATTTTTTTTAAAAAATAATTTTACCAATTAGTGAGATGAGTGTACCTGATAAATGGATATGACACCATGATCCCTATAGGAGATATATAGCGTGAAAAGTGAGCATATGTGCTTTCCAAATATCAAAAAACTTCTATACAATTGAAAACTCATACAGGAAATGGAGGAGAAAGTTGTGGAACCTAACACTTTATTTGGAGATCATACATTGCCTACATCCCAACAAAAGTCAATTTATTGCTCCGACACTTTGACATAGATGATTTATGTCCCTTTGTCAAAAGATATTTGAAACCACAGATCATACATTATTCAAATGTTTGAGGGTAAAAGCTATTTGGAGAAGCATGTGTGATGAAACTCAATTTTATAAATTAATTGAGGCACTTTGAAGCTGTTTGGAGAAGTTTCAAAGTATGAATGTATGATGAAGCTATTTGGAGAAGCTATTTTAAAAAGAATTGAGTCACTTTGAATAACTTAAATTTATAAATTAATTGGATACTATGTCAAGACTAAAATTAGGGGCAATTGGGGTTTATGGGCCCCTTTGATATTTCATTTGTAAAAAGGGACCATTTTTTAAAATCTCTTATTTGGGGCTCTTTGGATTGCGAAGATACCATTTTGCCCTTTTCTCACTCCCTCTCACGCTCTCAAAGGTCTCTTCCTCTTATTCTCCTTTTCACATTCGACAGAATTCGATTGTCCAAGAATTTAATGAATCCCAATTGAATTTTGACAAATAATCATGCAACCACAGACTAAATTCGACCAAAATTAATGAATTCCGACCGAATTTAGTAAATTCTGATCATTTTCATGCATTCCCGGTCGAATTTTGACCGAAAATCATACAAATCCGATCAAATTATTGAATCCCGACCAGGATTCAAGCATTCCTGGCCGAGATTCATGCATTCCCGACCAAAATTCGGCCGGGAATGCAAGGAGCCTAGCCACTTTCGGCCAGGCTTCAACTTATCTTTTTTTTTTTTTTTTTTTCAAAAAATCGTCTATTTAAAGTAAGCCCCATGTTTTATGTTTTTTTTTTTCTCTTTTTGTTTTTTTTTTTTTAATTTTAGAAAATCGTTTTTCAAAGTACAAGGTTATGTTTTCATTGATACGGAAGAGGATCAAAAGTTAGAGTTTGAGAACAACGACATTGTAGTGAAAGAGTTTCCTAATGTATTACACTATGCTTGCAATGATGAAGGTTAAGAAGAAGATAGTTGTTGATAGATCACTCTATATGGAGAAGTCAAGGGTTTGGACTCGAGAACCAAGCTTGATTAGAATGAATGAACTATTCTCCCATATTTGGTCTCACATTAGCATATACTAATAACCAAGCCTAGAGAATGAGTTCTAAAGATGGTAGATGAACACTTCTTAAAATTAATGTAAAGCTGATTTTGTTTTAACATTTCAAACAATGTTAAGTGATTTTGGCGTTCTTATGTGGTTTTGGTATTAATTATAATATGATCAAAGCATACCACAGTAAAATTATTAATGAAAGGTTGAAGAATTTGATTCATGTGTCAAAGGACATCACCAATAACAAAAAAAAAAAAAAAAACAAAAAACAAAAACACCACAATTCAGTCTTCAATGTGACCTTCCATTCATTCCCCACCTTACTCTTATTTGATAGTAGCCCGTTTGCAGAACTTTAGAGATCACAACTACACCATCCACCTCACTAAGCTCAAATGGACGGTGTCTCGTATTAGCGGTGTCATTAGATTGGTAGGTTAAACAAATATTAACGGAACATAACATTTTCGTATCTTAAAAGTAAGCTTGATACCTTGTTTAAAATTGAAAAAATGATGTATTAAATTAAAAATCACAATTAATAAATGTGTTACATCCTTCTAACTTATAATACCTCAAACAATTGAACTACACTTAGTTTGACATAAACCAAACCACTTTTACCTTGTTCAAATTTATATAAATGTCACTAATAAAATTTAAGAATTAATTTAAACTAATTTTCAAGATTGAAGTATTAATATGTAAAATTTAAAATATATTCATTCTTTTCCTGCACAACAAGCAGTAATCTAATAGCCAAGCAATAAATACAAAACTAGAACTTAAAGCTCGATTACCTACAACATTGATAACATTTTTAATTTCAAGACCTTAAGGTCAAATTTCCACCCGGATGTTTCAAGTAGAATGCTTTAAAAAAACAGTAATAATATAAACGTGATGTTTCATAGGCAGGCCATCTAATTAATCAGATGATATAAGCACGTTTAATTTAATTGACGATATAATTATAATAACATTGTTAATGGTCTATTTCTTTGTCAAAAAAAAAAAAAAAAAAAAAAACATTGTAATGGTCTATGAGAAAGAAATGGCCCAGCCCAATCGCTTCTGACGCTGGATTGCCTTGTATAACACCATATATCTGCAACAGGAAAGTATTTAGACGGACGCTTCAAAACAGAAAATCGGAGGTCAGAGTGAACTAAAAACTAGTTAGTAACAAAAGCTGCTATACCGATTAAATTCTAGCTCCAATGTAAGAAGACCTGGTATGAACTTCTAAGTTGTATGATCAATGACTGGTCTTGCCAAAAAAGATAAAAGAAAGCGTGTAGGGAAGAAAAATCACATTGAAACCTCAGATCGTTCATATACATCACCCATCATTGCAGTCTTAACCTTTGTTCGACTCACCAGCTGGTCCACGCCCAGATCGTTGACCACGACCACCACGCGGAGCACCACGACCACGTAATCCTCTCACAGGAGGGCGTCTTTCCAATGAAGAAACAACTCCGGCCTGTCTCAACATAGCTCTTTGCTTGGCTCGCTCTTGCAAATTTATTGTAGTAGACGTGCTACCACTGACAGGAGACGAACTTTTAGCAACAGTAGGACTACCTTGTTTCGGGTCATTTATTTCTGGTGGTGTACTTGGAACATTCTCTGTAGCTACTGACGTAGTTTCAACAGCCTGATCACTCTCCACATCAATCTGGTTGCAATCAGTTGACTTGTCTAGAAGTTCGGAAGTTTCATCAGCTATATCACCGTCATCATTCTTCTCTTCATTTTGAATCTCAGGAGAGTTGATCTCCCCGATCTCCATGGCTGTGGCAGCCAGCGCATCATCATCAACTCCAGATGGGGAAGCATCAGGTGTTGCAACCGGTTCAGTATGGTCCTCCCCTATTTCAACGCTTTCATTATTATTACCACCCTCGAGTTCCATAACTTCAGGTGCCAGCTCGCCTTCCTCTCTCTCACTTCCGATCTCCGGATTTAGATGCCAATTGTCTGGTTCAGCCTGATCTTTTAATCCATCATCTGACACCTCTGCTCCAATCTGCCTATCCAGATTCTCATCCAACATTTCTTTTCTGTCGGAATGTATCTCATTCTGGCTCATAGATCCATCAAATGATAGTTCTTTTGGCCTATCAGCCTTCTCCCCTACAATTTCAACCTCTTTTTCAACATCAATTGCATCTACATTTGAACCATGAGGAAACTCGCTAACATCAGATACTTCTTCGAAGGGTGGTTGAGTTTTGAGACTTTCCAAGGAGGTAGAGGATGGTCCACCAACGTCATCAGGCAAGGTATCTGACCCTTTAGCCTTCTTCATGACAGGAGCTGCCATTTCAGTACTGCTCTCCCCTTGGATAATTGAATGTTCATGAAATTCAGAAGTTGATGAAGCTACACGCTTGCGAGCCAGCTGATGGGTCAATGTAGTTGTTTCACCTTCAGTTTCTGATTTTCCAGAAGTTGCACGCCTGCTTTCGTTGTTTGGTAATTCTGATATGGACATGTCTATGTCACCCTGAGGCCCACCTTCTGGTTTTCCAAGACGAGGTCGAACCAACTTCCGCCCTGCTTTACGCGTTTCTACTTTTGCCTTGGATAAAGGACCTTTCTTTTCCCTTTCTTCCAAGGCTTTGGCAGGAAAATTAGTTGTTACAGGAGCCACTGGCAATGCAACATCCAGCGTTTGGGGAGGAACATCTGGACCTACAGAGTATAGAAAAGACAGCGTAAAAGGGGGAAAGAAAAGAAGCATAACTGGTAGTTGTATCTGTTACAGCGTAAATATTTGATGTTACACCCAAGCACCTGTACTAGTTTGTACCAAAGCATCTGCGCCCAGAGAAACCTCTGAAGGAACATTTTGAGCTCCAAGATCAGTCAAAACTGACTGCACAGTCTTCTCGAAAGTTTCAGCAGCTAGAATGTAGGTAGAAGCAAGATCGTCCAAACCAATCCCTGGAAGAGGCTGAACTAAAGCATCCTGCTATAACCAACAATCACAAGTGTAAACGCCCAAGAAAGATTTAAACAATTAGGAGTACTATAAAAGAGAGAAAAATGAATGACAACTCTTTTTGTTAAATTAACAATAAATCCCAAATCCCAGAGTCCTAGGCAAGATTGTCTCTTTTTTCTAATAATAATTTCATACGATACCAGAGAAGACGTTCATTGAAGGGTGAGAGATAGGTACCAATCTATCTATACACATTAATTCCCAAGACATATCAGCTTAATTAATTCTAAAAGCATATCAACAAATCAATATCAAAATTCCAACAGCTTTATATGGGTTTAAAGATTGTAGGAAGGCATCAAAGCACAACATACCAAAAATTAGAATAAGCAAGTCAGTTACCTCCGAAAGATTGCTTTTAGATTGTCTAAGCTTCTCAAGTTCATCAGAAATCTGCTTCACGTTTACCCTATGCTTGTCCAACTCATTTAAAATCTTTGACTTTTCCTATATAAATAGAAGGTAAAGATGGATCCAATTAGGACGCAAGAGAAACAGGAAAAATGGAAAAGTGAAGTTTGGTTTAACTTCAAAGATGGCCGTTGGCATATGCACATTTGCAAAATCTTTCAATTCAATGAGTTATATTACGAGAAGCATCATAACTGGGAACTCGTTTCTGTTTCCTTACAAAGAAACTTGTGTTGTAGGATGCAGAAAAGTAGTTAAATCCCAAAACCTTGAACCTTAATAAAATTTACAAAATAAAGTTATACCCATTTTATACTTCAAATAAATCTAAACTAAACATCCTGACTGACCATGAAAATATTAACCATCATAGATTAACCACCATACACTTTCATATTAGGCCGGTGGCTTCAAAGTTCAAAACAAATCAGTTTCAAACTTGCAATTTCTTACTGAAGTAGACCAAAACTTAATTATGACACTGTCAATACAGGTCTTTGGGACAAACCCGATACTGAGGGCACACTATCTTACAACAAGCTAGATATTCACGAGATGAAATAAATAACAGTTCATTAATGTTCCACCATAATATCCACAATCCATGTGATGCAGTAGGATCGGTGGTTAATTAGATATCTTGGTTAATTCCTTAGTTAATTGGACCAGCTTGCGCGCACCTCGACTATCTCACAAGAAACCACCTTACACTACTACATCTGGTTGCCAAAAAATACGTAGGATATTAAATCCTAGGCAAGTGGCCATCATGGATTGAACCCATTCCCTTTAAGCCGTTTATTTTTTCCATGGCCCTTATTGACCACTAGACCAACCCATGATGGTAATTCGATTCCTTGGTTGATTAGGATTAGTTTGTTTGGTTAATTCCTTAGTTAATTAGGATTTGACCACTAGACCAATCCATGATGGTAATTCGATTCCTTGGTTGATTAGGATTAGTTTGTTTGGTTAATTCCTTAGTTAATTAGGATTAGGATTACTTTGTTTTCCTGACTTTTGATTCATTATAAAGATTTGATTGAATCTTTGAGAGAATTCTCCTTTTATCCTCTTAGGCTATACCACCATGTCACCAATATATGTCATTTGGCATGATGTTCATTTGAAGATGCCAGTCATTGAGTCTCACCAAGCTATATTGCCTTTTGTCTAGAACAATTTGATAAGTCAAATTGTGTTTAATTTAAGAAATCCCTATATGAAACAAATGCAAAAATGGAGATTATGAAACCTGCTCGACGATAGTATAAGAATCCTTTATTGCCTTCTCAATTTTCAACCGCCTGCTTTTCTCTGTACGACTATCTTCCTTCTCTCTTTTCAGTTCTTCTCTCAGCCTCTCCAGATGTTTCTCAAGAATCTGTGCACAAATTTAAAAGAAAAAAAAAATGAAAACTAAGAGGAACAGGTGAATACACGCAATAAGTGATGTTGAATCAACCTGAATTTTAGTATCTTTTTCTTCTATTGCCTGTTCACCAGTTGAATCTCCAGTGGGCCTTTTCCCGACGGTATTCACTTAAAATCAAAATAACATTTTGTCATTTAAAGTCCAAACATCATTGGCGACATCTAAAAATAACAAAGAATTCCACAGATTCATTCATAATAATGAAGAATACTATGCTACCTTGTTTAATGTCTTCCAACTGCTTCAAAAGAGCTTGATTCTCTTTGCCTAATTCATCCTTCTCTTTTGAGACAATATCAAGCTTTCTCTGCAAAATAAGGAATAATATGAAGAAACTTGCCGAACTGTATCGAGTAGATTGCTTGACAGTGCTCTGATTGATATTTCTGCCATTTTGCAATTTATTGATATTTTATAATATAAATTAAAATGAAAAGCTTTAGTGAGTTTTTTTTTAAACAAAATAATTGAGAGGAAAGTATTATTTCATAAATGAAATAAAACATTATAATTTTAGTTCTAAACTGAATATCTAATAACTTATAGGACACAAATACAACATTGGGCTAACATAAATCCAAAGGATAGCAGGTGGGAACTTATATTCTCCCCTTAGGCAGGCGGCCCCTTTCAATCTCAAGTTCTATTACTCCCCTTTCTCTCACAGAGAGTTTAGAACTCTCTCTCTTCTCTTGCTCAATTGAATCAGGTAACCTGCACCTTCAAAGTCAAAATGGAATTGAACATTCATCCCTTGTCTCTAGTTGTCTATATTCCATGTGGGAACTTATATAAACCCCTCTAATAAGCCAAGATGATGATGTAATTGTTAATGTTCTCTCCTTAGGCAACAGCCCCTGTCAAACTCAAGTTCAATTACTCCCCTTTCTCTCACAGAGAGTTTAGAACTCCCTCTCTTCTCTTGCTCAACTGAATCTGGTAAGCTGCACCTTCAAAGTCAAAACTGAAATGAACATTCATACCATCTCTAGTTGTCTATATTCCAAGTGAATTATCATTTAATGCATGTAGACAACTGCTTGCCGAATGATTTAATTGGGTCTATGTTTTTCTATTTTATTATAATTATTCTTACGGTAAGCCCTGATCTGTGTTATAAGGTATATTCATGTATATTCTTACATGCGGTGGCATGTAATTTATGTCATGAATGTTCATAAAGCATGTAAAGAAGTAATCCCAAATGAAAGTTCTGTATGGGTGCATAGCATTTAAAATGGCGATCTCAAATAAAGTTACAATGTTACATACACTTTACTATGAGATAAGACTATATTTCAGCTCAATAAGTAGTTTGCTATGCCATGTGCATGTAAGTATATAAATGTTCATAGAAGCTATTCAAACATGCACAATCAAGTGGCATGTACTACGAGAAGTATTTATTGGGACAAGAATTGAGGCAGAATAGGTATAGTATAGTATGGTTATGTATGTTACTTCAAGAGATGCTGCATGGTGTTAAAATCTTAAATTATATAGCCAATGTGAGTATAACTTGTAGTTAAAGCATTTTTGCATCCTCTTAGAGGTCATAGTTCAAATCTCCACCTCTTATTTGTGATGTAATTTTCTATACCAAAAACAAAAAGTCCAAATAGTGTGTTAATTTAAGTGGTGGGCACCTTGTACACTCACCCATGTAGCTTTCCTCGGTTTCTCACTTTCCAATATGGTTCTTCACTTTAAAATTTCTCTTAATGAAATCACTCTCTTATTTCTTATTAAAAAAATATGGAAGTTTCTCAATGTCACATTGGAGAATTCAGTAGGTTTTTCATAGGATCAGAATGATGGTATAAACAGCCAAACAGCTACGGTTATATAAAAGCAATACCTTAAACTGAGAAAAGAACTTCTTCTGTTTCTCCATATCTGCCCTCAAATTGGCCTGTGCACACAAATTATGCATATGAATATAACCTTAGTTGTTTGATTCTATAAAAAAATGTGTAACCTTAATTCAAAGAAATAGACAATTCATTAATCAAATACTACAACTCTTGAACTTAGCTTGTGTACCTCAACATGTTGAATATCATTCAGCTTCTTTTCCCTTTCCTTCAGTTCAATTCTGAAATTAGAAAGGTCTTGCTCCAATTGAGATATCAATTCCTGTCTTTCAGAGATTAACATTTTGATTTTTGCAATTTCTGCATCTTTCTCATTCAGCTCCATCTAGTACAAGAATGTTCAAAGAAAATGATTGAAACCCAATCTTTAACTAGCAATATCAAAGAGAAAATACACTGGTTATAACCTTTCAAAGCTATCTCCTAAGAAACTAATCCCAAAGTTGAGTCTACTTATCAAAGCCCTAACTTATTCTGTTTATATCTATGCAGAAGTTCCTTGCATCAAATAAGAATTTGTCAATTACTGAGTGAATTTCGAGCATTGGTCTCTTTTCATTATATCAATGAAAAGTTTCGTTTCTTGTTAAGAAAAAAAAAAAAAAAAAAGATTTTGGTCAAAACCAAATAAACTGAATCCACCACATTCTCAATTTCAATATTAATAGTAGTAAAACATATACACCCAAGGGTGTTCTGGTGATAGGGGATGTTGATGTCTAGAGATCTCTTCCAAGGTCTCCAAGTTAAAAACTTAATAACTAAACAATCATTGTCTTTCAAAGATCTCCTTCGGTGGGCAAAGTCTCCATAGAAATTAAAGGTAATGGACCATGAGCATACAGCAAATAATGCCTCCGATACTCCAATTAAAAAAATAATAGTAAGATATATTAAAACTAGAAATTTTCTCATGATACCAAGAAATAACAAGTGGTTACCTGCAGTCTTTGAACATCATCCTTCACACGACTATAATCTTCATAATCTATATTTTTAGATCTTTCAAGCAACTACATACACAAACCAAAATAAAAAATGAACTTGGACATTCATCAAAAGGAACAACAGAATAAATGTGCATGTATGTGGATAGGATCCCGAGCAGAGAAATGTTAGGAGGTTTTGATAAAACCAGAAAATTGATCTTCATATATAATACCTCAGAGATTCTGCATTCAAGATGAGTCTTCTCAACTTTTTGTGATTCAATTTCCATTTTACAGGATTCCACCTCCATTTGTCTCATCTTCAGCATGCCCTCAAACTTCTCTATATCACTTTTAGCCTTTTTACATTCTTCCCGCAGTTTCTATGATCAAGCATTTTTCTAAAATTAGTAAAAGTTCACTGGAGGAGCTGAAATTATGAAACCCCACACGTGGCTGGGAGGAAGAAATGAAGAAAAAAACAAAAGAGAAGAAGAAATAATGATAAGAAAGTTGGGCCTGAAATCATGCATGATAATGTATCTTAAAGATACCTGACATTCCTCAAAATTGTGCTTATTCTCTTCTCGCAGTTGGATATTGCTTTCACGAAGCAAGTTCATCTCCCTAACCTGTAAAAAACAGTTGAACTTCATATCCAACAAGTCGGCGAAAATAAAGCAGCAAATGCAGTTATTCCTTCCTACAGTTTGCTAGTTGCCCTAAAACATAAAATGGTCTCCTGGATGAGCCAAGAATGATATTAAATTTAACCTGAAGTTGTAAAGACTTAATTTCCTCCTCGGTTAACAATAACGCTTTTGAGCTTTGACGCTCAGCATTAAGTGAACTTTGTGCACTCTCCACGGCTTTAAGAGCATTTTCTAACTGTATGAGGAAGCAAAAAAGAGACGACAGCTCAAAAGCAATATAGTCAAATATAAGAAAATTTTCTGATTACACAGCCATAACACAACTTACAACTAACCAACTATCCTAACTATATAACAAGTATGAACTACTTAACAAACAATCATCAACTATACAACCAACCAACCAACCAACCAGCAGGGTAACTAACAGAAGGTAAACAAAGACAATTTCTAAATTATTAAACCGACAAGACATGAAATTTCAGTGAAAATATTATGATTTAGAGCAAATGAAATAACTTTGAGTAATATATGACAATGAGATGCCATATAAACAATGATGAAAAAATTGCGGATATTGACCGAAATATCGTCATTGGGGGGTAAGATCTTTTTTACCCTTTATCGCCAAATATTGTCATTGGGGAGAATTGAATCATCGGCATGGTAACAAGTGACTAGCTACTCAAATTTGATTAAATATTGACGGGTTATATTTGCATTTGGGGAAAATCCAATGCAACCCATGCCATATTTTATAGTTTAGTATCAAGCAATGCACTTGCTGGCAAGTGCATGCACACACACCAAAATATAATATAAATGACCTCGAAGTAGTATGCAAACAATAAATTGAAGTTGGTAGTGCACAAAAGAAATGTAGGAACCTACTTGTGACTGCAATCTGAACTTGTCCTTCTTTAGCAAGGAGATCTCTACTTCAGCCTGTTTAGATAGCTAATAATATTAGCATATTTTACTGCTGTCAATCAACTATAAGCAGAAAAAAAGAAACAACACAGGAACATGAGTAATTATGGTGCAAGATCTATACAAGCACTGATATTTTGTGATTCAGGTGAAGGAGCAAACAGACAGACTGAACGTGAAAAAAGTTATATGCAATCTATGAACTAACATAAACACGCAACACCATTCAAAGTTATATACAAGCGATTGAACTACAAAGATTTATTAGAATAACTGCCCAAGACATACAAAACCACAAAACAACCATGTTTGACATCATTATTCTTCAAGATGAGGAGAACCACTTAATTATATAAGCCCAACGCCTGGAGTAACACACTGCAGTATTGCTGTGCATAAAAACACATTGGATAGGGTGCTTAAACAATAAAATAAGGGAGTAACAATATGGAAAGGGAACATTACAATTTCTTTTGTTCGTCTGAGGTAGCTAACCACACTCTGCATACCAGCATCTGTACCCATTTCGATTGTATTACTTTCAGAAGAAACTGCAGCCAACTTTCGATCTTTCTCCGCCGATCGAATGTGGAAAGCCTCAAGTTGAGCATGCAGAATTTTATTCTAGAGAATGCATAGCAAAAGAGCAAATAAGAAATTAAAAAAAGAAAAAAAGAAACTTCTCGTTAATGCAAAAGTCTCAACTGCATTTACAGGCTTTTTTTCTACAATATAGATTTTTTTTTAACAATAAACAAACTTACGAAAAGAAACAAACATGTTCAAAAGAAACAAACCCTCTAGAAAGTGAAAGGAAAAGGGAAAAATACAAAAAATACAAACAAACTAATGAGAGAAAATGAAACTCCCCTTTTTGTTATGTCTATATTCTACCATGTAGAATAAAGACAGAACATGCATGAATTTTAAGAAGATTGGGCCTATATGTAGATTCTTGACCAATAAGATCTATAAAATGGGTGCTTTTGCTCATACAATCCCAAGTGGGGTTATGTTTAATCATCACTCAACCAAAAAACATAAGTTGATGGGTTATAGTAAATTTAATCTTACATCAACATTTCAACACTCCCATCATTTGTGGGCTCAGACATTTGTAGAAGGCCCAACAAATGGAAATCAATATTAATTGGGGAGGAAATAACTTTAGGGGTTGGAAGTTAAAATGTCCTATCAATTTCAATGCTTTGAGTATTCTATTAATGACTTTAGGGCTTGGAAATCAATACTAGATGAGCTTTTTCGTTTTTTTTAATGAATAAACCAATTTTCATTGAAACCAAATGAAAGAATACAAGGACATCAAAAAACAAGTCCACAAAAGGAAAACCCTCCAAAGGAAGCGGCTCCAATTAATAATGATAGGACCTAATGCATCCTAGGGATTGCCCAGAATGCATTAATCCAGTTAAGTTGTGTCGTACTTGGGTCCTTTTTTTTAGTCCAGTATTTATTTGCAGCTTAGTTTTGCATGAGGAAGTTGTTTCATTCTTCATGCATGGGAATCGTTTTATTGCTTTGGTTGGTGAGCGGAAGGTATAAATTTTAGTGGTTGTGCATGGCAGCATTTATTTCAGTTAAATTTCAGTTGGTGACCAACATGATAAATTTTAGTGGTTGTGCATGGGGAGCATTTATCTCCAATCAAATTTTGGTTGGTGAGCATGGAATAAAATTCGGTCCATACATGGAAAGATTTATTTCCAGTCAAATTAGGTGGTTGAGGCATGAAGGTGGGTTTTTTTTCTTAATTCAGCCTTTGAGCAGAGAGGAGTTGCTCTTCCTGAAGGTCTTTTTTTTTCCGTGAGCTAAAAATCAAGTTCTTTGGTTGGTTAAAGAGTGCTTTGCCGGAAGGATAAAAGAGTTGCAAGAATTGTTGCATCAGAAGCTTCATTTGTTCTCTTCTCTACACCCATGTGGGATAGGGGACTACCTTCTAAGTTACTTTTGGCATCTAAAGTTCATTTGTTGCAAATTTTTTCTTGTGTTTTTTCCTTTGCGTTTGCTTGCTCTTTAGTTTTTTTCTAGCTATTTATGGGAGTTTCCTTTTAGTTTATCATTGTTTATTTCTTTATTGTTCCTTTTGGTTTTTTGTTCTTTTTTCACTCTCATGGGGAAGTTCTATCCTTGAGCATTAGTCTCTTTTCATTTATCAATGAAAAGTTTCGTTTCTTGTTAAAAAAAAATGATAGTACCTAATGCATAATTACAAAATGATTTGGACACCTAAGCCTAGAGAGAAGCATAGAACCTAGAAAGGTCACACACGTTGGAAGATTCCCTTTCAAGGCTGTGAAACACTACTGTTTCTCTCCCCCCATAAGCCCCAAGCCCACAATAAAGCGCACACCCCCGCAAGCCAATGAAATCTCTCCTTATCACAAAATACTGAAATAACGAATGGAGAAGGAACTCTCAAATCACCTCCCATTAAAACTCGTAACCTGCAACCCAAATGTATCAAAGAACCAACCCCAGACGGACCATGAAAAATCACAACTCCACATGATATGCTCCACATCTTCCTCCACCCTCCAACATAGAATACAATAAAATGACCAACCCACAAGGGCATCTTCCTCAAAAGTTTATCAATTATATTTACTCTTCTGTGGATAACTTGCCAGACAAAGAACCTAATCTTCTACAAATTTTCACCCTCCACAAAGTAGAGAAAATGGACTCACTAGGGGGAGAAGGGTTTAGTAACTATCGAAAAAGGGGCCTACAAGAGAAACCCTTACAGAGGCTTAGACTCCAACAAAGAACATCCCTTCTTCCAGCCCTAAACTGACATTCCCCTAACAATGACAAGAGAGACGTGACCTCCGTCGTTTCCCTATTAATCAGAGAACGACAAAAACCCAAAGAATAGGACATAAAACTACCAAAGGGAATCACCACATTGTTAACCACATGATTTTTCATTGAGGACAAGCGATAGAGACTAGGAAACATGGAACAGAGGGGACTATCCCCTAACCACTTGTCCTCCTAAAAGTAAAGTACCCTTCCCATCCCCCACCTCAAAATGAACTAGACAAGAAAAAGAAGAGAGCACATGTAATTTTTTTCCATGAGTTCCTAGACATACCCTTGACCTCACCCGAAAGCCACTCATAGGGGTGAGTACCATATTTTCTCGCAATGATCCAATGTCATAGGGGAGTAGACTCGAGGGAAAACGACATAGTCATTTCACTAACAAGGCCCTTTACAAACCCTTAAATTTCCTAGTTCAAGCCCACCAAGACCCACAGGTTTCTCCACCACCTCCCATCTAACTAGATGCTCCCCTCCCCCCTCATCAACCACTTCCCATAAAATGTCTCTCATACGCTTTTCTAGATTTTACAACCCCACAAGGAGCTCTAAATAATGAGAAAAAGTAAACCGAGATCTCACTTCAGACCGAATAAGGGTCAACCTACCACCCTTGGTGAAGAAACTTTTCTTCTCGAAAGCCAACCTTTTTCTCACTTTCTCCACAACTAGGGTCCAAAAAGAAAATAATATGAGGAAACATTCCTCTTTCCCACAACAAAAGAAAATAGTATCATCAGCAAACTGAAGATGAGATAAAGGCACCCAATCCTTACCCACCTCAAAGCCGTCCACACCTTTTGACACCATATTACTAAGGGTTGACATAACTAGATGAGTTATCCCCAAACAGTCCATTAGAGAGCATTCATGTAGCTCCATGGTCCCTCCTACTTTTCCATCTTTTAATGGAAAGTACTTGTTTCTTATTTAAGAAAAAAAGTTACGCACTCACGAGACTAAAATTCTTAATATTAATTTTCTAAGTAAATATTGAAGCGAAGAGTTCTACAAAAACAAAAAAAAAAAAAAAATCAAGTCTGCTTTTTGGACATTGGCCCAGGACCGTATCAGTACAATTGATATAATCAAAAGAAAACATCCTATCGTGCTATTTTACAAATTGGTTTGTTCCATACCAAGAAAATCAGGAAGACCATAATCATCTTTTCATTGAGTACTCTCTTAGTATGAGATGTTAGTGGATCTTCCAAGTAAGTTTGACCTTCCTTGATGTCATATCAACCCTCTATTAAATATCCTCCTTCAAATGAAAGTTTGCCTCTAAATTTCTGTAACCATTCATTGATACATCTCCCTTACAGTTACAGGTTCATCAAAATGAAACTTCATTTCTAACTGTTCATGTTTTCTATTCCTTGTTGAAGAGTTCAAGGGGGTACTTGTGATGTTGAGATGTCAGAAACAAAAATCCATAATTCAAGAAAATAAAAGTTATCTTATGATTTCTATGTTAAAAGGTTAAAATATAAAATTTCAGAATTCTTGAGCACTGGCATGTTGTTAACCATTATCCTAGGAATCAGATCTCCCTCCCAAGAGGAAGAAATAGCACAACTTCCCATATTAAAATATTGTCACGAAAACTAAACATAAACACATTATCTGAGGAATGACCTGTTCATTTAGTTCGATGTATGCCTTGTCAGCTTTATTCTTGAAATCCTCAAGTGCTACTTTCCCGCCTTCCCACTTGGCCTTTAGCTCATCCTACATAGTGCATCAAGAGCATGGTCATGCAGAAAGATATAGTTAAACATGCATGTAGTGCATCATACCACTAAATAAAACCAATAGCCAAGAAATCAATGAAAATCGGGGATCTTTCTTTGGTAAAAAAACAAACTTCATCTCAACAAATAGGCATTTATAAGCATAAGCTCCTCTTCACTTATATTCTTTCTGGTGATAGATGCACTCTGTATTCAACCGTATACAAAAATAAGCTGCTAAGAACTATTTCAAAAAAAAGGGGGAAAAAATCACATTTGAACAATGGTACAAAATACTTAAAATCCCCACACATCCCGGTTTTAATGTTACAACCAAATAGAAAAATAATGGGTCAAAATTTCATAAAAGGATAAGGAAAAATCACATTTGAAGAGACTTTTTTAAGGCATCAGAAGTGCAAAAAGAAACATTACATTTTCTGTTTTGTAAGCATCAGCTAATTTACGAAGCTCAGCCGCTTCTTCTTGTACAGAAGCCAAAGCTTGTGATGTTTTTGTCAGCTCCTGAATCGTCTCTGACTGGAGAATAACCTGATACAAAGAAAAGACAAGTCCACCAGGAGGTAAACGGCTTGATCATAACAAACAAGGCCACATAGAACTTAAAATATTGGTAAAAGCGAACATGTATTTTGCAACCACTTCAAATGCACAATCAAGATGATTCAAAAGCAAAAACATAAAAGGAAATTGGCCTGGTAAAAGTTGTCTCCACTTTCAAGTTATCTTTAAAAACCGCTACACACTCTAAACAAATGTTTCTCAACCCATTTATCCGTATCTTTTACATATTAAAGTCAATTTCTGACTGACTTCTCTAGTCTCTTAATATTGGTTAAACAATAATTTGCTATAATTGTACAATATTTTTCTAACAAGAAACAAACTTTTTATTGATAAATGAAAAGAATAAAAATGTTTAAGGAGACAAACTCTTATAGGGAGTGGGGAACAAAAAAAACAACCAACCAAACAAAATAACCTAGCAGAGCAAAACAAGCTCTCCAAACCTAACAAAACACAAATCAAACCTAAGGCACCAAGCACCAAGTCCGGAAGGAAAAAAGGACCTGAACGAAAAAGCCTACATCTAAACAATCAAAAAGGCTAGATTTTTATTATTAATATTATTATTTAACCAGATACAAAACTTTTCATTGATGAAATGAAAAGAGACTAATGTTCAAAAGATACAAACTCCAAAAGGGAGTGAAAATGAAAAAGAAACAAATTACAAAAGATAAATAAAAGCATTATAAAAGAGACAAGAGTCCAGCTTAGGAGCCACAAAAGAGACTTGCTTTTGAAGATTCATTAATTACGATCCAACAAAAATTCAGATAATGGAGCTAGGAGTTTCTAATATAAAGAATTAAAGCAAAAATTTGCATGAATTGAAGTTCAACCAACCACAATGTTATCTCAATCTGATAAGAAGCTTCTACAAACTTCAAACCGAAATAAACCGAAAGGGCGACCATAGTCGATCTCAAAGCAAAAAAAAGAATGAACAAAACTAGAAGCAATTGAAACTGCCCTAACAGCAGAGATAGTAGATAAGACTAAAACCACTTCCTCAAAAATCGTAACCAAGAGACCAACCCTTCTGAACAACATGACAAATGCCTAATAAGGAGGCTCTAACAGAAGAAAACTCAAATCTTCAAAAACATCCCTAACAAAATGTAGCATGATCTCCAAAACTTGATCTATGTGATCACGGTGTGCAAAACAAAAAATGACAGCAAAGCATAACCATTAACTTCCACAAGTATAAATGTCCTATAATTAGGCTTAGTGACTAACCCACTAGGGCACGAAAATGGAAATCTCTTTAAGTTGTAGACCACTCGTCTTGAAAGAGGAAAATTTATTCGGTATCAAAACACCGCCACTTCATGGTTGAAGGTCATCTTAAACCTTAAAAATACAGCAGTACGCCTTGATAAGAGTTTGGAAAAGAGCTTTTAAATCATCAAGAACCAGTGTTGTTGAAGCGCAGCCAGACGCTTGCCTATGGCGAGAGGCAACGTGTTATTCACGCCTTGCAAGTACCCAGGGCGAGCACCTTATTGTGCCTTTCAGTCGCCTTGAACATAAGTTTAAGGTGACATAGACACTCGCCTCCATGAGGGCAACCAATTTTTCTTCAGTTTTACTCCAAATTTTATGTTTTTCTTCAAATTTTCTTCAACAATTCATTGATTAAAAAGAAAAATTGAAGTTCAATGACAAAGAATTAAAGAAAAAAAATCAAAGAAATGAAGAATCAAGAAAGAAGAACTAAAGAAAAAAAATAGCCAAAGAAGAATTGAATGGACCATCTCTCTGTTTCGACCAACCATCTATCACTAGTTTATCAAAGAAAAAGCCCTTTCTTACATGTCCTAGAAGATTTGAACGGTTGGGTACCAATATTAAAGAAGTGGCTGCCAGAAATAAAGAAATGCTTGCTGCATGCTAGCCAAACTGCCGAATGGCAATATTTCTACTCTTCTAAATACATACTCAGACCACCTATTTACTTACCCATTGAAAAGTATTTCTATTTCAATTTCTTTAAATATCTTTCTTTTCTCAACAGATTTTTATTTCAATCTAAAATGATTTTGTTAAGCTTGACATTTAAATTGAGGTATTTTTCTTATACAATAATATTTATTTATTATTTTATTAGGTGCGCCTTGCTTTAATCGGGAGACGTCTTTTTGTTGCCCCTCGCCTTGAGGCAATTAATAGTCCATTCTCTAGCCTGATTTTGCTAGTCAAGAAAAAAGATGGAGGACAGAAATTTTACATGGACTACAGGGCCTTGAATCAAGCTCAAGCAACAATGGCAGACAAATTTCAAATTCCTGTTATTGAAGAATTATTAGATGAGTTGAATGGATCTCGAATATATTCCAAGCTTGACCTTGAATCAGGCTATCACCAAATTAGAATGTTGGATCACGACATTCCAAAAATGCTTTCAAGACTCACGAGGGCCACTACGAGTTCTTACTAATGCCTTTTGGGCTTACTGATGCCTCGAAAACGTTCCAATCATCAATGAACCAAGTTTTCCACCAATTCCTACGCCATTTTATTTTGGTATTCTTTGACGATATCTTAGTTTACAGTTCCGACTATGAGTTTCATCTTAAACATCTGGGAATTGTGTTCAACATTTTGCGAGATCACTCCTTGTTCGCCAATAGGAAGAAATGTGTTTCGTTAAGGAAAAGATCAATTATCTGGGCCATGTTATTTCAGCGGAAGGAGTAAGGGCTGACAGCGAGAAGATTCAAGCTATGAGTCAATGGCCAGTGCCTAAAAATATTCAGGAACTGAGAGGTTGTTTGGGCCTCAGCGGGTACTATCATCGATTTGTGTTGAATTATGGCTTGATTATCACGCCATTAACTCAGTTGCTGAAAAAGGATTCATTCCATTGTTATGATGAAGCCCCTCCATGTTTGATAAGTTAAAAGAAGAATGAAGATGACCCTACTAGTGCTGGCTCTACCCGACTTCACTCTTCCCTTCAAGGTTGAAACTGACGCCTCAAGGACGGGAGTTGGACCAGTGTTGTCTCAGAAGCAATGCCAAATTGCCTTTTTCAACCAAGCATTGTCAACACGGGCGAGGAATAAACCAGTATATGAGCATAAGTTAATGGCGATTGCTCTAGCAGTGCAGAAATGGAGTCATTATTTATTGGGACAGAAGTTTGTGGTGTTAACGAATCAAAGGGCTCTTAAACACTTGTTGGAGCAGCGAGAAATACAGTCGAATTATGACTTTGAGAACAACTACCATCCTGGCCAATTGAACAAAGTCGCAAATGCCTTGTCCTGATTACCACACGATGTGGAGCTAGCCAAGTTGATTGTACCTCATATCAAAGGCGTTGATGAAATACAGAAAGAAGTGTTGACCGATAGTTGGTTGAAGAAGATCGTGGAAGAAATGGAAAATGTCCCATATGCGCACCCGAAGTACTTGTTGCATCAAGGCAAGTTGTTATCTGAGAAATTTGTTGTCATCCCTACGATCTTGCACATTTTTCATGATACAGTGGCGGAAGGATACTCAAGAATTATGTGGAAAAATGTATTGGAGAAATATGAAGTACGAAGTCAAGAATTATGTGGAAAAATGTATGGTATGCCAACAAAACAAATCAGCAGTAGTCACTCTAGCTAGTCTACTTTGGCCTCTTTCGGTTCTCGAATGAGTTTGGGATGATATAACCATGGATCAAAGGCAACTAGGTTCGATACCATTTTAGTGGTGGTTGAGCGGTTACGTAAGTATAGCCATTTCTTGCCATTGAAGCAACAGTTCTCGACCAAGGAAGTTGCTGCTTTGTGAAGGAATCTATGCGTTTGCACAGGTTTCCAAAGTCCATCGTGTCTGATCATGACAATTTTTATAAGCCACTTTTGGAATGAGATGTTGAAGCTCCAGGGCACTTGTTTGATGAAAAGTACCACTTTCCATCCGCAAATGGATGGCCAATCAGAGATGGTAAACAAGGGCTTGGAGACGTATTTGAGATGTTTTTGTGGTGAATACCCAAAGAAGTGGATACAATGGATTTCTTCGGCGGAATATTGGTATAATACGACCTATCATGTGTCTATTAATACCACACCATTCAACTTTTTGTATGGACGACCTCCACCCCCGCTGATTTCATATGGTGAAACGAAAACACCCAATAGTTCCTTGGAATAGCAATTGGTCAGTAGAGACGTTGAAAGATCAATTGGGAATGGCTCAAAGTAGAATGAAGAAGTATGTTGATAGGAAAAGAAGGGAAGTGAATTATGAAGTGGGCGAGTGGGTGTTCTTGAAAACCCGACCACGACCATATCGATAGAAATTCTTGGCAAAATGACGTTGTGAGAAGTTGTCTCTGAAAGATTTTGGGCCATTCAAGATTGCTGAGCAAGTGGGAGCTGTGGCTTACAGATTGGAACTTCCACCCGAGGCATCCATTCATGATGTTTTTCATGTATCCCAACTTAAAAAGGTAGTGGGAGAGGTGGAAAACATACATCCTAGAGTTCCTAGTTTGGCTGATGATTTTGAATGGAAATTGGTAACTGAAGCTGTTACGGGGATGAGATGGAATCCGAATCTTTAGCCGGATGAGTGGCGGGTAAAATGGGAGGGATTACAGGATTGTGACTCTTCTTGGGAGGTTGTGGACGTTATTAAGGAACAACTTCCACAATTCCACCTTGGGACAAGGTGCTTATGACCGCCGAGGGTATTGTTAGGCCCCCAATTAAAGCCGTTGGGAGGGGGGCTAGTTGTACCATGCTGCTGCGGTACGGGCAAGGGAGTGAGGAAATGCTTTTGTATGGGCTGGGGGGAATGAGAGAGGCACTCAGATTTTGGTTAGGCTTTTTTATTGAAGAACTCTCAATAGAACAATGCATTTTTCGTGTGTTGTTCTTGATTGTTTTTAGCAGGTGGTTTTCTTGTTAGGATACCTAACATGATCCTCATCATTAAATGTGCTTGTTATGGAAAACTTCCACTTATAAAGCCACAAGTACTGCTCCCTGAATAATTTGACAATGCAAGAATCATGAGAGACAATTGACAAAACAATAAACTTCCTGTTGATAAACACAACTCTCAAGACTTCAAGTCATCTTAAGGGCATATAAGAAGGGCCTTTTCCGGTTGGAAAGAGTTTATGATGAAAGCCTGCTGCATTTGCATCTGTATAGTTTCAACAATCCTTCCCCAGTCATCTTAGAAGTCAGTTTTAGTAACCATCAGCATTTCCTTCCGATTTAATTTTGTCACCTCCGCTAGTGGCCTTGTCTTTATTTGAAGAAGTATTTAAACGTTCTCCAGAAATCGGCTTAAGAGCTTTAACATATGTAATACCTCTTCTTACTATGGTATCTCTGGGTGAATTTTGAGTTGAACATTTTCCATTTCAGAAGACCAGAATGAGAGTCCTAAAAGCAGCCCATCCATTTGAGTCTAAACTTGCTGGAACAACCAGGTTATTTTTCCCTCAAGACTTTGCGCCTTTGTAATTTCCAAGAAGACTCCGCTTATTGTTGGTGGTTTTTCAAATCAAAATAATACTCACCAAATCTTTCTGAAAACTTCTACAACTCTGCTAATAACAAGCCTTACAAAGTGTATGTGTCCCAAACCAGCACCATTTCTTCCACCATGAAGAAGAAGGTCCTCTTCAAATAAGCCTCTAAAATCTTGTAAAATCTTCCTTTCTGTTTTATATCGAACTAGGAAGTAAAGACCTTATTTTCTACTTTAATCAATAATGTATGCAACTCCATTGCTGACGGGGCTTAAATCATACTCTAGGGCATATTTCTAAGTCATCGTTGAGGTTGACTATTTCGATGAGTGTGAAGAAAGGTTTTTTGGGAAAAGAGAGAGTCAGACAAGCATCATTCCTACGAAGGTACTTTTTCCAAATTAAATTTGACTTACCAAGATAGCAACCTCAAAACAAACAAACCAAAAAGAAGCAACTAACAAACAACAAGAACCTAAGGAGGAACAAAATAAATCCCCCCCAAACAGTCAAAAGCCTGAAAAATACCACGATGCAAGCAAGAATCTAGAAAAACAAAAATAGGAACAAAAGAACTCCTCCTAACTCAAACCAAAAACCCCAAAAATAACAACTACCCTAAACCTCAAGCCCTTTTATAGTAAGAAGCAGTATAGGAAGAAGAGTAATGCAAACTTTTCTTTTAACAAGAAACAAAACTTTTCATTGATGTAATGAAACGAGACTAAAGCTCAAAAATTAATTCAGAAAATCAAAAAGACAAGTAGAAAAGTTACACTGGAAAATAAAAGCATTTCAGTTAAGACATAATGCTTAGAAAGAGAACACGAGGAAGAAGCTTTGATACGAGCCGAAAAAGATGCTTGTTATGAAAGTTCATTTGACTTCTTTTGACCCATAATTCAGAGAGAAGAGCTTTAACAACGTTTGACCACAGCAACTTAGATTCGGGAAACAAAGATGGCCCAATTAAAAACAGAAAAATATTGTCCATGAAGACCGAAAATAACTTGAACCAACATTGTCTAAAATAAATGCAATCAAAGAAGATACGTTGTAGAACATCCACATTTGATAGCCAAAGAGAATAAGTTGATAAAGAAATACAATGCGACGGAAGTTTCCTTTGAAGAACCTCAGAGCAATTCAAAGTGTCATTTAACATCATCCATATGAGATATTAACCCACCTCGAACTTTTGGACTTCGAAATTATTGTAGAAACTTCCTTATCCATGTGAGAATAGGAGGAGGCCAAATGTTTTGATAAAGATTTCACTGAAAAAATACCTAATGACTCTAACAACCCGTTTATGAAATTAGAATTAATACCAACACGAATCGAAAAGAGACTACTCAAAAGCAACAGAAGGTCTAAGATTTCCTCTTCCATTAACCGCCGACGAAAAATGATATTCCAAGATAGAGTAATACTATTCCAATGATCAACTACCGAACCATTGGGGATGGAAGAAATAAAAAACAATCGAGGGTAATAAATCTTGAGAGGAGTCATTAACCCAAATATTATGGCAACTTGATAGAAATAATATGAAAAGATTTGTTCTTCAAGAAGATTGGGTCTCAAAGGCCTTCAAGTGATCGGTAAAATATCTTTTCTTAGAACCATTTTCAGCGAGATTACACAAGCAAGAAGGATGGTTGATTAAATCCTTACCGTCAACCTCGTTGAAAAAGGAAAACAAACCATCTTCCAACAAGTTTCCCATACAACCACCAGTATAATCTTCAACGATGGTTACTAACAAGTTTTTTCAACGCCTTTTGCTAGAATAAATTCAAATAAACCCACCCACTGCCCTTCAAAAAGAAATGCCTCACTTCTCTTAGTTCTTATAACATCTCTTCTTACACCTTCTTGGCATAAGAAGTAGAGACGTGTGTGTGTGAGTGGAGTATGATCAAAGAAAACATCTCATTACATTTAAATTTTATATAGTCCATTCAAATTCAATTAAGTAGCCACTATATTTCATTCGAAGTTTACATTTATTTGCCAATTACCATATTAATATAAGAATAGACATAATATATAACCTGTCTTTCGTAATTAGCTTGAGCAGTACGCCATCTTTGCTGTTCCCTTTCCAAATCCTCATTCAAATAGGATATCTTAATTTCCATTTCCTGAATCTTGGACCTGCAGAAAACGAGTACTCTTTTGGTAAGTTTACTACATGACAACATAGGATAACTAAAAAAAAAATCACTCACGTTTTTGCAGCGTTCTCTTCTTTCAGATTTCTAACATCTGCCAGAGAAGATGCCATTGCCTCTTCCTTTAAACTAGCAGCAGAAGCTATTTCTTGGGATTTTAAGATAGATTCATTTTCAAGTTCAGAAACCCTCTCTCTAAGCTGAAGAAGTTCAACTTCTAATGATTTCTTCATTTTTTCGGCCTATAGAAAATTTCAAATAAAACAAGAATGATGTGCAACTCAGGTATTAGTAAAGGAGGAAAGAAGAAGGAAAAAAAAAACAAGATAGATAGGTTCTTCCAATACTATCTTCATTTACAAAAATACCTCTTTCTTGAAAGTTTCATGAGCACATTCCATCTGTCTCACAGCTTCTTCGTTAACCTGAGCAATGCTCTTGTACTGAAAACTCAAAAATTTAATTCAAGTTACTCAACTTATTCCACAACAAATTACATCAATATGAAAGCTATGCACCTGTAGCATATGATCTTTACAAGCTTGAGCTTCTTCTTTAAATTTCTGAATCTCTGACTCTGCACTCCGCAAAACTGTGCCAACCTAGGCCACATTCAATTGGAATCTTGCTAAGACTAAGAACTCTCACAAATATACTAAATAAAATGTACAATAAGTCATAAATTAAACAATTAGACAGAACAATCAGTACATATACATGCTTCGAGCATTACTTACGGAAGTCTTCATAGATTGAATAAAATATCTCTATAATTGATATAATACAAAATCAAAAATGTTTCTTGTGGTGCCATAAAATCTAAACCAATGGCCAAAGGAGCATGAGACTCCTCATAAAAGAAAATCTGCTTTTATTTTAGTAGATTCGTTTCAGAGTTACAGTAGATTAATTTTAATTACTGTGGTAATTGTAAAATGAATGTCAAGGTCGTGGCATTCTTGCAAATAGTAAATAAGGGAACCAGTACATGAGAATAAGTAGACCCTTTATGGCTAAGGTTGTACCAACCAAATCCTACAAACCATAATATATGTTGCAACCAGTATATGAGAAAACTACCTGATCTGAAGCCTGAGATTTAAGTCCACTGCTACCATCTAACTCAACGACCTGCCAAAAAGAGAAAAGTTAACAAGAAAGTAACACTACAACTAAACCAAGCATTTGATTCCAAAGCTCAGATCCTTGGCCAAATCATTATCTCCGTTATTAGCCAAGCTCAGTCCCAGCACTCGTTTCAACGCA
Source organism: Luffa acutangula (assembly GCA_036850905.1). Classification (NCBI taxonomy): domain Eukaryota; kingdom Viridiplantae; phylum Streptophyta; class Magnoliopsida; order Cucurbitales; family Cucurbitaceae; genus Luffa; species Luffa acutangula. The sequence continues at coordinate 756,934 of CM072098.1, forward strand.
CATTATTGTTTGGCCAAAGTCATGCTCTGGAGACTTTGGACTTTACATTTCTAGTTGCACTTGCATTTAGTCACAACTCTCCTTCTAAAGAGTTCAGAAATAATTACCCTACTTCTATAGTTTCAAAAAGATCTTCTGGTAACTTAAATATTCTTTTTTTTTTTTTTGTATCTCTCATTCTTTTAAATATTCTTTTTTTTGTCAAATCCGAAAAAAAAATATGATTGTTATAAGCTGTAATCTCGGTCTTACCCTCATTTGCAAAGGCACACACCTAACCTAAGCACAACTCAGGCATGAGTGATGCTTAGGAAAGGGAAAGTTATATACAATCAAACATTCAAAATATGTATCCACTTTTTCAATGCGTCAGATATTTTTGGTTGGATACGATTTTTTTTCACACGGTTGGATACGATTAGTTAGACTCAATACATAGTTACAACCAGCCGAACTACCGCTACGCTAAATACCAAAATGATAACAGAAAAGTCTACACAGAAAGAAAATAGAATAATAAATGAGAAAATTACTACACCTTCTCAAGAAAATCAAAATTCGGTGTGGCCACTAAAATAAGAAATGTCATATAACCAACAGTGTCCCAATAGTAGAAAACAAGATATCCGAGATAGGAGTGGTTTAGCGTTTAGGGTTGGGATCTGAGATTAGCATATACAAAAACTAGTTGTTGGAAGAAAAGAAGCACGTTATACATAAACAAAGGAAGCCAAAAGAATTAAAATGTAGACCTGACTTTCAGAAGAACTAATTTTCTTCGCCAGATCAGACAGTTTGGCCTGAAGCAGAAGAAAGGTCAGTAAGACTAAGAAAAGGAACGATGCTTACTGAAAAGAACTATTGAGAAAAGCATCAACAATAGAGGTAGTTAATAGAAAGTTAGAGGGGGAGAGAGAGAGAGAGAGAGAGAGAGCACCTCAGCAACAGCAGCTCTTGCCTCAGCAGCAGCAGTGGCGTGTAGTGCGTTTGCTAGTTCCTTCCCCATCTCTTCAACATGACTCATTGCATTCTTCAAAGTCTTCTCACGATCAAGAGTGAGAGTTCGAACATTGTCCCTTTCTTCTTGCAACTCTTTCTTTGCCTCAGCCCATTCCCTCTTCATGTACAATTTATCATAGACATGGAAGTGATAGAGTATATCATAAGAGACATAAGCTACGTTTAGAATTAAACGCAAGAAAAATCTGAGAATTAGGAATTTTCTACTAAAGGGGGATAACAATATTTGATCGATCAATTCAATAAAAGAAAAATCTGAGAGATTTAATTGCGCAAACAGACCAAATGAAGGCCTTTTGCTATTCCAATCTTACGATGTTTCTATTTTTTTAATTCCACTGTTACCATTTTCTTAAACAAGAAACATAAATTATTGAAAAAAAATATATACAAGGGCATACGAAAAACAAGCCCGCCAAAAACACTCGAAAAGACTACATACACAGGACGGAATCCAAAAGAATAAAACCTAACTGATATATAATTACAAAAAAGTCACAAACATCTACAAAGATGAGTTAAACCTAATCGTCTCCCAAAGCTCCCTCTCGAGTCTCTCCATCCCTCTAAAAATTCAATTAATCCTCTCAAGCCAAATGTCCCACGAGCCAGCAAAAAAAACGTGTCTACCACATTACTTTTGCTTTGTCACGAAAGAGGGGTTTAATAGAACTTCCTCAAACGGGTTAATCAGGTTAGAGAGATGAAATTTTCTTTTTACCAAATGAAGATGATATGATGATGGTTATTGAGGATTCAAAGACATTTCTTTGGTTGGGCATGCAAGAGTTAATTCCCTCGGTTCTAATGGAGTTTTATGGCGTCTCCTCGACAATTGAAACCAAGTTTAATAAAAGCCGACCCTCGACATTATTCTCGAAGACAAGTGTTTCACTCCATCATTGATTATTTAGAGTCTAATTTAGATTCTATAGAGGAATCTTGTGGTCATCTTTTGACTCAATCCACAAATTTGTTGGAGTCTCCCACTAATGCATGAGAGTTTATAGTTTATACCCTGCCATGAGCTTTAGTCAATCAAAAGTTTCTCTTCCTAGTTCGTGTAACAAGTCTCTCTTCACCTAAGAAGAATCCTTCTTGTTTTGATCATGATGGAGAATCGGACACAAGTATGAGCAGTGTAGAGTCAATTTTTAATATTCTGAAATTAGAGTTGGTTGATCAATTTGAAGACGATTCATTTGCAAAAGCTTTTGAAAAACTATTTGAAGATAATGAACAAGGTGTTGATAATTTTGAGGGAGTAGTTTCTCCCAAATTTTCTTCTCTTATTGAGATATGTGGCTTACAGATGTGGGCAATTCCTAATATGTCTCCTGCAGTTAAAGTTCTTTAGTGTTTTTCTCACTAGCTCAGTTTTTGAATTTCATTCAGGGTTTAGTCTTTACAAGTTGGGCTCTTGTCAAATTTCTTTGGAGAAGTGTGCAATAGTGGCTGGTTTTTTTCGAAGATCCTTCTTTCCTTGCTTCCTATTCAATTGGACTTTTCAGTCGCTTGGTGGTTTTGGTGGTTTTGTTCTCTCCTCCGAATTTGATCGATTCGTTGTTTGTATTTTTGTTGGGTTTTTCGTTGTTGTTGCCCATCTTTAGTAGTTTTTTCTGGTTCTTTTAGTTCTATGATGATTTCTTCTTCTAGTTTTTCTTTTTCTTTGATCTGATTTTTCTTCTATCCTTTCTAGATTGTAATTTTGAGCAGTAATCTATTTTCATTCTATCAATGAAAAACTTTGTTTCTAGTTTCAAAAAAAAAATAGAACTTCCTCAAATATGAGCAACAATCACTATTATGAGTCGAAGCAACCCTAAAGCACTAAAGAAGTTACCCCAAGTATAACAAACGAAAGGACAGCCCCATAACAAATGGTTGAGGTCCTACTCTTGACTCCTACAAAGAACACACCACTACCGCTGCAACACAAAGAGAACCCCTGGATCCGATCCTGAGTGTTCGCCTATTCATGCAAAACTTCCTAGACAAAGAAGTTCACTTTCTTGGGAATTTTAACCTTCCTGAGAGAGGAGAACGCAGAGGCACCCTGAGAAAGGGAAATGGGAAACAAAGGGTGTGAAAGAAAAAGGTGCAGGAGAAGCTCTCAAAAGGCTTCGAGGTCCACAACGTAGAATCAATTCTCCCGTGATGACCTACTTGGTCCGCAATAAGGGAAAGGAGACTAACAACCTCAGCTGCCTCTTGATTAATGAGGGGTCAGCGAAAATCAAGGGAAGGCAAGAAGAAGTTGGAAGAAGGCAAGACAAAGACTAACGAATACAACCTTTTCTCACACAAGTGGTAAAGATGAGGATACAAAGCGCACATGGTAAGTCAATTTATGCATGCACCAGGACCAACTCATTTTGTAGCTATTTACAGAATTTTAAGGTATCTAAAAGGGACTACTGGGAAAGACATTTCATTCAAAAGACATAATCACTTTTCAGATAGAAGTTTATACTAATGCAGTCTAGGCAGGAAGTACTACAGATAGAAGATCTACCTCCGACTATTGTTCCTTTGTTGGAGGAAACTTGGTTACTTGGAGAAGTAAAAAACAAAATACGATGGCTAGGAGAAATGCTGAAGCAGAATTTAGAGCGTTAGCACATGGAATTTGTGAGAATATATGGATCAAAAGGATACTTGAAGAATTAAAGATTCCTATACGAATTTATTGTGATAATAAAGATGTCTTCTCTATAGTCCATAACCCAGTTCTACAGGATAGAACAAAACACATTGGGGTCAGATGAGCATTTTATCAAGGAGAAAATTGGAGCAAATACAATATGTATTTCGTATCTTTCTACATCAGAACAACTCGTCGATGTACTAACTAAAGGACTCCCAAAGTAGCAAATCGATAAGTTAACTGACAAGCTGGCTATGGAAGACATCTTTAAACTAGCTTAAGGGGAGTGTTGGAATTTCCCATATTTGTTTGTAAATCTTTATTGTAAAATATTTGGCCTTTATGGCTTTTATTCTTTTCCATATTTATAATAGGTTTCTCCCTATATAAGAGGACATGTATTGCACATATTAGTATGAGAATAATTTTTAAAACTATTAACCCATAAACAAGCCAAAAACCTTCCGCTAGAATTCAAAACCACCCAATAACCTAACAATGCAAACCAACATAACACAAAACAACCTGTTCAATGATTTTTTCCAGACTGGCATCATTAACGCCAACCTTAATGAAACCTACATTTGTCTCATTCCGAAGAAGCCGGGTGCAAAGACGGTTAAAGATTATAGGCCGATTAGCCTTACCACCTGCCTATACAAGGTCATAGCTAGGGTCCTATCGGATCGACTAAAGCATGTTCTCCCCTACACGATTACTATATACCAATCTGCCTTTGTCAAAGATCGTCAAATTTTGGATGCCTCCCTAATAGCAAACGAGCTTATCGACGAGTGGAATAGAAAGAAAAAGGTCGGTGTTGTGATAAAACTTGATATTGAAAAGGCCTTTGATATGGTTGACTGGACCTTCCTAGACGACATTCTCAAAGCAAAAGGGTTTGGCCACAGATGGAGACAGTGGATCAGATGATGTGTATCATCGACAAACTACTCTATTATTATTAATGGCAAACCAAGAGGCAAAATCATCCCATCTAGAGGACTCCGACAAGGAGATCCCTTGTCTCCTTTCCTATTCATTTTGGTTGCTGATTGTTTGAGTAGGATGCTGATCCGAGCAGAATATTCGGGCTCCATAGAGGGATTTCGAGTTGGAGAAGGAAATAACGTCACATCAGTCACCCATCTTCAGTTTGCCGACGACACCATTATCTTTTCATCCCCAGAAAAAGGCCGATTAGATAATCTCTTCAACATCATTCGTACCTTTGAGGAAGCTTCGGGTTTGAACATTAACTGCCAAAAAACAGAGTTTTTGGGGCTCGGCATAGAGACTCCCACAGCTGCTGATTTGGCCTCTTCATTCGGTTGTAAGCTTGGCTCTTGGCCCATCACCTATCTTGGCCTCCCGCTGAATGGCAACCCTCGCTCTAAGGCTTTCTGGACTCCTGTGATTGAAAAAGTTGAAAAGAGGCTGCATAATTGGGGAGCTACAAACATTTCCAAAGGGGGGAGGCATACTCTTATCCAAGCTACATTAGCCAATCTTCCCATATACTACCTCTCCACTTATCTAGCTCCCAAGAAGGTCACAAACCAACTGGAAAAGATGTTCAGGAACTTTCTTTGGAGGGGCGGTATAGACAAAAAAGGTAGCCACCTCCTTAAATGGTCCAGATTAAAAACTCCCATTTCAGAGGGAGGCCTGGGTATATATGATCTCCACAACAAGAATATATCTTTGCTGGTCAAATGGCATTGGAGATTCTATAAAGAAAGAGATGCCTTATGGAGGATGAGTATTGCTTCTAAATATGGGGTCTCTACCAACAATTTTAAATCAGGAGCTAAATCCATGCACTCGTCCAAAGGTCCTTGGAAGGCCATTCACGGATTGCAGCCCCTGCTATACAATCATATAGACCTTATAGTGGGTAAAGGAAACAAAACTATGTTTTGGATGGACAAATGGATCGGTCCCTCGTGCCTCCAGTCATCGTTCCCTCTTCTGTACAGTTTATCTCTACAAAAGGAGTCCTTTGTCACTGATTTCTGGATTGAATCCTCGGGGGCATGGAACCTTCATCTGAGGAGGCACCTTAATGAAGAGGAAACCACGGAATGGGCCTCTTTATCCCTGCTTCTATCTACCTTCACATTCTCAGACAGGGAGGATTATTGGTCATGGAACCTTGAAAAATCCGGGGCCTTCTCTACAAATTCTCTCACTAAAAGGCTTGCCTCCCAAGGGCCCCACATATCCTCATCTCTATACAGCCAATTATGGAAGGGGCCTATGCCGAAGAAGGTCAAATTTTTTATATGGGAACTCAGCCACTCTTGTATCAACACCGCAGATATCATTCAAAGAAAGCACCCTTGGCAGACCTTATCCCCTTCATGTTGTTGCTTATGTTACAAGGCCCATGAATCTCAGATTCATCTTTTCAGTCAGTGCTCCTTTGCCTCTGCTTTCTGGGAGATTCTTCAACAAGCTTTTGGCTGGTCGTTTGCTAGACCGGGTGACATCACTTCCCTTTTAAATTCCTCTATTGCTGGCCACCCCTTTACTAGAGATAAAAAGCTTCTGTGGCTCAACTTCCTTTACTAGAGATAAAAAGCTTCTGTGGCTCAACTTCATCTATGCTTTTTATTGGAATATTTGGATGGAGAGAAATGCTAGGATCTTCACGGACAAATCGCATAATTTCAATGCTTTCATGCTTTATTTTGGAGTAGCAAATCCCCCCCCTTTTTGTAATTATGATTTATCATCCCTCATTTATATATGGAGAGGGTTTTTGTAAGTATCCTTGATAGGTCCCTCTTTTGTATCTATTTCATACATCAATGAAATGGTCTCGTTTCCTATCAAAAAAAAAAAAAAAAAAAAAAAAAAAAAAACATAACACAAAACAACAAACAGTTTACAACTGAAGACAATATCACGTGCTCCAACGAATAATAGGACAAATAAAAGAGCTCAATGAAACTAACCTCAAGTTGCTTAGCATGTTCCTCCAGTTTTCTCCTTTCTACAACCCTAGCCTCCTATTAGATCCAAAGTTGTATAGCCAAATGACAATATACAAAGAAATATAAATCTTCTATTTGAATCTTCAAAAAAAAGGACAAACAAAACAAGACAAAGTGACCAACCTCATGAACCTCTTCAACACTTCGAATGGTATCCAGAGAAGCCTGCACTCATTAAAATAGGTGAGAACCATTATTAAAGTAACATGACCGGACAATAACCATCAGAAACTAACCTGCACCCGAAACAATCTTTCAGATAGATTTTGAATTTCATCCTGTGCTCTCTTTTCAGCATTTGATAACAACTCCTTTTCAGACTTTAGGATAGACACCTTTAAAATACAGAAGTACAAGATGAGAATGGTTACAATCCCTACTTAATAATCAAGTATAAAGTTTTACCTCAATGGTCAATTTCCGCGAATGTTCATCAGCACTGTGAAGGGATTCTGAAACTTCCCGCAGTTTTCTTTGGTAGTCTACTATAAGTTGTGAGAACTCTACATTCCGAGCTAACACACCATTCATTTCTACTCTCTATATTGCATAAAAATATGAAAATAAGACAATCAAATATGAGTGGAATCATCATCCTGTATTCAAACAAATGATATATAAAATTCTGACCACCTGTTGTTCGAATTCCTTCATGAAACTATCCAGTTTTTCTTTAGCAAAACCCGACTCCAGTTCGAACTTGTTACGTTCAGCTCTTACTAAATTTATCTCGCTTCTAAGGATAAAATATCAAGCACGGTTCATTAGCAATAAATTTGAAGTGAAGATTTAGTAACATACTAAACCTACAAGAAAAATCAAAACGTCATATCACAGCAAACAAGTGTCACCAAGTATAATACAAAGACTGCCACATTAAGCTAAAAGTGTTGCATTGACATAGTAGCATCACTTGCATACAACCAGACATGAAATAATTAAAAGAATGCCATCACACCTATCCAAATTAATGATGCTGACCTCTACAAAGAAAAAGGAAACTGAGGGAATAGCAGTGATGAAGACAGAAAATCAGGAATATGTAGGGAATTACACTCCTATCATCTTAAGATGACCTTGTATGATGTAACCGATTAATCTTGGTTGTTAGTTAGTTGGTTGGCTGTATCGATTGTTGGGTTTTAAGTTACCGTTAGGCTGGCTATTAAGCCTCAGTTTTATCCTCCTCAGTATTAGTAATGGAGTTTCTTCTTTGTTTGGAATTAATTGCAAATTAATAAAAAAAAATAATTCAGTTTTGGTTTACACCATTATACCACGTACAATATAAAAAACAACTTCCTTCTTTATATGAAGATGCTACGTTCCTTTCTCCTTTCCTTCTTTATAAACAACATTGTATAAAATAAAAATTCAAATGGCTTTTGCTATTATAGCCTTCTCCACCACGATATATTTGGTAGTAGTAATTTATTTGTGCTTGACAGTAATTTGAAACTTAAACAAGAGCAAGCCAATTACCTAGATTTTTCAAGATCTTCTTCAAGATATCTTATACGTTTGGCAGCTTGCTCCTGAGCAGCCTTTGTGGCTTCCTATAAATCATTAAAAAATGAAACGACAAGAAGCAAGGAGTATTTCACATTTCAGCATCTCAATGATGTTGCCATTCTAACCTGAGAATCTTCAGAAACAAACTCTTGTTCCTTCCTAACAAATCCTGCACCACAAAAAATTCATGTAAATGTGTAAATGTAAAAATTTTGAATTAGAAGATCCCTAGCATGCACAAGCATCTGAACAGAAGAGAAGTAGAAGCAAGCCATCATCAAGAAAAATAAGGACGTAGTCAAAGGTCTCCTCTTCCTCTTGGCAAAGAAACACACGGAGAGAGGAACAAGGCAAAGTTTGTATACTTCTTCAAAGAAGTATACGAGAAGCTTTGCCTTATGAGAATCATCTAAACGTGGATTCCTTTAACGAAAGCCTACTACAGATTTAGGGGGCCCTGGATTCGAAAAACAAGCTGCTGCAGAAAGCCAGATATTGGTACAAATATGATGTTGTAAGAGGTGACAAGGTTCTTCTTTGGGAAAATCAGTGGCTGTAAATATCCCAACAAATATGTTTATCCCAGGCTCCACATGGTGGCAAATTCAAAATACTTCTCTCCTAAAGCTGGTAACTTTCCCACGCTGGATGGGACCTCAAATTTAGGAGCTTTACAGATGTGGAAATTGAGGAGTGGGCCGCACTTCTTAGTAGTTAGTTCAATCACAAAATTTACCCTCAGTAATAGGGATGAAAGCAAAAAAGTCAAAATTTCAAATCCCCACCTCTCATGTTGCTGAACTATATATATAGAGAGAGAGAGAGAGAGAGATAGCAAAAAATGGATCCTTGAAAAAGAGGGTGATTATACTGTGAAGTCCATTGCCAGCATGTTAAGCATGGCATCGAACGATTTTCAGCAGCCCCTTTGTGAATCTCATCTGGCAGTCTGAAATTCCCAAGGTCTATTCCTATGAATTTTTTCCTTGGAGAAGTTAAATACCTATAACAGACTACAGAGAAGATAGCTAAATTGGTCTTTTATCTCTTGGTGCGTGTTATGTAAGAAGGATGGGGAAGACAGAGAGAACTTGTTCTTCTTCTGCAATGCAGCTTCAGTTTGGAAAAGCTCCTCAAAATCTTCGATCTGTCTTGGGTCTTTACCAAATACAGGTCAGATGGTTTGTTTAAGCTTATTTACAGAACCTTGCGCACATGCTAGAATCTTATGGTTCAAATGCAGTGGCTAGTCTTCTTTGGGATTTCTGGAACGAAAGAAATTTGAGAACCTTTCAAGTGAAAGAATCTTCTAGCGATAACTTTTGGGGTTTACTAAAGTTTCACTCCTCAAATCGATGCTCCCATTACACTAATTTTTGCAATTATGGTTTTTCTCAAATTTACGCCAATTAGGAGTCTCTTTTGTAATCCCCTTGGGTGTTTAGGGATAACTCTTCCTTTTTTTTTCTTTTTTTTTTTTTTATAAGAAACAAATAATTTCGTTGATCATATGAAATTACAAAAAGAGGAGGCAGACGAGACCCCAAATCAAGGATTTACAAAAAAACTTTTCTTTTTTTTTTTTGTGAAGGAGAAACATATTTCATTTATTTAGGGTTGGTGAATTTACAAAAGACTTTTCAACCATGCTAAAAGAGAAGTGAGGCTATAATTACAAAAACCTGGCAAAAGTTTACACCAAGTGAGAGCCAAAAAGGAAAGAGATTCAAAACAAGTGTCAAAGCTACGTTCCTTATCTTTGAAGATAAAGTAATTCCTTTTATTCCATATAGACCAAAGGAAAGCTCTAGAAAAATTCAGCCAAAGGGACTTTTTCTTTTTCTTGAAAGGATGAGCCATCAAGGATGAGAGTAATGAGATTGAGAGGATCCCCCAGAAGGACAATGTTCCAGCTAAAGATTGAGCAAATTGAGATTCTACTCCTTCTTGCACATAATAAAGAAGTGAGGCGAAATGGAAAGCCGTGGAGATCTCCTTTGCAGCTTGTCATGAGTGTTGATAGATGAGTGGCAAAGCTCCCAAATGAAAAATTATAACTTTCTTGGGATATGGTCCTTTCCAAGTAGACTTGTAGGTCGCACTATGATGTTTACAGCTCTTTGATGCAAGGTCAAGAACAAGGGGTTTTGTGGCGAAATTCCCATCGATATCCAGCAACCACACCCATTTATCATCTTGCAAGGAAAGCTTGATAGAGGACAACACATGTCTAACCGGTATGGGCTTTTAAGAGGTTCAAGGCAGACTAAGGCGCAATGGTCCTCTGGAGTTTAGGCACAAGGCACAATAAAAGGCGTGGGCTTTTTTTTTTGCAAGGCACACTATATATAGAGAGAGAGAAGGAAAAAAAAACTAATGAAGTTTCAAGGCAAGTAATGAAGTTTTTAACCAAGAAAAATAGATAAAAGATAAACAAGGTTCAAATAATGAAGTTTTTATTAATTATTAAGAGTTCAGTATTTAGGTATAAAAAAAATTTTAAAAAAATGTGAACCCCCAGAGGCGCCTTGAGCGCCCACCTCAAGGGATTTGATGGAAGGCGCACGCCCCTTCCTCCCTACGCCTCGCTTCCAAGAAGCAAGCCGCTAAGGAGGTGCCTTGTGCACAGGCACGCACCTTTTAAAACATTGGGTCTAAGAATTGCCTACTCTTGAATTTCAGCTTTTGTGAGGCTGCAGCTTAGCCTCAAATTCCAAGATTGCTGGTCCTTGCTCTAGCATTCATCGATGGTGGAAAAACATACCTCCGTGGAGCATTCTTTATCCACAGGTCCTTCCAAAATAATGTTTGTGCCAGTCTTGACCACCTTCTCCTTCTGATTAATATACATTGTTAAAGTTTTGATATAAAATTAAATTTACCATAACCCATAAGCTTAAGCTTTTGGGTTGATTAGCAATTAAGCATGATATCAGAGTTTAAATCCTTGTCATTTCCTTCCCAATTAGTATTGATTTCTTTGGACCTTCCACCAGTTTCCAAGCCCACAAGTGAGGGGAGTGTTAAAAGTATTGATATAAAATTAAATTTACCATAGCTCATAAGCTTAAGCTTTTGGGTTGATTGGTGATTTAATATATAATCATTTCTTATTTATATAAAAGACAAGGCTCAAACTTCTTTTAACTTTTAAAACATGGGAGGGATCAACTCTCCAACATGGTCATCTCCTAATAAAATTCTCGAGTAGGACACAACAATTGAATTATGGAGAGAATGGATGAGAGAGCCATTTTTTTCCTTTGACAACAATGAACTGTTTAATGGAACTGAGTTATTATCTTATATTATGAATAGAACGGGAAGGGAATTTCGGCCTCCCTTCTTTTGGCTTCTTGAGACTAAAAGACAACCTGTTTTTGAGCAGGATCAGTAAACCTAGTTCTCATCCTTAGCAGAATGCAACGCTTCAAATCTTATTATCTTACAACATTGTCTTTACTGAAAAGGAAGATTTTACAAGAATAAGAATACAAAGACAAACCTAGTGCAACTCCAGCAGATAGGGGATGAGGCAAATTACGCTTATGCTCCTCTTCATATAGTCTTTTGTACATGGCAACCTACATTGATCATAAAGCCCAAAGATTTTTTATAAGGAAAAAGCATAAAAATTCCATAAAATAGATTAAAAGGACGGAACCCTACATAGTCCTTCATCTATTGATCTATCCAAAAAAAAAAAATCAGATAGAGCCATTCCTTATCCATAAAGACAAAAAGAAAAGAAAGTTAACTAAAAATATGACGATTGGTAATTTCTTATCTCTCTCTTTAATTCAGGAGAAAATTAGTATTCAGAAAAGGGAAGGGATGCAGCAGAAAATTATTACAAATTCCAGCTCAACCGATCAGCAAAGGCACAAAATTTAATGCAAATCAGCAGTGGCCTCAAAGCATACTGAATTTCAATGCAACTTATACTTGTAAATTTTAAATATACTTCTTTCCTCAAGATTCCATTAGCCAAACCCCCAGTCAGGCGTAAGGTTATTAATCAAGCCACGACGCTGGCCAAATAAAGAAATATGCCCTAGCCCATTCACTTAAACCGGATTTCTTATTTCTCAGGAGAATTTGTCTCGAATCATAAGAAAATATTATTTGCAAGACTGAAATAAACCTAAAGACTAAATAACTCACTCATACTTAGAACCAGGGGAAGTTAGACACGAGGGTTTTAAGAACCAAAAGATGACATGATAACAAATAAAACAAGAAAACTAGAAGTAAGGGACCAACTAAGAAGTGAAATCCAAGACAAACTCACGGAGGCATGAAGGGACTCAATCATCTGTCCCTGTTCTTCAACTTTTTGTAACACTGCCTCAACTCTAGAAGCAGCTTCTTGAGTTTGCCTTTTCAATTCAACCTCCAATTTCTCCTGCATTTCCATAATATGCAAGTGCTCGAGATAACAGTTCACAGAAAGAAAGCAATTATCGCCAAAAAAAATGGTGACAAACCTTGAAATCAAGCTCTGTATCTTGAAGCTGCACAGAAAGTTTACGTACAAGGCTTCTAAGCTGGACGTTCTGTTCAACTAATCCATTTATGTCCTTGAAGGTTAACTGCTTAATTATTTAACCAAAAATATATTAATAACTTTTGCAGCACTAATATTTTAAATGTTTTCCGGTTGAGCATAAAATTCAGAGACAAGAATCAGGCATACAAGGTATTCGGAAATAACTTTATCAGCATCAGATTCCACATTGATCTCAAAGGATGTAGTATTTGAAAGATTCTCAAGAACATCATGTCCAGTATATCCACAGCGTAGTTGTACATCTCGACATTCCTTTAGAAGAATTGTAACCTAAAAAGGTCAGTTAAACCGTGGTTAGTGATGGCACTGGAACAATCTCAAGCACACAATATGAAACCTACAAACAACACTTCCATCATTACCTGTCTTGAAAGGTCAATATTCTCTCTCTGAATTAAGGTGTAATCACGCTCATGTCTCTTCAAATCAGCCTGCAATACAAATGTATAAACCCAACAAATAAAATACCAAGGACAAATTACTGCTAACACACACATACCTTCAATTCTTGAACAGTTTTCTCCAAAATTGCCTGTTCAGAAATAGAATTCTGCAATTTTTGGTTTAACAGGGAATATGACTCGATCATTCGCTCATGTTCCGCTGCAAAAATGTGACAGGTAATCATCAGGTAAACAAAATGGACGATGTCACGTCAGATACCAGAACATCCAGACAAGGGCAAACATATCTAAAATAAATTCCCATCGAGGACTGGAACCCTAGGAGGAAGACGAACACGCATCAAAACTATATCCAAGAAGAAACTGAGTATTGATTAAAATGAATGCTATCGAACACTTGGGGACCGTTTGATAACCATTTCATTTTCTATTTTCTGTTTTTGTTTTTAAATTTTCAAAAACAGTGTTGTTTGATAAACATTTCTGTTTTTTATTTTTTTGGTTTTTAAAAACGTTTTCGAAATTATAAGCAAATTTCAAACACCAAAAAAAAGTAGTTTTTAAAAATATATTCTGTTTTTAAAAACCTCATTTTTTTTCCTCTTTGACACATGTCACTCCAAATAATTTCTTTTTCTAATTTTTTTTTCTTAAAACTTTTTTCTCTACAAAATTTCTCTCTCCCTAAAATTTTAATCTCAATATAATTTTTTCTCTCTTTCTAAAAAAAATTCATCCCTACCGAGCTTCTTTTTTTCCTCTCTAAAATATTTTTATTTATCTAACTTTCATTTCTATTTCTCTTCTAACATATCTCTCCAATTTTTTTCTCTAAAAATCAAATATTTTTCTTTTCCTTAAAATTTTGTCTCAAAACTTTTTTTCTCTATAACTTTTCTATTTCTAAAAATTTCTCCATGACTTTTCTCTCCCTAATCAACATATCTTTTACTCTTAACCCTACTATCTCTCTAAAATTTCTCTTTTTATTTATTTTTTATTGTTTCTGTTCTAACTTTTTTTTCTCTAACTAATATGTTTTATGGAGTCTAACTAATTTTCTCTCTCAAAATATTTTCTTTCATGTCTCTAAATTTACTACATTTAACTTTCCTCTTGAGAACATTTATTTTCATGTCCCTAAATCTTTATTTCAATGTCTCTACACATTTTTCTGTCTCTAAAACATCATTTCATCTCTCTAATTTTTTTAAAACTGAAAAACAAAAACAGTTATCAAATAAGTTTGGTTTTCTGTTATTTTAAAAAAGAGAAAATAAAAAATAGTTATCAAACATATATGGTTTTTGTTTTTGAAAAAAAAAAAAAGAAAACAGAAAAACCAAAAATCAAAAATTGAAATGGTTATCAAATAGGGCAGAAAGAAGAAAAGCAAAACACGAGCAATTATGAAATGTTAAAAGAAAAAATATATACTGAAGATCAGAGCGTAATTAATAATGAAAGAAGGGAATTAGAACGCTGGACTCAACAAATACAAGGCTTGCTAGTACATAAGGTTTACTATTAAATTTGCTCTTAGATATGTACCTCTTTCCTCTAAAATGACTTCTGCTTTATCCTCTAATTCATATAGCACCTGAGGAAAACAAATCTTCAACTTTTCGAGTGGGTATAATAACCAAACCAAATAAATAACTCAGGCATATCTTTCAAAATTTCAGAATTACGGATGGAACAAAATCAGAGGATATTTCAAAACCAAGCAAATTCAACGGTTAAATCATTGTGAATCAGCCACGCTCAAGACTTCTCAATGATGTTTTCTTTCCATGCTCTTTTTTGGTTTTTCCTTATAAGATATTTGTTTGAATTGGAAAGCTTTTATCTTTACATGTTATTCATTTTATTTGTTCATTTGTTTATCTTTACACTCCTTTGGAAGTTTGTATCGGCAATGAAAATTTTCATTTCTGGTTGAGAAAAAATACAGAAAAAATAGCATTTCAATAGGTCAGCAGTTCATGAAGTGGTTCCACATCAAGGATAGGTGATACAAACAAAGAAAAAAGAGAGCATAGAGGTCTATTCCCCCACTACTTATCCTCCAAGAAAAAAGTATCTCCCACATCACCTACCCACACCGGAAAAATTTAGAAAAGAATGGAAGCCCCTTAAGCTAAATCTTTCCAAGGGTTTCTAGGAGTGCCTTTAGCCCCTCCTCCAATCCATTCGAAAGGCAGCGGCCCAAATTTGCTCGCAATAACTCTTTTCCATTGAGAGTTAGACTCAAGAAGAAAACACCAAAGCCATTTAGCCAAGAACGAATTGTTTCAAGCCCTTAAATTCCCTATAGCCAGCCTCCCCCTTGGTTCCACCACCACCTCCCACTTGATTGTGCCTCTTAGGTGGACTTTTCTATGCACCTAGGTGCAATTTATTTTTTTTAACATGATACAAATTTCTTATTGAAATAAAGAAAAGATACAAAACATTCAAAGCAACCACACCCACAAAAGGGAGTGAAAGAAAACTACAAAATAACTTAAACAAGAATCCTAGTGAAGAAAAAGATCGAAGTTGCAGCTTTAACATTGACAGTCAAATATTTGCTTGTTTTCAGCAATACAATAGTTGCTTGATTGCATTGGCTTTGGTCAGCTTGTTGTGTTTTTCGTCTTGGGAAGCTACTCAGTTGATTTTCTCTAGTTTCTTGAATGTTCTCTGGTTTTGTTTCTTGTTCACAGTTATAGCTTTACTTTCGGCTTTTGGTTGCATTGTTTTCTCTAGTTTCTTGAATGTTCTCTAGTTTTTGGTTTTGTTTCTTGAATGTTCTCAGTTGATTTTCTCTCCCTTGTGGAGTTTGTATCACTTGAGCATTAGGGTGCGTTTGGGGTCGACTTTAGGAGGAATGAAAGTGATTATGGAAGAATTTTAACCGTTTTAAGTGTTTGGTAAAATTGATTATTTATTAATTTAAATACAATCACTTTTTAGTTATCTTGATTTGCAGAATCTGGTGAAGACGTGCTTTTCAAATTAGCTTCCCACATAATCCGCCACCTCATTCAATTAAAAAATTACTATTATATCCTTCCCTAATTAGTTTATGTGTTGATGCATTTGTGATATGATAATTTTTTTTTCCTTGAAACAAAGGTGTTATGTGTTTTTTTTCATTATTTTCAAGGTCAATTACAAGGTCAATTACAAACCAACAATTTTAATATTCAGCCAAAAAGTTTTAAGTTTAATATTTATTGTTTAAGGAAACAAATTATATCAACAATTTATTTATTTTTGCTTGGTCCATTAATTAATTCAATATTTTCTTTTATATAAAAATTAATTCTCCTAATAATTTATCAAATAATTTAGTATAATTTTTCTAACTGAAATCATATTAAATTTTAAAATAATTTTCATCTAGCAATTTTAAATATGAAAAATTACTGTATCAACAATGGAAATTATATATCTATTTAGTAATTATAGCTAAATTACAGCAATTTAGTATCAAATTACCAAATACTCTAACTTACTTATTGTGGTTTAAAGTTGAAATTTACCAAACGCTAATTTACTTCTTATTACAGCTGATTTTTCTGTAAGCACAGCTGACAGCAATTATTTTAAAAGCTACAGCAATCCCAATCTAAGCCTTAGTCTCTTTCCATTTTTTTAATGAAAGGTTACGGTTCTTGTAAAAAAAAAATGAAGTGGCACACAAGCAAGGAAGGTATCAAGGCTAGTGAAAGAGAAAGCTAGAACGTAATGGCTCTCATCTATGGAAAAGCTACAAAATAAAGACACTCCACAAGAGGAATAAAAAAAATGGAAGGAAAATGAGATGAAAGATAGACCATAGGGGAAAAAACCATATTCTGAAGAGAGCTACAAAGGTCTTTACGTGACGTCAGAAATGCTAGAATATTAAACAGCAATTATTTCATATAGAACAAACTAATGACTTTCTCTTCACGCATTTTATACATGTTCATGACTCCTTTTTCACATTAGAGCACTTGTAACTGTGTCTTTGTAATGGCCCGTGTCTGAATGTGGTTGTTTCATGGAGTCACACCATTCAAAATTTCTAGTTTTTAGGTAACAAAACATAAAAGGAAAGAGCTTGTTTTAACAAGAAACAAAAATTTTCATTGAAGAAATGAAAGGCGACTAAGGCTCAAAATAAATAAAAAGAAAAGCAATTAAACGATCTATTTTTTAAAAGAACTCCTAAATCTAACTGCAATAAGCAAAAATATTGAACCGAAGATAATTCTTTAAACCTATGCACAACATTAAAATGGGCTTTTAGGCTTATTTGATCTCGGCAGCACATGTCTTATCTTTACTAGTTTGAAGGTTCTCCATAAAAATCTTCATTGTAACAGCATAACAATCAAAATTGATTAAAAAACTAAATAAATTAAATGTGAAAGCATACCCTTTGCAGAACTGCCTGAGCTTCTTTCCTTCCCATCTGCTCATGCCGCAAAGCATCAACGGTCTCTTGGTACTTAGCATACATTTTGGCTAACTAGTAGAAAACAAATAACTTCCACTTTAAGTAGAAATAGATCAATAAAGATATCCTAAAATCACATATTTCTAACTGATCAACGAAACCACTCATTAAGAAAGTACAAAAAAGAAAATGCCAATAATGAAAACCGAAGAACTCACACTCCAACCATCACGCAAAAGCGAAGCAGCTAAAGCTGTCCCAGAAACACCTACAGGTACCCTGGGGTCGAATTTGTGATTGTCATCAACCATATTACTACTTTCCTTTGGATTTATCAATCTATGCCAAGAAAAATTCAAAAAATTAAATTGGCATCAGTACAAACCACGAAAAGGGAATTAAATAATTCCTCGAAGCCAGATTACAAGATCCAATTGCCATAAGTTTCTTTTCATTTATAATGAGAAGTTACATTTCTTGTTCAAAAAAATGATCCAATTGAGAACCATCTGCAACCCATCAGGCAACATTAAACAAATCACAGATTTATGTTTCAACAGAGACCACATATAAAAACCTCACCAAATTGAACTCTGATAATTTAGGGACCTCATCATACAAAACAAATTTCAGTTCCACATTTCAGGATTCTCAATATTGAAATTTTGCTCCTAGTAAGGTTTTCAGTTGGGCTAAAGAGAGTTATTTTTGCTTGGAGCGTTACACATAGGAAGAGAAGTGCAACTGAATGGTAGATGGTAAAGATTATCTTTTATGTTTTTTTTCTTTTAAACCAGTTTGAGAGCAGGCAAGATTATCTTTTATGTAGTTTTTCAAAACCAAAAATAACAATGAAATCAGAAACCACAATCAAAGGAAAGAAAACAGGTAGGATAAAAATACAGCCTGAGTGCTGCTGCAGTGTCAAATTCATGGGACAGCATTAAAAAGATAGCACTAATTATAAAAAATAAAAAAATAAAAAAGGAATCTAGGCTCATTCATCCTCCTGGCTGATAACCCTTAAAAGTCTGTTAACATTAATTGAGGCTCGGCCCTTTTTCCTTGAATAAAGAAGAAGAATAAGCTTTGATAAAAGGATTTTTTATATCCTTAACACTTTAAAATTCCAAACATGACTCTTCAACTTCCATTTAAACTAAGATTTTATCTTCCCTCATTAATCATGGGCAAATTAACCAAAAGACTTGAGGAGTTACTTGCTGTCCCTTTTTCCAACTCCTCCGAAATTAACAAGGGGTCTTCAATTCGTAAAAGAACATGAAAAAAATATCAAATTTCAATTTCGGTTTCTTTTCTCTCTCTCTCAAAATGTCTCTGGTTAATGGGGAAGCTAAACATTCCATCATGCTGCATCATGTGTGTAGCTAGTTCAGAACATGTTGGGCAGCTTTTTGTTCACGTTTCCTTTGCTGCCACATATTGGTCAGAGATTCTTGATGCTTTTGGATGGTCCGCCGTTTTTTCCAAATTGCACTAAGGATATCCTTTCACTCATTTTTGTGGGTCATCCGTTTCATGGAGCAAAGAAGATCTTGTGACTTGCTTTAAACATAATCTTTCTTTGGTTCTTATGGGGCGAGCAAAATTCGAGACTTTTCAGGGATTCTTTCTCTTCCTTTGATAAATTTATGGATCTAATTCTCTTCCATGCTTTATATTGGTGTAAATGTCAACACCCTCTCTCTAATTATAGTTTATCTTTTTTGATTTCTAATTGGAAAGCTTTCATGGAATTCACCCTTTGGTGATCGGAGATTTTCTCCTCATTTCATTCATCAATGAAATTCGTTTCTCTTCTCAAAAAAATGGGGAAGCTAAACATCAATCGTAAAGTGTTTTTCATTGGGAAAAACAAATGTGGGAGGAAAACCTTGATAGAGGAGCATAGGGGGAAAAGAAGGGGAAAGTTGGATCTGGAGCTGGGACGAGCGCAAAGGTCAGAGATCGTCTCTCGGTTGTAGCAAGAAAAGGGGCGCTGGTAGGCTTTTGGAGAAGGAGAAGGTTGACTTTCGCTACAATATCCTTCCAAATGTTAGCAAACGATCGGGGGGAGGTTTGGATTGCTCTCTCTAGAGTCAATTAAAGGGAAAAAGTCCTCCATCTTTTTTCCATAAGGGATCAAACGAAGGGATGGGTTTCCGTAGCAGTGACAATCACATAAATTCTTCCTCCTCCGGCTGGCCAATCAAAGGTGGGGGGAGATGGAGGAAAAAGGGGTGGGGAGTGAAGAAGCAGAAGTTAAGATAGAAGAAGAAAAGGACAGAATCTATAAGCAAGCTTTGCTCGACGAGGTTAATCGGGATAATTCGCCTTTGACTGCTCCTCTTTGTTCATTATTGAGAGATTCAAGATTGGAATAGGCGGGTCCTCGATTAAAGAAAATATGCAGAAGAAAGTGGATGTGGGTTTTGCTCTAAAGCCGTTTTGCGCGAACCTAGCTATGGGAATTTGTAGCAGATCAAGGGAGGTGAAGGTAATAGTTGACAAAGGGGTTGTGGGGGAGATAGAGGAGTATGTTGTTAGATGGTGGAGCTTAAAACTGATAGCGAAAGGAAGAAAATCCGCATTCGAATGAGGATGGGTCACGTTTCTGACATCCCACCTTTACTTCGAACAAGGCAAGTGATAAAGTCGATGGTCGATCTCTGTGGAGGTCTCACAGGAGAGGATGACATTTTCAAAGAGAAATGTTGGATCGAGGAGGTATATATTAAAGTCGTTGGGAATGATTCTAGGTTTATTTTGTTAGTCTGTTATCTGTATCATGAGGATTTTTATTTCTCGGTGAGACTAGTGGCCGAAAGATCAACGCCAACGATTGCATTCGGAGAAGAAGGTAATTTGAAAAAGTCAGATAGAGTGCTACTAGGTCTGCCTGCTTCCTTAGCTGGTCAAAGAACACAAATTAGTAGAGATCAAGTGAAGCAGGAAGGAAAGTCTGCCTTGGGTCAAAATAATGGATCAGTTGTTAGTGGGCCTAAAGGAGGGTTAATGTCTGAAAAATGGTCTTCTCAAAGTCGGCCTTCAAAAGCCCAAGAAAACCCCAAAGGGCCGAGTAAAAGGCTAAAAGAAAAAGGAACTTGCATACACACCCCCTCCAGATTGTGATCCTGTAAATTCAACATTCCCTGACTGTGACATAGACGATTTGAGCCGAGACAAGGCGGGAATTTATTAGTTTTCCACTAATCCATTCCCTTTTAGAACTTTTAATAGATTAGTGGAAAACTTTTCTCTTGAAAAACGAAAAAGATTAAAAATTATAACAACAGTGTAAAAGGAATTTATTACAGATTGAGGAGTATAACATACGCGTCTGGAGCGAAGCTGCTGAGGGGAAAAAGAGTGAGTTCATTCTTTTTCCTACTAAGTTCAATCTCTGCTTCACACTTTTCCAGTTTCACTTTCAACTCTGTAGCCTCCTATTAGCAAATCACAAAAAGAAAATATTTAAAGATTACCAGAACATATAATCAACAAAGAAAAACAATTTCCATATAAGAAATAGAAATCACAAAAAATACCTTTCTCGGCCTTTTGGCTAAGATCAAATGTGAAATAGAAATCACAAAAAGAACAAAAGAGAAATTGAGGCAGCACTGTAAATCTAGGATGATCACAAGTTTGACAAAGAAAAGTATCTAAAAATTATAACCATTTAACCATTATAAGCATAAAAATATGACGCAGTGGCAAGGCTTAACGTAATCAATCCCAAATTCCACTAATAACTTCTCCCACAAAACAAGTGGCACAAGAACAACGAAAAAGAGAAGGAAAAGGTATAGATGATCCTCATCTCCATTAACCCACCTAAGACAAAACATCTGTGGGGATGTTGACATGTGTGTAAAATGATTTCTGCATGATAATCACTAGGAGAAGAAAAGTAGCGGCATTTGAACTAAATGGCCTTCACAAGCCTGGTAACAGAGGAAACCTAGAAGAGAGTGTAAAATTTCAATCTCTATTAGGGGTGAGCATAACAAGCCGAAAAACCGAACCGACCGACTGAAACCGACCAAACCGACGTCGGTCGGTCGGTTTTATGATAGCATCGGTCGGTCGGCTCGCCTAAAATGGCGAAAACCGACCACCTCGACTGAATATATCCTCTTACATTAAAAAATTAAAAAAAAAGTAAAATGGATTAATGGTGATCTGACCGACGCGATTGAGAGATTGAAGGTGAAAAGGCCATGACATGGTAGGTAATCATTACCTATTTTAAAATTTAAAAAAACTACTTTTTTTTATTTTATTGTTTTTTTTAATCTTTCTTTCCTCTTTTGATTTCTTTTCTTTCTTTCTTCTCTATTCTCCTTTTCTCTTCTCACTCTCTCTCATCCGATTCTTTTCATCTTTTTTTTTCTTCTTTGTTCTCACTCTTCTCTCATCAAGCTTCTTGCCCCTTCTCTCTTCTCACCAGCTTCTTGCCAGATTTTACTGTCGGAATGGAACCTCCCCGCCGAAACCCACAGCCAACGCCAAGACCACAAAGATCTTTTTTTTTCTCTGTTCTTCATTCTCCTTTCTCTCTTTCTCTCCGATCATTCTTTTCTTGTCGGATTTGCTTCGTAGTTCGCCGGAAGTTTCTATCTCTTTCTTCTCCATTTTATTTTACTTTTTTTCGTTCTCTCGTTCGTCGGAGTCACAAAACCACAACTTTTTTCGTTCTCAAGTTCGCCGGAGTCACACAACCGACCAAATCCGTCCGACCGTTGGTGTAGTCGGTCGGTCGACGTCTCGAACCCATCAAAAACAAACAACCAACAACCGATCAAAACCGAATGGTCGATTTTGGCCAAAAACCGACCCCGACCAACCGCTGCTCACCCCTAATCTTCCTAATCTTTATTTAGAGAGACATTTCTTTTAAGAGATTTCAAAGAAACCAGAAAATCATGAATAATTTTTGCAAGTTAACAAGATTCACTTTCTGTGTTTGTTGAATTCACAATTAGGGAGCCTGAAAACATCTAAAGTTTCAATTTAAAAATAGGACCAACTGTTCTCTGATTTTTGGATTCAGCCTAACCAAACATAAACTCACTATCTTTTTTTAGAGTAAGTTACAACTTACAAGTTTAGTATCTGAACTTTTTTAGGCTTATGTCTATTTGGTCTTTGAACTATAAAAAGTGTCTAACGGGTCCTTATAATTTAAATTGAGTCTAATAGATCCCTGAATATTCATTTTTAATTTTGTGTCTAATAGGTCCTTGACATCTTTTAAATTCTCAGATCTACAAGACACAAAAGTTGAAAGTCTAAAGACAACAAGTTTAATTTTATATTCAATAGATCCGTTAATTTTCAAAAATTTTGAATATGCCTAGGGCCTATTAGATAAAATTAAAAGTTCAAGAATCTATAAGATATTTTTAAAATTCAGGACTTCCTAGACATAAAATTGAAAAAAAAAAAAAAATTGATGAGAAACTAAGCTTTCATTGAGAAAAAATGAAAGAATACAAGAAGACATACAAAAAACAAGCCCGCCAAAAACACCCGCCAAACTACAGAAATGGGTCCCAATCTAAGAGAATAAAACCAAGCCAAGCTGATAATTACAAAAAAAATTTAGAACCCGAAGCCCACAAAGACGAGTTAAATCTAATCGTCTCCCAAAGCTCAAACATGGAATTCTCCACTCTAAAAATTATACTATTCCTCTCAAGCCAAATACCCCACAAAATAGCAAAAAAGCAAGCCTGCCAAAGAACTTCCCTTTGTCACGAAAGGGGGATGACATAAAATTGAAAATTCAAGAACCTATTAGAAATATTTTAAAGTTCTTGGACCAAATAGACAAACTTGAAAGTTCAAGGACTAAGGGTACAGTTTTGTTTAACTTTTCAAGTGTTTAATTTTCAAAAAAAAAATCTAGTGTTTGACGATCACTCAAAATGACTTATTAAAGAATGAGATTGAGAAATAAACAATTTTGAAAGAAACACTTGAAAGTGAATTTTTTAAAAAGAGCTTTTAAGTATATAACAACTTGTGTAAACACTTAGGAGGAAATATAACCAAACATATGAGCGTTTAAATTCTAAACAATTTTCATACAAAATGCTTTTTAAAAAAATGCATTCTTGAAAAAGATTTAAACTAAAAGGTATTCTAAACAGCCCTAAATTTGTAGTTTAACCATTTTTATTTCTATTCTATGTTTTCAGAAAACGAGAAATGAATTCTGCACGGGACCCATTTGTTTACAAAGTACAAGTTCATGCACAGAACCACAATTACCATTCTCAGCTAACATTAGAAAAAAAAAATAATAAAACAAAAATCAATATCTTTTCACTTTGTACCTTTTTTGCATTTGACGATTTCTATATCTTTTCAATATATCAATGAGAAGTTCATTTCTTGGTCAAAATACAATACAGCAAAAACCAATATTCTAATCATAAGGTCTGCCACTAAACATTCTGAAATGCATTACATTTCAAATAATCTTCACCAATATGATATCCAACATTCAAACTAGAAATTTTCCTCTGCACTAAAAATTTTAAAAACAAATTGAAGAGTGCAAGAGAAACTGGTAAACCCTTTGGCACTGTGCAAATAAAACATATGTTACAATAAGCCATCGTTGTAAAAGAGGAAATAACTGCACAAAGTCCTGCTCAGTTGCTTTAAATAATAAAAGAAAAAGAAGCATTCATTAATAAATCCATACCTCTTCCAAACGATTTCTTTGAGATTCTTCCTTCACAAGTTTTTCTTTATAATCACTCTCAACTTGGTCCAAATGTGTCTGGTAGTAATTGCAAAAAAAGTTACAAAATCAGAAAGAATCATAATTTGACAAGTTCTGTAACTTTTTAGGGTTGGGTTGTTTTTTAACAAAATATGCATCATTATTGCATCTTCGGTAGCTTCTCAATTGGTTTTCTATGGATCATGATTGCTCTCCGGTTTCGAAGATTATCAAAAGCCTCATTTCTTTGATGTTTCTTTGATGTGTTTCAGAGAAATCTCCCTGATGTTTCTCTCATGCCTTCCGTTTTTCCTCTTTGCTGTGCGGATGGGGTGGCTCTCAAGTCTCAACCTTGTTTTCTTTGGCTGTTTCAAGTTTCTCTTATATCCAAGATCGGTAGGGTTTTTAATCATCTCGAGGGTTTCTTATTTGCTTTTCTTTAGCTTCAAAGTCAAGCTTTTCTCTTGGGTGATCCCGGCTATAGCTTTTCTTTCAGCATTTTGGTTGGGGAGGTTCTGTAGGATCTTTGCTTCCAAGCTCTTTATTTGGTTTGGTCGATTCCAAGCTCCTAAGTCTGCTAGATTAAAAGCTTCTTCTTGGTGTTATCTTTCTAAGTTTTTTTATTTTGGTTTTTCATTTCCAGAATTTGTTCTGATTTGGGCAGCTTTCATGTTTTTTTCCTCTTTCTGAGCCTTAGTCTCTTTTCATTTCTTCAATGAAAAATTCTGTTTCAAGTTCAAAAAATAAGAGAAAAATAAAAGAACATAGCTTCTTATGAAGAATGAACAAAAACATCCCAATTCGTGCAAATAACACAAGGAGAACAATCATGAAGAGTACGGATCGTGTAGGGGATACTTATACACTCCTAAAGGGAGTGTCTTATTCTGTGACATAAAGAGTTCTGTTTCCTTTTTTTATTATTGCAATATATAAAAAGAAAAAAAAAAGAAAAAGAAAAAGAAAGAAAACGAATCATAAATTTTAATCTTAAAATTTGAGATGAAGAATCTAACCTCCAAGGCTTTTATGACACCCTCAAGCTCTGTTGCCTTCTTAGACCACTCCTCAGAACTTTCTTTGTAAAGTTCAACAAGCTTATTGACCTACAAAGTCAATTACCAATGCAATGTCAGGAACACTAATTACTCTCTCTGATTTCAAGTGACTCCCCCTATAAGAGAAAAATTAACAGCATTGAGATGTAATAAAACACTAATTACAAAATATATAATAATAAAATTAGTTTGATACTTTTCAACAAGAAACCAATTGGAAATGAAATTTCTTTTTCTGGACCGAAGAATCTTACGACAGTTGCCAATTTGAAAATACAAACTCAAATCCACCTCTAAAGTAAGGATTGGCAGTTAATAAACAAGTAAAATGTACAACCTCACAAGTTGCTAGCTAGAGGCAGGTACCTGACAAGGCAATTGAGCACATAATGTTATCATAATGTTATCAATGAATACAGGGTGTCTTAACCACTATGTCCATCCCGTGTTAAAAGACACAAAGCTATGATGATCAGATGATTAGCTTCATCCAAGCTCCATAATTATTAAGTCACATGTTAGAAAACCATCCTACTAAAACCATAAGAATCCTCATACACTAGAAACCTAAAAAAGGAAAAGAAGAAGGTTTCAAGAATCTTTCCATTGCTCCCCAAGTCTTATTGAATTTCCCATGCAAGGTGCACTCTAAAGACTCTCTTTTCAAAAAAGAAATACTTCAAATCCACATAAACAAAATACATGTCATGGACATAATGCAAATGCTTTTCCTCATTTTACTGCAAATTCTAAAATATTTTTTGTTAAATAAGACATTGGGTTAACATCTACAGAAGGAAAAGATCAAATGAAAAAGTACGATTTGCTGAAAGGCCCCGATTCCCAAGCCACCATAAAGCAAAGGAAGAGAAGTTTTTCCTCCATTTACCATATGTCTAGTAGGGTTGAAGCCTCCCCCATTCCAAAAGAAGTTCCTTGCCAATTTATCCATTTCTTTTGTAACACAAGCAGGGGCTTTAAGAATGGATAAATAATAAGTTGGGGTGCTGTCTAACACAGATTGCACAAGAGTGAGGCAACCCCCTTTGGAAATATTCAAGTTTCTCCATTTCTCTAGCTTTTTCGCAAACTTCTCCGGAAGAAAATTCCAAAAAGAGATCTTTTTGAAATAACCAACCAACGGGATACCAAGGTGATTGAAAGGGAAAGACTCTAACTTACATCCCAACTTGTCTCCCACCTCATTCAAGTGAACATTCTCCGTATTAATCCCTGCTATAGCTGTTTTTGAAAGATTTAGTGAGAAACCCAAAGCTTGTAGAAAAATAGAAATGAAGCTCCACCAATTATCGATCGATTCTCCATAATCTGGGCAAAACATTATAGTGTCATCAGCATATTGTAAGTGGGAAACCTCTACACTTTGACTGCCAATACAAAAGCCCCTAATATATCTCTTCTCAATGTCATACCGCACCAAACGGCTAAAGGAATCCCCAATCAAGGTAAAAAGGAAAGGGGAGATAGGATCGCCTTGCCTTAAGCCCCTAATTGCAAAGATCTTGCCCCTCGGTCTACCATTTATCATTATGAAGTGGCTATGGCGGTATACTCAAGAAGAAAACGCGTTTTGGAGAAAAATTATTGCTAGTATATATGGGGAGGATTTGAATGGTTGGAAAACAAAAGCTTACAAGGGCAGCAGCAAAGGGAAATCATGGTTTGATATTGCAAAAAATGCGACCTTTTTTTTTAATTTTGTTATGTTTGAAGCAAACAATGGAAGGAAGATTCGATTTTGGAAAGATAGAGGAAAGTACTCTCGCAGAAAGGTTCCTCGATATCTTTGCAATTACGATGAAGTCGGATGCTTTAGTTGCAATTTGCTAGACCCCAAAGGAATAGAGATTGGGATTTAAGTCTTCGAAGGGGCCTGTTTGACAGAAAAATCAATAGTCGGGTAGGGCTAGTGGAAGTGTTGGATGTGATTACTATGGGGGAGGCAAAAGTTAAGGTCAAACGGTCCTTCACTGTCAAGTCCATGTTTACAAAGCTCATGGAGGAGGATTATGTAATTAGACACCCCATTTTCAATGCTATTTGGAAGTTCAATTGCCCAAAGAAGGTTAAGGTTTCCCTTTGGAGTCTTGTGCATAGGAGTGTGAATAGTCATGATGTGGTTCAAAAGAAGTGCAAAAACTGGGCTATTTCACCTTCAGCTTGTAGTCTTTGCTTAAGGAATGGAGAAGATGTGGATCACCTTTTCTTGCTTTGCTCCTTCGCTCCTCAAATTTGGAACTTTGTTTTGAAAGAATTTGGGATTAGTTCTTGCCTTCCAAAGTTTGTGGAAGGTTGGTTGCATGAAGCGCCAGTAGGCACCCCCTTCCAGAATGGGCAAAAATTTTGTGTTCATGTCCGGTTAGAGCAATGGTTTGGCATATTTAGATGGAAAGGAACCAAAGAACTTTTGAAGATAAGTCTACTTCTTTTGATTCTTTGGGTAGAAATGTACAGTTTACCGCTTCTTTTTGGAGGTATACTTGTAGGAATTTGTTTTGTAACTACAACCTTTCTCAAATCACCAACAATTGGTTAGCTTTTGTGGAGTTTCTCTGTGGCGGGGTTTTCTCTACCCCTGGCCTTAGGTTGTATTTCCCCTTTCTTTTGAATGAAATTGCAGTTTCTTATTGAAAAAAAAATGTACAATAATTGAAAATGACCATCTGCATTCTACAATCAAGTAACTACAAGCTACAACCCACTGGACCTCATTTATTCCATAGTTTACTGCCAACAACGCCACTACAATAACACAAAAGGAACAAATATTGACAATGCAAACTCCAAAGAAGAATATAATAAATATGTTTCAACTTTCCTAACAAGCTCACATATAATGAATGCCATCAGGTATCTTTTTAGATTAATATCCCAGAAAACATAAAGCTGCATTAAAATTAAAGTCAAACATTCAATGTTCAAGAAACTGCTCACTGTTGATATTTCAGCACAAAGACGCTCCTCATTTTCCGTAGCAATTTTTCTTGATGAACACAATTCCTGGACAAGTAATATATTAATTAGCATTCTCAGCTATTAAAGAACGTGGAGAGAATTTTCAACTTCTTGAGCAGAAAATATAACATATAAAACCTCCTGTGTAGATGTTAGCTTCATCTCAAGTTCTTTTACACTATCCTTGTTCCATTTTAAGGCGCTAGAGCATTCATCCAACTGTCTCTCAACCTAAAATCAATGAAGTACCAAAAAGTGAACAGCAGAATATGCATTGACATCTGTATATTTCGTAAAACATGGAATATATTCTCCTGTAAAGCCACATACATCTCTAAGTTTTGCAGACATTTCATCCTTAGTATCAGAGTGATCTCTACGTAGCTCAATGATACTGCCTACTTTCGCAGTTAACTCATCATTAAGCCACACGTTATGCCTTTCAATAAGTTCTTTCTCCTGCATAAAGTCAGAAAAGGAAAGTAACTATACTGCATGAATGGCATTAAAAAATTGAATGCAGGATATTAAATTAAGCAAGCGAGAGCAGTAGTAATTTTACTGGTAGGGGAAGCAAAAACAGAACAGCCAAAGAGAATTTTGTACACGTAAATGTATCCCCATACATCAGCGAAGATGATTGTGATAACTCAAACTCTTAGAACAACCACATTTGGAAAGCAGAACTTTCCTTCCTTTGGACCTCTATTGAACCAGCTTCTGGGTTCCTCTTTTCTTAATCCTTCTATTAAGATTCCTGTAAGAGAGTGTGTTCATGTAGCCAAAATACTATGACAAAACTTCTTAATCAACATACTATGACAAATAGTTGTTCTTTTAACTGTTCTATTTTTTGTATTCTTTTATTTCTTTTTAACTTTATTTCTATGAAACTAATTAACTTTATGGTCAGTCCCTCCAACTTTCTAGTTCTAGATCCACCCCTACCCTTGAGTCTCTATTGCGGAATGTTTTAAGATGGCTGATAAGTGGCATATGTTGGTGTCTGCAAGGGAGACAGATTTCTTTTTTGGGATACTTGAGAGCACTACATTTTTCAGAAGAAACAGCAGATTTCATTCAAAAGGCCACAGCCAAAGAACAATCTAAGGACCCAGGGATAAAGAATCCCTATTCCAAAAGAAGGTTACAGAAAAGCCTTCCACTCGAGGTTGATAACAGAAGAAGAATAATTAAAGAAAAGCCTATTTTGGACGCTCCAATTAGAGGTCGTAAACTGTACAAAATCACAAAAGAAGTCAAAGGACATCGATTCACTTAGCTTAAAAAACTCTCAAGTATCTTTCCTTCCACAAAAGGCAAAAGATAGCTTTAGTGACATTCTACCAAAGCAATAGATAGCTTTAGTGAGATCACCCTGATAAAGCTTCAGCCATCCAACTGACCACATACCTTGGCATACAACCCACCCTTGCAGCCCAACCTCACAACCAAAAGAATTCCACACCTTCTCTACAAAGGCAGAGTGGAACAGGAGATGGGAAGCCGATTCCTCACTTCTAAACCACATAACGCACACATTAGGAGAAACTTGAAGACTAGGAATCTCCTTTGAACCTTGTTCATCGTGTTGATACTATGAAGCACTAGAGTCCATAAAAAGAACTTGACCCTATTTGGGACAACGGACAGTACCCTCCCTTACCTAAGTACACGAAGCATCATCAAGCACCTTTTATTTCATCCAGAGAGTTCTCAATGCAGACTTCACAAAGAACTTACCTGAATCATCAAGCTTCCACCAAACCACATCATCATCACGGGAAAGATTGCACTCGCTCAATATTGTAGATAGGTGGACCCATTCTTCCAACTCGCTATCAAACACCCCCTCCTCAACCTTAAATCCCACGCAGACCCATTCCACAGCTCATGAACATTAGCATCTTTGCATCCCAGCGTATCAGCCATCTCTTGACCATATTCAAACAAATAATGGTTGTTTTCTGGATATTAATGGTGAGACCAAAAGCTTGTTCAAAAAATTGCAAAAAAGTCACCAAGTATTCACCATCTGACAGCATCCCTCTAAAAAGAAGGGTGTCATCCACAAACTAAATATGGGACACTTCAACATCATCATGTGAGAGTACTAGTTAGAGATATTTGGGGAATAGTAGTAAAATGGCAGTAAGGCTGGCTAGGGTGCCTTGGTTATGTCTTGGTTATAAATAGGGAAGTTAGGGAGCCTTAGAGGTGTGGAGAATTTCAGTAGTAGTATCCATTGTGGGACTCTTGGGAGAGAATTAGCCCTCTCGAAAGGCTATTAGTATATTTTTTTTATAAAGAACCATGCTTTCATTGAGAAAAAATGAAAGAATACAAGGGCATACAAAAAAAAAAACTAGCCCAAGAGGGAAAGAGAACCCATTAGATAAAGGGGCTCCAATCCAAAATGATGAGACCTAAGGAATAATTACAAAATAAGCGCGTCACCGACGCCCAAAGAGAAACATATATTTAACAAGGGATCAAACCTCATGAGAATCCCTCTCCAACCCTCTAAACGTTCTATTGTTTCTCTCACCCCAAAGCCCCCAAATAATGGCGCAAATCCTAGCTTGTCACAAAAACTTCCCCTGCTCCCTAAAGGGAGGATGGGGGAGGAACTCCTCGATCGTCTCTCTAAGGCCTCTGGGTCTGGCAAACTGCAAACCAAACAAGGCAAAGGAACTCATCCCACACCGCCCTAGCAAAAGCGCAACTCCACAACATATGGTCGAGGTCTTCCTCCGCCATTCGACAGAGAATGCAACAAAAAGGCCCAATCAAAGAGGGAATCTTTCTCGACAACCGATCAAGAGTATTAACTCTTCCATGGATCACCTGCCAAATAAAAAACTGCACCTTCTTTGGAACTTTCACCTTCCATAATAAGGAAAAAATGGAAGACTCAGAAGAAGCGGGGTCCAACAAACAATGAAAAAAGGATCGACAAGAGAAGCCAAGGGAGGGGTTGGGATTCCAGAACCGAATGTCTTTCCTAGTGTCACTAAAGGTGAAATCCCCAATCAACGAAAGAAGAGTCACGAGGTCCGTTGTTTCACGATCTGACAACGGGCGCGCAAAGCCAAAACAATAAGATAACGAGCTCCTCGAAGGATTTAGAACCTCAGCCACAGAATGATTTTTCATTGAAGAAAGATGATAGAGCCGAGGAAAGGTAACGCAAAAGGGTCTATCCCCCACCCACCTGTCTTCCCAAAAATAAGTATCATCCCCATTCCCCACCGAATAACGAATAAAAGAAGTCAGAGAAGGGAGCTCACGCGAAATTTCTTTCCAAGGGTTTCTCTTGATATTGGTATATTGTAGTTTCTTTCCAAGGCTATTAGTATATTGTAGTTTCTCTTGATATTGCAATATATATCTAAGTGTGTTTTAAGTATTCGGGTTCCTAACAAATTGGTATCAGAGCACATTTTTCCTAGAGCAAGCATCGACTGCGATGGAGTTTGCTCGTAAGATGGAACAACAATGGGAACTTGGAAAGCAATGCAACAAGAGATCAAGGAAATGCAACAAATCTTGGAAAGAATGCAAAAAAGGTTCAAGGAATATGATTGCCAAAAGATGGAGAGAAAAGAGAAGCAGAGAGAACAGAAACAAAGAGGTATGAAACATCTAAATTCTCATAGGAGGAGCAAAATCAGAAAGAAGTCAACAAAAAAGAGTAAGAATCGGATGGAAGGGCGAAAGAGAAACTTATGAGCCATAGGAAATTATGGCGGACATATAAAAAAAAAGGGACAAAAACAAAAAGAACGTGAAATTGATGAAAAAAGTGAAGAATCAGAGGAAAACCCCAAGAGAGAACAAACTGGAAAGCATAGTAGCCAGACAGTACCAATGAATGAGGAATGGAGTGAACAATAGAAAATCGATCGTTATTTGAGAACCAAGGAGGCTGGAAATGCGTTCAATGCCCTAGAGTCAGAATTGCAAAGGAAAAGTCACCAAAGAATGTTGCTAGAGCAGAAATACCGAAGAAAGCATCAACAGCATAAGAAATCAACGAGTAGGGAAAGAAAATTCGACAAAACTCAGGCCAAAGAAGATCGTTGCTGGCGACTGAAGAATGGAGAACAGGCGAAAATGGATACTAATATAGGCTATCGCTGGTGGCATTTGCTAGTTTGGTCGAAGAAGAAGTCTTGGAGGCGCCAACTCAAAATTGGTAGAGAGGTGGTGGAAGGGTTCGGGAAGGACGACCATGAAGAAACTCGAGGAAGACGTGGATGCAAGTTTCTTACCGAGGCACCCGAGGGATTGGAGAAACAGTCCTGCAGAAAACGAAAACAAGAAAGGACATGTGGCTGACATTGTCGAACGTGGACGTCAATGGTAAAGGTATGTGGGTGTTGGCTCGAAATGTTGGAGGAAAGCATCAAAACAAAATATGTGGAGAGATGGAAAAAGAAAACACCTATCCCGTGAAGTGTCAAAAAGTGGGGCCATGGATTGGAAAAAAATGGAGCACTATCTCTCAATTGAACTTTGGGTTGAACCTTGGGTTGAACCTTGGGCTGAATTTATATAAAATTGTTTAGGCCATTCCTCTTTAAGATAGAGCTTGACATAATGGGTAGTTTATGGGTTCTGTGTTAGACCTCCTATAGTTCACACTTACAAAAGGAAGGGGAAGAAAGGTAACGGTACAATTGAAAGTGAGGAAGCGGGCCCAAGTGAGAACCATTGCCCATTAGTGTAAAGGTCGTTGGCCAATCTAGGGTCTTTTGTGTAGCTTGTGGGGTTGTTGGGAGTTTGTCTTGTATTGTGGTTTTGTGTAAGGACCCTCGGGTAGGAGAGCTCCAACCTCTGGAATGCTGGTAATGTATGTTATATTCTGTTGTAAGAAACTATCTCAAGGTTTATTTGAATGCATAACTCCCCCTTGGTTCCTTGGAGAAGTCCCTTTAAACAAGGTTGGGATTCATCTTGAGTGTGTTAGATTGTTGTCGTGCAGTTTAGCTATGTTTTACAGATTTGTTTTACAGATCTATTAACGTTAGGAACTAGTAGATTCCTAACATTCTGTTACCTTCAGAATCTGAATTTACAAACCAACCCAAAACTAAAGGAGCAACCTTAGCAGTAGCAACTTCGTTCCTCACCTACGTCGACTCACACCATTGCCCCCACAATTGCTGCACATGGTCATCGAAGCGCCTACAGGTTTTGTGTTTAGGCCCATTTCCTCTTTAAGGTGGAGCTTGACATAATGGGTAGTTTTTGGGTTCTGTTACCTTCAGAATCTGAATTAACAAACCAACCCAAAGCTAAAGGAGCAACCTTAGCAGTAGCAACTTCATTCCTCACCTACGTCGACTCACACCACTGCCCCCACAATTGTTGCACATGGTCGTTGAAGCGCCTACGGGTTTTGTGTTAAAGAATGCTTATCTTTTTTCTTTTCTTTTTTTTGGAAGAATGTGGTCCTTTGTTTTCATTTTCTTGGAAAAGGAATAGTTGCCCAAGTTTAGGACAGTATTTTGTAAGCACGCCCTGAGGACAAGGTGTCTCCGAAGGGCAAAGTATTGTGAGAGTACTAATTAGGGATATTTGGGGAATAATAGTAGAATGGTAGTAAAGGTATAGCAGTAATTAGCTAGGGTGCCTAGGTTGTGTCTTGGTTATAAATAGGGAAGTTAGAGAGCCTTAGAGGTGTGGAGAATTTCAGTAGTAGTGTCCATTGTGGGACTCGTTGAAGAGAATTAACCCTCCCAAAAGACTATTAGTATATTGTAGTTTCTCTTGATATTGCAATATATATCTAAGTGTGTTTTCAGTGTTCAAGTTCCTAACACATCCTTACCCACCTTAAAGCCTCTAATGAAGCCTTTACCCCTGCAAACATGAATAAATCGGCTCAAAGAATTTGCAACAATGGTAAAAAGAAAGAGGGACAACAGATCCCCCTGTCTAATGCCTCTCAGAGCCTGAATTTTTCCCCTTGACCTCCCATTGATCAACATAGAAAAGTTTGAGTTTACACAACACCCCCTAATCCACTCACTCTAACAAGCTCCAAACCCCTTTAATAGCTTGACTATTGCAAAGAAATTGACCAGCTTACCAAAATCATTAGCGGAGAATAAAAAAGTGTCATCCATGCATCTGCAACAATCACAAAAAGGAATAGGGCAAGAGAAGCTTTGATACAATCTCTATGCCTATGATTCACAAACATCAAGAAAGCTAGTTTCTTTGAAGCATTTCAAGGAGATTATCTCAATCAACCATGTCATCTGCTTTCTCAAAATCTGGTTTCATGATCCAACCTTTCTTCTTCTTGATTATGTACACCAACTTATTAGCAAACAAAGTAGATTCTAAACTTTGTCTTTCAGAGATGAAAGCTAAACTTATTGTGCATGGTGAAAAGGAGAATCTAAAATATTTTTTTTCAAATATGACAGCGGACTGGTTTTGAACGTGGTGCAAAGGAGAAATGTTTTCAATCTATTGGCTAATGGCTAATACTAAGGCTACAATACTATAGATATTTGTTTGGAAGTGTATAGGCTGTCAATTAGAAACTTTATGGCTCTAGTCTTTTTCAAAATCAAATGAAGGTCTCATAACACAAGAATTAAGGACATTATTCTGAAAACAATCTCATAACACCAATGTCCTCTTTAATAATGTCTCAAGCCTTCTTTATGAATTTCCCCAGGAAACCATCAAACCCAAGGGCTTTATTTTCCTCTAGCTTACCCACGGCAACTTTAATCAAATTTGAAAAGGGAACTTCATTGATTCATCTCTAAAGGAATTGGTCCCACGTATCCTCTCTACTAGTATTAAGTTATTGATAGAAGGAGATAAACAAACTTATTATAACATCTCCTTCCAAAAGGTTCGTACCAACTTCATTTCACATCCACAATATGACTTTATCTAGCTTTGTGTTTTTTTAAAACAAGGAATGAACTTTTAATTGATTAATGAAAAGGACAAGTGTTTAGAGAAACGAGCTATCTAGCTTTCCCTTATTACATTCATTCACTCTCGTTTCCAAGATAATATCCTTAACTTGAAACTTTAGGGGCCGTTTGGTGCGCCGGAATTGAATGGGTTTGGAATGGAATGGAATGGAATCTGATGCCCATGGGAATATTTTGCTGGAATCATGATTCCCATGCCTGTGTTTGGTGCATTGGATTTTGGTTGGAATTAATGGAGAGAGAAATAGTGGGACCCACCAAAATTATAAGGAAAATAGAAAAAGAAATGGTGGGTCCCATCAAAATTATGAAGAAAAATGGAGAGAGAAATAGTGGGACCCACCAAAATGTGGTTAAAATAGAAAAAGAAATGGTGGGTCCCGTCAAAATTATAAAGAAAAATGGAGAGAGAAATAGTGGGACCCACCAAAATGTGGGAATGGGTTGGAATCCACATGCCCACCATTTCATTCCAAACCCACACCATTCCAGGCCAACCAAATATGGGCATCCCTTTCCAATCCATGCCAACCCATTCCAAACCCTTGGGCCAAACGGCCCCTTAAAGATTTTCTCCCTAAAACTTAGATATGCTTCCAAAACATCTAAGTCGCAATTTTAAAGATTTTATTCTTAAAACTTAGATCTTTTTGAAATAGCCCCAAAACTTGCTCTAAATCATGAATA
Organism: Luffa acutangula; assembly: GCA_036850905.1. Lineage (NCBI taxonomy): Eukaryota > Viridiplantae > Streptophyta > Magnoliopsida > Cucurbitales > Cucurbitaceae > Luffa > Luffa acutangula. Next base: position 792,946 of record CM072098.1, read on the forward strand.
TTGGGATGATATTCTTTAACATGGCTTCTACATGGGAGAAGGTGTCGCCAAAAACATGTTCATTCCTAAGCTTTGTGCTTTGGCTTGATTGGATTTTTTTCGTGACGAGAGAGATTTGGCTTGATCAATTCAAGCTTATGAAAAAACACAAAACCAAACCAACCTTGGACCTTTGTATTGTTCCACCACATCTTAAACTCTTTACAAAATGATTGATAGTTTTTCGAGCAAGAAACGGAATTTTTCATTGAAGAGATGAAAAGAAGCTATTGCTCAAGAGATACAAACTTCACAAGGGAGTGAAAATGAACAAAACATGAAATAAAAATAAATAAAACGAGCAAGAAAAAAAAAAAGAAGCTGAAATGAACAAGCTTGCAAGAAACTTTTGGCTTGAACCGTCCTTGAACGCCTCGCAAAACACTTGTGAAGGAACAAACCATGAAACCAAAACAAGACAAGAATTTACATCAAAACAATAGGAAACCTCTTGATTTGGATTTTTGGAGGAGGTGGTTTCCATCTTATCTGTTTTTCAATTGTTAGGGGAGTTCTAGATGTTTCTAACTTGGTTTGCCCTGCTTTATGCTATGAGATTGATTAAGGTTGTCCTTTTGGTTTAGTTTGTGCTCTGAAGTTTGTGAAGGTTTCCTCTCAAAATGGATAATGGTTGGGTTTTTGGTTTTGCGAAGTTATGGTTCTCTCTTGGTTCAAGACTTCTAGTTTTATAATGGTGGTCTCCCCCAAGCTCTTTGCTAATTTTTCCAAGTTTAAATCAACATTCCTAGGAGAAATTAAATCTTCTCTCCCTGATTCATTATAGCCTCTCACATCTACCTCAATTAATGCATCGGGAAGATATAATCAAAATCAACCTCATCCACGAATAGTAAACAGAGGCATAGCCAAAGGACCTTTCGTCCTCAATAACCAACTTAACTCAATTCAAATCTAAGGAATTTGAATAGTCGTCGAGGGTCAAAATTCTTTTAAAAGAAATAAAAGCCATGGGAGGATCTGCCAATGAAATGTCACCAAATCTAAGGAATATATTGCCCCTAACTTTAACCTAAATTTCTATTTTTGTTGGAATAAATCCATAGAAGTTCTTCTTCACCTCAATTAGAGGTGCACTACAATCCAACATGTTGAGAGTTTTAGAAGAACCCTAAGCAAACCACCAAAGAAAACGCATATTACTTCAAATGTTCTTCTATTCCAATACTTCCATTGAAATAGATCAAAGAACCTACAAATAGGAGCAACTATGTGCTTCCTATCTTGTTTTAGTTCATATATGTATAAGGTAAGGTCAAAATCTCGAACCATCCTCCATGGCCCACCCTGACTTCAAGATTGCTATGCTTCTCAAAAGACCATGCTTCAAATTTTAGGTGGAAACCATCGATATTCATCCATTTACCCTTTCTACCAAAACTTCCTAAGATCCTCCCATCTTCCAGGGGTAGAGTTTTATCATCCATAAAAGGGTTAAGCACAAAAGTAGCCCATCCATAAAAGGGTTAAGCACAAAAGTAGCCTCAAAAAACATCTCAAGAGTCTGCAAAATTTCTTTCCAATCATCATTGAGCATTTAATCGTGAAAGTACCATGAACGAGCTCCAATCCAAATTGACAACCTCATTTTCTATTCTAACCCAATAAGGTTTTCTTGAATTAGAAGTGGGTTTCATGCCATCATACCTTGTTGATGAAATTTACTTAGAATTTGAAGAGGTCGTTGCAAATAGAAATCAAGCTTCCATCGAGAAAAATGAAAGAATAAAGGGACTCTCGTCTAAAAAAAGCCAACAAAAAGGAATCCTGAAAACAACCTATAGAAAGGGACTTCGTCCAAAAAAATCAAACCAATATCATAATTACAAAAAGGTCTAGTGTCCAACACCCATAAGGAAGCATTAAGCCCCACCACCTCTCAAACCTCGTCACACGACCTCTCCACCCCTCCAAAAGTTATATTGTTTCTCCTTCTCTACACGCCCCACAAGATAGAAAAAAAAAACAAAAAACAAAAAACAAAAAAAAAAAACAATCGTGCCACAAATCTTTGCTATTCTCCTAAAAAAGGCGAACTTAGGAGCACCTCCCCAAGCATAGCATAATAGTCACAATTCCACACCAAACATAAACCGAACGATTTCAACCACTGAGACCAGAAAATATAAACAGATTAACAGTCATGCAAGTCCTGTGTCAGTATGGGGCACGGAAAGGACAAACAGAAGTAAAAAAAAAGAACGGCAAGAGAAGCCCTTAGAAGAATCTAGGGTCCAAAACCTAAAGTCTCTTCTCCCTCAGAACGAATGTTAATCATGGAGAATAGAAAGAAGACTCGTCATATCTAACACCTATCTAAGTATGGGGCACAGAAAGGACAAACAAAAAACGAAGAAAAGAACTGCAAGAGAAGCCCTAGAAGAATCCAGGGTCCAAAACTTATCTCTTCTCCCTCAGAACAAACGTTGGTCATGAAGAATAGAAAGAAGACCCACCATATCTAACACCACTCTATCAAATAGATAGCGTTTAAATACCAAAGACAGTGAGGAGGGATCCAAGGTCGGTAAAATAGAATAGAAACCACCAAGTGCAACTACTTACTCGAGAGATGATATAAACGTAGGAACAAATCGTGGAGGGGTTTCTCACCCACCCACCAATCCTCCCAAAATAACACCCTAGAACCTTCCCCAACAGAGCATCTAACCCACACAGAGAAAGAAGGGAAGCCATAGGCAATTGCTAGTGGCGCAACCCACTTAAAAGGGTGCAAGCCATGCCGGCTCACAGTAACTTTATGCCACAAAGTATCAAACTCCATAAGGAACCACCACAACCCCTTTGCCAGCAGAGCCTCCTTACATAATCTCAAGCTTCCAATCCTTAGGCCTCCTAACTCCATAGACTTGACCATCACATCCCATTTAACCAAATGAACCCTTCCTCCCTCATCCATCCCTTCCCACATGAAATTTTTTATCACACTCTCGATACTCTTACTCACTAAAGTCGGAATTCTTAAGAGATATTAGAAATAGCTAGGAACCCCACAACACCAATTGGATAAGAGCAAGCCTTCCTCCTTTAGAAAAGAAGGCCTTGTTGAATAATCCTTCTGGAATAACTTTTACATACAGCATCACATATCATCTCCCAATAGACAAGCCACCCTCTTCCACTAATATCAACGGTAATCAACATAACATTCTTCTTACCATAAATATTCATGGAGATGAAATCCAAAGCCTAACCCTTATTAGAAAATAGGGCATGAGGTCGACTAAGGCTTCTTCAAGCCAAAGGAGTTTCCTATGATGAATAAAAATGGGGAAAAGGCGGCTGCCAGACTTTTATTCTTTTGGAAACATCTCACCATTTGAAAGATAGATAAATAAGAGCTTTTGTCCCACACAACAATTGCTTAACTCCATGATTCCAAGATAAACATTATCCAATTGTGGATGGAACCTTAAAAGAACAGGGAGAGGAGAAGGATAAGGAGAGAAGAAGAAGGGAGGAAAAAAAAGTATGAAAAGCAAACTTACTTGTAAAAGGGTCTTGTTAAGAGATCAAAGTAGGAGGCGGAAATAAGGGGTTTGGGAGAGAAGAGGATAGGAGGTAAGGGTGGGAACAGAGGGAACAGAGCATTTTTACCACTTAACCAGGGAAGCCTTATTGTGTTCATTAAAGATCGATGGTTCAACCACATGTTCTCAAACTTGAACATCATAGGACCCCATTTGAACATACCTGACAGATTGTGCCCACTTATCTAATGGATTGTGCATTAGTATCAATGTCACAACCGAAGCTATAGTATTAAGCTCGATTAAGTGGGCAAAGGTTGTTGTCCTCCCAAACTTAAAGAGTCGGAAATTCTAGTCCATCAACACTTACAAGTTACAATTTTCATCAAAGACAGCCTTACAAACTTTCCTTTTAAACAAACACCAAAGCAAACAATACTTCTAAGAAGCTATTAAAATGAGAACTACCTAAGGAGGATCACCGTAAGCCATTGGACAGTACAGCAGGAAAGATGGAGGGCGACAACGAAGAGGAGGAGGGAAGGGGACATAAGATGGAATATGGGAGCCTACCGGAAGGAAGTTTATTTTTCAACTTCTAGATTCTCGACCACATATAGAGATAATTAATCATCGATATTATAAAGCAACATGAACAATCTGTTTCTTAACATAGGTTGAAATAGACAATAATGAGGAAGTAGAGTAACCTGTGAAAGACGAGCGAATTCAGCTCTGGAGCGCACCAACTCCATGTCGACCTCACTTAAACGGGCTTCTCTTTGAGCGGCTGTCTCAGACAAATTGACCTTCAAAGCGATCAAACAGAAACATTTAGCAGGAAGACGTGTTGTGGGCAGAAATTTTAATTTTTACCACAAATTTTATTGCATGTGATGGCATGTCGGAGTAGTAAGAGGAACTTACAATCTTATCAAGATAACTCTTTATAGTGGAATCTTTTTCACTAATTTCTAAGTCCTTGTGCTCAATAAGCTCCAACAACTGCCTTTTTGATTTATGCAGTTCAGATAACTCTGTATTTAACCTCTCTATCTCCCCATCCTTCCCAATCTGTGAGCACCAAAGAAGCCAGCGTTTGAAATATTTCATGTGAACGAAAGGCACTGCAAATGGACGGGTTCATTTCATGTGCATCAAATTTTTTAAAAAAAAAAAACAAATAGTATTCTTACGGAAAGTAAATTGAGTTGATGTTTTTGGGACTTGACTTCGGCGAGCTCAGAGAGCCTGAGTTCGAGGGTCGTTTGAAGCTGTGCATTCTGAGACTGGAGGTCAGAGAACTCAGCGGAAAGAGAGAGGAACTTCTGGTCAAGAAGGGAACAAGTCTGCTCCGCAGTAATTGAAGCAGCATCGGCTTGGGCTCTGACGGTCTCGAGCTCGCTGTAGAGACCTTGGATGAAGGCATCGGCCTTCTCAGCCATGAAAGCGGCGTCGTTAGAATGCCGGGAGAACTCCTCGTCGGAGATGAATGAGTGGGCCATTTTATCTCTCTTTGGTGTACGAAATGCCCGGCGCAGATCAACTGCGGGCTAATATAGTTCGGCGAGTCAGTATTGATCGTTAAAAGCGACAGCACAGAAACGAAACGATGGTTTTCTGCAAGAGCAGAAACGGGGAGAAGAGGAGAAGGTGATTTGAGAGGGGAATGCAGTGAAGGTAAACCTTGGTAATTACTCCTTTGGTCGCAATTTAACTCGCGTCTTTTTTTTTTTTAGGTTTAATTTAACTCTCCTTTTTTGTCCCGGATTTTTATTTCTCCTTTCTATTTCTTTTCGAGAAAGTCCTTTTTTTTTTTCTTCGAGAAAGTCCTTTCTGTTTTAACCTTGTTCTCGAATCAATCTAACCTATAATTCAATTTAGAATAATACTTCGCCATATAATGGTATTGGGATAGAAAGAGTGACTTATCACTATGGTTGATATTCATAATACAATTTGGACATTCACGAAACCAAAGTTTCACCCTATAAGTAAGTCCCACACAGGCTAGAGTGAGTTATTTGATCGTGTGTCACGACAGGTGTGTGAATTTAATAGATCGAAAACTTTTCTTGATGTCGTCAAAATCCCATAAAATCGCATGGCCTTCATTTACCCAATTTGACAATCCCCTGAACATTGCCATTAAACTGAGAGAATTTGATATAAGAGTGACCTCCTCAATCTCCATTTTGTTGGCTTAATCGCATACCTTCCAAAATTGCTCGGGCTTCCGCACATAAAGAAAACAACAATGGGGGATAATGTCCGTGCATAGTTGCAACAACATCTCCCTAAATATTTTGAAGCACGGCTCCAAAACCAAACATGTATCCACTAATATCGTGTGTTGCATCCACGTAAATCACCATTTCATTACTATCTCGGCTACCATATTCATTGTAGTTTGTCAAAACACATTCTTTTGACAACCAAAATTGGCATTGTGGAATTCGTGATGAGTTTTTTTTTTTTTTTAGAAAGGATAAAATTAAATCAACCAAGAACAACCGCTCCCATTGGGTAGCCATTTGTGGGACAGGCACCACCAGAAATGGAATCAACACTAATGTCTACATTGTTTAATTCTAAAAGCCACAAAGGAAATAAGTCACTCCAACTATTTGAAGAGTTAAGAGAACAAGCTTTACGGGTCAATTGATGGACCATATTATTGTGCCTCCTGGATATGTTGGATATCAAGCGATCCTGGTGGTTGGAATGCATATGCTTTGTGTCACGGTCATGCTCGTCCAAGGCGTGTTGCCTATGGCCGCATGCCCATGTCAACCCTTTCCCCTCATGCTTTCATTATATGTATTTCCTTTGTATCGCTTGTTTACTTTCCTTTGCATTTCTCAAGTGTATGACTCCTCGTGATTTTCATGTTTAAGCCTGCCAAGGCTAAAATGCTTTATAATGTACTATAGGGGGGTACGACTAGTTGTCAATCCTTCCTACCCGAGAGTTGTATGCTATCAAGCTGTTGTTGTGCCTTTGCTTACTTGATAGTCTGTGCAACAAATATACTTTCAAAAATGTCTTCGAACGTTTTCCAAAACCTTTTTCTCTAACCCCGTTTTCTAAAACCGTTTTCCAAGGAACGGGGGTAGAGGTTGCGATATTCGCCCGTTGTGCCACCGGCGATCCGTTTTCAAGTTGGCTGACTTACTTGTGAGCGAAAGTAAGTGCCGCACAGTCGCCTTTCGAGACCCTAAAGACCGCGACTGTGACAGTTGGTATCAGAGCCCAGTTGGCTCCTGAAAGAGAAGTCCGAAATCATGTCGGCAGTAAAACAGTTGGGCAAGACCCATGTAGAAAGATTGGTAGAGATCGAAGAACAGATGCTCTACCTGAGGGAAGTCCCCGATTCGGTGCGCTTCCTAGAATCTCGTCTTGAAGAAATTGCGACGAGGACAGACCAGATTGATGCGGTAGCTGGCCGCGTGGATGGAATGCCCATCCAAGAATTGATTATGAGGGTTGAAAACCTCGAGAACAGAGCTGTGAAACCTAGCAGCTTCGAGCGTGGGGACAGCTCGACGGGCTCTGTTGCCCAGATGGAGGAGCGTGTCGATGGTCTGGACAGCTCCCAAAAAGCAATAGTTCAGATGGTCACAGAACTGTCTGAAGATGTGAAAGCGGCCCTCGACGTCGTCAGAGCCGAAGTGGCGGATTTAAGCGCCAGACTAAATCTCACCATGAGAGCGGTGGGAAACCAAACCCCGACAGGGGGTGCGGTCCAATTAAACAAAGTGAAAGTCCCCGAGCCGAAACCCTTCTGTGGGGTTCGAGACGCCAAAGCCCTGGAGAACTTTATCTTTGATCTGGAACAGTACTTCAGGGCCACAAATACGACAACAGAGGAGTCGAAAATCACCTTGGCGACTATGCACCTGGCAGATGACGCCAAGTTGTGGTGGAGGTCCCGCTACAGGGACGTTCAAGAAGGTCGATGTGTCATTGACACATGGGAAAGACTGAAACAAGAGTTACGTTCACAGTTCTTCCCAGAGAATGTTGAGATTTTGGCGCGTCGTAAGTTACGCGAGTTGAAACACACAGGAACGATCCGAGAGTATGTCAAGCAGTTTTCTGGATTGATGTTGGACATACGAGACATGTCAGAGAAAGACAAGGTCTTCTGTTTTATAGAGGGATTGAAATCGTGGGCGAAGTCAAAGCTGTATGAACAGAGAGTACAGTCACTATCAGACGCTTATGCAGCCGCAGAACGTCTGTTCGATCTTAGCAACGACCAGCCGCAAGAACAGAGACGGAATCAAGCCCCTTCGAGTGGGGGAAATAGATCTGTGCGATCCAGCTCTCCCAAAAGTGGGGGAGGAGACAAAGGTGGGGGAAGTAACCGCAACTACTTCCAGCCAAGAGGCGGAAGTTCATATCGAGGCCCGAATCAGCAGGTCAACAACGACAAACCTTATTGTTACATCTGTAAAGGGGCACATCGATCGTACCAGTGTCCTAGTAAAACAGCATTCAACGCCTTTCAAGCTTCATTGACGGGCAACGTGGGTCCCGAAACTGAGAGTGTTGAGACTACCACAACGAATGAGGCGAATGAGGACAACCCTCGCATGGGGGCCTTGAAATTCCTATCCGCCCTCCAAAGGAAATCTGAAGGGGCCAAAGAGCCGCTCGAAAGGGGTCTCATGTATGTCGAGGCGTGGGTTAATCAGAAGCAGACCAAGAGTACAATGGTCGACTCTGGTGCCACCCACAACTTCATGACTGAAACTGAAGCACGACGATTGAACCTAAAGTGGGACAGGGATCCAGGGAAGATGAAAGCGGTAAACTCAGCCGCCCTACCGATCATGGGAATTGCTAAGAGAGCGACTGTCAAGCTGGGGGATTGGAATGGCCATGCAGATTTTGTGATTGTAAAGATGGATGATTTCGACGTGGTGTTGGGAATAGAATTCCTTCTCGAACACAAGGTCATTCCAATGCCCCTAGCAAAATGCTTGGTGATCACAGGAACCAACCCCACGGTCGTGACGACCAGTATCAGACAACCGACTGGGGTGAAAATGATATCAGCCCTCCAGTTAAAGAAAGGTCTTGCGCACGATGAACCCACATTCATGGCCATCCCAATGACAGAAGACGAAAATTTGGAAGCACCAGTCCCCAGTGAGATCCAACGTGTGTTGGACAAGTATTGTGATGTAATGCCAGAAAGTTTGCCCAGGAACCTACCTCCACGACGGGGGATAGATCACGAAATCGAACTGTTACCAGGGGCGAGACCGCCCGCTAAAAATGCCTACCGCATGGCGCCGCCTGAATTAGCAGAGTTGCGAAAACAGCTAGATGAGTTACTGAATGCCGGGTTCATTAGGCCCGCGAAGGCTCCATATGGGGCCCCAGTGTTGTTCCAGAAGAAGAAAGACGGAAGCCTACGGTTATGCATTGACTATCGAGCCCTCAACAAGCTCACGGTGCGTAATAAGTATCCACTTCCCATTATCACCGACTTGTTTGACCGGCTCCACGGAGCAAAGTATTTCTCGAAATTAGATCTCAGATCGGGATACTATCAAGTACGCATCGCCGAAGGAGATGAACCCAAGACAACGTGTGTCACAAGGTACGGGGCCTTCGAGTTCTTGGTCATGCCATTCGGCCTGACGAACGCTCCAGCTACCTTTTGTACACTAATGAACCAAGTGTTCCATGAGTACCTCGACAAGTTTGTGGTGGTTTACCTCGACGACATAGTAGTCTACAGCCCGACCATGGAAGAACATGAACTTCACTTGCAGTTGGTTTTTGAGAAATTGAAGAAAAATCAACTGTATGTGAAAAGAGAGAAATGCGCCTTCGCGCAACAGCGCATTAATTTCCTCGGACACGTGATCGAAGCCGGTCGTATTGGTATGGAAGAAGGAAAGGTGGCAGCCATCAGGGATTGGGAAGTCCCGACGACAGTAACAAAACTACGTTCCTTCTTGGGACTGGCCAATTACTATCGACGATTCGTAGAGGGATTCTCGAATCGTGCCAGTCCCTTAACCGAGTTGTTGAAGAAAGACAAGACGTGGAGTTGGACTCCAGATTGCCAAACTGCGTTTGATGAGTTGAAACGAGCAATGATGGAAGGCCCGGTACTCGGAATTGCCGATATTACTAAACCTTTCGTAGTAGAGACCGATGCGTCAGACTACGCGTTGGGTGGTGTTCTAACCCAGGATGGACACCCCATCGCATATGAAAGTCGGAAACTGAATGACGCAGAGAAGAGATACGTCGCCTCAGAGAAGGAGATGTTAGCAGTGGTTCACTGCTTGAGAGCTTGGAGACAGTACCTCCTCGGAGCCAAATTCGTCGTCAAGACCGATAACAGCTCCATCTGTCACTTCTTCAGTCAGCCGAAGCTGTCCTCCAAGCAAGCGAGATGGCAAGAATGTCTCGCAGAGTATGATTTTCAGTTCGAACATAAGGCGGGTAAGGCCAACCAGGCGGCAGATGCGCTGAGTCGGAAGAGCGAGCATGCGGCCCTGTGCATGCTAGCCCATTTGAAAGCAAGCAGGTTGAACGGAACCATCCGCGAGACCATCAAGAAACATTTGTCGAACGATACGGCCGCGCAGGCCATTATTCAACTGGCGAAAGAAGGGAAGACACGCCAGTATTGGATAGAGGATGACCTACTGTTCACTAGAGGTACCGCCTATACGTCCCTCGTTCAGGGAACTTACGAAGACTCCTGCTGGAAGAATGTCACGACACTCTGTGGGCAGGTCACACAGGGTGGCAAAGAACTTATGCCCTTCTGAAACAGGGCTATTACTGGCCAAACCTCCGCGACGACGTCATGCAATTCACAAAGACTTGTCTTATCTGCCAACAAGACAAGGTCGAAAGGGCCAAGATAGCGGGATTGCTGGAACCCTTGCCTGTTCCTGAAAGGCCGTGGGAAAGCGTCTCCCTCGACTTCATCACCCACCTGCCGAAAGTTGGGGAATTTGAGGCCATATTGGTGGTCATCGACAGGTTCTCTAAATATGCGACGTTCATTCCAGTCAAGAAGTTGTGTTCAGCTGAGATGACGGCACAGTTATTCTTTAAACATGTAGTCAAGCTATGGGGTGTCCCTGCCAGCATCATTAGCGACAGAGATGCGCGATTCACCGGTACTTTCTGGACGGAATTATTCAGGCTATTAGGCTCTAACCTGAATATTTCTTCCAGCTATCACCCACAAACGGATGGACAAACAGAGAGATTCAATAGCATGCTTGAAGAATATCTGCGCCACTTCATCGATGCAAGACAGAAAAATTGGGTCGAGATGCTCGATGTGGCTCAATTTAGTTTCAATTGCCAAAAGAGCACCTCGACAGGCAAGACTCCGTTCGAAGTTGTTTGCGGGCGGCAGCCCATGATGCCGCATGTCGTCGATCACCCGTACGCAGGCAAAAGCCCCCAAGCGTATAATTTCACCAAATAGTGGAGACAAACCTCTGAGGTCGCTCGGGCTTATCTAGAGAAGGCGTCAAAGCGCATGAAGAAATGGGCAGATCAGAAGCGGCGTCCTCTAGAGTTCCAAGAAGGGGACAAAGTGCTAATCAAGCTGAAACCCGAGCAACTTCGTTTCCGGGGAAGTCGAGACCAGCGCCTCATCCGGAGATATGAAGGTCCAGTCGATGTTATCCAAAAGGTCGGGAAAGCCTCATATAGGGTTCAACTTCCTGCATGGATGAAAATCCATCCTGTCATTCATGTCAGTAATTTGAAACCCTACCACCTCGACCTCGAGGATACCGCCCGCAATGAAGTCACTCGACCACCCGTCACCATGAAGAACGTCGCCGATAAAGAAGTCGAGGAAGTGTTAGCAGAAAGGACCCGTCGCATCGGCAACCCACGACGGGATCTACAAGAGTTCTTAGTGAAGTGGAAAGGGCTCCCAGAGGCCGAAATCAGTTGGGAGCGCGCCGAAGACCTGAAGACTGCTGCCCTCCAGATCGCAGAATTCGAGCAGCGTCGGTTGACAGAGACGTCAACCATTTAAGTGGGGGAGGATGTCACGGTCATGCTCGTCCAAGGCGTGTTGCCTATGGCCGCATGCCCATGTCAACCCTTTCCCCTCATGCTTTCATTATATGTATTTCCTTTGTATCGCTTGTTTACTTTCCTTTGCATTTCTCAAGTGTATGACTCCTCGTGATTTTCATGTTTAAGCCTGCCAAGGCTAAAATGCTTTATAATGTACTATAGGGGGGTACGACTAGTTGTCAATCCTTCCTACCCGAGAGTTGTATGCTATCAAGCTGTTGTTGTGCCTTTGCTTACTTGATAGTCTGTGCAACAAATATACTTTCAAAAATGTCTTCGAACGTTTTCCAAAACCTTTTTCTCTAACCCCGTTTTCTAAAACCGTTTTCCAAGGAACGGGGGTAGAGGTTGCGATATTCGCCCGTTGTGCCACCGGCGATCCGTTTTCAAGTTGGCTGACTTACTTGTGAGCGAAAGTAAGTGTCGCACAGTCGCCTTTCGAGACCCTAAAGACCGCGACTGTGACACTTTGCTTCATCGACAAAAAGGCCAAGTTCAGTGAGATCAACCTATTTCTCCTCAAGCAGGTGTACCACTTGCACTGAGTCAAGCTCGATAACCAACTTGGGAGGCAATAGCGAAATCGATTTCAACCCTTCCACTAATGTTAGGGCTTCCAACCAGCTAACTCTCCAGTTTTCCTTAATTAATTTGAAACCAGTCGTGACGGGGAGTTCCATCTTGTCGTCTGAGAATCCATCAAATTCCACCACAATTCGTTTGCGCGTTCCAGGTTGCATCACTATTCAACTTCCAGCAATCAAACGAAGTCTTCAACCATCTTTGCAAAATGGGTCGAATCGCACGAGCCCTCCTCAGTCGAATCTCGAGTGTCACGTCTATCCGGAGACTCCACCAGGTCGTGACCTGCTATTGTCAAACAATAGCCCTCTGCTGCTGAAGACCCTCCCACAAGGTATGTTTCTTCTCCTTCTTGTATCTTGAATTCAACCATGTATTGTTGTATTTTGTTCTTCAATTTCTCAAAGTCTGTGTTGAGCTTGTGATGAACAACTTCGTTTATGTGATGCCAAATTTGTCAGCAAGTGATAAGGCTATTTCCGATTCTTCCGCTATCAAACCTCTTTGTTTCTGTTGATTTCCAAAAGCTTTACAACAAATCTTTTTTATCCCAGTCGCCCCTGCCACCAAAACAAAGAACATTAGAAGATGGGAAGAAAAAACTCCACAGACCTTTGGTCATTTTGCATTCCCAAAATAGATGAACTATGGTCTCTGGTTTATTCCTGCATAAATAACATGTAGGATTAGTATCCATCTCTCTATGGATTAAATCAGTAAGAATAGAGAGAATATCATTATAGACTCTTCATCCACCTAATTTATTTTTTTGAGGGATTGGAGCTTTCCAAAAGCTTTTCCAGAGTGATTCCAAATGCTTGTAGTTCGAAGAAGATGCTTCCATCATGTCTTGTAGTTGGAGACCCAACCTATAAGCACTCTTTATAGAAAATAGCCCTTTAGGATCTAAATCTCAAATAATCTCATCATCATTGATCCTAGGATTAATAGGAATATTCAGGATAGTATGGGCATCACACTCCATGAATGAATCTTTCACCAACCGATGGTTCCAACTTCCTTGATCATTGAAATTGAAGAAAATATTGTAATTGCCAACAAGAGCATAGCTCAACTGGCTAGTTTTTTATTGATTCGACATAGATGTAATCAATGGCTAATCTAAAAAAAGTAATTAGTTTATTTTGATTTATTTTAATGTTTTCCAAAAATCTTTCTATAATTTGAATTTATTCCTTTTTTAACTATGAGATAAATTTGATTTATCCCTTTTTCCCTTTAAAATAACAGATAATTTTCAGGGTTTTAATTATGATTATTTATAAAAGACTTTTTTTAGCCTCAATTTTTTTACGCTCTGAAAAAAAAAAAAAGAAGAACACATTATGCAACAGTTTCAACGAGGAGTGAAAAAAGAAAATGTGTATTTTATATATTAAATTTGTTGGGTTTAATGTCCTATAAACTCGTAGTTTGTAAATCATTAAACATATTTTATTTTCAATAAAGACGTTATTGAGGTTATTCAGTAAAAGATGTTATTGAATATGTAAATTGCGAATGATTAACCTAAATTCAATAAACTAAGATCCTTGGCTATAAAATGAATACTTGAACTATATGTAGGGACATATCATAGGATCAAGTTCAAGTTTATAGTCAAAATAGTCTATAGTATAAGGATAAGGTTGGGTACCTTATCCTGGAGAAACTATGGACGCGGCCCACTTTGTATTAAGTACAAACGATGAGATCCTAAATCGTTCATGTGGTGACATGCGAGTGAGGGCGTCCTATGCAATGAGTTTGCATAAGACTGGACCACAAAATAAGTCACTTTCTCTTTATAACGTCGTTTACTGAAGAAACTGACTATTTCTCATAGATGACCTAGGTAACTCGTTCTTAATCCTAAGCTATCTATGAACTCCTGTTTATGCGAGATTATCCTTTGATCTGCATGGGTGAGAGTGGCAAACATCGCCGACTCGACAAGCCTACCATTTTGGGGATAAGATCGAATAGATAGCTGGGGACATAGTTTCGCAAGACGGAATTCACTCCTACCCATTTCAGGGATAACAAAGAGGTTATTCTCTTAAGTACTAACTCCAGGACTTGAACAAGGGGCCCCACCCTCTCGTTGGATCGAGAGAAACTTAGGTTTGATGGTTGGATCGCAAACCGATTGTTCATTAGAGGATTATTGGAACTTGAGGAACAAGAAGTACTATAGGGGTGTAATGGTTATTTGACCTAGCTATAGCTACGAACAACCTGTGAAGGAACGACTTACTAAACATGGTTAAATCAAGTGGACGGAAATATATCTATAGTGAGGGGAGTGCAACTATCGGGCTATAGTGGAGTGTCCCGGTAGTTTAACGAATGTTGGATAACTTTGATAATGAGATTAGTCGGCTAGCCTCGAATCGTTGGAGCCCATGATCTATAGGTCCATTAGGTCCCCCTACTAGCTCATATCGGAATAAAACTTAGAATATTTTGATAGGAAACTTTGAATCGTTCAAAAACGGGAAATAGGGTTTTATCGTAAAACGTGTCCGACACAATGATTTAATTATGAATTAAATTAGGAATTGAGAGATGAGGTATTTAAAAGTGTTTTAAATACCATATATATGTATTAGGAATCATATATAATTCATGGCATTAGGTGATAAAGATTGATTGGATCAATCATATCAAAATTACTTGGAAATGTTCCAATTAATTGCCTAGAAATCAATTTCAATTATGAATTTAATTTGAAATGAATTGAAAGCTGAAAATTCACAATTAGGATTCAATTCACAGTGGATTTAGTGGTTTTTCCACTCTTGCATAATGATACATAGTGGAAAACAACACAAACATGCATTAGATGCATGTGTTGTGAAGTAGACACCTAGAATCCACTTTGAGTTGCATCTTGACCATGTGGCTAAGTGTCATGAAGCTTGTCTTTGCATGGGAGAGGTCTATAAAAGGGGCTTGAATTAGATTCAAGAGAAGCAAGTTTTCATTTAGTGTTATGCTGCAAATTTTCTCCCTCAAATTCTCTCTCATTTCATCTCCTTCCAAAAGCTTGTACCATCAAGCATTCTCTTCCTATTTCTTTCTTCTATAGACTCCCACGAGTCTTTCTAGGCTCAAGAAAATAGTAGGGAAGACACTAAAGGTTGTCCAAGAGAAGTTGGAGAAAGATAACATCACAAGGAGTTCCTTACAAGTGAGTATCAAAGAGGTTGGTACTCATTTACTCTCTTTTCTACCATTTCTATAACATGCATGCTTTAGGAGTAAAATTGAATGTCTTAAGTGCTTTCGATCTTCAATTGCTTCCGCATGTGTTATATGAACACCTTCAAAATTAATTTATTGGTATAAAGACAACAAAAGTTTGATTTATTTGTCATATTTCTTATTTTTCTTTTTCTTTTATCTCAATTAGCTAAATTAAAAAGTTGGTTATAATAATTTTATAATTCAAAATAAAATGTAAATAAAAGGTGCACTTCATACATTAAATTAAATTGTTGATCTTTAAGTATGTTTCAAACTTTCAATTTGCAAAGAAAAGTGAAACAAGAAAAATAAAGTAAAAAACTGCTTATATTTTTTTAAAATAAAAAACTAGAAACAAAAATAAAAAACTGCTGATATTTTTAAAAATAAAAAACTAGAAACGAAAAAAAAGGGAAAATAAACGCTTGCAGTCATTGGGATTCAAACATGGGAAGGGGAGGAAGAAAGGTCACGCGTACACCACAAAGCCACTACTGCAATTATTATTCAATTGTGTGGCTTTGCGATTTTTTTATTTTCTTTTTTAAATTTATTGTAACGTCAATGCGACATGTGTTTTCAAGGTTGTCTCTTCAAGGGACGAGCCTTTTCAAACAAATTTAAAACCATAATATTTTAATAATAAGTTTAAAAAATTACAATATTAATAAAAAAAAATGTCATTCCAAACGGATCCTAGAACTACAAAATGAACGTCATTGTTCAACCTCTAGACCAAACTTTCTAATCCGCCACTTTCATTGTCATTGTGTTGCTTGTCTTGCTTATGATATGTGTCAAATTAAAATACCTTTTTTCTATTATTCAATCTTTTATTCTTCCAAAGTAACTTCCAAAGTAACTTCGCTGGTTATTATAGGTTCCTTAATTTGTAAAATACTTTTTAATGGTCCTTTACAATTTGAAACTACTTTTTTTCTCTTTAATTGTTTAAAATTCATTATATATGTATTATTGAGAGGATCACAAACCTATCTTTTCTCAACATTTGGACAGTTCAGATAATATTACAACATGGACAAAAATGTTATGGGCTTTTCAAAAAATTAGTTGAGTTTTCAACATTTTTTTAAAGGTAGGGAAACATAAATATAAATGAATTTAACCGAAAGAAAATAAACGAGGACAAAATGCATGTAGATCAAATGGGCCATTGGAGGTGTACTATTCCTCCAATTATCTGCTCCATCTTTCGTGTCCCATCCCATCTTTCACTTGTTAGTTGTTCCTTGCAATCTGTCGTTGTTCATATAAATTTTTTAATCTTTTTTCTGATTTTATTTTATTTTATTTTGTGAGAAGACTCTCAATAGTTTTTTAATACTTTTAGAATCTTCATATTACATTGTCTTTGAGTTAAAAAAGAAGAAGATTTGGAATATATATATATATATATATAGAATACCGAGACTAAAAAGAGAGAAAGAGAGAGAAATAAGAGGAAGTGTGCATGTAGAATAATTAAAAATATGGCTTCAAAGAATGAAAACCTAGAAAGATTGGTGTAAAGAGTTATGTGTCCACATACGAACTAAACAGTTGTATAATTTTCATTTTATTTGTATTCCATTAGATATTCTTTTAACTCAGTCGATAATATTCTAAAAAAAAAAAAAAAAAAAAAACTCAATCGATAGTTCATTTTCAATTGCATCATTAAATCAATTTAAATATTCCGTGACAGTAAGAAATTAATTGAACATACTTTTTTTGACAGACTTAATTGAACATATTTACTTCTTTAAAATAAGGAACAAACCATATATTTAGGTTAAAAGTTATATGAATGACTTGCTTTTATTTCCTTCACTGTCAACTCTAGTATAATTAAATCGTTATCATTTTTTTTTAATTTTTTTAGGAGAAAATCATCAAATTATTTATAGTAAAAGTAAAAGCTCTTCAATGGTAATATATGTCAACTTGATTTTGTTTAATATTTAATTTTTGTTGAATGGTAAGATATATATATATATATATATATATATATATATATATATATATATATATATATATATATATATATATATATATATATATATATTGTTGACAATATGTAAGAAGGAAATTTCGACATTGTGATTATCAGTATAACTTTATGTCAGTTGAACTAAACTTTTATGGGTGAATTGTAAGATATTTACATTTTATTTATTAGCATATATATATATTTTTTATAAACTAGTGGGTGAATTTAGTGTAGATAGCAAACCAGAACATAGCTGACATAAAAACATAAAATTGTATGAAGTTTGTGGTTTGCCACCTCACATATTGTAAAAAAAAAAAAAAAAAAAATTAGAGTTGATAAAATTTGATTTTTTATTTTTTATTTTTATTTTATCTTCCTTTAAAAAAGAGAACAGGCCGGAATCTTACGAATTTACCCCGAGACAAGAATACGGAACTTAGTGCGTTTATTTTATTAATTAGTTGGGTCTCATTTCCCAATGGATTTATGTGTGCTATATATATATATCATAGGGTAGGGTTGAGTTGTATTTTGGGAGTTTTGTCAGTTCCAGTTTCCACCACTATATAATCTGTGTATCGTCATACGTGGGCAGGGGCAGTCCCCTGGAATATATGAAGAAATAGTTGAGTTACGATTATAGACAAGTCGAAGTCGAAGTTGAAGCTGGGCATGGCGACGGCGGTTGTGATCGGCGGCGGGGGCGGGGGCGGAGGCTCATCGAAGTCGAGGAGAAAGCAAATTTGGTACTCTCATCAGCCTCTGGCTCCGCTGATGGAAGGGCCCGGACCCGACCCCCAGTTCCAAGACCAAGAACCCAACAAGAAAGACTCCTCCGCTTCCAACTGGGAATTCTTCCGCGACTGGTTCAAGATCCACCGCAACAACCTCCCGCCCTCTCTCCCCGCCGCCGCCCCATCCTCCTCCTCCTCCTTTACCAATGACTTGAAGCTCTTGCTCGGCGTCCTCGCCTGCCCACTCGCTCCCATTCCCCTCTCTCCCACTCCGCTTCACCTCCCTTCCCCTCCTTATACTTCCCACTTTCCACACGATACCCCACTGGTAAGTTATCTCTCTTATACCCCTGATTTCATGGATGAGAATACATGTCAATTGCTGAACAAAACTCTGACAAATTAAATACAATCTAATATGCTGATTTCCTCATTATATTTGTTATTTATATTCTCAGGAAACCTCCGTGGCTCATTACATTATACAGCAATACTTGGCTGCCACCGGATGTCTCAAACAGCAAAAGTCTCCCAAGAACATGTATGCCACGGGAAGCCTCAAGATGATTCGCTGCGAAACAGAGGTTTCTTCGGGCAAGGCTGTGAAGACTGTAGGCACAAGAATCGAGGACACCGGCTGCTTTGTTCTTTGGCAGATGCTGCCGGCCATGTGGTCCCTCGAATTGGTGGTCGGAGGCAGTAAGGTGGTCGCCGGCAGCGACGGCAAGACCGTCTGGCGTCACACTCCCTGGCTCGGCACCCATGCCGCCAAAGGTCCCCAACGACCTCTCCGTCGCATCATTCAGGTACCTAGGGTCCGTTTGGTTTTTTTTGTTTCCGTTTCTTCATTTTCTGGTTTCAATTTCAATTTCCGATTCCGAATCCCAGTTGCTAAATTTTACTTCTTATCCATATGTTTTTCTCCTAATTAATCATCTCAATTATCTCTACCAATTAGTAATTACGTACTGATAGATGCTCACTTGAGTTAACTTTGAAACTTTGTACACATCTTTTTCTTTTTTTGGCTATTAGTTTGACCATTTTTAACGATAAGAATGAGGGGTGAGAATCGAAAAAGAGGAAAAATTGGGTGGGGTTATTATTTAGTCATGTGTTGGTAAAGCAAAATGTAGGTTGGCTATGGGTATATGGCTTAGATATTCAAAAATGCTTTACCAAATAAAGGACAATGACTGTGGAACAAATGAACAATCCCAAGAAATAGCTGACAATGATAGAGAAACTGTCCCCTGCTTTATCGTACACGCTTGTGCTTTTTCAACAGTGAAAGAGTCGGATTTTTGGGGATGGATGGCACGTGATTGATTATACTGGTGACGTCATTCCTCGGTCTTGGGATTTGCTCCTCCTCTCTCCATTCGTCTTTAGGGATCAAAGGGTCCCAAATGGCGTTGCTTTTTTTGGTTCTGTTTTTGCCTTTGACAGTTGTTAGTTTGTATTTAGTGTGTGCTTTCTTCCTTCTTGTTCTCATTTCCACACTGCTTTAGTTCCCTTTTTCTTTTCCCTGAATATAAAAAGACAAGCTTTTTTTGTTTACGAAAAAAATGATCAAATCGCACAGCATAGATTTGTTTGCAATATAGTAATATTGTTAATGGGTCACGAAGTGCACCAATCTCGATGCAATTGCAAATGCAGAGAGAGGGAGAATAATTCGAATTAGTGATAAACTTGATTGATTGGATATCGATATTTAAGAATCTCCCAGCATACCATCAATGTTCACAGTCAGTAAAAATAAAAAAGTTTTCTCATTTTCTACTTTTCATTTCTTAGTCGTAAGGATTTTAATGAAGTATTTGGGACGCTAAATTTTGTTATTCGAATTATTAGTAGAATAAATAATTGAAAAAGGAAGAAAACATTGGCAGGGTCTAGACCCAAAGAGCACAGCGAGGCTGTTCGAGAAAGCCCAATGCCTGGGGGAAAAGCGGATCGGGGAAGACGAGTGCTTCGTGCTGAAAGTATCGGCAGAGCGGGAGGCAGTGATGGAGAGGAACGAGGGGCCTGCGGAAGTGATAAGGCACGTGCTGTACGGATACTTCTGCCAGAAGAGCGGAGTGCTTGTGTACCTAGAGGACTCTCACCTGACCAGGGTCCAGACCGAAGGCGACGCCGTCTACTGGGAAACCACCATCGGGAGCTGCATCGGAGACTACAGGGACGTGGACGGCGTCCTCATCGCTCATCGGGGCAGGTCCATAGCCACCGTGTTCAAGTTTGGGGAAATGTCGAACCAATTTAGCAGGACCCGGATGGAAGAGGTCTGGAGCATTGACGATGTGATGTTCAACGTTGCTGGCCTTAGCATCGACTACTTTATTCCTCCCGCTGATATTTTTGATACTCTTCATTCTCATTCTCATTCTCATCCTCATCCTCATTCTCCATGACTATTACTACTACTTCATAAGTATTATTGTATAACGCTCCCTTCCCCGCTAATCAGTCACTCATTACTTCACTGTATACATCATCATAACAACTTGTCTGCTGTGCTCCATCTTCATCCCAATCTTTCAGACCAAGAATTAGATCTATGCCTGTCTTCCCTGCAAAACATAATCCTTTGTTTTTTTCACTCAAATTTTCCTTTTCTCTAGTCTTCTGTTGCTTTTTAGGTGCATTCAAACCACCACAAATCAGTCTTAAATAAAAGATTATGTAACGTTCAAATCTTTTTTTTTTCCCTTGCGAGTGTACTGTGTACAAAAGTGGAGTGGACCCATCACAATAATAATGTAACATTTGAACACCTATCGCTGTCTGTTCCTTACGGCTCGGTTTATGGATGGGCCCACTGCTGACTAACCAAAGCTTTCTCAGGCCCAGTATTGCGGGCTTCATAACAAATACGACCCACAGTTGGCCATTTCTTCCCACCCAGCTCAGTTCAGTCTTCCTCGTTTGTCTACATAACTTTTATATTTGTTATTGTATTCACGTTTAACGTATGAATGCTGATCTTTTAGTTTTTCAATATTCATATTCTGGTGGTTAAGCCCTATACTAGAACGAAGTCTCGGCAGCATTTTCAAAAAAAGAACAAGTCATAGCCCTAGTGGGTCATAGCCGTGTGACTCAAAGCCACTTGGTTCAAGTGACCGTTTGACAACCCAAATGAGACCAAAACTAAAAGCTCTCAAAGCAAGTTCTAGTTTGGTTAAATGAGATATCCACTTTTAGGCCAGGTTTGTTGTTGCAAAGGTTAGAAGTTAAGCTAGATCCCATGATATACAGACATGAGTTTATAGTTTCTAGATACATACCTTAGGTGCATGAAGTTTCTTTTATTGAGAGGTACACGAATAGAATGTTAGCGGGTGTCTCTTGGTTGTTATATAAAGGGATCATTTCCCTCCTTTGTAACCAACTATATTGAAGCAAAACAATTCAAAAGGGAGTCAATTCAAGAGAACATTGAACATTTTTCTTTCTCTTGATTGTTCTTGAATTTGGTAAGAAATCAAGTTTATCCTCTTAAAGATTGAAAAATTTTAAGTAAAATATTATCGTGGACTCATCAACATTTCCAACAAAAGGTGAGATAAATAAGCTTGTTTAGCTTGAGCGAGACCAAGTGATCTAGGTTAAAGAGACTAGAACAACCCAAGACAATACTGTAATTAGGCACATGCTAGTTTGATCCCAGCTAGGCATGAAAGGTTTGAGGTCACTCCATTACAAAGTTGCTAAGCTAGACTTTATTCAAAGGCTACAATTTGGAGTTGTGCTAGCTTTAATTTATGTGAACTTTTTAAAACCAATTAGTGAGGAAATGATATTGCGAGGATTCAAACATAAAACCTTTAATTTTGATAGGTGGTGTCATCTTAAATATAATCACTATTAAATTCATAACCAAAGCTAATATATATATATATATTTTCAGTGCAACAAAGGTGGAGTATGGAGATTTGAACTTTCAATCTCAAGAAAATGAGTACTTTGTGACAAGGAAAGCTAATAAATTAATTATGGCATACTTCTAAACCCATAAATTAAAAAAAAAAAAAAAAAAAAGTAGTTGCGGAGGAAGCAACTGAAAGAGTTCAATAACGTGTGTTTTGGAATATGTTTTGGCCTTTGTATTAAAGAAAATAGTGCTGTTTTTCTTCTATCCAATCAGTGGTTTGAGATGATTGTCAACTGACATATATTGGTGCAATACCATAACCTTGCCAACTTGGTAATCATTCCATTTTTTTTTTTTCTGCAGGCAGGTGCTGATCAAGAACTTGCTGCTCTTTGCCTTTAAGTTTCTTTTTTCTTTTTCTTTGAAGTAATTATAAATAAAGTTTGAACAAAATGCAGTCGCCAGCTACTTCCAAAGGGAGGGGAGACAAAAGAAGAAGCTTGTGCAGTACGACATGTTAGAAGTCGAGTAGTAGTAATAGGGAGGGGGAGTTTAATTATATAATATGATATTAATTAAAGAAAATGCTCCCTCCGATTGCATATGATTGCCTAATTGATTCTTTCTGCTTTGCATGGCAAAATTGGAAAAAAGTGTAGATAGAGTAAGGCACATGCATCCTGAGGTTCGGCTTTGATTAAATTAATGAGAAAAAAAAAAAAAAGAAAAAGATAGAAGCTTCCTCGATATGCGCACGCATGGAAGTGCGTTGCGTTGTATATATTCTTCCTTGGCTTTGGGCTTTATTTGCCTTTTAATTTTTGCCTCTCCCGTCTCGTCCCACCGATATACATCTTTCTTTTTAACTAGACAAGGAGCTTTCTTGCCAACTGGCTTCATTTTTTCTCTGCAACCAATAAAGTAGGTGGCACCTAGCGCGTACCCTCTTCTTTAATTTTGGCCCTCTTTCCTTTCTCATCCCATCCCATGCCATGCATCGATCTAAATCTCCAAATCAACCCCATCACAATATTCAATCTCTCGCTTTATAATTCTCCTTAAATTCCATATAAACCTACCTGGTTTCAGATTCAATATGTTAAAGGATCCCACGTTGAAAAGATTAGTAGAGACTTCACAATTTATAAGCTACAATAAGTCACTTCACCCATTGTCAATTGGTTTTAAGATGGAGGTCCATATTATTTGATACAATACATTCAACAAACATTTCAACATATTAACTATTTTTTCTATATTTGAGTATATATCTCTCTAGAAAACAAGCACAGGCAATTCAGAACCTTTTTGGGGTTTGAAAAGTGTAGCACTTAGCTAGCCTCGTTCATTGGAGAGAGATTATTGTCGTATGAATAATATCCTACGCCTTTGATTTTGGTATCAGAAGATGTGTTGGTCGGATGCTTTTGTTTTGGAAATCCATGACATCGACATGGTAATTCTATTGACCGTTTGATCTTCCCGATAATTTTGTCTCCAATCATACCGCTAACTAACTTTGACGCAAAAAGAACAAAAAAAAAAAGAAGCAGTAATTAATATCTGCTAATTACTAATTAGACCACCCCTAACCGACCCTTTAGGGGTTCAATTCAATACATACTTGATGTCAATTACATTACAAAAAGGTTAAGTTTAGCTTAACCCATTAACTCCATTAACAACTCATTGATCATAATTATAATTTGATATCAATCAAATTTATGAAGGTAAGATATTGGTGACAATTGAAGACGATCTCCTTCGTACAATGTCAGTAACCAGCAATTAATTTAACCCAAAAAAAAAAAGAAAAAAAAAAGAGTACAGGTACAACAAGAGGACTTGCTGATGTGTGTGATGATATCTCGAAATCACTACTTTAATTAACAAGCTGGATAGTGTTGGTCAAAAGGGTTTTGCATGCACATATATATATGCATGGGCATGGAAGGCTTTTAACTGTGTGTCGTCGTATCTTTAACTTGGAAGAAGGTCGGTGGGTGTGTGGAGTCCATCAAAATGCAAGTCAACCCCTTGATGGTGAAATTACGCCAATTAAAATCATCAAGTCACTCAAAATAAAACACGTAACTGACGACTGTGAAAAAACTAATAAAACTGTAACGTTTTCAAATTAATCAACCAAAAGGTGAGAGTGTGGGCTGAGGAGCGCTGGTAAGAGGCTGGTTGGCCCTATCCGCCGAAAGGGGTGCCCTTCTGGGCGACGGCCTCTGTAGCTTTAAGGACACATTGTTATTGATATCATACTTCTTGTGCGGCTCCCCCATGCCGCCCTCATCCGACACCACTGGCTTCGCCTCATACATTTCCTCCAAATGATCTCTTTCCACCAGCCCCCCACCAATGCCCTTGAACTCATCTTCTTGCGACGGCGGCGCCATTCCTATGTCTTGCAGCCGGAGATCATCCGGCCACTCCAACGCACCTTTTCCCGATCCCCCGCTGCCGCCATAGTTTGTCGGTGCCGCCCTCGGCTTCTTCTTTCCCAAGCACAGTAAGCTGTCGCTGTGAGGCATGAATCCATCCACGTTTTGCTGAAGATCAAGCTGGTCGCCGCCGTAGAGGTTGAGGTCTTGAAAAGAAGGGAAGCCGAGAGGGGAGCCAAAGTCTTTAATGCCTCCGCCCATGTCGCCAATGCCAACCCCGACGCCACCGCCTTGTTGGTTACTATTTGGGATGGCACCCATGGCGGCCTTGTAGCCGCCGGAAGCTGCCATGTTTTCACCGGCAAGGGTTTGACAAGCCTTTTCTAATATACTCTGCATATACTTCCCTTGTGCCTCGATCCGCAACTGCAGGTGTCTTTGTACCTGCGTGTGCTTATATTCATCAATTAATTTTCCATCCAAACTACTGTGAATTATGGAAAAAATTTGGCTGCATATCGGTAGTGATCTTCCTACATACCACCATTAAAATGTTAACAATTAGAAGAGATAAATCTACTGGTATGCAGCCATGTTTGGTTCGTGAATTATTCAGCCGAGTTTTTTTTTTACCTCTAATTGTTCATGCAATCTTCTCTGCACCTCCATTTGCATCCTAATCGCATCAACCATGTGTGAGTTACCACTACAAATACCATTACACAAGAAAAATCGAACCCCGCCTTAAAATTTCTGGAATATGATTGATTAAATCATCACCACCCTTTAATTTTTTTTAATAGAAAAGAGAAAAAGAAAAAGAAAAAAGATTAGGGTAGCATTTCTTTTTTTTTTTAATGTTTACTATTCACCATAAGGAACGAATTAAAACCCTAGAAAGTTGGAGCGATAAATGAATCGATATATATATATATATGTATTTATATACACGTACTCATTCATGGTGCGACTGATCATATTGGATGAAGAAGCCGTGTTTCGATGAAGTTCTAAACCTGAAGCTGAATCAAAAACCAAATAGTCAATTTTGATGAACATATATACATGTACGTGGTAAAAGTTAGAGGTGAGTAATAATTTAGAAGGTGGAAGAAATAGAGAAAAAACAGTCACCTCTCATACCATCCTTAATTGAATGATCATTGAATTCCTTATGAGGCTGCTTTCCCAGTCTAAATTTCTAAATTAGGTTAAAATGAAAAACATTAGAAATTAATCATATATAGGCCGCATATTTATATGTATATATGTAGATGTATACCTGGAGATGGCTCTTGAGGTGGTAAAGAGTAAGACCCTTTACACCCATAACTCTCATGATGGTCTTAGGGGTGGCCTCTGAAAATAGAAAATAAGTTATATGCATGCATGAAATGATAGAGGAAGAAGAAGAGAAGAAGAAGAAAGACATAGAAGTAATACTATCAGGGCCTCCGAGCTGAGTGACAGCGTCGACGAAGCGCTCGTGAAGCTCGACGGTCCAGCGGAGGCGGGGCTTGGGGTCGGTGGTGAGGACGAGGCCGGAGTCGCCTTGAACACACATCCCTCTGTCGTGAGAATTCATAGTCGAGGCTTTCTTGGGATGGAACATGCTCATGCTGCGTGCTGCTTGGGAAGGGAATACGGACAGATTCAAGAACAAATCCCACACCCCAAATTTAATACTTTGGCGGTGAAGCCCCTTCGCTTTTGTTTCTCAGGGAACAGGGAACAACCTAAACCCTCCCTCTAAAGATATCTACAAAAAATATATATATATATATATAAGTAAAGAATGTCTATTCTATTATGCACCACTCTCCTTTCTATAAAGATACCTCTCTCTCTCTTCCAGAGAGACACTCGTTAATTAATTAATAATTAAACATTAAATAAAAACGATTATTTCTCATGCCTATGATCTAGTCTATTACGAACACAAATTTTCATCACTTGCTAATTGTAAATTATTATTATATTAACATCCTCCAACTAACTAGCTTTGATTATTAACATTTCGTAGTACGTCTTACTTTTTAGCTTAATTATTACATTCCGACCAAATAAGATCAGACTTGTTTGAGAACCCCAAACACAAACACACATCCCATTATGTCATTTGCATCAAAATACACCAAACAAAAAGTTTCTCATCATAACATTATATATATTTCCTTATCAAAGTTGTGTGTTGGTGGGTTACCTCCCAACAGCTACCTTACAAAATTCAAACCCGATAATTTTAATTAAATATATGTACCAATATTATATTTGATTAATCATTTTACCTATTATTCACGAAGGAGTTGAGTTATGAGCGTATAGCTGCTGTGGTAAAATTAAATCAAGCGCAATTAATTTAGATAATGTAAATTAAAGCATAGGTGATTAATTAGAGGAATTTAAAAGCGATGGCGATGTGGAAATCAGTGTAAAATACAAAAGGGGAGAATGTTTGGGAAGCTTTTTATGACACAAGTGGAGGGACCTTCCATCTTCTAAAGTTTATAGTTTTAGACTCAAAAAATTTAGCCTTATCTCTTTTGTCCAATTCAAGCTTGTCTTCTATTGTTCCACTTCTCTCTCTCTTTCCCTTCCCATTTCCACAGTCCACACACACACAAAAACAAACAAATCCACTAAAGTTGCCTCTCCATGCACTGCTCTTTAAATTCAATGTCACACACATTTAATTTTGAATTGCCAATTGCTTCGATTTCTATGCTATTGTTTGTTGTTTTCTTCTTACCCACTAAAACAAGAGCATGCAATTGGATGTCGTTTTCTATGGGAAGAATGTCAATTCGTTTTAATCTAAAAAAAGAAAGCAAATTAAAATACAATCCCATGACCCGTGGCTAAATCCAAACGGGAATAAATGCTTTTCTTCTTTGACAATCAATGTAAGATTCTCTTGACGACCAAATTAATATTATCACCCCACAAATAATTCAATTTCATGGCTTGATTTTACCCCATTTAACTGATATTATTCAACATGTAATTTTACTTTCCTATACATTCACAAAAGTTGGAGCGGACGCCGCCCCATTTGCATAATATTTACGCCACATGGAAATGGCTTTGGACGTGTATTTAAATATTATGAAATTACAAGCAGCTAGCTGCATAGTTTTGAAGATTCTTTTAATTATAATAAGAAAAACACATATGGGTTGAGGTGGGGAAGAGAGTGATTTAGGACCGTTTGATAATCATTTTGTTTTTTGTTTTTGGTTTTTGAAAATTAAGCAAACACTATTTTTATCCATATGTTTCTTTGTTTTTTATATACATCTTTTTCCATGTTTTCAAAAATCAAGCCAAATTTTGAAAACAAACTAAACAAAAAAAAGTTTTCAAAAAACTTGTTTTTGTTTTTTAGAATTTGGCTAGAAACTCAAATGTCTCCTTAACAAATATGAAAACCATTGTATGAAGATGAGAAGAAAACAAGCACAATTTTCAAAAACCAGAAACAAAAAACGAAATGGTTATCAAACGAGGCCTTAGTGTTTGAAAAATTGTGAGTATAAACGAAGTTGGGTGGGGATTGAAAGGAAAAGATCCAGGGAGGCAGCGTCAAGGACATGTTTGCTTGAATTTCAAGCATTATCGATCTTTATAGAATAGAATTATTCTATTCTTTTGGATGAATATATTCCTTTAAAGGTGAAATAGAGGGACCCATCTTTAATTTATGTACAGTTTGAATACTTTACTACACACACTAGCTATACCTTTTCTATCTTTATAACCTAATATTAGTTCCTAACTTCACAATTCTTCCCCCAACGGATGTGCACCATTCACCATAAAGTGTGTATGCCTATCTCCTGCAATCATCATAAAACCAATCTCACTTCCACTCTATATTTTTAAATTCATTTATACCTTTTAATTTTTCTTCTAAACCCATACATTTATTTATATATTTTTTTTCTTTCCCACAGAATTTCTCTCTGCTGTTTTTCTTGAGTACCTTCTTATTTTTCAACCTGTTTAAATATATACATGATTAAATGGTTTAAAGTCAGATACTTTTTGTTCCTTTACTTTGGATTTACTTATTCTTCTCTATGCAAGCTGCGGCACTATATAAACCAATTAGGAATACTTCGTTATATTCATGTTTTCACAATAGTGAATAGTTATTGTCCACTTTGAATCTACACTCATTTATATGAGATGAATTTTTCACTTATCTATCAATATTCTAGATTAAATTGGATAAATGCAAGGACGAACATTTACAAATATAGGAACTGTTCCCAATTTTAACTTTCAAAATGTTGTGTCTATCTCGTTTTTGTACTTAATTTTTTTCAATAGCTTCAAAAGTGCAATGTAACAATGACATGGGCAATAAGAGATTCAAACCTCTCAAACTTCTTTGGTTGAGGATATAATAATGTATTAACTACACAATACATTGAATTATTTAAAAATTAAGTGATCTAATTTACTTTCAAGTCATTGTCAGCATTGGTGGGGTGAACGTTTTAACTAAAAAATGAACGAGAAAGATCTAACTGAGAGAGAAAATTAAAAGTTTGGGGACCATAAACAACATTATTTCTTTTTTAAAAAATGAGAAAGAAAAAAAAAATCTCTCCTGTCCTCTTTGGGTTCCTCCTAGAAGAAAGCAAGAGGAAAAAAAAATGCTTAAATGGTGGGTAGGAAAGCATTGTTTTTATGAACCTATTATAAAGTAATTATCAAAGTACGACATAGCCTATATATATAGAAACAACTTTGAAAGTTTAGAAATTTATTATAAATTAATTTTTAGAGTAGATTTATAAGGCATAATTTAGAAAATTTAGGGACCAAAACTAATGCCAATACTTAAATTCACACTTATCAAATGATTTTAAAATAAATGATTAACTAGAAATTAGATAATATGTCATTTATACAAAGTTAATATACAAAAATGAATATTTTAAAAGGTTAGAGATTAAAATATGATAAAAATATGAAAGTTAAAAGGGGAAAAAATCAAATTTGATCTCTAAACTTGTCATGTTATATCAATTTGGACTCTAAATTTTTAATTTCATCAAATTGGACTCTAAATTTAAATAAGAGTTGCAATTTTTATCTTTTGTACAATTTTCGCTAATTCACCCACTAATTTCAACACAAAGATGTGTAAAAATCTTCATAAACTCATTGATTTCAATAAAATAATTTTTTACACAAAAATTAGTTTATAATTAATACACAAAATAATCATTCAATATAATTCATAATTCATAAATTCAACAAAAAAAATCCAATTAATGTCATTTTTTTTTCTAAAATTTTATTAGATTTATATTGTATATATGGTTTATAATTCATTGAATGCACAAGCGAACTTTTTGTTAACTATATTTGGAGTGAGAACTTATTAGAATTGCAACACTTTTGTTTAAGTTTTAGGTGCAATACCTGTCTAAGTTTGAGGTGCAATTTAATGAAATTGAAAGTTTAGAATAAAAATCCCCAAAGTTAAAAGAGATTAACATGAAATATTTGAAAGTTCAGGTTCCTAATTATTTCCCGCCTAAAGCCTTGCCTTTCCTCCAGAGTTCAAATCATTGGTGAACTAAACAAACAAGAGAATTTGTTCAACTGTTTAAAGTATTTTTTTTTGTTTTGTTTCTAAGCCTGCTTTTTTATTTTTCTATATATACAAAGATTCGTTGAGGGCATGTTTGGGAGTAATTTTGAAATGACTAAAATCACTTCTGTCATATTCGAAAAAATCCTAAAACATACTTTTAATTATTTAAAATCAATTTCATGTTTGATTTTACACTTTTAAACGAGAATTTTAATATCATCCAAACTGATTTTTATTAAAGACATGTTTTAGAGTGATTTTGAACATAACAAAAATGATTTTAACCTTTTCAAAATCACTTCCAAACATGCATGAAATAAATGAACAACATAATTGCTTTTAAATGTTTTTTTAATATGCACTGCCAGTTTGGTAGATAATCCAAATTATGTTTTATGTTTTCAGATTTACTAAATTTAGTGAATATGCCTGTGTTGTTTTTAAAACCGTTTTCAGATTTTATGGTCCTATTTATTTATTTACATCTAGATTTTGAATTTGAAATTTTTAAATGTATAATTAAATTAAAAATAGATAAAAAAATTTAACAAATATAGTATTTCATGTTATAAACTTAATTCATTTATGTGAAATTAAATTTGTATAATATAATGTATTATAAATTATATGATATTATAAAATAATAATTATACAAAAATTAAAACATAAACATGTTTATAAATTAATTAATAATACTTTATATTCAGCAACTATTTTTTTTTAAATTAATATTTTAATTTAGATGAAATTTAATGATAAATGACATCAAATATGAAGTTTACTCAACTAGGCTATCATTTTTTTTTTTTGGAGAAATTTCAATTTCAGAGGATCAAAATGAAAACTATTCAAAATTAAGTGACAAAATCTAGCTCAAAATTTATGATATATTTTATAATCAGTAAAATGATTCTTAAGATGAAGAGTATCATTGTTTTCTTAAAAGAAAAAAAAGAATGAAGAGTATGGTTGGAGTTGTGATTTCACAAGAAGTTGTCAGTTTCCTAATACGAAGTTTCAGTTTCTTATTTTGTTGGTTGCTATCAAATTCTTGCAACAGAGTTGGCCACTTGGCATTCTCACTCTGTCACTGCTCACTACCATCTATGGAGGTCCAGTGTTTACTTCGGTTACATTTTTATACCATTTCATCATATCTGTTTCTTCCCCTTACAATTTCTCTTTTATCAATATGGGAATGACTTCTTCCCACACTTTATGTTTCACGTGAAAAGATTTAGAATTGGGAAGAGTGTCGTCCTTGCTCTTGGTGGTACTAAGACTTCTTCCTGCGCGTCCCTTGGACATGTGGCAGCCATGCATTCATTTCTGCAAAACAGTTTTTGGCCTTCCCCTCTAAATTCCGTCCGAGTAGAGTGGCAGATTCAGTGTTGTGTTAAGCTTGGGTAGCAACCGGCGTAGAGACAGCACAGTACTGCTTGTACCAGTTCCCTCCACGCATTGGTTATTCTTATACAACTGCATTCACAGACATGTCCCTGCCCCGTCCTTCCTACTTCACCTGTTCCAATTCATTCTCATCAGGTTCCATTTTTCAATCCTCTCTGCTACGGAAGTTACATTCATTCTTCATTATACTGTTAATGGCAGTTCACTGATAAGACTGTGACTATGAAATTTTTAATGGTCAAACTTCATATATCATTAACCACTGCACACAAACCACATTTTCTATTAAGAATGAATCATTAGAAAACAGAAGAAAACAACTCAGACTTGAAATTTGTAATAGACAATTCTAGTTCTTAAGGCTTTTTTCTTGGTTGAGTGGAAAAGGCTAGACTTGGAATTTTAAATTTCCCACATCCCTCAGCAGAAAGCAAATAATAAAACTACTGACTAACTTTTGTCCAATTCAAGCTTCTCTCTCTCTTTCCCTTCCATTTCCACAGTCCACACACACAAACAAACAAATTCATTAAAGTTGCCTCTCCATGCACTGCTCTTTAAATTGAATGTCACACACATTTAATTTTGAATTGCCAATTGCTTCGATTTCTATGCTATATTTTATTTTTTTCTTCTTACCCACTAAAAGTAAAACACGAGCATGCAATTGGATGTTGTTTTTTATGGGAAGAATGTCAATTCGTTTTAATCTCAAAAAAAAAATTGAGAGAAAACAAACACAATTTTCAAAAACCAAAAACAAAAAACGAAATGGTTATCAAACGGGGCCTTAGAGACCAAAACTTGTGCGAATACTTAAATTCACACTTATCACGTGGATTTTAAAATAAATAATTAACTAGAAACTAGATAATATGTCATTTATACAAAGTTAATATACAAAAATGAATATTTTAAAATGTAGAAATTAAAATATGATAAAAATATGAAAGTTAAGGGGGAAAATATCAAATTTGATCTCTAAACTTGTCATGTTATATCAATTTGGACTCTAAAATTTTAATTTCATCAAATTGGACCCTAAACTTAAATAAGAGTTGCAATTTTTATCTTTGGTTCAATTTTCACTAATTCACCCACTAATTTTAACACGAAGATGTGTAAAAATCTTCATAAACTCATTGATTTCAATAAAATAAATTTTTACAAAAAAATAAGTTTATAATTAAGACACAAAATAATCATTCAATATAATTCATGATTCATAAATTCAACAAAAAACCCCAATTAATGTCATTTTTTCTCTAAAATTTTATTAGATTTATATCGTATATATTGTTTATAATTCATTGAATGCACGAGCGAACTTTTTGTTAACTATATTTGGAGTGAGAACTTACTAGAATTGCAACACTTTTGTTTAAGTTTTAGATGCAACACCTGTCTAAGTTTGAGATGCAATTTAATGAAATTGAAAGTTTAGGATAAAAATCCCCAAAGTTAAAAAGAGACTAACATGAAATATTTGAAAGTTCAGGTTCCTAATTATTTCCTGCCTAAGGCCTTGCCTTTCCTCCTGAGTTCAAATCACTGGTGCACTAAACAAACAAGAGAATTGTTTAACTATTTAAGTATTTTTTTAAAGCTGCTTTTTTTTTTTCTATATATACGAAGACTCGTTGAGTTGAGTGCATGTTTGAGAGTAATTTTGAAATGACTAAAATCACTTCTGTTATGTTCGAAAAAATCCTAAAACATACTTTTAATTATTTAAAATCAATTTCATGTTTGATTTTACACTTTTAAACGTGATTTTCATATCAATCTTAAAGACATATTTCAAATTGATTTTGAACATAACAAAAATGATTTTAATCTTTTCAAAATCACTGCTAAACATGCCTGAAATAAATGAACAACATAATTGTTTTAAGTGTTTTTTTTAATCTGCTTTTTTATTTTTCTATAGATAAGAAAGATTGGTTGAAGTCTTGCTTAAATAGCTTATTAAAAATTTAATGGTATGAACTAAAGTAGTTTTTTTTTTTTTTTTTTTTTTTTCTTTTTTGAGATAAGCAACTAAAATAGTTTTTTTTTAGACAGAGTTAAGATGATGTTTAAGAATTCATAAAAAGATAAGAGTATGAAGCTTATGCCTTTTGGTAGACAATCCAAATTTTGTTTTATGTTTTTCAGATTCACTAACTTTAGTGAATATGTATTTGTTGTTTTTGAAAACTTTTTTCAGATTTTGTGATCCACATATAACCGAAATTCCGAAAATAATTTTTTTAAAAATGTTTTCAGTATATCTAGATTTTGAATTTGAAATTTTTAAATGTATAATTAAATTAAAAAAAAATAAAAACTTTAACAAATAAAGTAGTTCATTTTATAAACTCAATTCATTTTTGTGAAATTAAATTTGTATAATATAATGTATTATAAATTATATGATATTGTAAAATAATAATTATACAAAATTTATAACATAAACATGTATATAAGTCCATTAATAATAGTTTATATTCAATTTTTTTTAAAAGAAAATTTAATATTTTATTTTAGATGAAATTAAATGATAAATGACATCAAATATGCAGTTCAGTCAACTAGACTATCATTATTTTTTTCTGGAGAAATTTCAATTTCAGAGGATCAAAATGAAAACTATTCAAAATTAAGTGACAAAATCTAGCTCAAAATTTATGATGTATAATCAGTAAAACGATTCTTAAGATGAAGAGTATCACTGTTTTCTTGAAAAGTAAAAAAGAATGAAGAGTATGGTTAGAGTTGTGATTTCATAAGAAGTTGTCAGTTTCCCAATACGAAGTTTCAGTTTCTTATTTTGTTGGTTGCTATTAAATTCTTGGCATTCTCACTGACTCACTACCATCTATGGAGGTCCAAGTGTTTATTTCGATTACATTTTTATACCATTTCAAATCATGTCTGTTTCTTCCCCCTTACAATTTCTCTGGCACTTGGCCTTTGAAATTTTGTCTCACATTGTCTCACATGAAAAGGTTTAGACCCTAAGCCTTCTTCCCGTGCTCATCCGTCCCTTAAACATGTGGCAGCCATGCATTCATTTCTGCAAAACACTTTTTTGGCCTTCCCCTCTAAAATCCGTCCGAGTAGAGTGGCAGATTCAGTGTTGTGTTAAGCTTGGGTAGAAACCGGCGTAGAGACAGCACATTACTGCTCGTACCACTTCCCTCCACGCATTGGTTGTTCTTATACAACTGCATTCACAGACATGTCCCTGCCCCATCCTTCCTACTTCACCTGTTCCAATTCATTCTCATCAGGTTCCATTTTTCAATTCTCTCTGCTACACAAGTTTCTTAGTCTTCAAGACATCAATAGCTTTCTCCACTTACGTTCATTCTTCATTGAAGTTCACTGATAAGACAATGACTGTGAAATTTTGCATGGTCAAACTTCATATATTATTGTTTTATAGTGCTTGTTGTAAATTAAAATATCTGACATGGAAGTATCCTCTTGACCAATTTCTCCATTCCCTGAAACAGACGTTGGAACAAGATCTAAAAATGGAGCTTTGGTATGAAGTAACATTCAACATCTTCTAATTTCTTTTCAGTTTTTTTTTTTTGTTAAATCATGGATTGATCATTTGTTAGTCATGCAGTGCTTTGAGGGAACCAAGGAAAGAATTAAAAAGATGTTTGAAAAAGTTGAGCTTTCTGTCTCTGCATATGATACTGCTTGGATGGCAATGGTTCCTACTCCAAACAGCCTCAAAACTCCACTTTTTCCTGAGTGCTTAAACTGGTTGTTAGATAATCAACTCCCTGATGGCTCCTGGGGCCTTCTTCACAACTATCCCATCCTCACAAAGGCTACACTCTTATCTACATTCGCATCTATTCTTGCTCTTAAGCGATGGGATGTTGGTCAAGAGCATATGATCAAGGGTATTAATTTTCTAATGTTCTTCTAGTATCTTTAACTTGTTTGCTTCATTTGTCAACTGAAAGGCATTTACCTTCTCATGTCATGCAGGCCTTCAATTTATCGAGTCAAATTTAGATTCTGCTACTGATGAAAACCAGCATTCTCCTATTGGATTTGACATAATTTTCTCTGGCATGATTGAGTATGCTAAAACTCTGGATTTAAGTTTACCATTGTCACGATCAAACATTGATGCGTTGATTCGTAGGAGAGAATTGGAGCTTAGTAGGTAATTACCTTTTGCTTTTGATTAATTTTATATTCTTCTTTCATATTACTAGAGTTTTTTTTTTTTTTTTTTTTTAATAAAAGACCATGTTTTCATTGAGAAAAAATGAAAGAATACAAGGACATACAAAAAACAAGCCCAAGAGAGAGAGCCCATTAAATAAAGGGACTCCAATCCAAAATGATGAGACCTAGGGAATAATTACAAAATAAGCGCCCAAAGAGAAACCTTATACTTAACAAGGGACCAAACCTCAATAGGATCCCTCTCCAACCCTCTAAAAGTTCTATGGTTTTTCTCACCCCACAGACCTCAAATTAAATAATAGCACAAATCCCAGCTTGCCACAAAAACTTTCCCTCCTCCCTTTGAAGGAACTCACTCTCATGCCTGTGTGGCAAACTGCAACCCAAACGAGCCAAAGAACTCATCCCACACTGCCCTAGCAAAAGCACAATCATATTACTAGAGAAATTTTTACCTTAGTGAATTAATCCAATCATACCAACTATTTCAAAAGGGAAGAATCTACATCTCAAGGCACAATCATCTTTAATGATTTCATTTCATGCTAATGTATTCTCTTTTCGTATCATTTCTCGTTTCTACATCATGTCATTGACAACATTAGACTGTATACAATCAATCATACCAGCTTAAATTCGCTTACAAAGCAAGTGAATTTAAACTAGTCTAATACTGACTGTTTATCCATATGCTCTGTTCCTTTGTTCTGTTTACGGGCTGCAGAAGCAACTCTGAAGGGAAAAAGGCCTATTTGGCCTATGTTTCAGAAGGACTCGGAAAGTCCCAAGACTGGGGCATGGTCATGAACTTTCAAAGAAAAAATGGTTCACTGTTTAATTCTCCATCCACAACTGCAGCGGCTTTTATGAACCTTAATAACGATAGTTGTCTTGATTATCTTCACTCACTTGTACAGAAGTTCGGGAATGCAGGTTCCTTTTTCATCACTTTTTTTACTTTCTTTATTCCCTCTCTCTCCATTGTATATACTATATATGCCAATTATTTTGCTGTAACTCTTTTGTACATGCTGCATTTCAGTTCCAACTATATATCCTCTAGATATATATGCTCAATTATGCATGGTTGATAGCCTTCAAACATTGGGCATAGATCGTCATTTCAAAGAGGAAATTGGGAGTCTATTGGACAAAACTTATAGGTATTGTAGTATTTATGATCTACTGCATCAAATGATGTACTTAAAAATACTATATGTAAATTGATGGTTATTTTTACCATACATGGTTTTTATCTTTGTGGTATTCTCTTCCCAAACAGGCATTGGCTCAAAGGGGACGAAAATATACTATTAGATGCTTCAACCTGTGCAATGGCCTTCCGAATGTTACGTATGAATGGATATGAGGTTTCTTCAGGTGTTCTATGATTTTTTTAGACTTGGTGCTCGAAGTCAAAACCTTGTGCTTAAAATATGACATTGGCTTGATTGATTGATTGATTTATTTATTTCACTGTACTACTGTAGATCAGTTAGCTCAATTTTCAGAGGATCGTTTTCCTGATTGCCTTGGAGGATATTTAAAGGATATCGGCTCTATACTGGAATTATTCAAGGCTTCTCAAATTACAATTTGTCCAGAGGAATCTGTTTTGGACAACATCAACACCTGGACAAGTCATTTTTTGAACTATGGATTATCAAGTAATTCAATCTTTTCTGATAGACTTCATGCAAACGTGAAACAAGAGGTATCCATGTTTCCCAGAATAACTCTATACTAACAAAGTAGAAGTCTCGTTTAGATCATTTCTTTTTCTTCAACTTTGGTCAATTTTCAGGTGACCGATGCTCTTGAAATCACCCACAGAACAACAATGGAGCGGTTGCAATACAGGAGAACTATTGAACATTACAACGTAAACAACATGAGGGTTTTAAAAACACCATATAGGCATGTCCAATCAATTCTTCTGCTTTTTTTCTTTTGCTTCTTTTGTCATCTGTCTTGGGTGAACCACAATTTATAAATACAGGTACTTAATTCTATTACTTATTTCAGCTGCGTAAATCTTGGTCATCAAGATTTTCTAAGATTAGCCATGGAAGAGTTCCACGGGTGTCAATGCATACAACGTCAAGAAAAGAGAGATCTTGAAAGGTAAACTGTAGCTACTGGCATTGGTCATACAGTCTTGATCGTAGCAAGATCTAGCCTTGATCCCTTCTAAAATTTTGTACTTTGTGATCCTAGGACCAGTTTACTAATGCAAACGAATGGTCTAAGATGCAACAGCTAGGTCATTTTTGAATTTGTATGCAAATCATAAAGAATGGGGAACTTTACTAGAAGGTAGTAACAATTGGGAAAAAGGTGAAAAATAGTGAAATCATGTTTTGTTTTTTCTCCTCGTCCCAATAATTGTTCTAAGTAAGTAATCAATGAGTCTTAAAAGGGGACTGTTTCATAAGTGCAATGTTTTATGAGGAGGACAATATTCATTAATGCATACAGATCATTGCTTCTATTTCATTTTAATACTCCTTTCTCTACCCCTTTAGGTTCTCTGTTGTTGTGCAATACACAAAAATAATTCTTCCCTGTCAATCCCATTTCGATTTCATATGAATAGGTGGGTAATTGAAAACAAATTGGAGAAGCTACTTCCAAGACATAGAGTAGTTTACTGCTATTTTACTGGTGCGGCACTCATAACCTCTCCAGAACT
This sequence comes from Luffa acutangula, assembly GCA_036850905.1. NCBI lineage: Eukaryota > Viridiplantae > Streptophyta > Magnoliopsida > Cucurbitales > Cucurbitaceae > Luffa > Luffa acutangula. The sequence goes on from CM072098.1 coordinate 831,320, forward strand.
TACTGAAGCCCGCATGTCATTCGCCAAAAGTGGGGTGCTGACAACTGTGCTTGACGCTTTTTTTGATGATTGGGGTTCTCAAGATGAAAGGACAAACCTTGTACAAGCGGCAGAAAGGTATGTCCCCTTTTACTTCTCTACATTATTATCTAATTGCTTTATAATCTGTAAGCTAGTTTTCTAGTTGGATGTCATATTAAAAACCATCTTTCAAGCTCCAAGCTGACAACTCCAAGGGAAATATACTGCAGGTGGGATGTCTGTAATGAAATGGAGTTCTGTTCTGAGGAGGTCGAAATAATATTTAAGGCACTTCGCACAGCAGTTGATGAAATTAGCAACGCAGCACTGGCATGGCAAGGACGTTCTGTAAGAAGCCACGTAATTGACACGGTAAGATGTTCATGATTCATCTTTTATGGCCTTCAAGTAATTATCAGAATGTTTGCTTGTGCATTGCCACTATTACCTGTGTTTTGATTTTATACTATTTGGACATTGATGTTGGAAATCCACATCAAATGTTCTTGTGATCTATTACAAGTGGAATTCTTGCATACTTTATTATATCCAGGAATAAAGTATTTATATTACACTGAATAACAAATCAGGTATTAACAACTAACTACCTGATATAACAAAATATTAACAATCTAAAACAACCTCTAATACTCCCCCTCAAGATGGGGAAAAAATATTAGTAATTCCCATCTTGGACAATAAAGGGAATAAGGAAGAAGCAAACAACGGTTTGGTAAAAACATCTGCGAGCTGGAGATGAGACCGAATGGGAAGAAGCCGCAGAAAGCCATCAGTAACACGATCACGAACAAAGTGGCAATCCAACTCTATGTGCTTCGTCCTTTCATGAAAAGCTGGGTTAGAAGCAATGTGTATGGCTGCTTGATTGTCACAGAATAGAAGAGGCGTGGAGGACTGCTTCACCTGCAAATCAGTCAATAAAGAAGAAAGCCACACAAGTTCACAAGCTGTTATTGCCAGTGCTCTATACTCGGCCTCAGCAGACGAACGGGAAACAACTTGTTGTTTCTTTGACTTCCAGGACACTAATGACTCGCCCAAGAAGACACAGTAACCCGTGGTGGATCGCCGAGTATCAATGCAAGAGGCCCAGTCCGAATCTGCAAAAGCCTTCAATTGGAAAGAAGAAGTAGGCCTCAACAAAATTCCTTGACCAGGAGCCGATTTTAAGTAACGTAACAAGTGATGGGCAGCAGACAAGTGAGACTTGCAGGGTCTTGATACAAATTGACTGAGTTTATTTACTGCAAAAGTAATATCAGGCCTGGATATAGTAAGATAGAGTAACCTTCCAATAAGACGCTTGTAAGAGGATGGATTAGTAAGAAGATCAGTATCAGAGTGTCGTAACTTCAAGTGAGGATTCATTGGAACAGACTCGGGTTTGGCAGCAAGTAGACCTGCATCTTCTATGATTTGAAGTGTATAATGGCGTTGGGACAAATATACACCTTTCGCAGACCGTGCAAGTTCAAGGCCTAAGAAGTACTTCAGGTTGCCCAAATCCTTGAGTTTAAATCTGTCATTGAGCATTGTCTTGAGCTGGTCTAGTAATAAAGGATCAGCACCAGTTAAGACAATGTCATCTACATAGACAAGTAATGCTGTAAAAGTTGAGCCAGATCCACGAACAAAAAGCGAGTAGTCAGCTTTTGACTGACAAAAGCCAAGAGATATCAAGACATCTGAGAATTTAGCAAACCATTGGCGAGATGCTTGCTTAAGTCCGTATATAGATTTGTGTAAACGACAAACAAGGCGCTCCCCCTTTCGTGTGACAGGTATGTTAGGCCTATACCCCAAAGGCAAATCCATATACACCTCCTCATCAAGATCACCATGGAGGAAGGCGTTGTTAACGTCCAATTGTAATAACGGCCACTGATAAGACACGGCCATGGTAAGTAATACACGGACAGTGACCAATTTGGCAACAGGAGAGAAAGTCTCGATGAAATCTAATCCCTCTTGTTGGGTGTATCCTTTAGCCACGAGACGAGCTTTATAGCGCTCAATTGAACCATCAGCCCGATGTTTAACCTTATATACCCATTTACACCCAATGGAGTGCTTATTTGGAGGAAGGGAAACAATAGACCAAGTGTTGTTGACCTCCATAGCATGAAGTTCAGCCTGCATAGCTGTTTTCCAATGATCATAAGGAAGGGCTTGGTGGTAAAACTGTGGCTCATAATGAGCAGATATGTGGAGAGACATGGCGCGGCAGTCAGGGGAGAGTTTAGAGTAGGACAAGTATTGATGCAATGGATATTTGGTTGAATATATAGGTAAGGATGAATGTGTAAGAAGGGAACAGTGATAGTCCTTGAGGTAAGTAGGAGGTTTAGTCGATCGAGAAGATTTTCTTATGGTTGGGTATTGGATATTTGGATTAAGGACAGGGGAGGGATTGGTAAGTTCAGTGGTAGAGGGATTGGTATCAGGTTGATTGACAGGGATATCAGTAGTTGAGAGGGGATCATCATCAACAAAAATGTCTGAAGGAAAAGACTTTGGCAAGACTATATGAGAAAAGAGATCTGGTTGATCATTGGAAAGGGTGACAGTATGAAAGGGAAACAAGGATTCATGAAAAACCACGTCCCTGGATATAAAGAACCTTCGGTTTTCAATATCAAACAATTTGTATCCCTTTATACCTGGGGGGTAACCCATGAAAACAGCAGGCGTAGCTCTTGGAGCAAACTTGGACCTGTTTGTCGAGAGAGTAGAAGCAAAACAAAGGCATCCAAACACTTTCATCATGGAGTAATCAGGCATAGAGCCATTTAGAAGACAAAAGGGGGTTTTCCACTCCAAAACCTGTGAGGGAGTTCGATTGATGAGGTAAACAGCAGTGAGTATGCACTCACTCCAAAAATGTAAGGGCACACGAGACTCAAAAAACAATGCACGGGCCACATTCAATATATGTTGATGTTTTCGCTCTACTACCGAATTTTGTTCAGGCCGCGAGACACAAGAAAACTGATGAATCACACCCTTTTCACAGAAAAACTTCTCAAAGGCTAGTTCAGGGGCATTATCAGAACGAAACTTCTTAATGGATTTTCCATATTGGTTTAAAACTAGTTGAAAAAACTGGGGAATTATGCTAAGCACATCAGATTTTCTTCTCAACATATAAACCCAAGTATATCTCGTACAATCATCTACAATAGTGAGAAAAGAAGTATATCCAGCATGTGAAGAAGTGGCAAACGGACCCCAAACATCCACATGTATCAAATCAAATGGTTCAGAAGCTAGATTATTATTTGATATAAAAGCAAGTTTTCTTTGTTTAGCTAACGGGCAGACAACACAAGGAAACAGAGAATCACACTTGCTAGGCTCAATATGTAAAATATCCTTTAAAGCAAGTAAATGAGAATAGGATAGATGACCAAGCCTGGAATGCCACAAAGCAGGAGGAGCTGTCTGTGTAGTAGACGCACAAACAGCAGGACTAACATCAGAAACGGCGTGATCATCCAGCATATAAAGGCCATTTTGTAGACTACCCCTGCCAATCGTCCTCAAAGTGGACCTTTCCTGAATATCGCAACAATTAGTAGAGAATTGAACGGTAACAGAGGCATCAGATGTCAGGGCACTGATGGATATGAGATTATATTGAAATTGCGGCACAAATAAGACCCGTTGGAGACACACTGAACCAAGTATAGTAACAGTACCAGCAAACTGTACTGAAAACCTTGTGTTATCAGGTAGAACAACAGACGTAGAAACCGGAAATATGGTTGTAAACAAGGTCTTACCAAAGCAAATATGAGTGGAAGCACCAGAGTCAATAATCCAAGAGGTGCGAGAGGAACATGTACCTGCCAGATAAGAAGTGGCAACATCAGTGTCTGTCTTGGCAGCGGTCAGTTTGGATTGCAGCATGGTGAGAAGGTTATGGCATTGAGTAAGAGCCTCAACGGTGTCAGTTGAAGAAGCAGAAGCAAGCTGAGACGAGGATGTGACTGATGAAGCAGTTTCTGTCCTCGGTTGATATGGTCGTTGGCCCTTTTGGCGATATCCAAGGGGATATCCGTGAATCTTGTAACAGCGATCAACGGTATGTCCAAGTATGTTACAATGAGTGCAAAGAGGTCGGTCTTTGCGTTGCTTGCTGTTGTGGTGTGACGGATTGGAAGTAGCAGGCGGATGTACCGCAAGAGCAGTCGCAGTGGGCAGTGGAAGCAGGGGAAGAGAACGCTGATGTTCTTCTTGTACAACCAATGAAAAAGCCTTTGAGATAGCAGGCGGATGATCCATGAGAAGGATTTGAGAACGAATATGGCCAAAAGATTCGTTCAAACCCATAAGGAAGATCATCAGGTACTCAAACTGAAGAAATTCTTGAATCGCCGTATGTCCTCCACAATTACACCGTCCACAAGAACAACCAGGACGGTAGGAGATATACTCATCCCAAATTCCTTTCAGCTGGGAGAAGTAATTTGTGACGGAAAGCTGGTCTTGAGTCATGGTAGAGAGTTTCCGCTTCAATTCAAATATCCGAGGACCATTCTTTCGTTGGAATCGTTCTTTAAGGTCAAGCCAGATCGTCTGAGCCGAATCAGAGAAGATGATGCTTGAAGATATGTTTCTGGAAACAGAATTCAAAATCCAGGCAATGACTACATTGTTATTGCGGATCCAAAGAGGGAGAAGTTCACCAACAGGCTTGGGTAAGGTACCATCAACGAACCCTAATTTGTTTCAGATTGAGAGGGCCAAAATCATAGAACGACTCCATGTAACATAGTTATCATCTGTGAGTAAATCTGAGACAAGAACGAGATTGGATGTATCCGAATGGTGAAGAAAATATGGGCTAGAAGAATCAATAATAGAGGAGACGGCATGAACAGAGGAGGAAGAAGAAGAAGACATTGGCAGGTAGGATAGTCAAAAAATTTCTTGAAATGAGGGAGAGAAATTTTTCTCTGATACCATATTACAAGTGGAATTCTTGCATACTTTATTATATCCAGGAATAAAGTATTTATATTACACTGAATAACAAATAAGGTATTAACAACTAACTACCTGATATAACAAAATATTAACAATCTAAAACAACCTCTAATATGATCCGTCATCTATATAACAATGTGTTTACTTGCAGTGGGTGGAATTAATCAAATCTATGGCAATGGAAGCTGATTGGTCGAGTAACAAGACAGTGCCATCGATGGATGACTATATTGAAACTAGCGCTGTATCATTTGCCTTGGGACCTATAGTCCTTCCAGCGATGTATTTCTTTGGGCCTAAACTTTCAGAGGAGATGGTGGGCAGTTTTGAATACCACAATCTATTTATGCTGATGAGCATTGCTGGCCGCCTTCTCAACGACATTAAAACTATTGAGGTATGTATGTACTCGAATTATGTAATATTGTGTGATAAAAAGTGGTTGATCATTCCTGGTTACATTACAGAAGGAAGCCGGTGAAGGAAAACATAATGCTTTTTCGTTGCGCATGCTCGATGGGGGTGGTAATATAACGAAAGAGGAGGCCATTAGAGCAATTCAAGTCGATATTGACAGGGCTACACGAAAGCTGCTGAGATTAGTTTTGCAGGTGGAAGATAGTACAATTCCAAGAGTTTGCAAGGATTTGTTCTGGAGAGTGAATTGTGCGGTGCACGTATTTTACCGAACCGACGACGGGTTTACCACATTAGGCTTGATGGATTCTGCAAAAGCATTATTTGAAGATCCCATAAGTTTTGATAACTTTTGAGTGGATCAAAAACTTCACTACTACAATCCGCTCATAAGGGTTGCCTCCTGAAGATATATAAAATGCAGTTGCTGGAATTTCCTCCTGTCTTGTCATCATCCCCATCCCATTATTCTTGCATTTATTTTTTTACCTGAATATGAAACCTAGTAAAATGGATATTCTACCGTCCTACCAAGTTTTAAATTTTTACCTTTTTTTACTTCCCCAGTTTCCTTATCAGACGAATGATAGGATATAGCTTAGAAGTTTTAAATTTGGACCTTTTTTACTTTATTATGCCGAGCCTGAATTAAGAAAGATTAAAAGATTTTTTTGGTAAAGAAAGATTAAAAGATGAAATAAATTATTAAGAATATATCATTAACCACTGCACACAAACCACATTTTCTATTAAGAATGAATCATTAGAAAACAGAAGAAAACAACTCAGACTTGAAATTTGTAATAGACAATTCTAGTTCTTAAGGCTTTTTTCTTGGTTGAGTGGAAAAGGCTAGACTTGGAATTTTAAATTTCCCACATCCCTCAGCAGAAAGCAAATAATAAAACTACTGACTAACTTTTGTCCAATTCAAGCTTCTCTCTCTCTTTCCCTTCCATTTCCACAGTCCACACACACACACAAACAAACAAATTCATTAAAGTTGCCTCTACATGCACTGCTCTTTAAATTCAATGTCACACACATTTAATTTTGAATACAATCCCATGACCCGTGGCTAAATCCAAATGGGAATAAATGCTTTTCTTCTTTGACAATCAATGTAAGATTCTCTTGACGACAAAATTAATTTCATGGCTTGATTAATTTTACATGATTTAACTGATAATATTATATTCTCAAAAAATAAAAATAAAAATAAAAATAAAATAAAATAAAAATCTGATAACATTCAACATGTAATTTTACTTTCCTACATTCACAAAAGTGGGAGCGGACGCCGCCCCATTTGCATAATATTTACGCCACATGGAAATGGCTTTGCTATCAAATTCTTGCAACAGAGTTGGCCACTTGGCATTCTCACTCTATCACTGACTCACTACAATCTATGGAGGTCTAGTGTTTACTCGTTACATTTTTATACCATTTTCCCTTACAATTTCTCTTTTATCAATATGGGAATGACTTCTTCCTACCATTTATGTTTCACATGAAAAGATTTAGAGTTGGGAAGAGTGTCCTCCTTACTCTTACTCTTACACTTGGTGGTACTAAGACTTCTTCCTGTGTGTCCCTTGGACATGTGGCAGTCATGCATTCATTTCTAGAAAACAGTTTTTTGGCCTTTCCCTCTAAATTCCGTCCAAGTAGAGTGGCAAATTAAGTATTTTGTTAACGAACCTTGGGTAGCAACCGGCGTAGAGACAACACAGTACTGCTCGTACCTGTTCTCTCAACGTCTTGGTTGTTCTTATACAACTGCATTCACCGACATGTCCCTGTCTCGTCCTTCCTACTTCACCTGTTCCAATTCATTCTCATCAGGTTCCATTTTTCAATCCTTAGTCTTCGAGACATCATTATACTGTTAATGGCAGTTCACTGATAAGACTGTGACTATGAAATTTTCAATTCATATTTAATGATCCACAAACAACAGAAATACAGCGACCCTCCTTTTTCAGTTTTGATGAGAGCACCGAAATGTTGTATAGCTTGGCATAGGGACATTTCAGGTCAAGCATGTGCGTTTATGTCTTTGATGAATAATATTAGGGAAATGAGAAAGATCATCCCAGATTTTGATCCTTTAGGTCTCTTTTAATGGACTCAGAACTAACTTAGAAATAATAATAACAAAATGATGAAAGATGAAACACAAGAAAATCTTCTCAAGGTTCTTAGTCTTCTGTATTGTTTCTGTCATCAAATTCTTTCTTGCATGGTCAAACTTCATATATTATTGTTTTATAGTGCTTGTTGTAAATTAAAATATCTGACATGGAAGTATCCTCTTGACCAATTTCTCCATTCCCTGAAACAGACGTTGGAACAAGATCTAAAAATGGAGCTTTGGTATGAAGTAACATTCAACATCTTCTAATTTCTTTTCAGTTTTTTGTTGAATCATGGATTGATCATTTGTTAGTCATGCAGTGCTTTGAGGGAACCAAGGAAAGAATTAAAAAGATGTTTGAAAAAGTTGAGCTTTCTGTCTCTGCATATGATACTGCTTGGATGGCAATGGTTCCTACTCCAAACAGCCTCAAAACTCCCCTTTTTCCTGAGTGCTTAAACTGGTTGTTAGATAATCAACTCCCTGATGGCTCCTGGGGCCTTCTTCACAACTATCCCATCCTCACAAAGGCTACACTCTTATCTACATTCGCATCTATTCTTGCTCTTAAGCGATGGGATGTTGGTCAAGAGCATATGATCAAGGGTATTACTTTTCTAATGTTCTTCTAGTATCTTTAACTTGTTTGCTTCAATTGTCAACTGAAAGGCATTTACCTTCTCATGTCATGCAGGCCTTCAATTTATCGAGTCAAATTTAGATTCTGCTACTGATGAAAACCAGCATTCTCCTATTGGATTTGACATAATTTTCTCTGGCATGATTGAGTATGCTAAAACTCTGGATTTAAGTTTACCATTGTCACGATCAAACATTGATGCGTTGATTCGTAGGAGAGAATTGGAGCTTAGTAGGTACTTACTTTTTGCTTTCCATTAATTTTATATTCTTCTTTCATATTACTAGAGATTTTTTTTTTTTTTTTTTAATAAAAGACCATGTTTTCATTGAGAAAAAATGAAAGAATACAAGGCCATACAAAAAAACAAGCCCAAGAGAGAGAGAGCCCATTAGATAAAGGGACTCCAATCCAAAATGATGAGACCTAGGGAATAATTACAAAATAAGCGCCCAAAGAGAAACGTTATACTTAACAAGCGACCAAACCTCAATAGGATCCCTCTCCAACCCTCTAAAAGTTCTATTGTTTCTCTCACCCCACAAACCCCAAATAATAGCACAAATCCCAGCTTGCCACAAAAACTTTCCCTCCTCCCTAAAGGGAGGATGGGGAAGGAACTCCTCGATCGTCTCTCTACGACCTCTGTGTCTGGCAAACTACAACCAAAACGAGCCAAAGAACTCATCCCACAGTCCTAGCAAAAGCAAAATCATATTACTAGAGAAATTTTTACCTTAGTGAATTAATCCAATCATACCAACTATTTCACAAGGGAAGAATCTACATCTTAAGCCACAATCATCTTTAATGATTTCATTTTATGCTAATGTATTCTCTTTTCATTTTATTTCTGGTTTCTACATCATGTCATTGACAGCATTAGACTGTATACTATCAGCATTGTGCTCTGAAAGCGCTTACAAAGCAAGTGAATTTAAGCTAATTGAATCTGACTGACGTTGAGTTGATTAAACTCTGTATTCAGCTTATGCTTGGATCAGTTTTCATTTCTTTCTCTTTGAATTACATGTATGATCAGTGATTTAATATGATAATCCTGTACTCAGTTTGAACCCGTTGGGAGTTCATCATTGTTGCTTGTTGGGCTTGGCATTCTTTGCTTAGACTTCAAACTTTTAAAATGTAAACCAGAAAGTAGACAAGCAACCTTTCTATGCATATGAATGTTTCACAACTTTAACCTCTTGATTTAAGAGGCAACGGCAATTGATATATGGTAGTCTAAGGGTCCGTTTGGAATACATTTTAATTTAAATGTTTTTCTATGCATATGAATGTTTCACAACTTTAAACACTTGAAAAGTTAAACCAAGCATATCCTAATACTGACTGTTTATCCATCTGCTCTGTTCCTTTGTTCTGTTTACGGGCTGCAGAAGCAACTCTGAAGGGAAAAAGGCCTATTTGGCCTATGTTTCAGAAGGACTCGGAAAGTCCCAAGACTGGGGCATGGTCATGAACTTTCAAAGAAAAAATGGTTCACTGTTTAATTCTCCATCCACAACTGCAGCGGCTTTTATGAACCTTAATAACGATAGCTGTCTTGATTATCTTCACTCACTTGTACAGAAGTTCGGGAATGCAGGTTCCTTTTTCATCACTTTTTTTGCTTTCTTTATTCCCTCTCTCTCCATTGTATATATGCCAATTATTTTGTTGTAACTCTCTTTTACATGCTGCACTTCAGTTCCAACTATATATCCTCTAGATATATATGCTCAATTATGCATGGTTGATAGCCTTCAAACATTGGGCATAGATCGTCATTTCAAAGAGGAAATTGGGAGTCTATTGGACAAAACTTATAGGTATTATAGTATTTATGATCTACTGCATTAAAAGATGTACTTAAAAATACTATATGTAAATTGATGGTTATTTTTACCATACACAGTGGTTTTTATCTTTGTGATATTTTCTTCCAAAAACAGGCATTGGCTCAAAGGGGACGAAAATATACTATTAGATGCTTCAACCTGTGCAATGGCCTTCCGAATTTTACGTATCTATGGATATGATGTTTCTTCAGGTGTTCTATGATTTTTTTAGACTTGGTGCTCGAAATCAAAACATTGTGCTTAAAATATGACATTGGCTTGATTGATTGATTGATTTGACTGTACTATTGTAGATCAGTTAGCTCAATTTTCAGAGGATCGTTTTCCTGATTGCCTTGGAGGATATTTAAAGGATATCGGCTCTATACTGGAATTATTCAAGGCTTCTCAAATTACAATTTGTCCAGAGGAATCTGTTTTGGACAACATCAACACCTGGACAAGTCATTTTTTGAACTATGGATTATCAAGTAATTCAATCTTTTCTGATAGACTTCATGCAAACGTGAAACAAGAGGTATCCATGTTTCCCAGAATAACTCTATACTAACAAAGTAGAAGTCTCGTTTAGATCCTTTCTTTTTCTTCAACTTTGGTCAATTTTCAGGTGACCGATGCTCTTGAAATCACCCACAGAACAACAATGGAGCGGTTGCAATACAGGAAAACTATTGAACATTACAACGTAAACAACATGAGGGTTTTAAAAACACCATATAGGCATGTCCAATCAATTCTTCTGCTTTTTCTTTTTCTTCTTTTGTCATTTGTCTTGGGTGAACCACAATTTATAAATACAACTACTTAATTCTATTACTTATTTCAGCTGCTTAAATCTTGGTCATCAAGATTTTTTAAGATTAGCCGTGGAAGAGTTCAATGGGTGTCAATGCATACAGCGTCAAGAAAAGAAAGATCTTGAAAGGTAAATTGTAGCTACTGGCATTGTTCATACAGTCTTGATCGTAGCAAGATCTAGCCTTGATCCCTTCTAAAATTTTGTACTTTGTGATCCTAGGACCAGTTTACTAATGCAAATGAATGGTCTAAGATGCAACAGCTAGGTCATTTTTGAATTTGTATGCAAATCATAAAGAATGGGGAACAATAAGGTGAAAAATAGTGAAATCATGTTTTGTTTTTTCTCCTCGTCCCAATAATTGTTCTAAATAAGTAATCATTGAGTCCTAAAAGGGGATTGTTTCATCAGTGCAAATGTTTTATGAGGATGGCAATATTCATTAATGCATACAGATCATTGCTTCTATTTCATTTTAATACTCCTTTCTCTACCCCTTTAGTTTCTTTGTTGTTGTGCAATGCACACAAATAATTCTTCCCTGTCAATCCCATTTCGATTTCATATGAATAGGTGGGTTCTTGAAAACAAATTGGAGAAGCTACTTCCAAGACATAGAGTAGTTTACTGCTATTTTACTGGTGCGACACTCATAACCTCTCCAGAGCTTACTGAAGCCCGCATGTCATTCGCCAAAAGTGGGGTGCTGGCAACTGTGCTTGACGCTTTTTTTGATGATTGGGGTTCTCAAGATGAAAGGACAAACCTTGTACAAGCGGCAGAAAGGTATGTCCCCTTTTACTTCTATACATTATTATCTAATTGCTTTATAATCTGTAAGCTAGTTTTCTAGTTGGATGTCATATTAAAAACCATCTTTCAAGCTCCAAGCTGATAACTCCAAGGGAAATATACTGCAGGTGGGATGTCTGTAATGAAATGGAGTTCTGTTCTGAGGAGGTCGAAATAATATTTAAGGCACTTCGCAAAGCAGTTGATGAGATTAGCAACGCAGCACTGACATGGCAAGGACGTTCTGTAAGAAGCCACGTAATTGACACTGTAAGATGTTCATGATTCATCTTTTATGGCCTTCAAGTAATTATCAGAATGTTTGCTTATTACCTGTGTTTTGAGAACATAGCACATGCCTCATTTTAATACTATTTGGACATTGATGTTGGAAATCCACATCAAATGTTCTTGTGATCCGTCATCTATTTACTTGCAGTGGGTGGAATTAATCAAATCCATGGCAATGGAAGCCGATTGGTCGAGTAACAAGACAGTGCCATCGATGGATGAATATATTGAAACTAGCGCTGTATGGTTTGCCTTGGGACCTATAGTCCTTCCAGCGCTGTATTTCATTGGGCCTAAACTTTCAGAGGAGATGGTGAGCAGTTTTGAATACCACAATCTATATATGCTGATGAGCATTGCTGGCCGCCTTCTTAACGACATTAAAACTATTGAGGTATGTATGTACTCGAACAAGTAATCAGATTATCTAATATTGTGTGATAAGAGTCATTGATCATTCCTGGTTACATTACAGAAGGAAGCCGGTGAAGGAAAACATAATGCTTTTTCGTTGCGCATGCTCGATGGGGGTGGTAATATAACGAAAGAGGAGGTCATTAGAGCAATACAAGTTGATATTGACAGGACTATACGAAAGCTGCTGAGATTAGTTTTGCAGGTGGAAGATAGTACAATTCCTAGAGTTTGCAAGAATTTGTTTTGGAGAATGAATTGTGCGGTGCACTTATTTTACCTAAAGGACGACGGGTTTACCACATTAGGGTTGATGGATTCTGCAAAAGCATTATTTGAAGATCCCATAAGTTTTGATAACTTTTGAGTGGATGCAAATTTTCACTACTACAGTTGCTGATAAGGGTTGGCTCGTGAAGATATAGACGAACTATAAAATGGATATTCTCCAGTCGTACAACGTTTTAAATTTTGACCCTTTTTACTTTCCCAGTTTCCCTATCAGACGAATGGTAGGATATAGCTTAGAAATTTTCCTGTCTGGCTGAAGACTTTCCTTATTCCGTGTTACCTACTCTAGTTGGCTGAGAATTATCAGTTAAGTTTTTAGCACATGCAAGTCCCAAGTTTAAAAAATTGGCAGCCTGTGCTTATAATCCCTTCTTTACCACTTTTTCGGGTGGGGGTGAAGGGGGGGTTTACATACAACCGAGGCAAAGTGGTTTATGATTGAATCTCAGAGGCATTCTTATCATTTGGTAGATCCAAGTCCATGGCCTATTTCGGGTTCACTCGGAGCTTTGGCAACCACCGTAGGAGGTGTGATGTACATGCACTCATTTCAAGGGGGTGCAACACTTCTAAGTTTAGCACTCATGTAAATTATTCACTTAAAATCTTGGCATCACACGACCTCAACAGGGGGAAGAATGTTAAGCTGAAAAAAGATAAACCAATACTTTGGAGAGAATGGGAGGATTTCAAAAAAGTGACCACTTACTCGAACCGGATCTGTTCTATAGGTTGTACTGCTGTGTCCTTGAGCTTAGTAAATTTTGCATGCAGCAACGTGTACGGTGAATACGTAGAAATAAAACACAAGAGAGAAGAGAGTGAGAGTTCACAGTATTACTACTATAAAAATCCACTTTCCCACTGAATAATATAGATGATATACCAAATCAAACAACAAATAAAATGTCTTTCACTCAGATGTTAGTCCCTCGCCTTCTTCCCCCTCTTATATCTTTATTTCCCCAACGAATTCAACTAGAGGGGATTCAAATCACACCAAGATAAATACGAATAATCCCAAACCAATTGCAGTAGCATATCATCTTATTTGACTTAAATCATTCGACTGACCACTGTGGATTATGCCATTCTCATTCAGGTATTCAACAAATTCATCAATGAGGTATGGCCAAGCACCTTCAGCATCGTAATTTGATAGTGTAGGCTCCACGGTCTACAAATCGAGGCACGAACGAAAGAAATTAGCACAATAAGTGCATGGCAAAATGATTATTTTAAAACTTTCAGGAATAAAATATAATTTTTGAAAGTTCATAAACTAAATTATTTTTTAAAAAAATAAAGAATTTTAAGGCATTTAAACCTTTTGGTTAAATTTTCATTCTTACCCTTGCAAACTCCAGAAGTTGAGACCATGTGTCCCTAGAAATAGCTTTATTATGCCGAGCCTGAATTAAGAAAGATTAAAAGATTTTTTTGGTAAAGAAAGATTAAAAGATCAAATCGATCAAATAAATTATTAAGAATATATCATTAACCGCTCCACACAAACCACATTTTCTATTAAGAATCTATCATTAGAAAACAGAACAAGCAACTCAGACTTGGAATTTGTAACAGACAATTCTAGTTCTAAAGGCTTTTTTCTTGGTTGAGTGGAAAAGGCTAGACCTTCCATCTCTACGGCAATTATGCGTAAATTTCCCACATCCCTCAGCAGAAAGCAAACAATAAAACTACTGGCTAACTTTTGTGCTGGAAATATCCTCCGGGTTGCACATTCTATAAAAACGTTCAAGTTAGATCGCTATTGGATAAGATATCTAGTGTTATCTCTTTTGCATCCATAAGATAAATAAGCTTCTAGTTTCAAAAAAAAAAAAGATAAATAAGCTCCTTGAGTCAAATTCCAGAATCTTATGAAAAAAAATCCCCATTACAGAGGTCATACTATCAACAGGAATCATTGTCTCACACATTACAGAAATTCGTCATTATCAAATAGACAGATTAGCAACATTACCTGCAAGAACTGACACCAGTGGTCAACCAGGGGCCACTGCTTCTCAGCAAATAGTAACTGCCACATTCCAATTGCAGTGTCCAATGCTAAAGATTTTTGCCCCTAAAACACATATACCCACTTTAGAAGTCCATGCATTAGGCAGACATTATGCGGGTATCTAACGCACATGCTACTGAAGATAGTAAAACAGCTGAAAATAGATCCTCCATGGAATATTCAAGCAAGCACGAGTACCTTTTCTTTTGCCCAACCAAATGCGAAGTTGTAAATCTCACGGAACTTTTCTGGATGTCCATGAAATCAACATAAATAAATCAGTGAGACAACATCACACAGAACTTTTGTTTCCAATTATAAGGGAAAATATATGTTAAGACATGATACAAGCAACAAAAGAATACATACGTTCATCTTTCAACTCAGACCGCATATATGGTATCCTTTCTCGGAACCTCTCCAGAGAATCTATCCTGCCATCATAAATTGAATATTGATATTATGCCAAGAACAATCTTGATCCCATGTACATTATTCTTGTCCGAAAGAATACAGCTGCAAACAATTAGTTACCCTAGTGCTTGTAATCCACCTATAAACTCCTGTTTCGAGAACTCACACATTGTGTTTGCCTTCATATGCCAAGAAACAACCAACTGCAGGTAATCCCACCAAGATATTTAAAAAAAGGCTATTAATCAGAAGACGTACACAAAATCAGTATTTAAACTTAGATTCTTAAAATTTTGAAGTGAAAAATATCAACTAGATCCACACCTTTCAAATAGATAATCCCATAATTATTCTACCAAATACAGAGTGTTAAACGGTAAAGTAAAATGGAAACAATCAGGCTTTCTTTAAAAAGGGTGAAGGAACCACTTAAAGCAACCTTGAAGTTATTAATGTCAATGCCTCTATCAAGCTACTAAATTATAAGAGGGAGAATGAGAATATTGCTAGCCCATCTCAGATATCTTCCCCAAGATGAAGCTTGACATGAGTAAACTTTTCAGGAGAACTGTCTATAATTTAACCCCCACTAAAATGTAAAAGGAAGCGCGCATGACTAGAATCTAGATCACTCAGACAGCATTAAGTAATAATTTAATTTACATATGAATGCCTTGTGTAGAAACAATTATTTTTGAAAAGCATACCATAACTATATCTTGAGGATCCACCTGCAAAAAAGTATGTCACGTCAATTCAATAGGTAGAAATAAATAGAACTGCATAGTTAATAATTAAGTAGTAATATTTATAGCCATCAACTCATCAAGCACATAAAACATAGTTGGACACACAGATCACCTACCTGAAGGTCATTGCAGAGCAATGAGATACCATCAGCCAATATCATATCAACATATGGATCTGCCAACCATGTTATGAAACTTAGTTACTTTCATGCTCATAGAAAATCATAAACTTTTTCAGCATGGTTTCTCTACTCTTTACAAGTTTACAGAAAGAAAATAAATCTAGTAATGATAAACTAATATAAAGCTTGCCTTTATATCTGTTATAAAGCTCTTCCAAATGTCTAGAGTCGGTGAATGCTTTAATTTGGGGCTGACTGTAAAATACATCAAAAGCTCCTTCAAGATGCCAATCACTAGCCTTCAGGGCCTGATGAGCGACCTTTTCACTGCATGATCAATAAAATATCAAAATTAATGAAAATATGAGATGAACCCAATTTCATTATTCATGATTCTGTCTTAATATGAAAGAAAACTACACTTGTTCACAAGCAGCAAAAGCATTTTTATTAGTTTTACTCACTATTCTTTATCATTGATTAAAAAAAAAGGAACTCAGTACAAGAATTCATCATCTATTTTTATCTAAAGGAAATAGTTCTGTTTTCAATACATTTACTAAGAGTACCAGCAGCACATTCCAATTAGAGAAAAATGGGGAAAAGCTCTCTGAACTTTTTGAATAAAAAGTAAAGAGACACCAGTAACATGATTAGCCATGAAATCTCATAGAAAAGTGAAATAATGAACTCTAATCCAAAGCATAAAAGTCAACCATCTTCATTGTTTTCTTTAGACGTAGTAAGAAAAAATACATGATACAAAAAACTAAACATTTCCCACGGTTGTAAATCAATATGTTAATTGATCGGATATGTTCTCATGAGGCTTTACATGAGATAGATTTTTTTGTACACTCTCCCTCTGACCCTTCTCTATTTCACTCTGGTATTCTGAATTTTTCTTAAAATGCTCGAATATGTTCAGGTTCTCACTTTTAATAGTTGCAACTTTTTGTTTCAAATCAATTTAAGATCGGCTTTCAAAGGCAAAGGGAGACTGTGCAATAACAAAAAAATAAATATTTTATAGGAGATATGCAAGGAGACGATTTAGAAAACAAAAAGAAAAATGACAACATATAGGTTTAGGTTTGAATAATCTATGCGTATATACCTTTATAATATCTTAACAGGTTCAACTATTAGATTTTTTTTCTAATGACCAGGTATCAAAGACCCCATACTAATACTCAACGGAGGCTTCACCCACCCTAGAGCTAATTTGGAAGACAGGTGTCTTAACGTATTAAACTTTCATTATGGTTTCCAGGACCTTGCATGTCTATCTTTATTAACTATGACAGCCAATCCCTCCAGTTACTAATGTTAACAGCGTTTGAACAGAGGGGGTATCAACTAACCGCTACAATGTTCGGTGATCAAACAACATGAGAGACAATTCAAATCCAATTCTTATTCAAACGAGAATTTTAATTCTTCTCCAGATAATAAAAAGAAATAATTTATACAATAACCCATGTCTACTTCTATAGTTTCTACATCTTACTTAGGTCCATGTCAGTCGATATTATGAAATATGACTCATATCTTTGTTCATTCTCTTTCCATACATAAGGTCATTCTTCCCTTAGAAAAATGGAAGCAACCGCACACTAAACAAGATCTTAATGACATAAATTTTAGTAATTAACTAGGAAAGTTAAAAAGAGTTCATTATCGTACCTTGCACCAGTTATAGCAATAAACTGCTGGAGTTTATCTCGGTGGCCTCTGCTTAATTTATGCTGTCGACAACAAATACAAGAAATTCAGATTATATAACGAGTCCACGCAAGACGACTGAGCATGTAAAAGAAAAAGGTTAATCAAGTAGCAGTCACTTAAAAATAGTATAAAGATGGTTACTCCATGAATCAAACCCCTATCGCAACCATTAAAATCAGCAATCAAAAGATAAAATTATCAATCTGAATTCATGCAACCGAAGAAGCAAGACTTGGTGAGAATTCCCTGATAAAGTGAGCTTTGCACAAAGATAAAGTGCAGAGTGTTTCCGTCAACAAATAGGATAGAGAAAACAATGTAGTTGACATAAATCCTGGGCTCAGGACCAAAAATTGGAAAATAATTAAACAACAATAACCTTGCACAATGAAAAAATTAGGGGGAGAAGGAATATGATAATTGAATTAAGAATAACCGAAGAGGACGAAACACTTACCATTATGGAGGTCGTGGATACAAGGCTGGCGCAGAGAAACAGTAATCTGAGGGCAGAGTGAAGGCCGAGGATGGCTTCTCCGATTCCGGAGAACGTCGAGAGAGAATTCTAGGGTTGTTTCTGGAAGCTCTATCTCTCTCTCTCTCTCTCTCTCTCTCTCTCTCTCTGCAGGAAGACAGTGCAGTGAGTTCGATTCTGTTTTTGTATTATTTTTTAAATAAAAGGCGAAAAAATGCATTTATTTCCAACCATTTATAGTTGGGTTGTAGGGTACAGCTAGGCACATCAAAGGCTAAAGAGTGTAGTATTTATTATTTTATTTCTTTTATCTAGGTTTTCGACTTTCGACCATATATATATATGTCTTAACCGATTAAACGAGGTTTATGTTAGAGACAGAGATTGGAAATTATAATGGATTAATTTGATTGCCATATTTGCAAATCTTTCCCATGGAAAATAACTAGTAAATATGAACATTTAAAAAAAAATGCATGTCAGTTTAAACAATTTTACATAAATCTATCCTCAAATATTAATTATATATAATGTTCATAGTGTATCACTGATATACCCTTCTACCTCATATCAAGTATTGATATAGCACTTTTACAGTATATCATTTGTTGATGTAGAATTCTAACACTCAGGCTCTTATGCACTTAATCGGAGGTGAGTAAGATTCATACACAAAAGTCTAACACTGGCTTGGTGTTGTGTTCAACACACTTTTATATTTAATTTAATAATATTTAGTTTGATGTGGTGTCAAGCTATGCAAGAGTAATATCGCATATATTTGTATGAGAAAGGGTTATGTTTTGTATAGCGAATGCGAATAGGCTACTCCATCTTCAAATCCATTTGTTCCATATTTCTCAAAAATCATCTCGTCTAACAGTTGTATGTAGACTAATATTCCCAGTCGAACGTGATTAGGTGAAAATACGACAACTAATGTCTTACACCTAAGGCGTGACTAAGTGTTGCCAACTTCAAGTAGATCATCTAGGTGTCTATAAGCACGTTTCATGTGGATGATGTTTTCCCACTTATAACCTTAGCCTTCTTATTCATGTTGGATCGATGAACATGTTTTGGCAAGTTCAGATAACTCATAAGTAAACTTCACTCATTGTTTCAACTTGGAGGATTAACTTGGAAGGCATATGGCTAAGAGACAACTATTGTAATGATGAGGCCATATCTTGTGTACATTTGTTGATATCAAGCATTAGGTTTTGGGAGGTGTGCAACACCTTGAGGGGTGTCGATCTCATAAGTCTAATGATCCATTGTTAGATCAAACGATTGAAAGAGGGTGGTCAATAGACATAAATAGTCATACCACTCCAACCTTTTGTACACCAATACTTTCACCAGCTCTCAAGCCAAGGTGCTCTTTGTGTACTTATTCTCCATCTTGAGTCATTAATTGCATTAGGTGGATTTCTATTCATTTTCTTTTGAAGGGCTCAAAAACACACATTAGGTTGGACCACTTTCATGTCGAGTGAGATAAGGCATGCTCTTCTAATCATCACCTTATGTATGTCACTATGAGGTTGCCTAGAGAATAAGAGACCATAAAAACCCCTCCACTGCAGAGGTAGCATTCTAATCTTAGATGTTTGAAAGGGGATGAGGTTGCCTCTCCAAACATGACATCTTTCTCAACACTTCTCACACCAAGCGATTCTAGCCCTAACTCAGCCCGCCCACCCCCCCCCCCCAATAAGAAAGGCTTTTGTCAGTGTGTTTGGGTTATATGGTGGGATCTTAATGAGGTGAAAATTATGAACAAAAACACACATGATTAGAATCTATCTAAAGACAAATGATTAGTTCTACATCTCAATGAATGGTAAGAATGTTATTAGCAACCCCACTCAATCAATAAGTGAAAGTAATAGTGGTTCCTCTTCATGCAGGGATTGATTGTTGCTCAATAACCATTATTTTTTCCTCCCTTGTTTGGGCAATTGTTTTGACAATGTACTACCTCACTTATTTTTGCCTTTTGTATGGCTCTCATATCCTCTTAATCAATCGAGCCCTTTGATTAGTACCATATCCTCAATCGAGCCTTGGATATAGTAAGGAAGAGGCATACGTCAAACATGCTTCTTACTAAGATCAACCTTCAAAGGACTTTCATCATCCTTCCTCCAATTGTTCATTCATATGAGTTTGTGATGTCACTTATTAGCATATGAGCTTGCAAACAATCACTAATAGAAAACAAAAGTTAAATGTCACCCATACACCATTTTAAATTTAATAAAGGGAAAAATACACTTTTGGTCCCTAAGGTTTGAGTTAAGTGACAGTTTGGTCCATGAGTTTTCAAACTCAACAAAAATACCCCTGAGTTTTGAAATAATGAGCACTTTGGTCCCTGCCGTCTATTTTTCTGTTAAATACTAACGGTGGCTGACGTGACACTATTATTTTAATAAAAAAAATTTATTATTTTTTTATTTTAAAATAAAAACAAATAAAAATAAATAAAAATATTAGTATTTTAATTATTCTTAAAACTCAACCCTCAATCTCATCTTCTTCATCCTCTTCCCTCATCCCCTCCATCTTCTTCTTCAAACCTCTGATGGTCGCGCCGCCCACATGTCGTCGCCGCCAGCCGCTTCCGGCGGTGAAAGTTTTTTTTCTTTCTTTCTTTCTTTCTTCATTCTTCTTCTCTTCTTCCTCTCATTCCTCAAAGTTTCAACAACTTTTTTTTAAATGAAAGAGAAAGGAGGAGGGAGGACTCCCTCCTCCGTTTTCCGGCCGGAACGGAGAGAGGAGGTCCCTCCCTCCCTCCCCGTTGAGGGAAGAGGATGAAGAAGATGAGATTGAGGGTTGAGTTTTAAGAATAATTAAAATACTAATATTTTTATTTGTTTTTATTTTAAAATAAAAAAATTAATTTTTTTTTATTAAAATAATAGTGTCACGTCAACCACCGTTAGTATTTAACAGAAAAATAGACGGCAATGACCAAAGTGCTCCTTATTTCAAAACTCAGGGGTATTTTTGTTGAGTTTGAAAACTCAGGGACCAAACTGTCACTTAACCCAAACCTCAGGGACCAAAAGTGTATTTTTCCCTTTAATAAATGAACATACAAACAAACACCGATGAAAAAAAGTGAGCAAACCATTTTTTATTCAATTAATAAGGTATATCGGTTATAAACCTACTAGCAAATGAGCATGCAAACAATCATTGACATAAAACAAAAGTTAAATACCATCAATATATATCATTTTCTATTTTATTAATAAAGTGGATGAGTAATATAACTAACAACAAGAGTATTGAAGTAGAAAGGAAGTTAGCTATCATCGATCTAGGCTAATACCTAATACCGAATGAACATAAAATCAGTTATGATCGAACTTACAAGAACCAAATTGATCAGTTCTATGTCTTGCTAGACATAAATCCAATTATCGTTGTCTAAAAATTGTATGACTTGGTTTGATTCGTGATTGAACCTAAAACATCATTCACCTTGAATGTCAACCTTAACTTAATCTTAAGGCATTTGCTATCGATAAAAAGGTCAGATGTTTGAATTTGCTCCCACCCTATATGTTAAATTTAAAACAATAATATATAATAATAAGAAGAAAACTGCTCAATATAGGGGCTCATTTGAAATTTCAATAGATTATATGATTAAATTATATATATAAAAAAATACCCATGAACTATGAGATTTGTTTAAAAAATGCCCATGAACTTTAAAAAGTTTAAAAAATACCTATAAACTTTACAAAACGTTTCAAAAATACCCTTGCAGTTAATTTTCGGAAATACCATTGTTGAAAATCTAGTCAAGCTCTTAGGATAATGTGTTAAAAGAAAAGAAAAACCTTATGTATGAATACATGAAAAAATAGGTAAAGCTTCTCATTTATTTTCATGGAAGAAAAATTTACAGTGTAAAAAAGGAATGTTTTCTAATAAGGTTATTATTATTATTTTTTTTTAAAGTTAAAAGAGTATTAATGAAACTGAATTTTTGAATGGTTTCCATCCAAAAATTAACGACAAGGGTATTTTTGAAACATTGTTTAAAATTCAGGAGTATTTTTTAAACTTTTTAAAGTTCAGGGACATTTTTGAAACAAATCCCATAATTGAGGGACATTTTTTATAATTTAGCCATAGATTATTTTTGAAAGATTGGAGGGTCATGGCGCAATTTTGCTATACTTGCAGGATTAGGGTTTCCTCGCCGAAGTGCTATTTAAACGGCCCGAAGGATGTCAATTCCTCATTCCCAATCCTCTCTCTAACTCCAAAATCTCTTATCTCGGTTATTTTGCAGGCATTCGTTTCGGCTGACCAAGGATCTCATTCCTAGTCGTCTACGTATACGCATTCAATCTGCGTCGGATGTTTAATTAGCTCCGGCATGCTTGATTATATGAATATGTGATTTGGGCTCTTCATTATTTTTAGATTTATTGATGTTTCTGATGCAAGTTTTTTTGTACTCGGGATGATAAATTCGTTTGATCTGTTTGTGGCAGTGACGATGAATTCATATACCATCAAACTATGAAAGCTCTGCCTTCTTTATGGAGCGAGCTTGTTGATGTCAACATGAATCTGAGCCTCTCTTCTTCATAAGGATACCTCACCTTTTCAATTTTTAGGATACCTCTCTTCTCGTAATGTATCGAATGCGAAATTGTAAAAGGCAATAAATTAGAGTCTCTGATGCGCTCTTTTCCGTAGCGTCATCAGCGCTGTACGTTGCCGATAAGGATTTGGGGCCGAGATTCTGGCACTTGCCTTATCTTCGTAAGGCTTGTGCATTTAGGTGCTCCCTACATTTTGAGTATCCAATATTCTTCTCTTTGAAATTACTGGCCGTCTCGATATACCAGAAGAGTAGTCTTTTTAGTCCATGCTTCAATCAAGTTGACTACGCTTTTCCTTTCTTTTTTTTTTTTTTCTTGAATAGACGAGTCTTCTTCAGTTACTTGCATGCCTTTTCGGGTACATTTATGCATTTGTTTATGTCGCACAACAATTTTATCTAACTTCGTTTTAGTATTTTGTTTCAAAATGAACTCCATTTTTGAAAGTGTTTGAATTGGTGTTGTGTGTTTTGGTATATAGTTGGAGCTTGGAAGGAACAATTTGTAATTTGCAATGAATGGTAAATCAGTTGAGGACGAATGATGAATTCCTGAAATCGACGCAATCTGAAGTATTTCTTCGATCTGAGAAACACATGAATGTGAAGACCTGCATCCACGGATGAACAAGGCATGCTGCTTAGAATGTGAAATAAGTCAAGACTGAGTTTGTCCTGTGTTCCCAATATTAAGTTTTACTGGCTGCTCCTTACAAGTAAATTCATATACTCCCCTACAACAATTGTAGTCGAGGGATTTGATGTTCACTTTTCCTCTTTTAATATGCATTTTGAGTAAATCAAATTTCAAGAATAGGTAGAATGCTAATGATCTATGACTCAAAAGTAACACAGACGAAATCAAAGGAATGAAACGAACCAATAGAACGTAACTGTTGGTTTTTAAATTTTATATAAATCGAAACTAAAGGAATTCAAATTGATTTAGTGAATAAGAAAGGTTTTAAGTTCAATAAGGGAGTGCATCTTTGTGTAGAATATATGAAAACAGTGGTTGAAGAAGAAAAGTTCCATGAGATCGAAATTAATGATAAAAAAGCCCTCGAAAAACCAAAGGGAATACACGAAAACGAATCGATAAAACCAAAAAAGCCAGGGGCTACAAAAGGATGTCCATTTTTCCGCGAAAGGGGAATCGGCTGGCTTTGAACAATCCGAAGATTACAAATATCTCTAGCTACACGCTACTGTGTTCGTCCATTCCACCGTAATCTTAATCAGCTACGAAGATTGGCTGATGATAGTGTCTGTGATGACTTCTTTCAAGTCTGACAGGTCTTCGGCTTCTCCCCTCAGGACTCTCATAATTTCTAGAGAACTGGATTCAATTTCGAAAGAGATTCGCCGTTGGATACAGGGACTCGCAATATACTTCAATCCTTCTAAGATAGCTTTAGCTTCTAAGTGTTTTATGGGCCACTGTCTATGAATTCTTTTCGATCCACTGCAAATCAGGGATCCATTCGAATGTAGTGAAAACGAGAATGAAATCCAACGCATTCCAAAGGTACATTCGTTCAATAGCCGAATGAAACTGTGTAAATCACCTTCATGAGTAGATGAAATGATATCATATGTAGTGAAAACTGGTCAGAGTTGGGACACATGCAAGCCAGACGAAACTGATCAGAGTTGGGGCACTGTAATTTAAAGTTAAATATCAGGGCCTTTAAACATTGCTCAACTATCTCAAGAGATTTGGGGAAACCAACCACTTATGAACTCAAAGCTTCTTTCTTTTTCTTTTTCTTTGTTCAGAAAAACTACAGACAGATCAACATTATTATGAACTCAAGAGAGGTTGAGTTCTAAGGCAACACAACCAATACCAAGAAGGAATTGTGTCAAGAATACTAACTATAATAAATGCCAAACGTAATTCAAATGCGATAAACACAGAGCCAGAGAACATAGGATTCCATGCATGGCCAGGACGACTTCAGCGCTATTCTAAGCCGTGACAATGACCTTTCTTTTACAGGATCTACACACCCACGAGTTTGCTTCCTGTAAGGAGATCAGGAATAGTACAATAAATATGTTAGAACTAGCTTTAGATGAAAGGAAGTGGATCGAATGACGAGGGCAAGTTTACCTAGTGACATCAAATGAATTAATTTACAGGATGAACTAAGGTGAAGAAAAATCAAAGAGGAAGCTTGTCAAGTGGCTTTACAGCCGCAACACCATCAAAATCAGGTTTCATGTACTTCTCATACGTGACTTTCAGCTGTCCCAATTGAGCAGATCGGTGAAATTTCAAGATCACCTCAGCACATTCTCTATAAAACAATGACAGGATTTAGTATGCGAAGGTTACATTACGAGCTGCTATAATTCTTAGGAACTACCTTATTTGGGACACTTCGTAGCGTGTATGTTTGTTTAATAGTGGGGTCCAGTATGGATTTATTCCCAACGTACACCGTGCAACATATAGAGCCGATGCACATAACAACGACGACTTAAAACTAAGAGCTTCATATTCAACCAAGGCCAACTCAATCAAGTAAAATGATAAGTGTTCAAGCTGTAGCAGAATTCAGAGCAGCACACGACTATTAGAATTTTAGGGAAACAATATCATGATAGTTTCAAGAGGCTTCCAAACCTGAGTATTAGACTGAGCAGCCTTGAGAAATCTTAACATAAAAACATATGGAGTAGGCATGTTCAAGCGAAACTTCAACTTCTTCAGGATGAGTGCTTCCTGGAGAAGAATCAGAACATACATATAGAGTAAGTAGAAAAACCATAGCAGTAAACCTTATGTGATTAAGTTGTAGCTGCATCGCTACTGCGCTTAATAGGTAACAGTATTTGTAGTATAAAATACTAATACTCTCCGACCACAACTCTGCCACTTCTGGCCAAATTCAAAACAGCATACTGGGGGACAAGGGTAACTGATCAACCGGTTGTACCAAGACAGTTTAGTTTGTTTGGTTAATTAGTATCAGTTAGTTCAATTTGTCAGAGCATCGCTGAGCAAAGCATAATACGTCAGACAAAAAATTAGAAAACCCAACACTATTCCAGATTGAGTGACCTCTACAGTTGAAAATGATTGGTGAAAGATAATATTTTTCCTGCATCCTCAACCAGCCACTTCAAAAGCCGAATATACTTTCAAGAAAGCCAGATGAAACTGCAGAGAATAAATATCAAACTGTACCATTTGTAACATTTGTTCTCTTGAGTAGGACTCAGCTGAAATGCTAATTAGATCTTTAACCTGTTTCCAATGGATACCGCAATTTCTGATCAGCCTAACTTTCATCGAGCAAGTATAATGTCAAAATAGATAAAAGTCAAACATTATAATACTTACCCTAGGATGCCAAAAATCTTCATATTTCGATGCCAATAACAGTGCAGTAAGACCAACCAACTGCATTTCATTCTTCTTTATTATGACTTGAGAGAGATACCGATCAAACAATGTAACAGAGAGAAATAGTGTCTCAGGCATCAAGTCAAATTTGAAGTGTACCTACGACCAAAAAGACAAAAAAGGAGATAGCTCATAGCACAACATATCAGAGAGAGAGTCGGATAGGTAATGAAAGAAGAATAAAGAAAAGCAGCAAATCTAGAAAATGGATAGGTACGTACTTCAATCAACCAGTTGATCAAAATGCCTCGCATAAGGGGGTTAATTTCTTTTTGAACTGATAAGTAATTTGAAAGAGATGAACTTTGTGCCTGAAATTAGAAACAAATTTAGTTCGTTAAATACTACAATTGGCATTATAAGTCAAAGAATAGGCGTCAAGAAGTTAATAAACATAAATAAACAAACTTTGCAGAATAAATAATTATATAAGCAGGTGACAAAATCTGCTTCACTTCAATACAGCAAATGAAAAGCACAAAAGTAGGAAAAATGATATTAAAAGTTAAACCTGTCAATTCTTTTTAGAAAGAATAACAAACATCACCTCTGTAACCCAATAATAATGATATATCTCCTCAACATATTCAGCAACCTCCATTTGGTTGTAGTTATTGTCAATACTTGGAAGGTCGGCCATCTCTGTAACTACAGCACATTTGTCCAGCAACTGCAAAATAGTGGCAATAATAATATAAGCTCAAAGGAAGGTATAAGGGTGGTACGCTATAAATGCTAACGTCACCTTTGCTCCAGCGACCAACAAGGATGTATATGATCTCCTACGACCAACTTTTTTCCTGAAAGTGAAATCCGTACTTGTACTTGGATTACAATTAGGCTCATGTGCTTCCTTCCCTTGAATGGACACATTAGTTATATCCTCACAAAGAGATGCTGAGGGTTCCACAATCTTGGATGATGATGCAGTACTAGAAATCGATTTGATTACAACTGATGCATATTTGGGTTTTGATACCTCTCGAGTACCAGAAGCCTTCTTCGTGGTCCTTGCAATGGGCTGGAAGGAAGGTGATATTGTAAAAACGCTTTCATAATATACCCTCTAAGAATATGTGCATATAACGGAACAAGAGAACATACTATTAGAAGGAAAATATGTTCCTGAGCGGCAGTCAACAGAATCAAGAATCTATTGCACACAATGCGTAGAAAATATATTACTGCAAATGATAGGCAAGTACCTTACTATACTTTTTGGACAGTGCACTTGTGTCCACCTTGGCTTTACCCCTGAAATTCCTTTGTCACTGTCAAAATCACCAAAATAGATTTTCCTACTTGCTAAACATTCAATCAGCAAAAGCAATGATGACTAAAGAAAAAAAGAAGAATTTTTTGGGGAAATATCAGAAATTGGGTCAAAACAATATTTGAGGAGATTATGGTAATAGCAATGGTCGTAAACTTGCAGAACCCAATCATCATTAGAGCTATTCATTCCTCTGCTTGCAGAAAGAAAGAGAAACCAAATGCAGTCCATTACAAAATGCAAGAAAAAAAAAAAAGCAGTACAAGTAAGATAAAGATAGATCCCCAATAATGTATTATGTAACATGAGGGTGGATAGATAAGCATACATACAAAGCAGAGAGAGAGGTTCGCTTATTAGAATTGTGGTTAGCAATATATGAGAGTCAATAACTTAAAGATGTTTCATTAAACCAAAGAAAGATGCAACGCATTTAAACAAGCTGATAGGAAGCAATGAATTTCACAAATGCTAACATTATCATGAAGCCATCGCTCACTCGGTTATTCCATAGCTGACTTCTGGTATTTTTTGCCTGGACTGCAGCATTCTTGCCAGATTTAGCTAAAAACGGGGAAAAATAAGTTCAATCCTACCTTGGTCTGGTCTATCATATGAAGCTAAACAACAATATGAACTACAAAAATCTAAATTCTTACTCAAACATGCTTGAGATCTATTTGTCTTTTCTGGCTTCTCAGTAGCTTCCTAAAAGTAGAAAATAAGAACTTATTAGTTCCATTCAACATAAAATAAATATTTAGGTCATATATCATCTTATCCCATAAAAAGATGGTCATATATCATAATCTAGTGACTGAAAACCTTTGGGTTCGAAGCATTTGCCTGGTTCATCCTCTTTGGCATTGGTAAGGATCTCCTTCAAAACAAGAGAAAAACAACCAATATGATTGAGTTGTATGTCTCTTTGATAACAACCAAGAGGGAAAAAAGCATTTTTTAAACATCAAACCTTGTTTGCGCAAGAGAGATCTTTTTAATTCTCCTGAAAAATAGACAAGAGTTCAACATAAAACTTCGTAAAAGATCTAAATCTACAAATATGCACACAAAAGGGCATTCATAAATGCCTATTTGATGAACAAAATTATAAATCGTATAACTTTAAATCTACTAATCAAGATTAGAGTGGAAAATAAATTTTCAAAACCTGGCATTGACAGTATTGGAATCACAGCAGGGACCATCTGTTTTGCTTCTTTCATAGACCGAACAACCTTTTGAATCCTTAACACACCCTAAAGAGCAAAGCAGGTCAATAGCACATGATTAATTATAAAGGAGAAAAAAGCATTACACAGAAACCTTTTTCTGAAGCATGCAAGTCACCAACAGCTTCCCCTGCATTCTTCACTGTTTTCCCCTATTGAAGTACGACAAAAGCGAAGTGAATAATTTTGTTGCTGATATGAAAAGGACGCACTTTATGACTGGTAGTGAAAGAAAGAGACATTATTTTCACAACTAAACCTAGCAAAAAATTACATACCAATGATTTCCTAAATGAGACATTGACGCCAGCAGCGCTAGCTCTAGTCCCAATTGCAACCCTACACAAGTGACAATGACTATTTGTGTCAGCTTAATTCTTAAGGGGAGAGAGAGTTTAATGTAAGGGCCAGGGGAGAAAATTTATGTATTTCACCTCATAACGGTGCATAATTTCCTATTTCCTAGAAGTCAAAACTGTACACCAAAAAACGGACTGGAAAACTTTTTTAACAAACAAATCTCTGCTGCCACTCATCACACACTGAGAGAGAGAGAGAGAGGTGATGCGCATGACTCACTTATGCTTGGAGCCAACTTGCGTTGTTTTCCTAGAAGAGTTGCCTCTGACGTTACTCACATCTGCCAATGCTCTTCTCATGCTTTTGGCCCCTGAAGAAGCAGTGTTGAATGTATAAATCATAACATAATCTAAATTTTGTATTGAAATATACCATCATTATTTCTTACCAGAGACTTCGATTCTCTCTGTGTTCTTCTCAGAGCGTTGCAGGCCTCCCTGAAATTAGAAGTACCTCAAATGTAAAAGTTAGTATGTGACCACTTCTGCAACGAGACTGTGTTCTCTTCCTACTGTTAGAATTTTGAGCGAAAAGTTTAGAGAAGAAGGTCGAATTACCTTTGGTTGAAACATACAATCTGTTGAAGGCTCCTTTTTTATTGTTACAGGTTTCCTACCGCACAGAAAATATCAAATGACTAAATAGTTGAAATTAGTTGAATAAATTCATTTACCTACTGGTTAGGGGTTGCTTTCCCAATAAAAGGAATATTGATATTTATGATACCTACAGCCTAAAGATGTGACTCGGTCGTGTTAAATGTCAAACAAGTTGAGCAAGCTCTTTGTTTACGTATAACAAAAGCTTAAAACAAAGTTCAGTCATTTTGATACCATAAATGGGAGAGTGATGAATTTTGGGAGGATCGAGTGGAAATAAAACGTGAGGAGAAAAAGTAAAATGACACTTACTTGCAACTGGAATCAGCTTTAATCTTATCTTTCTCCGTATAAACCTTAAAACTTCCCATTGCTACTCGTACCCATCAAGGGGGGAGGGGGAGGAAGTCAGTTATTTATTATCCAGTACATAGCGTTGGAGAAGATTTTAAATGCTAAACTATATATTGAGGAAATATTACCACTCCTACGGGTGCGATTATCCTCAGTAGGCAGATCCGCATCCAGGCAGACTTTAGCCTAATTTCGAGCAACAGTATCGTTTAAGAGTAATCAAGGAACCATGATCTGTTCACGAAATAAGAGAACTAATGGCATTTTATATACCTTGGTAGCCACCATTTCTGACTGATCTTGATTTCCAGTTTTTGATCTCTGACCGATAAAAAGATTTAGTTGCCTGTTCAAAATCAGTTTACAGACTCAAACTCATAGAAAAGAACTTTACACCTTATCTCACCAACCCGAGGAGAAAATGCAGTATAAAAGCATAAAGTAAAATAGCTCGGGATCTAAGCAAATACTTGCAACCTTAGCCAAGTTTCATTTCCTCCTAAACCCTAATTCAGATTTTTTAACATAAAAAGAAGAATAAGGGTACAATCTTGAGAATGCTAAACGTGAAAGAAAAAAAGAGAACTCAGATCAAGATTTGATAGTAAATATCTATAAAGAAGCCAAATCAACCATAAATTTGACCAAAACTAACAAAAGGAAACGATGCGGCAGAATCTAGACTTGGAAATGGAAATTAAAGCAAAAGGAAACTACATTAACTCGATTGACAGATGAACAGTTGAGGTTGAGAGAACCTTAAACGACGAGGAATTCTGGGATGTTCGTCTAAGCAATTTCCGCGGTTGTGTCTGTCCGAAGCTGTGTTCAAATAACTCTACGAGACAGATGGCACCCCTCTTTTGCTGGCAGCGGAGGCGGGTAAATGCCCAACGTCAAGCTTTTCAAAAATAAAGTAAGTTTACGGTTATGCCCCTGAGAAAAATCAGAAAAAGCAATTTTTGGTAAAAAAAAAAAATGGCCCATGCAGGTCTCGAACCTGCGACCTTCGCGTTATTAGCACAACGCTCTAACCAACTGAGCTAATAGGCCAATTTGTTAACTAAAAACATATGTTTACTATTTAATAAAAAAATATTAAAAGCTCACTCTAATCAACTACCCTAATATATCAACTTATTTATGAGATAAATATGTAGGGCAGAGGATTTGAACCCTCGACTTCAAATAAATCAATACATGTCAATTACGATAAATTATGTTCACTTTAGCAAATTAGAATAGAAGATATTGAAATACTTTAATGTGTAATAGATTGTTTATCAACTTCAAATAAAAAAATTGCATGCACGGAACAACTTTAAGAACATGTGTTATATTATAAAATTTGTATAATTGTTATTTTATAATATATCATGTTATCAAAAAATTTTAAATGTAATTGTGGATTTTAAAAATTTAGATTAAAAATAATAATACACTAAAAACATAAAAATGTTGTTTTTAAAATTTACACTATTTGGATCACGTAATCCAAATAATAATAACAAAAACAAAACTATCAATCAAATATACACTAAATCTTTATGGCTCAATGAATCTGAACACATAAAACATAATCGATACAACATATTAAATAATGCATGATGCCAATGTTTGAAGCATGTGTGTTGTTGATGATCAAATTTCGCTAGGTAAATTACCTTCGATCCATGTGATAATCGACATTGAATTTGTTTGAGAGCGGGGGAAGATGTGGCTTGCAAGACGGAAACCTGCACTGGTGTGGTGCTAGCCACAGTCACTCGGATGCTTAAGTCAGAAAACGGAAGTAGGAGGGCTAGAGAGTAGAGAGTCCGGGTCCCCTTTCTCGATGGCAAAGAGGGGTATAAATATCTGCTCATGCTCCTAAGGTTTTAGGAATTCGGAGGCGTTTCAGGACAAACCAGACGACACCGGGGCGGCCAGAGGCGGTATGGACCGAACAGAGTCGGTGGGACTCGGCCCGCGCAAGCGGGTCGAGGGTCGGACCAGGCCCGACCCCTTCGGTCTTGGCTTGATCCACTGGCCCGTTTCCCCGCCTGGGTCCATATTCCAATTCGATTTCTGCCCCGATTATTTTCGTCAGCTCATTGTACATCGAGGTGGTCCAAAATTACCTAAAACATATGTTATTGAACTGTTTGTAGTAGAATGTATTGAAACTGAAGCAAATGAAACTTAACTGCTCGCCATGTCCGAAATCAATACTTAATTGATGAAGTCTAATTCTGAACGCCGGAGTGGATTTGAGTGGCGGAAAAAAAGGGAGGGTGCAAATCGAGTGGAGGAGAAAGAAAAAAAAAAAAAAGTGAGATTGGTTTGGTACAATGGGAAAGTGAAAAGTAATGACATAATATCGACATTTTATGTTATTGATTTTGGTTAAGTAAGCACAATTGGAGCTCCACCTCGGCAACACAAGCCATTTTGCACTTGATTAGGCGTCTGCATGTCGACATATATACTTTCTTACCCTTTTTCCCAACACTCATAAAAAGTGATCCATTCCCTAATCACTTTTTAACTTCACCTATTCTAATTAAATTAATAATGCCTTTTTTAGGTTCCTGAGCAGTAGCACTTTTGTTTATTGCCGCCTTCCTTATACTGCTAACGCCATTATTTTCATTATCAGCGAATGACCAACTTTTGCTGTGAACCGCTGCAAGTTGCCTAGCTTGGTCTCCCTTCCTCACCACGCCACCCCAAAATACTTTGAAAAATAAAACAGCATATTATGTCCCAATATTAATATTTGAAGAATTTGCTGTTTCTGTTCTGAAGCAGCATCCAAATATTATGATTCTAAGCAAAGACTAAAAAATATGAAATTCTTAGATTTTGTGTGCGTGTAACTTTTTTTTTTATTTGGGGTGGGGATTCGAATGTAATGTCCCAGGCTCAGGATTCAGAATCCGAATTCAGCACCTAACGGTCTGAGAATCCCCATGTGACATGGCCACGCCAACGTAATACTACTTCTAAGATTGATGACTCCCCACAAACCAACACATGGTCTTTCTAGCATGCTTTTGTCTTCACTCACATTTTTTAAGCTTATATTGACCATACTTTCATGTTCTTAGAATCCCTTTCAGATGTGGCCTCGGTTCATTCATGTATCCCTCGGAACCTCTGACCTCTTGGTCGAAAATACATGTCAATTACCATTGAACTGTGCTCACTCTATTCGTGTAACTATCCACCATGTACTATTGATTTTATTTTACCATATCGGATGCCTCTAACTCTCGTTATTAGCCAGCCAATGAATTTTAAAAAGAACCAACGACATTGTCCATTCTTTTTTCCTTTCAATTCTATATGTGAAGAAAAAACTCCATCCATCGCTCAAAACCCACTACCCAAAAAGCTCTCTCTCTTCCTTCCCACTATTAATTCCTCTTCTCATCCACCCACCTCTCACACAACACAACCCAGTTTTACTAACACTCAATTTCCCCAAAAATGTTAAAGAAGATCTTCTTTGTTTTTGCTGTCCCGATCATGATCACGATCACGACCCTCCCTTCTGCAGTCCACGGCGGGCGGGAGTCATGTACTTGTGAATCCGATGCCGCCGCCGCCGCCGAGCACGGCGCAAAGGAAGCGATTAAGTACAAGGTGGGTTCGATCGCTTCGGTGCTGGTGGCGGGAGCGGCGGGCGTGAGCCTTCCGTTGCTGGGCAAGAAGATTCCGTCGCTGAGGCCTGAAAACGACATATTCTTCATGATAAAGGCGTTTGCTGCGGGCGTGATTTTAGGGACTGGGTTCATCCATATTCTGCCGGATGCGTTCGAAGACTTGACGTCGCCCTGCATCGGACGCAGTCCTTGGGGCGATTTCCCATTCGCGGGGTTCATTGCAATGGGCTCCTCCATCGGCACCTTGATGGTCGACACATTCGCCACCAGCTTCTACCAGAGACGCCACTTCAGTAAAACCAAGCAGGTAATTGCAGATCAGGAACGAGGCGAGGAGCATGCCGGTCACGTGCATGTCCACACGCACGCCACGCACGGCCACGCTCACGGCTCTGCTGCACCCACCGGCGAATTGAGTCTGATCGAGTTGGTTCGGTACCGGATTATATCTCAGGTAGATGTAACTAATTAATTTAGTGTATGTTTGGGAGTAATTTGGACTAAAATCAGTTTTGTCATGTTTAAAATCATCTCGAAACATATAATAGGTGTGATTTTGAATATAACAAAAGTAATTTTAACCATTTCAAAATCACCGTCAAACATGGTTGATTTGATGTATCAGCTCATTAATGCTATGTTTATTTTTGGATGGATTTCTCAGGTGTTGGAATTGGGAATTGTGGTTCATTCAGTAATAATTGGGATTTCTCTTGGAGCCTCCCAGAGCCCTGCCACCATTAAGCCACTGCTGGTAGCTCTGTCTTTCCACCAGTTTTTCGAGGGCATGGGACTCGGTGGTTGCATTTCCCAGGTAAATTCAAAACAAGTAATTTTAATTTTTCTCTTATGTTATATAATAATCAATTAAAGGATCTAAGTTTGTAGTCTGATTATTTATAAATATAGTAAATGAAAGGGAATATAACTCCAAATAAAAGAAGGGGAAATGGATGGTGGATACGTATTATCATATATATATATACATTTTTAAAAGAACAAGGCGTGGATACGTATTCCCATCAAGTGACGTTATGGGTTTTTAAATGTTGAGGAATATGTCACGATCAGTTCTTTTTCTATCCAAGGAAGACCTCTTAATTACTCCTTGCCAACAAACAGAAACAGGGGAAAAAAAGTGAAAGGATCATTAATTATTGAGACAATCATAGAACAACATCAAAGTTATAAACCAATAAGAATAACATTATCTTTACTTTTGCAAGTTGACCAACCTATGGGAATAGGAGTGACTTTTGACCCTTATTTAGTCGGGTGTTAGACTCTACCCCAAACCAACAGCCTTCGCACCTAGCAAGACCGCCATTGTCCTTTTCCTTTCTCCATTGTGCTTCCTTCTTTCTTAGCTTTGTTCCAATTGGTCTAAGACAAAGCTAGTTTGTATACTTATTTTTTTACCTACTTGACGAAAGGGAGCGAACTTTGTTTTGTTTTCGGGTTTATGGAATAGATCCAGTAAGCTAAACTCATTCTTTTTTATTATGTTGTGACGTTTTGATTACTGGTAAACGTTTCCAAAGACGATCCTCTCGAGTTTTCGACAATTTTCATGTTGAGGATCTCACATTGAAAAGATTGGTAGAGACCTCACAATATATAACCTACAAGAGTAAGGGTCACTTCACTCATTGCCAATTAGTTAGAACCTTACTCCATTTGTTCTTTCATAGATATATCTATGTCAGTGGACCTCGTCGTATAAAAAGAAAATGATGATGTAACAAATAAATGGAATAAGTTTTCGGGGTTAGGCTAAGATTGTCCACTTGGGGTGCAGGCACAGTTCAGGTGGCGGTCGGCAGCAACAATGGCGACATTTTTCTCACTGACGGCGCCTGTGGGAATTGCAGTGGGAATCGGAATCTCAGGAGTTTACAGAGACAACAACCGGACGGCTCTGATCGTAGAAGGAAGCATGAACTCGGCATCGGCAGGGATATTGATATACATGGCGCTGGTGGACCTTCTTGCAGCTGATTTCATGAACCCAAGAATGCAAAACAATTTGGGACTTCAATTAGGAGCTAATATCTCTTTGCTTTTGGGAGCTGCTTGCATGTCTGTGTTGGCCAAATGGGCTTAATCTCTTTTTGCCTTGTTCTTTTTTATGTTACAAATTTAACGCAACATCTGCATGTGGGTATTAGCCATCAAAGGCGGCGACGCCACCCGCGCCCACGCGAGCGTCGAGAGAAAAGTAAACGTTTTTTGTTACAACATAATCATGTTCAAATTGGAATGTAAGGATGGCTCTCAACTCCGACCATTTAATTTTCGATTTCATTACTCATTAAGTGAACAAGTTTTGTGTTATCTTCAACCTTTGGAAAGAACAACACCCATTAAGTGTATAGATAAAAAAAAATTCATTTTCTCACTTCATACTGCTAAAAAAAATATATTTCCTAGAGGTAAAAAACCAAGACAACTTACTTCACTTCAAGAATCTGATCATTTACTTGCCACGTTTAAATACACATACAATTTAATCAAAATGTTTGAATATAAACTTTTTGAAATATATTAATTTGGATAAATTAGAATTAAGTTGACTCCCGGTATAAATTAGATTTTTGAATTTTGAAAAATAGAGGAAATAAGATTATGTGTTTCGTTTGTCTCATAAAATCAGTCGAGAGGCACGCAAACTTGGTGACTTGGTCCAAACATACAGACATTAAAAAAAAAACAAGGATGGAAAGGATGAGATAGAAGAGAAATTTTTAATTTTGCATTCTTTTTTTTTTTTTGAAAAATAATTTAATTTTGCATTCAAAACTTTAAATAATAAAGGGTAAAATGATATTTTCACTTCCCATGTAAAAATGGAGGGCTTCAAGTGGAATCTTTTCTCGGAAACCAAGACTAGTGGGTCAGAATTTGGAATTACCCACAAAATTGCTAGGATCGAAATGAAGAATAAAATAAATATTTTGTTTGGAATGATTGATCATATAGATGAGAGGGTTAGGTAACGCAATGACGAAAATGTCCTTTAGGGAAAACATTATTGACTAAATTATAAAAAATATCGTTTTGTTTAAAAAATGTCCTCAAACTTTGAAAAATGTGTCAAAAATACTTCTGTCATTAATTTTTGGATGGAAATCGTTAGAATTTACGGTAAAAGAAGAAAAAAAGAAGAAGCATTTTTCAATAAAGGTATTTTTTAATTTTTTTTTGAAAGTTCAAGGATATTTTTTAAATTGAAACTTTAACGGTTTCCATCCAAAAATTAATAGCAATAATATTTTTGAAACATTTTTCAAAATTCAGGAGTATTTTTGAAAATTTTCAAAATTCAGAACATTTTTTAAACAAATCTAATAGTTGAGGAGTATTTTTATAATTCAGCGAACATTATTCATTCGCTAATGGAGGTGGCTGGTAAATTAGAATAAAAAAACTCTTGGGCCCTTCCCTCGCTTTGTTTCATCTCCCTCCTTTAAAAACCTGAGCTCATCCCACTGCTTAAAGTACCAAACCCTATTCCGCCGGTCATTTTTCTCATCTCCACCTTCACCTCCTCTATCAGCCGCCTGCAGCTCAACGATGGAGGACGGTTTCGCAGCTGAGAGGCTCTTCAACCAGGGATTTTCCTACACCTACGACGATGTCATCTTCCTTCCTCACTACATTGACTTCCCCACCGATTCCGTCCAACTCGCTACTCGACTCACCCGCAATATCTCCCTCTCTATCCCCTGCGTCTCTTCCCCCATGGACACCGTCACCGAAGCCTACATGGCCTCCGCCATGGCTGCTCTTGGTGGCATCGGCATCATCCACTCCAATTCCCCCGCCTCCCAACAAGCTGCCATGGTTCACGCCGCCAAGGCCCGCCGAGTTCCTATTTTGTCAAATCCTGTTTTCAAGTCTCCATCCGATCGGATTGACTCTGAAGAAGATTTTGCTTCTTCACCCTTCGTCTTGGTTACAGAGGCGGGTACCGCAAAGTCGAAGCTTCTGGGCTATGTCTCGTACGCGGATTGGACCTCCCAGGAGAACAAAGAAGTGAAAATATATGATTATATGGTGAATTCGGGGGCTTCAGTTCCGTGGAACTATGATTTAGCGCAAGTGGACGCGTGTTTGGAGGAAAAGAAGTCGGACTTTGTGACGCTGTTGAAGGACGACGAAGTTGTAGATGTTGTGACGAAGTCTCAAGTAGAAAGAATCAAGAGCTATCCAAAACTGGGCGTTGGCTCGGTTGCGGCCGATGGTTCTTGGCTGGTAGGGGCTTCGATTGGAACGAGGGAACATGACAAGGAGAGGCTGAAGCTTTTGGTGCAAGCAGGTGTAAATGTAGTAGTATTAGATAGTTCACAGGGTAACTCCAGTTATCAGATTGATATGATAAAGTATGTGAAGCGGACATATCCTGAGTTGGACGTGATTGGCGGGAATGTGGTCACGATGGCACAGGCCCAGAATTTGATTCAGGCTGGTGTCGACGGCTTGCGGATTGGGATGGGTTCTGGATCTATCTGTACCACGCAGGAGGTTTGTGCGGTTGGACGAGGGCAGGTAGGCATATTAAGTCTCTACTCCTTATAAAAGCTTTTCCCCTTTACCTTAACTAGTATTATCTTGATAGCATTGTTGGAGATAAGACTAAATACTATCTATTCGATCTTCACGTTCCATATAACTAGACCTTTGGATCTAAATCTTCATGGTATATATGCACAATATTTAGAGTCTGATACTGGATGTTTCCTTTGACAAAACACAAAAAAACGGCAGTCACCGTTGTTCATGCAGTGACAAAGTCTCCTCTTTTATGTGAAAACTACCAGTTGCTTTTTCTTGCTTCGTCATGTCATGTGAAATATTTGTTCTGCTTCTGCCACCGTTGTAAAATTTTCCTTAAGACACTCAAGGCAGTCCTTTCTCTGTT
The DNA here is from genome assembly GCA_036850905.1 of Luffa acutangula. Taxonomy (NCBI): domain Eukaryota; kingdom Viridiplantae; phylum Streptophyta; class Magnoliopsida; order Cucurbitales; family Cucurbitaceae; genus Luffa; species Luffa acutangula. The sequence continues at coordinate 869,948 of CM072098.1, forward strand.
TATTCTGTTTATTCAACTAAAAGAAGATTGATGTTTGAAATAAAATACGAATGAGATTTTTCTGAATTATAATTAAATTTTCCATTTTAACTTTCATATTCTGTTTGAGATAAAGATGATAAAATCGTCTAATGAGTTATCAAAGGTCATATTCATTCCAAAAGGGGAGGTTGTTATCAAATTCGTCAATATTCAACTGAAAGGAATTAAAGTTGGATCGAATCAAGCCATGGGTTATTTATAACTTAACCAAGCAAATATATTATGGCAGCTTCCATCATGTAATTTGATTACTCGATATGGTTTAACTACTCTTTTACTGAATTGAAGGCTAAATTTTTCTTTAAGAATATTGCATTACCATTTGAAGGCTATATTTTTTTTCTCAGGCGACTGCGGTTTACAAGGTCTCATTAGTTGCTTCGCAAAGTGGCGTGCCTGTAATTGCCGATGGTGGTATTTCAAACTCTGGGCATATTGTTAAGGCTCTAGTTCTTGGTGCATCCACGGTAATGATGGGAAGTTTCTTGGCTGGAAGCACCGAGGCCCCTGGGGCCTTCGAAACTAAGGTATTTCTTCTGGCAGTTTTCCTTAACAACTTCATAAATAAGCTGGAACCATTAATGCTAAACTTCCTCATATTAACTACGACAGTCTCTCCATAGTAACTATAGACTGGCTTAAATGATTGATGTTCTGAAATTTGAACTACTTAGTCTTTTAGCCCTTCAATACTAGATGGATACTTCATGGAGGTATATTTAACTGGTAGAACTTATACTTTTATTGACTTCACCACTTCTCTTTTTTCTTTTTCCTCCCTCTTGCTCTAAAGTCTACCTCCATTGGCCTAGCATGTATAGCTTTCTTTATCCTCTAACTGGCCATTCACTAGTGAAATGGCTAATACAAAGTTCATTTTGTCATTCCCAGAATGGTCAGCGTGTGAAAAAGTACCGGGGGATGGGTTCTTTAGAAGCAATGACCAAAGGCAGTGATGCCAGATACTTGGGGGATACTGCAACCCTAAAGATAGCTCAGGGGGTTGTTGGAGCAGTTGCTGATAAGGGTTCAGTCTTGAAGTTCATACCCTACACAATGCAAGCAGTAAAGCAAGGGTTCCAAGATCTTGGTGCTTCCTCCATCAAATCTGCCCATGACCTCTTAAGCTCAAAGGTTTTAAGGCTGGAGGTAAGGCATTCTGCTTTTTCTTCCCCCCTTGTTTAATGCTCTGCTGTTCATGAATATGGCTCTGTTTAAAATCGTTTTCGTTTTGCTGGTTTTGCACGTATGCAGGTCCGTACAGGGGCAGCACAGGTCGAAGGTGGAGTTCATGGATTGGTGTCTTACGAGAAGAAATCGTTCTGATTTTAATCAGCCATCCGGCCTCCATTACTCACAATAATCCGATCGACGCTATCAAACTGAACTTGAACTGCCCACTGTATCAAAATTGAGGTGTTGGGTTCTTCAAATATATATTGTGACTCGAACTCATGCAATAATTTATTTACAATTACAATAAATGGGCTCAAGTTTATAATTTCACATCCTTGGATATTTGGCCTCCTCATAGCACAGAGCTTGTGGAACATTACTTATGCTTGGGAAATGAATTTATAGCCAAATAATTTTTAACAAGCTCCATTGAAATTAAGTTGGTGACTACTGAATATGTTATGAAATGTGAAAGTGGAGGAGATGTTTGAATTTTTGATATTCTAAGCCGAGAGAGCTATAAATTTTGATAAGGAGAGAAAATTTCACCTCATAACTTCTCTTATAGGAATTATTAATGGAGTTAGATACATCTTGATCTAATGTACACTCACTCAGGACTTTTCTGGCACGTAACGTCATCTAGTTACAAAAGCGAATCCTTCTACGAAGTACCAACTAACAATCTAAAGCCCCTACTCCCTCTGCCATCTTGTCCTTGAGACAAAGATCATCAAAACTAGAAAACTAAACATATTCACTGCTGTGGTAATTTCCTTCGGATAGAGCTCCTCCAATATCGAGTTTCCCTTTTTCTACCATTTCTCTAAGTCGCAACTTAATAGAGCTCCTCTTTGTTTATGCACAATCAAGGGCATAGATTTTGGGTTAGTAAAGCTCCTTCCTCTTCCCTCAAATTGACTTCCCCTCTAATACATCACATCATCTATCCCCTCTAATACATCACATCATCTAATTACAGCGGTAGGCTCACAGCTGACTAACTAAGAATCTGCAGTGGTTCATATTCTCTCCATTCAACATTTGACATGTCATTTAGTGATATAATATTTTATTCCATGAAACTCACACCATCCCTAAATGTTTCTTTCATTGTTTTCCATCCTTAAATGATTCTTTTATGACAAACAATGAATGAAGATAATATAGAAAATTCTCCCCCACACATTTACCATGGGGCCCTCTAATGTCAACTATCACTGTGACTATTTCAACCATATTTTACCATATTGAAGCAAAAGCTTTGAGAAGGGTAATGTGAATGATTAGACAAGCATCTCTATCTTCTTTTCTTATAAAGCATTTCCCTACTATGAGTTTTTTCTTATATTTTCATTTGTTCAAAAGTTTAACCAGAACCAAGAGTCGTTGTTCAAGTAAGCTGCTGTTCATATATGCTTCTTGGAGGTTAAGGAGGAAGGGAATCATCATCTTTTTGTTCATTAAACATTTTGCATGACGCTGCCTAACTTACAACTCCACACAGAGACCAGAAGGAGAGGGTGGAGTAGAGATCAAGCAAAACACACACACAAACATACAGAGCGTGGTACCCTTTTTTCCATTGGTGAAGCAAGCATATATGCCAACAGCCGGCCGCGGCATGCAAACTCATTTTCAGCAAACCCAAAACTTAGTTAATTATAAACTTATACCAATGCCATGACCAGTCTCCAACCTAGCCAAAAAGCACAAGAAAAGAAGAGAAAACTTCCATCTCTAATCTAAGATGTGCCCACTGGCCCTTTTGGTGACCCCGCATATCTTCACTTGTACACATGACTAAGCAAAGTGTCTCTCCACAACTAAAAAACAACCCAAAGAATCCATCTTTTTCTGCCACTTGTCTTCCTCCTTATACAACTTCTATGCACTCTCCTTCCCTTTATTTAATACTATCCTATTGCTTCTCATGCAGAGCCCCTCGCTCTCTTCTTCCACAAACACACACTCTAAACCTTCCTCTCGGCTCTCACCAGCTCGCTGCTCCTTCATTCTTGTGCTGATTAAGTTGAGGATCACCATGGATTTTCCCAGACTCTGCCTTCTTCTTCTGTTTCTATCCACTTGTGCAACTGAATTCTTCACTCCCTGTGGTAAGTTTTTCTTCTCTATCTGAAGGCCGGCTTGAGATACATGCCTGCACATACAATACAATACCCACAACCAGTTTTATCGTTATTATATTAGCTGCATTATTGGAAAATGTGTATGTGCGTAGGTCCGGATACAAGTCACATCATGGCTAGACTTCCACTAACTAAGATAAGATTATAGTTTGGGGCATTTGGATGGGAATGGAATGAGATGTGATACTCATGTTTGGTGGGTCGGATTTGGGTGGGGTTGGAATGAGATTGTGGGCATGTGGATTCCAACTCATTTCTCACATTTTGGTGGGTTCCACTATTTCTCTTTCAATTTTTCTTCATAATTTTGATGGAACCCACTATTTTTTTTTCTATTTTTCTTATAATTTTGTTAGGTTTCACTATTTTTCTCTCCCATTAATTCCAACCCAAATCCAGCTTATTAAACACAAGGAATCCAGATGTTAGCAAAATATTCCCATGAAAATCACATTCCATTCCAATTCTAGCGCACCAAACGACCCCTTATGAGTTAGAGCCATGCAATTGCGAAGTGGAGTGTGGCCTCACTTTGAGCCAAAGCCTAATCCTCCAAAGCAATTGCAATGCCATGCTTAGAAGAGAAGTAAAGCTTTATCTTTAAAAAAACAACAAAAACGAATAGCATTTTTGAAAATGAGTTTCCCAGCGAGTGAGTCAACGAATCTGTGTTAGTATTTGAGATGCAACATGATTATAATTTATACATGCGAATGAATTTGTTAGATTGTAGAAGTGTGCATAGACGCCGTACCATTCACAAGTCGAAGAAACTCCAACTGGCGAAATACTGGGACGTGATTGGCCAAAAGGTGAGCCACGTGGATGGGGCGACCAATTCTCAACCTTACGTGAGCTCTCCATTCACTCTGCCGCCGTTCGATTCGCTTCCTCCTTATTCGCTGCCGGACAACGCGCCACCGTACTGCTCGTATCCGCCGAATACTCCTCAGCCTCCTTCCTACATTTCATCTCCTCCGCCACCGCCCTTCTATTATCTTCCGCCGGTGCTCCCCTCTCAGAGCCCACCGCCCAGCCCAACCTACGGCTTTATTCCCTCTCCGCCTTACTATTACGAGCCCAGCCCTCCAAGCTACGTTCCGAGCCCACCCTCTCCGACGGTGTTCGTGCCGAGCCCACCCGTGTTCCAACCACCGGTGATTTACCCTCCGCCGAGCGTGCCGCCGCCTCCCCACTCCGCGCCCAATATAGCCCTATGGTGCGTGGCCAAGCCCTCGGTGCCGGACCCGATAATTCAAGAGGCGATGAACTACGCCTGCGGGACGGTGGCGGATTGCAATTCCATTCTCCCCAACGGCCCCTGCTTTCTGCCCAACACGCTCCTCGCACACGCTTCCTACGCCTTCAACAGTTATTGGCAGAGAACCAAAGTGGGCGGCGGCACGTGTGAGTTTGGCGGTACTGCTATGCTCGTCAGCGTTGATCCCAGTAAGTTTCTAATTTCCTTTTCTTTAGTTATTATTAATAGGCTAAATTATAAAAAAAAATACTCCATAACTTTGAGTTTGTTTCAAAAATATCCTTAAACTTTGAAAAGTTTCAAAAATATTCCTGAACTTTAAAATATGTTTCAAAAATATCCTTGTCGTTAATTTTTGGATGGAAACCGTTAGATTTCGATTGGAGGAAGAAAAAAGAATAAACATTTTTCAAGAAAGGGTATTTTTTAAATTTTTTTGAAAGTTTAAGGATATTTTTTTAAACTGAAATTTTAATGATTTCCATAAAAAATTAACAAAGTTTTCAAAGTTATGAGTATTTTTTATAATTTAGTAATTAATAAATATAGATTGTTTCGTTGTGGAATTTCCTTTACTTCTTAATTAATATATTGATTTCGTTTGTTTTCTTTTGGAATAGGTTATGATGGGTGCCATTTCGTTTACACGTAGACGTGACGATGGAATGGATTGTTTATCCACTTTTGAAGACTCATGAGAAGATGTATAGTCTAGAAATCTAGAAGATAAAATCACTCTCCATTTTTCCCCCAACTTTCTTTAAAAAATAATTTGGTTGGAATAAATTAATACATAGATATATGCTTGATAATATTTTCATTTTTTTAAAAAAAAAGTTGTGACCATTTTCTTTCATTATCTTTATTTCAAAACCTGCATTTCTAAAGGAAGGTAAAACAGGATTCAATATTATACTCGCGGATAACATTTGAAAATAGGAAGATTTAAATCTCTGACCGCTTGGTCGAGGATATTTTTATTGTCTCCATTATGTGTTTGTTTCATTACTAATGTAATTATACCTTATTTTTTGCACCTTCATCCTCCGTTAACTTAGACACAAAAGAAATGGCAAAACTATCTTGATGGACTGTAAAATTTGAAAGTTTGATTGTCAGTCCACATGCCTACAGTTTAACAAACTCCATTTCTTTGCTTTTCATTTGTTCAAAAGTTCATCCAGAACCATGGGTTGTTCAAACAAGGCTTTTGCAGAGTTCATCAACTCATGGGAAGTAAACCCATCATCTTTCCTGTAAAACAGATGTACAACGCAGCTCATTTTCCAGAACAAATCCTTGCAAGCTCTTGGAATTGTACTGTTCTTCTTCTCCAGCAAAACTAATCTCAGCAGTTCTCTTCTCGTCCTTTCAACATCCCCTTTAATTACTTCAGCAGCTTCCTCTTTGGTGAAATTACCACCACCATTAATCATCCATAGAGACACAGCATTCAGTTTCCCCTCATTGGATTCTCTCTGCGATAAAGCCAGAAGTGATTTATACAGAAAAGAAAGAACTCTTTAGTGTAAATACTATTAGATCATGCAAACTTGTTTCAGTGCTTACATCAAAAGTTCGAGTATCATTCAGAAGACGACCACAAGTGCTCATCAGCTTAAATAGCTTCTGGTATTCACAATTTCCAATCACTTCCTCTGAAAGCTTAGGCCCAACAAAGTACAGTGCTGGAAGGACTATAGGTCCCAACGCAAATGATACATAGCCATTTTCCATGTATTCGTAAATTGATGGCGCTACCTTATTTTTCAACCATTCAGCTTCCTTTCTCATAGACTCGAGCAAAGCCAACCACTGCAATTCAAGCATAGTTTATATGATCTCTGGTTGAGCACATATTATTAGTAATGGTAAAAGAAGATGCTTTGATAATACTTAAGAAAATTAAGGCCCCGTTTGATAACCATTTCGTTTTTGGTTTTTGGTTTTTGAAAATTAAGCTTACACACACCTACTTTCACTTATAAGTTTCTTTATTTTAGTATCAACCTTCTTCCTTGTTTTCAAAAACGAAGTCCAATTTTGAAAACAACAAAAAAAAAAATAGTTTTCAAAAACTTGTTTTTGTTTTAAGAATTTGGCTAGGAATTCAAATGGATCCTTAACAAGGATGAAAGCCATGATAGGGAATTTAGGAGAAAACTAGCATAATTTTCAAAAACCAAAAACAAAAAACGAAATGGTTATCAAACGGGACCTAAATATCTTACAATGTCAATAACATTCCTCGTCACACTGCGTCCTTGCCATGCTAAAGCTCTTTTTCCTATTTCACAAATCGTGCTGTGAAGTGCCAGAAATATAATTTCAACTTCCTTGGAACAGTAATCCTCTCCACCATTAGCATCCCACCTGTGGTTTTTTTAATCGAGAAGTGGAGAGTTAATTGTAAAGGATGCTACCACGGGAGAAATGAATGTGATACTGAACCAAAGAACAACAAAAGAGAGATGTTAGAAGTAAAAGAACAGAATAAATACTTTTCCACCAATCGTATAAGGTTTGCCAGTTCCTCTTCAGATCCTCCAACATCGAAGAAATCATCAACCACAGTTGTGAGCACACCATTTTTTGCCCAAGATAAGCGGGCATCACAAAGTTCAGGAGAGGTCAGGGTCGCTGCAGCAGAAAAATAGCAGTACGCTAGCTTCTGTCTGGCAAATTTCAACTTATCCAATCTGTTTTCAACGACCCATCTGCTCATACAAAATGGAAATGAACTTATCAAGGAGTGATTCAAATGTAAGGACCTGAGTCCACTTAATAATTGGCAATCGTATTCAAAGTAGATCATTTGATTTAGAAGAGTAGTACATGGCTGCTTCCAAGGAGTATAGAGCGCAGCAAATGTGAATATTTGCTTAAACCTATGGCCTATCTTGGATGCACGTAATGTAGTACAACAAATCAAAAAGAGAGGGAATGTCCCAGGGATTCATAGTTCTATCACTAGCCTACCACCCTACAACTGATGAGTCAATTTGAATTTCATGCTTCTAGTACCAAACAGGTAGATAATTCACACAATTTATAAACTCACTTTGCAGATGGAATGAAGAAAAATAAGATATTAGGTTTTAAGTCCAAGCCAAAGTTATGCAAATGTTCATGTGTATGACATTTTTCCCCCTCTTGTAGAATTCTTCTAATGCATACTTGATACTTGATAGATGGTGTGCATGAAATATTTTCTGGATCCATAGTTATTAATAGAAGAGAAATTGAAACGACAACCATTAGTTACAGTTCCACCATCTTTCTTTATTATTTACAAGAAGTAGTTCCGCTAATCTCGATCCTTTAATATACAAATTCATCGATGGCCTAGTCATCACTTCATAGACTATTGTGTTTGTACCACAGTCCTTAGACCAAGTGATGGTCAAAGCCAGGTACAGGTAAGAACCTGCAATACTGGTCAAGATTAACTTGACATGATTGCAATTACACGGAAATGCTTATAAATTACCGAATCTACAAAAAGTAATAACTTACCTTTCAAGCTCTTTTAGTTCTTTTCGATGTATGCATTGCAGGGTATTGAAATCTTTTACAGCAAGTTCCAGGAAATCTTGATGACCAATATTTAAGCAGCTGATATAATTAAAACCAGTATTAGAACAAACACAGAACGAAAATAAGAACAAAGAGAAAGTGAAAGAATTTGTGACATACGCATATGTTGTTTTTGAAATCCTCACAATGTTGCCATTGTAACTTTCCATTGCTCTCTTATTTGACAAGCGTTCCAGACTGGCTTTATAGGTGAACTCAAGAGCATTAACGGCCTGAAGATGACCAGAGGCCGGAGGTTTTTGGAATTCATGCTTCATTTTAAATGAAAAGAAAAGGAAAAAGCAAAAAAACAATACTTATTTGAGAGTGTGCTACTATAAATACCTCCTGTTTAATGAGTCCGTCAGTTCTATCAGAACGAACTGAATCACTTGATAATACATGATTCAGGAAACGACTAGTCCATGAGTTTATATTTTCCAGAACAGATTCTTCAGGATAAATGATTATCTGAGAGGCCTTAAATAATTCCAGCGAGGCACCAAAGTCCTTTAAATATCCTCCCAGGCAATTGGAAAAGAGATCTTCTGAAAATTGAGTTAACTGATCTAAAGAACAAATTAAACAAATTAGACCTTTTCTTAGATCCAACATTTCAGCACTAAAATTCAATAATCACAAGGCACCTGAAGAAACATCATATCCTTCAACACGTAACATCCGGAAGGCCATTGCACAAGTTGAAGCATCTAAGAATATATCTTCCTCTCCTTGCATCCAACATCTGTTCTTGCAAAATAAATGCCATGAACCATTGATAATTAGAAAGAAATTCAACGGTAGACTAAATGGACTTGAATAAAACAACAAGAGTATATAAGCAGATGTATGGTATTTGTTAGACATGTAATCCATTTTGGGGTGATCAGCTAAAAATATCATACTACCTGTAAGTTTCATCTAATACACTTCTAATCTCCTCTTTGAAATGCCGATCAATTCCCAATTTTTGAAGGCTATCAACCATGTGTAAACGAGCATATATATCAAGAGGATATATTGTGGGAACTGAAAGACACCATTATATAGCAAAAAATTACAGAGAAATAAATAAGACATTAAGAAAGGCAAAGCGGAGAAGAAAATGATGTCAAAGGAACCTGAACTATCAAACTTTTGTAGGAGTGAGCGAAGATAATTAAAACAGCCATCATCATTTCTGTGCATAAAAGCCACTGCCGTAGTGGATGGAGAATTAAATAGTGACCCATTCTTCCTTTGATATTGCATGACCATTTCCCAGTCCTGTAACTTTCCAATTCCTTCTGAAACATATGCTAAATAGGCTTTTCCCCCTTCACAGTTGCTTCTGCAGCTACAGAATAGACAGGATGAAGGGCCAAATAGAAGAAAGGAAGAGTGAGGAAATTTTTTTTCTTATTCAACAAAGGACCCAATTTATACAATACAAATCTACAAACACGACATATAATATTATTGCTTGTGTTTAATGTCCCGCTCAATTATACTAAGAACTTAAGCAGAGCACTGCATAAGACATCAAAGAAAACTTGGATGCATTGATCAGCCATTCCAGATTTTAAGAAATTCTATGGAAAAAACATAAAAGGTTTAAATCTCATTTTGGTTTCTAAACTTTAAAAATGAATGTTAAAAAAAATAACCATTTTGGTTTCTAAACTTTCGAAATGTCTGGTTGTAGAAATACCCCCCAAAAAAAAGAAAGAAAAGAAAAGGGAAACAAAACAACTGAAAAGGATATTACCTTCTAAGCTCCAACTCTTTCTTTTGAACCAAAGCATCCACATTCATCGGTGTCATGGGTAAATTCAAATTCAAGTCTTTAGCATATTCAATCATGCCAGGGAAAATTATGTCAAATCCCACAGGAGAATGTTGCTTCTCATCAGTAGCAGAAGCTATATTGGACTTGATAAAATTAAGGGCTGCATAACAAAGGAAACGCCTTGAGATTATTACTTATTACATGGAGAAGACCTCAAGCAAGCAGAGCATTATTACCCTTGCTCATATGATCATGACCAATATTCCACCGCTTAAGAGTAAGAACACATGCTAACGTAGATAAGAGAGTGGCTTTCATCAGCAACTGATGGTTATGGAGAATGCCCCATGAGCCATCACTGTGTTGATTATCCAATACCCAGTTTATGCACTCAGGGAAAAGAGGTTTGTTGAGAGAGTTTGGAGAAGGAACCATTGCCACCCATGCAGTATCATATGCAGAAACTGAAAGTTCAACCTTGTCAAACAATTTTTTTATTCTTTCTTTTGTATCTTCAAAGCGCTGTAAGAGCAAAAAAGTAAAATGTAATTCTTTGGTTTGAAAGATTACAAGCTGAAACAAAATTATATGATAAATGACATCATACCAAAGCTCCAGTTTTAGTTTTTGTTTCCACGTCCAATCCAGGGAATAGAGAAGCTGGTTGAGAAGAATAATTTTCACATATCAGATGAATATGCAGGAAATGTGAAAAAAAAAAACCATTATTGCTTGAGATAAAACAGTTTATAACTCTTCCACATAGAAAGAGTCCTGAGAATTTGTCCTTGACATAAAACCCAGTTCATTCCAATTCATCTTCATTAAAAGTACTCTCTGACTAATGAACAATGTTTTGAACCTTTAATAATCCCAAAAGAAAAAGGAAATCAATCACCATATAATTGGGCACATATCTACATCCCCCATGACTCTACAGTCCTATATATATTTACAGCTAGAATATTAAATATTTTGTGGATCTGGTTACGTTTATGTTTATGAAGTTCTGCTATTTCTAATGACAAATTCAACTTGCAAATTGGCTATGAGTGGGGTGACCCTTCTAACATATATATTGTGAGGTCTCCACTTTTCTTTTCGATGTGGGATCCTCAACATGGTGCCTCTTTGGGTTCACCATTCTTGACTCAGATCTCAATTTCTTTTTATTGGATCGAATACCCGTTTGGGTTTAATGGGCTCTCATACCATATTAGATTATATGGGCTTCCATCTCAAAACCAATTGGCTATGAGTGGGGTGACCCTTCTAACATATATATTGTGAGGTCTCCACTTTTCTTTTCGATGTGGGATCCTCAACACAGCCACCATCCTCACAAAAACAGAGCAAAGAAGTCCTATAGCCTCTTTAAGACATTTGCTCTTTCCACCCTCTTTAAGAGAATTTAAACAAAAATATAGTGAGAGAAGGTGATAGAAATTTCATGGAAACTCGTTCCTTTATTCCTTTCGGTTCTTCATATCATCAACCTGACCAGCAAGCTCCCTTTTCATGAAAAGACATAAACATGGTGATTTGATCTATTTGCATCGCTTTCAATCCACTCGCACACTATAATACGTTTCAATATTCCCAAACTCAAAAGAAGGGAAGACATATAAATTAATGATTCAAATGGTGCTGATAAAAACTCCATATATTCGAATTGCTTACGGAATATCCGGAATACGAAGGTTGGAAAATGCAAACTTCTACCAGCAAGCAACATTACGAGTAAAACGAGAACCCCAACTCAAGAAAAGCTAGTGTAAAAAAAAGAAAGAAAGAAAGGAAGAAATGAAGAACAGAATCACAGCACAACACACGGAATCAAATGATAAAGAGAACCTGAGGAGGAGGCAGTAAAACAGCCAACGATGCTGGGTCGGGAAAGAGACATGGCTGGTAATTCAGGATATGCAAAGAAATTGCAGAAGTATGATGATCTCCGGTGAGAAATCTTTACATCCAGTGCAAAGTAGTGGGATATTCGACGGTAACAAATAAAGAACCAAATGGGCAGAAGAGAAGAAGCAACAAAGAACACCCGGCGGTTCCATTCGGATGAATCCACTATTCATGTTCAAATCATGCTCACTGAATATGAGAACTTTTCTAGCTTTGGTAGGTTGCAGGCCCGAGGGAAGGGGGTTACACTGAGAGATTCTTTTGGAGCTTTAGATATCAAATTTACAAATCTATGGCAGTGGCAGGCAGCCAGTGCCCGACGCACTGCTCAAATTTCTAACACTAACTGAAGCGAAGCCAAACAAATTAGAATGAACAATAAACTGATCGTGACACCACGGCAATCAATTTACGGGGGACCCGTTTTCCTTTTTTCTTGGGATAAAATGTTCTATTGTTGAATTTATAATCTATAGGTATATGTAATATGTAAAAGTTCCAACTGAGGAGAAACTCTAACTTCCTATTTTGTCCAAATTCTTTTAATGCATATATATAAGGAAAGAGATAATTAATTTCATAAATACCAGCCATGTGTCAATGACACAATAGCAAAAGAATATAAGGAAAGAGATAACCAATTTCATAAATTCCAGTAATATGTGAATAGAAAAATAGCATAATAGCAAAAGAATGACGAATATAAGGAAAAACATAACTATTTCATAAATTCAACACTAACCTGAAGACACTACCAGGAAACTGACCTCAAAGGAGAACTCTCACTTCTTCCTCTTGCTCTCTAGTTTTACTCATCTTTGTGTTGACTTAAGCATCGAAAGCGATATGGCAAGCACCACATTTGTGTGTGCAAGTTTACTTTGTGTTTGTAGGGCATGTATTATCACTCTCAATCAAATTTACTATTGGTGTCACGTGAATGTCAGGTGAGTTATTTTAAATTTTAACATCAACACCAACAATGTGTGAATAGCAAAATAGCAGTCGTGAATGAGGAGGATTAATTTTATCGAATCTTTTTTACTGGTTTAGCAAAGTAACAAGCGTGAATAGCATAACAACAACCCATATCTCTTGCAATTTTGAGATGGTGGAAGACAACCGATTGTTTGCTTCTTGTGAGCTGGTTGAGCTGGATGTGATTGTGCGGGAAAATTTATAGTACCACGATAGTATGGAAAAATTATCATACTACCTTCATTCATTGTTTGTCATGAAATAAATATTTAAGAATGATATGGACCCATATAATAAAATATTATACCATTAAATTGTCATTAAATGACATGTCAATGATGAATAAAATGAGCAACAAGATTTTAGCTCAATTGGTATAAAATTGTATTGATAACTATAACTATAAGGTCCTTGGTTTGAATTTTTTTTTTTTTTTTTTTTTTTTTTTTTTTTTTTTTTTTAACACGCATCCTTCTATTTTAACCTTTGCATTTACTTTTTTTGATACCATGCATTTACTTTTTTGTTTTTTGTTTGTTTTTGTTTTTTGAGAAGAGCATTTACTTTTTTTTATGGTTTTTTCTCTTTTAACTTTTGCATTTAATTTTTTTTATTTTTTATTTTTTAGTCATTGCATTTATTATTTCAATTCTGGTTGTTTATTATTATTTTTTAATAGTAAATCCACTCACAATCTTGATCAATTTCTTTAAATTGATGGTATGTATTAACTTTTAATGTACACATTTAATTTTAAATGTTTACTTTTAAATTTATATATAAAAAAAATCATCTTAGTTGATTTTTTTAAATGATATTGATTAATAAAATTTCATAATAGTTGCTTGTTTCATTTTTAATAAAAATTAATCTACTTTATTTCAAAAATCAATTAATAGTACAAAATAACTCTTTAAATATAAAGTACGAACAAAATTATAATAATCTATATTTATTATATTAAATTAAATATTTTTTTAATTTATAGGCAAGATTATCTTTTATTGTAAATTCTAACATATTTACTTTTTAAGATTAAAAAACTCATAATACAATGCAGAGTTGATTTATTATTGATGACAAATCCATTCTATATGATTTGGTTGAAATTCTATAAGCAACATATTTTAATATTTTAATATTTAGATGATTACTTTAAAAAAAAAATCATTTAATTGAAATTTTTAAACGATATTGATTATTAAAATTTTATAGTAGTTGCTGATTTCATTTTGAATAAAAATTAATCTACTTTATTTTAAAGATCAATTATTAGTACAAAATAACTCCTTAAATATAAAATAGAAACAAAATGATAATAATCTATGTTTATTATAATAAAATAAATATATATATAAAAAAAAAATATATATATATATATATATATATATATTATAGGCAAGATTATCTTATTATAAATTTTAACATATTTGCTTTTTAAGATTAAAAACCTCATAATACAATGCAAAGTTAATTTATTATTAACGACAAATCTGTTCTCTATGATCTGGTTGAAATTCGATAAGCAACATGTTTTTTTTTTTTTTTTTTGTAAGTTCAATTATTAGATAATAAAATTTTGAAATTTAGCACTTCAAACCAAATTTTGAAATTTAGGGTTGAAAGACAATACAACTTAATAAAATAAAAATAAAATTAACTGTTGACCTTTTGTATTGAAGTCTATCATTGATTGAGTTACCACTTATCAGTGACAGACTTTAATCATGTCGGGTTCAAATAATCTTATTTTTATTGCTAAATTTATTGTTTTTTTTATTGATAATAAAATGTTTTTATTACTTGTAGCAATTGGATCCATGGCGCAATGGTAGCGCGTCTGACTCCAGATCAGAAGGTTGCGTGTTCGATTCACGTTGGGTTCATTTTCTTTATCTCATTTTTCCTTTTTATTTATTTACTTTTTTTCCCTTCTATAATGTTAAATTTGTTGTAGATTATTGTAATAGGTAGCAATCTATTTTATTATTCTTGTTTTGCCCTTTATTCTATCAATGATAGTCACTTATAGTTCTAGTGTCTGCACGTGATAGTCATTAATAGACTGATGTCATTTATTCGAATTTTATCCTTTCTTTTCTTTTTTTTTTTTTTTTTTGTCTTGGGCACAAGTGAAAGACGCAAATGTAGGAGGAATCCAAATGAAAATAAATTGAAATGCTCAAATTGAACTAAGTTTTATGTATTGAAATCTATCTATGACTATCATATATATAATTATATTCGTATTGAAGTCTATCGGCGATTATTGCTAATAGTATTGAAGATCTATCAATTGAGTTGTCACTTATTGATGATAGATTTTTAATCACCGATAATTGCAATTGTGATATTGAAGTCTATCAACGTTAGGTTTCAATCACTAAAAGATTTCACTCACAATGATCTAATACCTAAACATTAGTAATGCTCAAACAGAACTAGATTTTATTTATTAAAGTTTATCAATAACCATCACAAATAGAATTTTATTTGTATTGAATCTATCTTTGACAGTCACTAAAAAACTTCAATACATATATATTTATGTTAGAGATTATCAATTATAGATTTCAATACATATAGAATTCTATTAATGATAGAAGTCTATCAATGACGATCTCTAATAGACTTTTAATTTAAATAGGGCTCTATCAAATAGTAGAAAGAGTCTATCAGTGACGACTGTAGACTTCAATACAAATATAATTCTATTTTGTGATAGTGATTGATATCACTGATTTACAAGTGACCATTAGAGATGAAAAGAGTCTATTTTTTCTATTTGTATAAGCAACTTACAAATTTATATTAGTTGCATAGAATCTTGTATAATGGATGATTTTGAATAGAATATGACATGGATAAAGTTGATATATGTTACTATATCGAGAATATCTTAGTAATGTTGATTTTGAGAAGTGGACTTGCACATTGTAGAAAAAGAAGATATAAAATGAAAATGTTTTGAACTAAATTTTATGTGGTAGTCATTGATAGACGATAGAATTCTATCCGTGATGATCGCTGATATCATTGATAGAATCTATCACTGATAGGCTTCTATTGGCGATAACATGTTTTATGGATTTTTTAGTCATTCACACGCATTGGTTATTAGATTTTGCTACATTTCCAAAGAAATTTACATTTTGTTATATTTGTAATTATTTTGACCAATTTTGCTATATGTGCAAGTGCCCCACTTTTAAGCATTGGATAAATATAGTATATTGTATATTATAAATTCAATTTAATTTATGTTAAATTCTAATATAATATAATATATTATAATTTATACGATATTGTAAAATATAATCTTACAAAATTTATAATATAAACTAAATTCATAAATTAACTAATAATAGTTCCAATCTAATATTTACGTCGTAATTATAATCATAGTTTATAAATATATTATCAAACACATTATGAATAACGGTTTAAATTCACAATTTATACGACAACACTCTTTTTCCGAAACCATTTTTATATTGTTTATTTTTTTTCTCTCCAAAATCACCATTCATCTACTCTATTGGTACATGTTTGAGAGTGAGTTTTTTTTTTTTTTTTTTTTTTTTTTGAAACAGAGCTGTGATCCTTCCCGTTCCTTGTGCGAGTTCATCGTCTTTTGGGTTAGATAACAGTGATTCTCTTTTGCGGGAACTGGAACATTTATTTTGGGCTCCTAATATCCCATCGTGGTTTTTTCTCCTTATTAATGAGGGAAGGTGTAACAAACATTTCTCCCACATTTGAGAGTGATTTAAAATGGTTAAAATCATTTTTGTCATATTCAAAATTACTCCAAAGCATGTTTTCAACAATTCAAAATTAATTTTGACTTTTAAAAGTAATAAATCCAACATAAAATTGATTTTGAATAATTGATTTTGAATAATTATAGGGATGAGATGATTTATAACCTGACAAAAATTAGTTTAGTAATTTTAAAACCACTTCCAAACTTGGACTTAGTTTAGATTTATGATAAATGTATTTTATCCAAAATCATATCATACACACCAAGAGAGCTGTGATAGTGCCAATATGAACTTAGATTCATTTATTAATGCGTAAACAAACAAGTGCGTGCGTAGTGCTCAGTGCCGTCAATGGAGTTGAACAGCGGCAGGAGCAGCAGCTTATTTAACATAAACATAATTGTTATTACATAACTAAGTGTGGGTTCAAATAATCGAATCCCAAATTCCAAGAGTCAGCAAGGCACAGTACAAATGCATAAACCGCGGGAGCAAAATCCGTCGTACCACATGTCATAATCGCAAGCTCGAGCACATGCGTCGTTCGTAGTACACAATCCTTTGAATGTCGTGCTCTGCTTGTAGCAAGTCTTTCCTTCCGTCTCCACCATCATCCATCCTGTAATGTAAGTAACAACACACAATTTCTGTTAATCAACATTCTCTTTTTTCATTTCGCAAATCTGATCTAGTGATCTGTACTGTACAGTTTTTTTTTTTAATGCAAAAGTGAAACAATCGGATCGGATCCAGTACCAGAAGCAAGGGCTAGGAAGATGAACACCACAACTGTCAGTTTTCTCCATCCTTCTCCTGCCATGTCTTTCTTGATTTCTTCTTTCCTGCACTTTAACTTTGACGCCCATACTTGTGTGTCGATTGCCTCTTTTTATATGCTGTGACATGCCTCTTTTTTCCTTTTTAATGTCTTCTTTAACAGATTAGATTTCTCTGGCTTTTTTGAATCAACAACCACGCTTTGGCTTATTATGATAGAATAATCATATGCGTTTCTGTTACATAGTCCAAGTGCAGAGTGACAGTTTGTCAGTTTGGATGTGAATGAACCCTACCATTTTGGGGGGGAAAAAACTACTAATTCTGTGTGGTGAGTATCAATTTCAAATCAAATATTTCTTTCTATACAAAATGCTATTATTTTGATTTCCTAATTGATTTATATTGCAGATTTCCGCTCCTTTTTTTATACTGTATCTTTTTGTTTTTTTTTTAGTTTAACTATATCCGGGGTGGAGAATAAAAACTCTAACGTTATTAGTTGAAGATATAGTATAGTATAGGTTGTTCAACCTGCCATGTATCTTTTTTATCCTTGAAATTAAACTAGTTTTAATTATGTTCTTAAATGATCTAATCTTTAGTTTTCATCATTGACATCCATTTGACACTTCATTAAATAAAATTTAAGTAAAAAAATCAATTTATACCTCTAAACTTATAGGTTTAATGAATTAAAACTCTAAACTAATATTGGTATCAATTAAAATCTTTATAGGTGAATCAATTTAAAGACTACTCTCCCTCGAAAACCATTAATGCATAATTTTTACGTGTGTATAGACTTTTTTTTTTCCTTCTTTTTTTGTCTTTTAAAGGGACCAAAGTGGGTTTTAATGGATATAATTATTAGTTTAGGATCTTAAATCTTAATCTTGCCAAGTTATATTTTCCCCTAAAATCTAGATGCGACAGCACCAATTGGACAGGTCTTTTCTTCATGTAATTTTTTCTTACTGTTTCTGAAGAGAATGAAGAAGATGGCTGACTTGTATGGTTTGGATTAGAACTCGTAATACCACTTGTTTCGGATTTGGTGGTTAATCATTTTAATGGTGCATCTTAACTTCTTAATCAAAAGGTTTTGAGAGCTTTCTTCCACTTTTTTCTAATGGGAATGGCTTCTGTTCTTTTTGCAAATGTTTAGAAAGCAGAACTATTTCCTTCAGATAAAAATGGAAAATGAGGTCTAGGAGAGAGAAATTTTCAATAAAAGGTGAAGCTATGGTCACACTAAGTATAGGTTCCTAAGAAGCACAAACACTTTAGTTTGGCTAGTGTCCGTGTCGGACCCTTGGACAATTCAACCCTTGTTGGACACATATCGGACACTTGTCATCACAATTGATAATTGATATGTGACAAATACTAGTTGTACAAAGTCAATATAGGTTCATATCTCGAACACTTGTTAAGCATACTAAATAGATATAATACTAAATGACAAATATAGTATATTTTAAGAAGGAAATACATTAAACTCATTTTTTTAGCATACAAATGCATAAATTTATTGATTTTGAATTTCCTTCTAGTATAAAAATGATATATATTTTTAAAAATGTATATTTTAGCATACGTGTATGTGTCGTGTCCTTGTCCTAGATCTTAAAAAAATGATATATCACTGTATCCGTACCGTGTCATATCCGTGTCTCGTGTCTCTTCTTAGACGGGTTCCCGTCTAATGAAAACATTTCTTTTTTACTTTTTCGGTATGTAATTTAGAAGAGTAACACTACTAATATAAGTATTTTCACCAGTTTTTTAGGTGACTTTTGCTGCTTGGGAATGGGAACTAGTGTTGTAGTTTTATTTCATATTAATCTAGAAGTATGAATAATGAAGAGTTGGGTTTCTCTCTTCTTTTCATCGATCTTGATGTTGTGTCTTTGTACTAGTCTTTAATTTAACGACTGTGCATGTTGCATGTCATTTGGGAAACTGCCACAGTAGGCATTCATATGCAAATTAAATGATTACTTTATGCTATCTAACTCATCCTAGAGGAATCTAGACATGCAATGCATCCATTTTAGTGGGGGCCAAATTATAGTTCTCCTTAAAAGTTCACTCTCGTCAATCTTCATCTTGAGGAAGATATCTGAGACTGGCTACCAATAATCTCTTTTTTTTCCCTTAAAATTTAGTAGCCAGGTCAAGGTATCGACATAAATAACTTCAAGGCCTCTTTAAGTGCATCCTTCACCTGTATATTTAGTGGAATGACTTTATGACATTACCTAAATAGTGTGAATCTAGTTGATATTTTTCACCTCGGAATTTTAAGAATCTCTATTTTAAATACTAGCATTGTGCAAGAAATATGTACATGGGGTTAAGGATATCCATGTCAAAATATCAATGTTCAATTTGTATTTTGTAAGGGCATAACCGTCCAGGGATTTCATTATGTAGTCTAGTGTTAGATTTTATATAAAACAAAGCATTTTGTTTATGCGTTTTGATGTTTTTCCGCACTTCATGTTTTGATGAATGATGCACATATGTATGTATCTTTTCGTTGCTTGTATAGTGTTGTAACTTAGATTCTATCTAGTTGTCAAAAAATATATATATATATAGAAAAAGAAAAAGAAAGAAGAAACTTAGATTCTATCTAGTATCTTATCATTGAAAAGGAAAATTCTGGGTGATATTTTCTTGGTAATTTCATTTTTTTTAATTTCATGTCTGTCCTGAAAAGTTCAGTGAGATTTACGACTTCGCATTTTGTTGGGCAAAAGAAAATGTAATCATGCTTCGCATTACTATTCATTCCCATTTGAGGATCTATTTATCATTGGCAGTTGGGACGTGCGTTGGATACAATCATAATATCTGCCTAATGCATGAACTTCTGAAGTCAGTATATGTGTTTTAGGGGCAAAAATCTTTATCATTGGACACTGCAATTGGAATGTGGTAGTTATTATTTGCTGAAAAGTATTGGCCGCTGGTTGATCACTGGTGTCAGATCTTGCAGGTAATGTTGTCAATTTGAAAATGTCGAACTTCTGTAATGTGTGGGAAAATCTTCCTCTTGTTGATATGATCTCTGGAATTTGATTCATGAGCTCATTTATTTTATTGACGCATGAGATAACACTTTAGATATTTTTTCCACCAGAGATCTATCTTGAGCATTTCTATAAATGTGTGCAACCCAAAGGAGCTTTCATGCACAAAAGCTGGCTAGTAGTTTTCTTCTTTTGTTTTTGTTGAGGAATATGGAGAGATTACACGAAGGAAAAAGCTATAGAACTTGAATTGTCTGTTACAAATTGTCAGTCAGTGTTGCCTGTTCCGGCTTCTAACGATGCATTTTCAAATATTTTATATTTTCAATATTTCTTGATTTAGACTCAGCATTATAAAACTATTTCTAGGGACACATGGTTTCAACTGGAGTTTGCAAGTGTAAGAAATGAAGTCTTAAACCAGATAAAGTGTATCTTTCTTCCTCCTGTTGTCAACTTCTATTTGCACTTGTTATGTTCATTTACATGGTTGTTGCTTTTTTTCTTTTTCACTCAAGAAAGTTTACTGGGTTAGTTGGGGCAACGGTGGGGAGGATCAAATTTAGATACTGCCATTTTGTTGGTGCGTTGGATGCTGCTTGTTGGTGCCATGCATTTTTTTTTTTTTTTTTTAATATCTGTGAGTGTCCAGGCCGGCTTGCACGCACCTCGACTAATCTCACTGGACAACCGCCTAATCCTACTACATTTGGTTGCCAAGAAACGCATAGGATATTAAATCCTAGGTAGGTGACCATCATGGATTGAACCCATTCCCTTTTAAGTCTTTTTATTTTTCCCATGGTCCTTATTGATCACTAGGGCAACCCATGATGGGTTGGTGCCATGTATTTATTCTGCTAACTTCTTCGGTGTCCCAATTTTTAGACTTTTGAGCCTAGACTATCAAATTGTTATGCTGAAGTCATGCAACTTACTAACCAATCTCTGGGAACTCTTTGACCATAGACGACTTTAAGTTTAACTTACCAACATACTATAACAATTAACCTATTAAAACAAACTTAAAACTAAAAACCAATAAACTATTACTTATTATACTACATCAATTCTCTCCCTCTTAAACAAAAACCTGTCCCTAAGTTAAAAATATAATGAAGTCGGGAATGTTGTTTCAAAGAATAAAATATTTCTCTAGATGATTAAAAGAAACTCCATGGAATGCATTCTTTTCAGCCTTTCAAAACTCCCATACAACATCTTAATCAACTGCCAAATAACTATAATTTCATATTAATGATCTTGAATCAAGTGGGTTTAGCAATCTCCAACCAGAAAAAAACATAAGATTGAAGCTGAAATTTTCATCCAGCTCCTCCCAATCTGTATTTGCCTCCAAATTTTATTAAATTCATATCCATCTGTATTTGGTTGCTCAATCAGTAAATATATGGTGGTTGACTCTATATCATCATACCAATGTAGTTCCTTTCTTGGTGAAAAAGTTCTTATTTTTGAAGAACCATCATCGATAAGGCCAAATTTCTTCAACGCTTGGGCTTGTTCTACTGGCTAATGAAAATGTTTCCTTCCAATTTCAGCTCTTTCCGATAATCTTCAGCTTATTATACTTCCTACCATTTGAGATCATAGGATACCAAGATTTCACGCCCATAACAATCCCAAATTCTTAGGATTGGAGGACAGGCTGCATTTATTTGAAACCAATTGGTTGAAACGGTTTTAACTGATAATTCTTAGTAGGGCAATGCGAAGTAATAAAATGTTTGGACAATGAAGTCATCTCGTCGCCAAAACGAGCATAGCTCAACAGTAATTGGCATGTTCCCTCGACCAAAAGGTTAGAGGTTCAAATCCCCCACCCCAAATGTTGTTGAGTCATCATTAACACTATGGATAGTTTAATGGTCAAGACACTTTTACACAACTAACGAAACTTTTGACGGTGCCAATTTTAACTTGAGAGTTGAGATAAAATTATAAAATGGAAGATGGGACCAGGAAGCTTAATGTGTAAACTTGTGCCTTTCATTAGATTAGACTAGCAACAGCTTATTTTATTCAGAGGGATTTACAACTGTGGTCAATTCCAAACCCGTCCATACATGGGCTTAGCAACAGCATTGCTTGGTACAAATGCATTTATCACCCGAGCAAAATCCGTCATCCCACCTCTCATCGTAAAAGCAAACTCTAGCACATTGCTCAGCCGAAGTACACTTTCCCCTAAACGCCGTGCTCTCTTTATAGCAAGTCAGCCCCTCTGTCTGCACCACCATCCATCCTGTAACAGTAACACATATTTATTGAAACCGAAGCTTTCTTTTTAACATTATCAATCAATCTAAATCAGCTTTACAAAGTCTTTACGCATAAACCATGGACAAGCAGGAGGATCAAGTACCAGAAGCAAGGGCTAGGAAGATGAACACCACAACTGTGAGCTTTCTTAATCCTTCTCCCTCCATGCCTTTCTTCCTTCACTACACTTGAATACTTGGATGTCAGTTTTCCATCTTATATTCTGTGGATCGCCTCATTTTTTGATGTTTTATTGAAAATTTTACTATTATAAGGAATGAACAGCCATGCTTTGGTTATCCTAACGGAATAATCATATTTGTTTCTGTTACATACTGAAATTGCAGAGTGACAGTTTGAATGTGATGAAGCCTACTTTTTGGGAGAAAAACATTAAAATCTGTGTTGGTCATTCTTGGTTTAAATACAAGTTTAATGCATAACAGTCTTTCTGTTAATTACTTTTCATATTCTCAATAAAAGGTATGAAATTGAAGGTTTGATTACATTTGTAGACAAGACATGCGAATTTATGTTGATATATATTTTCACAAGCTAAATTTGGACTTATTAATAAATGTTGCATGTATTTAATTTAAAAACTGAGGAATTAAAATGCAAATCAGTAGCGTACCAAGTTGAAAACCAGAACTAACCTTCAAGTGTAGTTTTCTTGTTTGGTTTCTGTTGAGGTACATGGGAAAAATACACATTAGTGGCATGGGGATGCAGGGTCTAAGCCTTTTCTACTCGGACAGAAAAAAAAAACTTCAGAACTTGAATTGTCTGTTACAAATTGTAAGTCAGAGTTGCATGTTCTGTCTTCTACCGATACATTCTCTAATTATTTGTCTGATCTATAATATATTTTATTGTTTCTTGATTCAGGTTCAACATAATGAAGCTATTCCAGAGGGACACATGGTCTCAACTACTGGAGTTTGCCAGGTAAGGAATGAAGTATTAAACAAAACGTATCCATTTGCACTTTTGTTATGTTCATTTTCATCATTGTTGTTGTTTTTCTCATTCACCCAAGAAAATTTGCTCAGGTAGTTGGGCCAAGGCATTGCATGATTTAGATGTTGTCATTTTGTAGCTGCGTTACTCAATTTCTTTGTTCATAGTCTTGATTGGAAAGTCTACACTTTTTTTTTTGATACCCGTGAGTGTCCGGGCCAGGTTACGCGCACCTCAACTAATCTCACAGGACAACCGTCTGCTCGTAGGATATTAAATATCCTAGGTAGGCGGCCACCATGGATTGAATCCATTCCCCCTCTAAGCCCTTTATTTTTTCTATGGCCCTTATTGACCATTAGGGCCAACCCATGATGGTTTACACTATCAATTTATTATATTGAAGCGATAGAAAAACAAGTCAAGCTGAGCATAGTTCAAATAGTAATTCATGTGTAATTTTCCATTTTCAGTCAAAGGTTACACCTCCCCATCTGTGTCCAGTCCTGTGATGATTAAGAAAAAAAGAGCATAAAAAGTAGAAAGCTTATAATTGAGAACTGTTGTCAATTCCAGATCCATCTATACATAGTCTGGGCAAGGTTGGGTACAAATGCATAAATCACTCGAACAAAATCAGCCGTGCCACAACTCAAAATTGCAAGCTCTAGCACATGCGTGAGCCGAAGTACGCAGTCCCCTAGACGTTGGGCTCTGTTGGTTGCACGTTGATCCTTAAGTCTGCACCGCCATCCCTCTTGTTGGAACACAAATTCTATTAAAAGAAAACCCTTCTTTATAACCAATTTCTATTTCTGTTTTTTCTTCTTTTTCCTAAATTAGCTTTACAAAGTCTTTAGAGATAAAACCATGAACGAGCAGGATTCAAGTACCAGAAACAAGGGCCAGGAAGATGAGCAGCAGGACTGTGAGCTTTCTTAATTCTTGTCCCACCATGTGTTTCTTCCTTAACTTCACTTCACTTCAATTCCGACGCTTAATACTTAACTTGGGTGTCTCCGATACACCATTTTATATGGTGGCTCCAAGGCCGCCACTTTTAATGTTTACTTCGAACCTGACGTTGATTTCTCTGCTTGTTAGGAAAGGACAGCCATGCTTTGGCAATCAGGACAAAATAATTATAGACGTTTCCATTGTCTGTTCAAATTGCAGGGTGACAGTCCAAATGTGATGTACATCTAATTCTTTCAGGGGGTAAAAATACTCAAATCTGTGGGCGAGTTTGCGCTTAAAGTAAAATATTTATATCTATTTTTAAATGCTTTCACTTGGATTCTTTTTTAGGTAAAATTCTAATATTTGTCCTGCCTTTTTAGAGTTTTAGCAAATTTTAATTGTGTTTTAAGACTAGAAAAATTTTATTTTTGCCTTGGTTGCTAGCATTGATTGATAGATTTTTTTTTTTTTTTTTTTGGTAAGTACATCAACATTTGTGGTGGAGAGATTCGAACCTCTGACCTAAGGGTATATGCCTATTACCGCTGAGCTAAGCTCACTTTGGCATCGATTGATAGAATGTTGAGACATTACTTTTTTAGATAAAATTTTAATGAGGTGGATTAATCTAGTACCTAGTTGGAACAAATAAGATTGGAGGTGCTGAATCTATTGAGGATATCAGGTCCATGGGCCATAGAGAAGAGGATACGGAAGAATTGGGCTGCTTGAATAAGCCCACAGTAAGAAGGAGAGGAACGTTGATCCAGAATCTTCCATAATTGTTATCTGGCTCTTGTATTTGTTTTTCATATTCTTTCTGTTATGCTTCTTCGTATGAGAAGTGTACAGGTGTCCTCTCTGATTATTTTCCTCTATTCTTTATTCTTTTATTATTGAGAATCCCTAAATTCCCTAACTGTATAAATGTATCCTCTATAGCCATTGATGAGTATGAAATTGAGTATTATCTCTGCCAATCATCATTGAGTCTTGGTATCAGAGCTACTATGACTAGCGTCAATTCGTCCGGTATTTCAGCCTTGTCCTCCGGCAACAGTTTCAGCAGTCCACCATTAAATCAATTGTTGAATCCGATTACCTCAGTGAAGCTCGATAGATGTAATTTTCTTCTTTGAAAAAATCTGGCATTACCAATTCTCCGTAGCTACCGATTGGAAGGGCATTTGATTGGGACTAAACCCTGCCCTCCTAAAATTCTTCAAGCCTCTGTTGATAGATCTGGTCCTTCGTCCTCGACCGGAACAGATCAGGTAGCAACCAGTGGAGGTTCAACTACAATTGTTGTTGAAGAAATTAACCCAGCGTATGAAGCTTGGGTAGCAGTCGACCAACTAGTGTTAGGCTGGTTATATAATTCGATGACCCCAGAGGTAGCAGTTCAGGTAATGGGCTTTGAGAATTCTCAAGATCTATGGGCAGCTATACAGGAACTCTTCGGAGTTCAGTCTCGAGCCGAGGAAGATTACCTTCGGCAAGTTTTTCAGCAGTGCAGGAAAGGAAGTATGAAGATGAATGACTACTTACGAGTTATGAAGAGCCACGCTGACAACCTAGGTCAAGCTGGAAGCCCTGTCGCCACCCGCTCTCTAGTTTCTCAAGTTCTTTTGGGGTTGGATGAGGAGTACAACCCAGTGGTAGCCATGATTCAGGGGAGATTTGGAATCACCTGGTCTGAGATGCAGGCTGAGCTATTGGTATTTGAAAAACGATTGGAGCTTCAAACTAGTCTGAAAACATCCTTGACAATCAGTCAAGGAACCTCTGTCAACATGGTTAGCAATAAGGACTCATCAGGACAGAGAAATCAGAATCAATCTGGGAATAACAGGCAGAACAATTTTGGAAGAGGCTTTCAGAGAGGGGGTGGTAGAGGACGAGGAAGAGGCAGAGGCTATGGCTATGGTTCGTTTAACAACAAACCTGTGTGTCAGGTATGTGGTAAGATAGGGCATACAACATTAATGTGTTATCAGCGATTCAATAAAGAGTTTTCAGGACCAAATCAAGCTCAAAACAGGGGAGATCCTAGACAAAATGGGCAACTGTCAACCACTGTGCAACCATCAGCTTATGTTGCAAATCAGAGTTTGAATTCCTTTGTTGCATCTCCAGAAACTGTAGTTGACCCAAGCTGGTATGCAGACAGTGGTGCATCCAGCCATGTGACCGCTGATTACAATGCCATTGCGAATCCTGTGGAGTATGAAGGTAATGCGTGTGTTACGGTGGGAGATGGTAGTAGCCTGAATATTAAATCTGTTGGAAATTCTTGCTTGACCGATGGTGTTAAAACTCTAAGTCTTGAGAATATTTTGTGTGTTCCAAGCATAGCTAAAAATCTTGTGAGTGTTTCTAAGCTTGCTCAAGATAATCGTGTATTCGTTGAATTTCATGATCACTGTTGTTTTGTTAAGGACAAGGATACGGGCATGGTGTTGCTGAAAGGAACGCTCAGTGATGATCTTTATCGCTTTGATGGAGTACGTGTTGATTCAGTGGATGTGTCAAATTCAGCTTATCAGAAAGTTCAGTCTAAAGTTAATAATAATATTGAGTCTGCTTGTGTCTTGTCGAATACTGTAAATCTTGTGATTTCCAAGAATGTGTGGCATAGACGTCTTGGTCACCCCTTGTTAAAAGTTCTTGAATCTTTAGTAAGGTCATGTAATTTACCTACTAAAACTAATGAAGAGTTTAAGTTCTGTGAAGCCTGTCAGTTTGGGAAGTCTCATGCTCTGCCCTTTAATAATTCTGTTTCTAGAGTTTGTTCTAAGTTTGAATTGGTGCATACTGATCTCTGGGGGCCTGCTCCTGTTGAGTCTAATCAGGGGTTCAGATTTTATGTGTTGTTTCTTGATGATTATAGTAGGTTCTCTTGGATTTATCCCTTGAAACGCAAGAATGATGCTATGATTGCATTTACTCACTTTACTGCCTTGGTGAAGAATCAATTTAATACATCTATCAAAACTTTGCAATCAGATAATGGAGGGGAATATACACATATCCATCGACTATGTGAGACAATGGGAGTTCAAGTTCGGTTATCCTAACCTCACACCTCTGAACAAAATGGGAGGGCAGAAAGGAAACATTGTCACCTAGTTGAAACTGGCCTCACGTTGCTGGCTCAAGCCTTTATGCCACTACGGTTTTGGTGGGACTCATTTATGTTGGCTGCTATTCTTATAAATGGTCTTCCTTCGCAGGTGTTAGGTGGACGGTCTCCAATGGAACTTATGTATGGCAAGCATATTGACTTTGGGACATTACGAACGTTTGGATGTGCCTGTTATCCGTGCTTACGGAAGTATCAACATCACAAGTTCCAGTTTCACACGGAGAAGTGCGTTTATTTAGGGCCTAGTCCTTTGCACAAAGGGCATAAATGTATGAGCTCTACAGGCAGATTGTTTATATCGAGACATGTTCGTTTTAATGAGGATGATTTTCCTTACTTCGCTGGATTTGGGCTATCTCCCGGCAGGTCTGTGAGTACTGCGCACACTCCATCGATCTCTCAGTGGTTTTCACATTTGTCCACTCCTACGACTCTGGTGTCCCAACCATCAGTGGTACATACTGACACTACAGCTACGAGATCATTACATCCTATCACTTCAACATTACCTACAGCTTTGCAATCACCTACTGTCTCAACAAATCCGAGTCCAA
This sequence comes from Luffa acutangula, assembly GCA_036850905.1. Classification (NCBI taxonomy): domain Eukaryota; kingdom Viridiplantae; phylum Streptophyta; class Magnoliopsida; order Cucurbitales; family Cucurbitaceae; genus Luffa; species Luffa acutangula. Next base: position 898,300 of record CM072098.1, read on the forward strand.
ATAGCTCTCCTTCACCTCAGATGGCTGATCCCACAAGTGGTAATCAACCACAGTCTCAACCACAATCCAGTGCCTCGATTTCCCCTCTGATTGGTGTACCTAATATACAAGAACTGTCCTCATCACCCACAACTGCCCCTACTCAGCCATCCCATCCGATGGTCACAAGAGGAAAAGCTGGGATCTTCAAGCCTAAGGTTTGGTTGTCCCACACAGCAACTGACTGGTCCAAGACTGGGCCTACTCGAGTTAGTGATGCACTAGCTACTCCTAAGTGGCGTGAGGCTATGGATAGTGAATATACAGCATTGATTCGCAACAAAACGTGGACACTGGTCCCTTTTACTCCATCTCTGAATGTCATAGGAAATAAATGGATTTTTCGTATTAAGAAGAATCCAGATGGTACTATTCAACGATATAAGGCAAGACTTGTTTCCAAGGGTTTTCATCAGAGTCCGGGGATAGACTTTTTTGAGACTTTTAGCCCGGTTGTCAAAGCTTCAATGGTTCGTGTAATATTAAGTATTGCTGTGAATCGAGGGTGACAACTTCGTCAACTTGACTTTAACAACGCGTTCCTTAATGGAAGTCTTGATGAAGATGTTTATATGGCTCAGCCACCGGGGTATGTTGATAAAAATTTTCCTTCTCATGTTTGCAAGCTAAATCGAGCAATATATGGTCTGAAGCAGGCGCCAAGAGCATGGAACACAACACTGAAAAGTGTATTACTGTCATGGGGCTTTATTAATGCAAGGTCAGACTCCTCTCTGTTTATCTATCGATCTGGTTCTGATGTGGTTTTGCTTTTAGTTTATGTGGATGATGTGATTCTCACTGGTAGTAATCCAAAGCTGATTGATAGATTAATATCTACATTAGATAAACAGTTTGCCTTAAAGGATCTAGGCTTGCTTAGCTACTTCCTCGGTATTCAGGTTCATACTTTACCAAACGGTATTTTACTTAATCAAAGAAAGTATGTGGATGATTTACTGGTTAAACTAGAACTTCCTGCCTTAAAACCAGCAGCTTCACCGAGTGTAGTAGGCCATAAACTGTCACTATATTCTGGAACCTTACTTGATGATCCGACCAAGTATCGAAGTGTGATTGGCGCGCTACAGTTTTTAACTCATACCCGTCCAGATATTGCCTTCATAGTTAATCAACTAAGTCAATTTCTCAAGGCTCCTACGGATGAACATTGGAAGGCCGTAAAACGTGTGCTGAGATATGTTAGTGGAACCAGAAACTTTGGCCTATAAATACAGAAAGGTGATAACTTGGCTGTAACAGCCTATTCCGATGCTGACTAGGCATCTAATTTAGATGATCGAAGGTCTATTGCTGGTTATTGTGTGTTTGTTGGCAGTAATATTGTTTCATGGGCTTCTAAGAAGCATACGGCAGTGGCTAGATTGAGTACGGAATCAGAATATCGCGCCCTAGCATTAGCCTCCACTGATATTGTATGGTTACAACAACTACTCAAGGAAATCGGTGTTCCAACAGTGTCACGACCCATTTTGTGGTGTGATAATGTGAGTGCAGGTGCTTTAGTAGCAAACCCAGTGTTCCATGCCCGAACTAAGCACATAGAAATTGATGTGCACTTTGTTCTTGACCTTGTTCTTCAAAGGAAGTTAGAAATCATATACATTCCATCAAATGAGCAGCCTGCAGATTGCTTAACCAAGTCATTATCTCACTCACAATATACTTTTCTTAGATCCAAACTTGGTGTAGCAGAGCTACCCTCTCGTTTGAGAGGAGATATTGAGGATATCAGGTCCATGGGCCATAAAGAAGAGGATACGGAAGAATTGGGCTGCTTGAATAAGCCCACAGTAAGAAAGAGAGGAACGTTGATCCAGAATCTTCCATAATTGTTATTTGGCTCTTGTATTTGTTTTTCATATTCTTTCTGTTATGCTTCTTCGTATGAGAAGTGTACAGGTGTCCTCTCTGATTATTTTCCTCTATTCTTTATTCTTTTATTATTGAGAATCCCTAAATTCCCTAACTGTATAAATGTATCCTCTATAGCCATTGATGAGTATGAAATTGAGTATTATCTCTGCCAATCATCATTGAGTCTTAAATCTTGATTGAATCAACATCTCATTGTTGCGAGGAGAAGAACAAGATCATTGACAAGCACAACGGAAAATCACAATGATGGCAAGGGGATAGGGTTCAACGTCGAAGAATGTAAAAGAGTATTCAGTTGACATTTGTAGGAGCAGGTAACTTGAATCTATTTGAAAAAAAAAAAAAATTCAAGCATAACATTCATTCTATTTCGTCACATCTTCATAAAAGGGTATGAAAGTGAAAGGTTGGTCAAGGTGAGCACAGTTCAACGTTAATTGACATATACTTCTTTTCTTAAAGTCAGAGGTTCAAATTCATATACCCAACATAGTTCAACAAGAGTGGAGGATTAAATCCTCATACCTCCACATTTATTTATTTATTTATTTTGACAATACCTCCACATTTATTGTATTAAAGAAGTGTTAGACTTACTTTTTTTTTTTTTTTTTTTGTCATTTATGAATTATATGTTTGATATATACCATAATGTCTTAACCTATACTTTCATTGTAAATGTGCATATATCAATGGAAAGGTTAAATTATCATTTTGGTTCCAATATTTTGGATGTAGTTGTCTATATACTTACAAATGTCTAGTCAAATAAAGCTTAAAATTAGTTCCTAATAGTTTGAAGTTAATTTTTATTGAAATTGGTTCAATAATAATGATAATTTCATATAAGAAAAGACACTATGAACATATTTCTAAAAAATATATATAGTGAAGATTTGTAGAAACTAAGGTCCTGTTTGGTTCATGATCCATTTTCGTTTTTATGTTTTCGAAAATAAAAAATACAAGTGAAACCATGAAAACGTGTTTGGTATACGTATTTTCAAAAACAATTTTCGAAAAAAACTCAAAAAATGGCATGTTTTCAAAAACGATAAAATGTTGTTTTCGTTGTTTTCAAAATAATGGAAACATGAGATACAACTTTAAAAACACATACGTCTTTCTTTCCATCAAACAATGTTGCATTATCTACAAACAAAGGGGAGAAAAATACAAAATTATTGTTGTGTAAATAGTGTGTTTGATTGATATTGATGTTTTGGTTGTTATTTTTACTTTTTACATAATTCTACTTATTTTGATAAGTTTATTATAATACAACTATATGGTATATCTTTTTTTTTTCTTATAATTTCAATTCCAACAATTTTTTTTTTTTTTTTGAAGAATCAATTCCAGCATCATTGATTTATAATCTCTCTAAAAATGAATAAAAGTTAAGTAGAAAAATAATCCTATTAAATTAACTTTTTCTATAAAAAAAATAATTTTACCAAACACATTAATATTTTCATGCATTTTCAAATTCATAACCAAACACAGTTTTCAAGTTTTGAATTCAAATTTAAAGTTTTTAAATTGGAACCAAACATGTTTTTAGATATAATGGAAACAAGACATTTGTTTTCGTTGCTGAATTCTTTATTTTTTAAAACAATTTTCAAATCACGACGGAACCTAACTTTTTTAGAAGAGCCAACAATAAAAGAAAAAAAAACATACATTAATTTTAAACTTTATTGAAAGTACATGACCAAATTGATTTTAAGCTTTTAGTACATGAACTAAATTTTCTAAATTGTGATGAGACCTAAATTACGAGGACCAAAACATCATATTTTTAACCTTGTCTGAAATATGGATCGGATAGGAAAATGTGAATCTGCATATGCCACAATGCCAAGTTGAGAAACAAAACTTACCTTCAAAACATATCGTATTCTTTGTTGCGACAATCGTTGATAAGGTGATTTTTCTTTATTGCAACAATCTGAAATATGTTTTTCATCATTATTTTCAAAACTTAAAATGCAATGTTCTCATCGTTCAAGATGGTGAAGAACAGAACATCAAGAAAAGAAAAGGAGGGGGATCAAAAGACTCGACCATTTGTGATCTTCCACAAAATTCTTAAATATGGCAGAACTCTAAATCTCTCGTGATAGTCTTCACTTGTTGGCTGCCACCAACGCCATGTGCTCTATGAGGTCCAGCACTCGGTTGCTGTTGCAGACGAGTATTATAGCAGTCATACACCAAAACGAAATGAGCAAAATCATATTTCAAGCACGCATTTCTTATAACTGCAAGAGAGAGTGTACCTGTATCCCCACTCGTTGTCATACCAGGAGATAAACTTCATGAAGGAGTTGCTGAGACCTATTCCGGCCTTTGCATCGAATATACTTGACCTGAAGTAAAGTTAAAAACCAATTGAATATTCATGAGGACTGGGCTAGGAAATATTTCACAGTGCAGTCTCACATTAAAATATTACAAGTTTTTTTGTGCGATGAGCAGACTATAATACCTTGAGTCACCGACAAAATCGTTGGAGACAACGTCCTCATCCGTGTAACCGAGGATACCCTTGAGTGGGCCTTCTGAGGCATACCTTTAGTTGATAGTCAAGTCGACCAACAGATTAGTGATAAATAACAATGATAACTTATGTGGATCAGTTCATGATAAACTCAAAATAATGTGAGTAAGAACATAATCTATGGTGCAATTACTTGATTGCAGCTTTGACATCTTCATAAGAAGCACTCTTCTCTAGTCTACAAGTCAAGTCCACAACAGATACATTAGGTGTTGGAACACGAAATGCCATCCCTGTGAGTTTTCCGTTGAGCTCAGGAAGAACTTTCCCCACAGCCTGCAGTTCAAAGAATCATATTTAAAAGATTGAAAGTAATGAGAAATTACTAATAGCTGTTGAATTGCCTATACTATGTAGTAATAACCAGTCTCTTATTTCGACCACTAACCTTTGCAGCACCGGTAGAACTCGGGATGATATTTTGTGCAGCTCCACGACCCCCACGCCAATCCTTCATTGAGGGGCCATCAACAGTCTTTTGAGTAGCTGGAGAAAGAAAAGGTAATTAACATCCATGATTGTTTCTTGAATTCTTTCTTTGCCTTTTAATTTTTTGGGAGGACGGGAGGGAAGAGAGACCTGTAGTTGCATGCACGGTTGTCATCAAACCTTCTGCGATACCAAAAACCTCATGAACCACCTGCATGTCATATTATTTTTCTTAGATATTAGTTAATTTTTAATGAATAAAATGCCTAAGCAGCTGGGATTTACACACCTTAGCAAGAGGAGCAAGACAATTCGTGGTACAACTTGCATTTGAAACAATATCCATGCTTGGCTTATATGTCTTCTCATTAACTCCAACAACGAACATAGGTGCATCAGCTGATGGAGCTGATATGACGACTTTCTTGGCTCCACCCTACAAAGAGGTGTCAAGAAATTGGAGACATTCAGTCTTAATATTAGAAGGGTCTAATGATGGGGCGTAAATATATAGAGTGAGCATTAGGCTCAATTAATAGACCTTCAAGTGTGCTGATGCCTTATTTGTCGTTGTGAAAACCCCAGAGGATTCAACTACAAACTCGGCCCCAAACTCGCCCCAAGGAATTTCAGCTGGATCCCTATAGAAGTAACCATAGATATATGCCAGTTCATTAGCCATGCAAAAATTTTCCCGACGTTATTTCTGTTTAAATGTTGTTCTGGTTTTCACAGGAGTACCTTTTACTTAAAACTTTTATTTGTTTCCCATTGATCTCCAAAGTTGAATCATCCACAATGTTTATCGTGCCCTTAAAATTACCATGTGTAGAGTCAAACTTGAACATGTATGCCTGCACACAATGAAGAGTATATTAAAAGCATTTCTTCAAATCTAAAAGATTGAACAACTGAGCAATTCTAGAAAGATGAAACGGGAAGAATTACCACTCAACTACCCTCCCATGGCTATAATTATAGTGAACCTATTCAAGTAACAGAATTAAAAACTCGAGCAGAAAAAGTTCTGAGCATCAATAGCTCCTTCACTACATTTAAATATATAACTCGAGCAGAAAGTACTAATACTATTAACGAATGAAGTATAGTAATATAAATAAGCCTGGTTAATCAAGAACAAAAATTGCTGGCAAAAAGGACTTATTTAAAAAAAAAAATTGTAATTTGAAAGGAGGCCGGATTGCCACTACCATGTACTTCGCATCAACAAAAGGGTCATTAACTGCAACTACATCAATATCATCCCTCGAGATTGCTATCCGTAATACCAACCTTCCAATTCGTCCAAAACCTGCAAAAGTAAGACTGGGTTCACGTTTTTACATTATCAAACAAACAACAATGTCAAGGTCTACAAGATAAGAGAGACCATGATGAATGTCTCATTTTTGAGAAATAATGACAACAAAATCAACCACAATTGATCTTCTTGTTTCTCAAACACTAATGTAAAATCTTCTTTTTTTCAAAAATTATATCAAGTTAAAAGTACATCATTGCATGAAGCCTCAAGTGGTCCAAATCTAAATTAAGTAACCAGGTTGTCAATGGTAAAAAAAATCACATCATTCAGGCAAGTAAACTAAACCACATAATTTGATTTCATCGTTAATGAAAAATAAAATTGAAAAAAGAAAAATAAATGAAGTATCTCATAACTTTCTATCACTATGCACGACATCCTATAGGAGTATAATTTAATCATCTAAACAGAGATTTGGATACTAACAAGGTTTTTGTCTAGAGAAACAAGTGTGGGGTAGCATGAAAATGACCAATGATTTCCAACACACTATTAAGCATGTAAAGTAGCGGACTTGAAAATCCATCCTTGCAATATGGCAGATCCAAAGTTGAATTGAGAATACGCAGCTGAACTTTGAAGTTCAAGTCTCTTAACCAATTGAAAGAGACCAAAACCTGAAGCAACGCTATTTGATAAAGTTTCACATAGCACATTGTCTTTTATTAAATCAATTATTCAATTTCTCAATTTATTTTTCGTATTCAAATTCTTAACTTTCTTCTTCCTTCATATCGACCAAAATAATTTAGTCTAATTCAGTGTTTCAGCGGGAAACAGTAAAATTATCACAGAAGCACTCACAGCTGAAACACGTTGCAGAAACAGAAATCTACCACAAGGAGAAAAGAAAACGATATGCAATAGATAACAAGAAAGATAAACACGTTAATTGTAAGAAGAGCAATAAATAATCAACCAACTCGTACCATTGATTCCGACCTTCGTCTTTCCACCGCTCCTTGATTCTTGAGAAGCCAACAAATTAAAATGATTAACATCAAGAATATATTTTCTATTTTATTATTGATAATTTTTCCAAGGAAAAAAAAGAAAGACTCATTGAACATGAACGAGAGAAATGAAAAATGAAATTTTAATACTGAACTCTGAACTGTGGGAGGTATTTCAGTGGCTGTAGCTTTAGTAGGTTGAATATTCCGGGGTCTAAAAAGCTTTAAGGAAGAAGATCCGCTTGAAACATGTGCACCGAAAATGCTAGATTGAAACTTGGAAGAATTCAAATTAACGCACGAAGCCTACACAAACAAATTCGCCGGTAAGTAAGAAAACAGCTTCGTCATCAGCAAATCAACACAAGTTGTGGACTGTGGAGTACGGAACGCGCGAATTAAGTTGTAAAAACATTAGGCCTCAAACATATTCATGATCGAAACTCATTTCCAGTCGATTACAACGTTATTAAGTAAAAGAGCTCGATCAGTTAGAGAAACAAGCAATGAACAAATTATCTTGCAGTGCTGCAACGTTTGACAACATTCCATTTCGGAACGCAATATTATTAGTGAAATGATGATGATGATGAAGGATCGCTATAAATGTTGAGAAGAGGACCGTGGACTGATCGGCAGAAGAGCGAGAAATCGACGCTTGAACAAAAGAAGCGGTTGCTGCAGATCTGAAGAGCGAAGCTGCGGCCATTGAAGCAGGACCTTACGGAGCTAATGGAAGGGAAGGCTTCGAAGGACCTCAACGCAGAATAAAAAAGCTCTGTGACTGTGACTGCCTTTTCGGAATCGGAAAAAGCAAAGCAAGAAGAAAACTCTGAAAGAGAAATGTAAAAAATGAAGGGCCAATTCAGCGGAACTTCTTATGGAACTCTCTCTGTGCAAACTCGCTCACTCTCGTATTTTTATATTAAGGAATCTTCTTCTACGCCGGTCCCACGCTAACGTTCTCAATCTCCAGATTTCGAAGCGTGGGTCCCAGGAACTGAACGGCCCTGATTGTTTCGCTTAGATTAAATTATAAAAAATACCCCTCAAGTATGGGTCTGTTTCAAAAATGACCTTGAATCTTAAAAAGTTTCAATAATATCCTTAAACTTTGCAAAACGTTTCAAGAATATTCTTGCAGTTAATTTTTTATGGAAACTGTTAAAAATGTTTTTGAAAATACCATTGTCAAAATGTAGGGCAGCTCTTGAGATGATAATTTGAAAGATAATAAAAGCTTCTAGTGTATGAATACATGAAAAATAGGCAAAGTTTCTCATTAATTTATTTACGGTGAGAGAAGAAAAAAAAATACATTTTTTTAATAAGGTTATTTTTTAAAATATTTTGAAATTAAAAGAGTATTAATGAAATTGAAATTTTTAGGCTCCGTTTATAACCATTTGGATTTTTGTTTTTGGTTTTTGAAAATTAAGCTTATACACACCTACTTCCCCCTATTAGTTTATTTGTTTTAGTATCAGTCTTCTTCCTTGTTTTCAAAAACCAAGTCCAATTTTGAAAATCAAAAACTTGTTTTTGTTTTAAGAATTGGCTAGGAATCCAACGGAACCTTAACAAGGATCAAAGCCAGGGTATGAAATTGGGGAGAAAACATGTATAATTTTCAAAAACCAAATGGTTATCAAATGGAGCCTTAATGGTTTCCATAAAAAAAATAAAAAAAAAATTAAAGGGTATTTTTTAAATACTTTTTAAAACTCAGGGGTATTTTTGAAACTTTTTAAAGTTGAAAGGGCATTTTTTTTAACCAACGCCATAGTTTATAGGCAATTTTTTATAATTTAGCCTTTGGCTTACCAGGTACCATGTGATTAGACGTGTAGAGTATCAAGTGGGCCGGATCCGACGTAAAGCGTTGGGAAGTCCACGTGGGCAACATGTGGGCCGTTTTTTGGGCCTTGCTTCCACGATTTGGACTTTTCTCTGGGCCCCATCGAATTCGCTTCTCGACATCTGGCTCTTCTTGTCTCTCTCTTTTAAGGAAAGTTCGAACCGTCTTTTTCAGATCGCACATGCTGCACGTGAGACAATTATCCATCTGAATCAAAATATGGGCAATACAATAGCGTCCATTTGGGAATTTTAATTAATAAAGATAAACAATACGTACACGCAGCATTTATGATGTGATGACATGATGTCACCATATAAGATATAACCTTTTGTTTTCTCCCAAACAGTACCTATTAATTCTTCTCTCAAAAAAAAAAAAAAAAAAAAAAGGTAAAATACCTTTTTGGTCCCTCATGTTTCGAGTTCGTTTCTAATAGGTCCCTAGGTTTCAAAATCAGACAATCAAGTCCCTACTGTTTCGGAAATGTATCTATTGAGTCCCTCTAGGGCTGACGTGGCAATTTAAAATAATAAAATATTGATTTTTAATTAAAATAATAATATAATAACAATAAAATAATAAAATAATAATTATTATTATTAAAATATAATAACAATAATAATAAATAATTAAAAATAATAATTATTACCAAAAAATCGTTTCTCTCTCCTCTTTCCCCACCCCCTCTCTTCTTCCCACATCCTCTCTCTCTCCTCTCTCTCTCTAAAACCACTTCCTCTCTCTAAAAATTTCGATGACGGTACTGTCGGTCTCGTGTACGGCGGCGCGATTGTCGGCGGGAGGAGCACCGGCGACGGTAGGGCGGAGGCGAAGGGGACGACGAGGATCTTTTTTACCATAACCCAGTCGAAAGCAGAGAGAAACAGAGACTCACCGGAAATTCCAGTGGTGCAGTAAACGAGGACGAAGATCATGCCGCCGACTGCCCAGGCAATGCCCAAAGCACAGACGCCGCCGCATTTCCCGGTTTTGGACTGATTAGAAGCGTCAATCACAGTGAGAACGAGAATGTACAAGAACAGAAGCGTGGCAACGAACTCAGCGATGATGGCTCGGTAAAGTGACACTTGAATGAACTCCTCAGCGTCGATCAATGGGGCTGAAGGTGGGTATTGGTAGTCCTTGGCCGCCGAGTCGCTATTAACATTGTTAGACATTGCTCGAGTAATTAGAACTTGAAAACAGAGAGCTACAATTGAAGGCAGTGATTGAAGTGGAGATATATTTAAAAGGGTGAGTGATTAAGCTTCGTTTTAGTCAAAAACGCTTCTGTAAAACTTGTGGTAGAAACCTCGATTTCAGCCTCTATCACTCTCACCACTCCCTCAAAACGGCCCTCATCGCCATGTTTACCCCAAGTAATTCAATTACCAACTTTTCCCTTTTTTTTTTTGTTTTTGTTATGTGTTAGGATTTTACGCGAAGGGGACGGTGGAGGCGTCCTTCGCGAAAGCTTCAACAGTAACATTGATCCTCGCCGTCCCCTTCGCCTCCGCCCTACCGTCGCCGGTGCTCCTCTCGCCGACAATCGCGCCGCCGTACACGAGACCGATAGTGCCGTCATCGAAATTTTTAGAGAGAGGAAGTGGTTTTAGAGAGAGAGGATAGAGAGATGAAGTGGGAAGAAGAGAGGGGAGTGGGGAAAGAGGAGAGAGGAACGATTTTTTAATAATAATAATTTTTTTTATTTATTTATTATTATTGTTATTATATTTTAATAATAATAATAATAATTGTATTATTTTATTATTATTATATTATTATTTTAATTAAAAATCAATATTTTATTATTTTAAATTGCCACATCAGCCCTAGAAAGACTCAATAGATACATTTTCGAAACAGTAGGGACTTGATTGTCCGATTTTGAAAGCTAGGGACCTATTGGAAACAAACCCGAAACATGAGGGACCAAAAAGGTATTTTAACCAAAAAAAAAAAAACAGTGCCTATTAATAAATAAATGAATATTTTTTTGAAAATAAATAAATAAATAAATGCAAATTATTCGTGGAGAGTTTTGCATGTATCAAACCAAAAATCGTTTGATCATTAGTATAAACATTGTGTAAGTTGAACCATGTTCGTGTTGGTGAATTTTGCATGTGTAGCTTGACTAATCTAAAGAGATTAGTTTCTAACCAAGCCTTTAAAATAAGATACAGTTTCGAAGAAGATAATTGAATAGATGGATTTATTTTTTATATTTGACACATAATTAAAAAAGAAAGATTCTAGGGAAAAATACACTTTTAGTCCCTCAGGTTTGGGTTAGGTTTCAGTTTGGTCCCTGAGTTTTCAAACTCAACAATTTAGTCCCTGAGGTTTGGTTTTAGTTTCATTTTGGTCCCTCCATCCAATTTTCCGTTCATAATTAACGGAATGCTGATGTGGCAAAAGTTTTTTATTAAAAAAAATATTTTTTAAGTTTTTTAAAATATAAATATAATTAAATAATAAAAAATATTAATATTTTATAATTTTTTATTTATTTCTCTCCTCTCTCTCCTCTTTTTCATCATTTCTTCTTCCTCACCACTTTCTTCTTCGTCTTCACCATACCACCATCACCACCACCTTGCCGCCGGCCGCCACCGATTGTCGACGGCCACCGCTCGCCGGCGGCCGACGACCAGCGACTGGCATTTTTTTTCCTCTCTCTTCACTTTCTTTCAAAAAAAAACATAAAGGAGAAGAGTTTCTGTTGTCGCTGCTTCATTCACGACGCCGCTGCCGCCACTTCGTCACATCGCCGCTGCCCCCACTTCAGTCACGTGGCTTTCACACGAACCCGACCCAGCCCTCGCACGAACTGACCCAAAAAACCCCATTGCAAGAACCCCCCTCGCACGAACCCGACCCAGAAGCTCCCTTTCACGAACCCGCTTCAGTCACGCCGCCTCTGCCGTAGAGTTCGATCTTCGATTCGTCGCCTTCAGTTGCTACTGTCTTCAGTCGTATCGTCGCCTTCAATCAAACTCCAACGCCCAGATCTGGGAGTTTCAGATCTGAAACGAAACCCAGATTTGAGTTTCATTTCAGATCTGAAACGCCAACGCCCAATTGTGTCCACGCCACAGTCAGAAGAGCTCCGCTTCAGTCACGAATCTGGCGTAATCGAACTCCGACGGCGGTGGTAGCTGGAGAGCTCGAGTGTGGGTTTTTTGTTTCCGAGTTCTTGTGGCGTGGGTCTCTTGAAACTCCTCTTTTCTTTTTTTTCTTTAAGATTTAAGAAAGTGAAGAGAAAGAGGAAGAAAAGAAGAAAGAAAGAGAAGAGAAATAAAAAAAAAAAGATTCGTCGGTCGCCAGTCGCCGGCGAGCGGTGGCCGTCGGCAGTCGGTGGCGGCCGGCGGCAATGTAGTGGTCATGGTGGGTGGTATGACCCGTCGGAGTTCCAGCGCCGGAAAACGGAGGAGGGAGCTCCCTCCTCATTTCTCTTTCATTTAAAAAAAAAAAAAGTTATTGAAACTTTGAGGAAGGAGAGGAAGAAGAGAAGAAGAAGGGAGAAAGAAAGAAAAAAAAAAAAAAAAAAAAAAAAAAAAAAAAAAAAAAAAAAACTTTCGCCGCCGCCGGCGGCGGCGGCGTGTGGTGGCTGCCGGTCGCCGGACTTAGGAAGAAGAAGAAGGAGGGAGAAGATGGAGAAGAAGAAGATGAGAGAGAAAGAGAGAAAGAATAAAAAAATAATTAAATATTAATTTTTTAATTTTTTAATATTTTTTATTTAAAAAATAAAACAAAAATAATTTTTTATATTAAAATAATAGTGCCACGTCAACAACCGTTAAAAGTTAACAGAAAATTTGACGGCAGGGACCAAAGTGCTCATTATCTCAAACCTCAGGGGTATTTTTGTTGAGTTTGAAAACTCAGGGACCCAAGTGTCACTTAACCCAAACCTCAGGGACTAAAAGTGTATTTTTCCCAAGATTCTATTACAAGTTTAGCCCTTAATTTTTAGAATTGTTTTTAATAGGTATCTGACGTTTAAAAATGTATAATAAATTCTTCAACTTACAAGATTGATATATTTGATAATTTTTAAAATTAACCAATTTGCACGCCCAAACAAAAGAAACAAAACTCACCTGAAACTGCATGAAAGCACGCCACGTGTCGCGGGTTATGGCAAGGTGAGCAGGCAACCAATTTGGCGAGATGTCCCTGTCAAGCGCGCCAATAGAAAACAAGCTGTATCGTTCTTTTCCAATTCCGGCAACAATGGTCCACCTTCAATCTCACCTCCTTCAAATTCTATGCTTCCCACTCCATAATCCTCCTCCGTAAGTTTCCATTTCCACGCCTTCGCCGCTTCTCTGCTATTCTGGTAATCCATCTCTCTCTGCTGCATCCTTCTTTCTCTTTGTTTCGAACGTCATTTTGATTGAAATGTGGTACGATGATGCATGATTCTGGATGCATAGAGGTTAGATCTAATCGATTGTGACATTTGTTTAACTTTATCTGTAAAATCCTCAACGACGACCCATTCACAGCTAATGGGTATTCATTTGTTTGGGTATACAGCAACCTCAAGGCAGATGCCGTCGCCGATGAATATTCATTTATTTGTTTTGTTGGATCTTAGCTGATTATTCCAAACTAGGCCTGGTTCTTGAATGCGTTCCTTCGGGCTGGGAAGTTCTCTCGTTGGGTATGTTGGAGGTTCTGAAGCTCCTTCTGCTTTATTATTTGCTCAGAGTCAGAAGGATTGTGGTGTTTGCAAAACCCGGATGAAAGAAGAAAATATAGTCTCTTTTGCTTTCTTGCGAGCATTCTCATTCCATGCGTTTCTCACTATCTAATTGTCTTTCGGGTCAATTCGCCCTTCCTGTATTCGTGTTTGAATGAACTAATTCAACATTGTTCATTTTTCTGAGCTCCCGATTTAAATCTTTCTTATTTCCATCTTGGACTTCTCTCTTTAGGCGGGAAAAATTAGGCATTAGGTGGATGTAAGATGTTATAGAACGTACGTCCCAATAACAAAACACGACCTTATAATTCACGGTTAGCTCTCTCTCACAGCGTAATTAGCTACACTTCATGTTCATGTTTAGGCTTCCTTTAGCGAAGTTGAACCTATGAGGCCAAAAAGTATGGTTTCAATTGAGGAGGCTCCACATGTATGGTTGTAGCTGTTGCACACGTTCGTGCATTGTGTTCAAAAGAACTTTAAGGCACAATTTGCTAGATTCTTGACCTTTTTTTTAATTATTATTATTATTTTTTATAAATTTGTGCCCGCTTATAATTTTATAGCCAACACGTTGCTTTGGTACTGACATACTCTGCTTTTGGTTTTTAGGTTCTATAGACAAGGTCAAGAATGACTATTGGATTTAAATACTGGGATGATTGTGTTGACCCTCGAGACATGGAAGCAATGTGGAGTTTCCCTCAAGTATGTGCTGAATGGTTAGATGCTGGAGAGTCCAAAACGCAAAAGGTTCACCTCTCAAGGGATCCAGACGGCCAGCCTTATTTGACTCAGACAGAGATGAAGGTCACACTCTTTCTATAGTGTTTATGGATATAAAATTAAAGCAAGCCTAAGCCCATAACTTGGGCATTTCCATCAGAACATGAAGGGATCATAAGCGTTCATTCTATGTAGACTATATAAGAACCCCTACAAGATTTTAAAAATAACTCAGTCTTGTTTTAATTTCAAATATTTATCCTTTTGAGGAATTTGAATATTTGCTTTCTGATTATTCAATTTCTTTGTCATTTCTGTCACAGAAAATGAAAATAATTGATTTTCTTCCTTAATTTTGAATCTTTGATGGACAAGTTCTTAGACAAGGAATGTTATGTAACCTTCAATATTATTGTAACGCTGTGTTGTTCTCCAGGCAGTGGCAGATATCGTTGTGCAGCGGCACTTTGATTCCAAGTTAGATTCTGTAAGTTCTTTTTTTGGCCGTCTGTTTGCTACTTTATGCTTTAGCTACCTACAGTCATTTCAATGTGCGGAGATTGATATTCAATTTATTTTTCAACAAAGAAGAGTGATCTTTTGCTATCTTCTTACTTAGAACTTGTAGTTGCAAGAAATAGTTGCTTCACTTAATTTGCAGATATGTAGTAACAATTCATAATTTGTGCAGGAAATGATCTGTGCTATAGCGGAACTTGAGAGTGATAGACAGCCTCTTGCAACACGTTATGACAAAAAAACCAAGGAGACAACATTAGGGATCATGCAAATAACACTTAAAACTGCTGAGTGGCTGGTCAGGTATGAAGATGATGATTCAATATTTTATATATTCTACATATTTAAATATATACAGAACATAGTTCATTGAATAAAATCTGATTATGACATATTACACTAGTAACATTTTTCGTTTGCAGCGAATTGGGTTATCAATCTTATGGATTAGAAGGGAACCCAGAAGTTTTGAGTAAGCCCTTTGTTAGTGTATATTTTGGGGCTGCTTACGTTAAATGGTTATCAAACTTTGACCAGGAGTAAGTCGCTGAACTTGCATCTCGTCTATTCATTGATCATATATTGTCTTCGGCAGCTTCTAGTTTAGTGTATATATTTTTCCGTTAAGTAGTTACTTGACCCTCCAAATATCTGGTTCCCGTATACTAACATAGCAAACTCCTTTTCAGAGAAAGAAGTGAAGAGTTTGTAGTTAGGTCCTATAGAGGTGGTACAAAAAAGGCGACTCACAAATCAACTCTACCATACTGGAAACGATATATATCAGTAAAAGAAAGTCTTCCATCCAGGTGCTCATATCCTCTTGATGAATAAAGTTTGAACTGCAATAAGATTAATTCTGTTCAGATTTTGGTTAATCCTGTTAACAGTTAAATGGATTCATGAAAGTCTAACCCACTTGAACAACTTGAGGATATAATCATATAATTTTCCTGATGAAATGTAAGGGCATACATATAAGCTTAGATTTAGCTTACCCCGTTGTTCTCACAATGCATGAGTGAGTTTCATCGCAGAAAGTATTTTCCTCTTAATTTTTTTCTCAAAGCTTGATTGATTGATTGATTATTATTATTTATTATTAGAATTAGTGAAGAAGTTCATCAAATATTTTAGTTTCTGAGTGTGATTCTATCTTTTTGGGTCTTTTACCTTCATAACTACCATCAAACCAATTTGCCTTGTTCTAGTAGTTTTTATATGAAATATCTTCAATCTTCAATTATAATCATGTTTTACTTTTTGCATTTAAAGTTCTTCGTCCCTTTACTTAGACTGTTGATCAAAGGTGTAAAGATATGGCTATATTCTGCTTTTGAGATTTGACCTGAAATGAAGTGGTCGAGTAGTTCTAAATGCAGCAAAACTCACACATATTGGCAGAACAGAAATTATGAACTTTTAAGTTTCTGTAATATTTAAACTATCTCGGTGCTTGCATTCAAAATCATGTCTCTAATCCAGATACATGCTCGCTGTCTTTGGTATTACAGTGGAAGCCTTTGTGTAAACAATCAGATGTATAATTAAAATGGGTTAACTGCTTATGAGTCATGAGAAGTAGAAAGAAAACATTCTTAGTTCAATATTACAACCTTTTAAACTGATCATCTTTACATGGGTTGTGTCTAGGAAACATATCAATGAAGGTATGATCTCCAGCTCTGCTACGTCCCCTCCACCTGCTTCAGAGAATACAGGTTGCATTTCCTTACACGACTCTTACGTGCCATTCATTTACTTGAGGATCATATTCTTGATATTAAGAACTTGGGTAGCTGGGGTAAAACAGGACTGGCTTTCATTTGTTTTTTCCCTTTTATTTTCAAAGACTAGCAGAAAGAGAAAAGACCAAACAATGCAAAAAAGAAAGAAGAATAGCTCTTTTGGACTACAAAGAAAGTACTTAGGGTCCTCTTTAGGTAAACCCAATGCAAGTAACGATTATTCAATACCCTGTACTTAAATGAAGTAATTTTAACCCTTCATTACAACCAAAGATAAAGAAGGACAATAAAATAACTAGTATCATATCACAGAATAATCCTCCCGAGAGAGAACAATCAAATGATTATTGAAGAAAAAATAAGAAGCAAGCAGCAAGAAGTTGGACTTGATAGAGCCACCCTTTCATACATAGATAATTAGTGTGGTTTAACTTTTGGTACCCCACTCCCATTCATTATTCCTCCCCGGTTCATCCCGCCAAAAGCTTTGACTTTATTAAATATACAACTTAAATTTCTTTTCACTAGAGTATAGGATGAAATATACATGTGTGCCTGCAGACATATATGAACTTGCATTTCATGGAAATGACACGCCCTTTTCTCCTCTCAAAGAGGGTGCAGCTGTAATTTATACATTTTGGGATTCTCGAGCTACTCCCGAGGACATGGAAGAGATGTGGAATAATCATGATGTTCTAAAAGAGTGGACTAAATCTGGAGAGAAAAAGGGCAATGTACGGTTTTCTCATGATTTAAAGAAAAAACCCTTTCTTTCCCGAGTAGAATTAAAGGTAAAAATTAATAAGATTCTCGTGCATAGTAAGAATACTTATTTTCTGCTCTACTATATTTTTTTTACATCTAGCCTACATCTGTAGGAAGTCGCTTTTATTTTCTATTCAGATGTGCAGTGATCTAGATTTGCAACAAATAACTTGTAGTCACATTCCTCGTACCAATGCTCTAATCTTTAGATTCTCCCAAGAAAGAGAAGAGAGCTTGAATTTTTTTCACAAGCTTGGATCATTTTATAGCTTCCATGCACCCGATTGCTTTACTTTCTTGTGGGAAATAAACCAACGGCATTTTTTTAATCTGAAAAAGGAATCCGCATTCTAATTGCCATTGTCTTGCAGGCCGTTGCTGAGATTATTATTTCAAAACATTTCAGTACAAAAGGACTTAAAGCAGTAAGTCTCCAACAGCCATTTCATCCTGTACTTTCTCTTGGAGTATATATTTTCTGATTCTTCTCTGTTCTCTTTGATACTTATCCATTTTCTGTAGCGTTTGTCCATAAAATGAGGATGGGAGCCGGAAAACTCAATTATATACATAATAGTAATAATAATATCAAGAAAAAAAATCGGAAATCTCAAAATAAAGTATAGCTAAAAAGAATGAAAAAAGGAAAAATCACCCCTATTTCAAAATGAATCAATTGATGAAGCACCAAAGCCCTTATCCAAGAAACCCTCACTCAAAAGCTCTACGATTTGAATTGATAATGGGGAAGGAGTATGATTAGAAAGAAAATTAGAAAGGGAACGCAATGAAGAGCAATGAAGCTTGGCCAACTTTAAGACTTCCCCCCCAAACGAAAGCTTAATTATAATTATTAATACATACTGTACCGTTGATTAGGAAAATCCATAATAGCTCTGGATTTCCCCACCATGCAACGTCTGTCACTTAAATTTTGCGTGTATACCTTAATGGCAAATTGCTTTAATGAATTATTCATTTAAAAGTTCAACACTAGTTTGAACTGATATAATCCTGGAATGAGAGCTCTAGGAAGTATTGAACTTTCACAATTGTTTTCAGAGATTTGTTGAAACAATTTTCTCCTGAACTATATAACTCATTATTCTAAACTTTTGTTAATTTAACGATCTTTACAAAATTATCTATTATTTGAGTATTCATTGGTGCACAGACAGCTCTCTGTGCTTTGGCAGAGGTAGTTAGCATGCGCTTCATTAATGGAGTTGGAGCGCGGGCTGGAATAATGGGGATCGAGTATTCAACTGCATCTTGGCTTTATACGTATGTCAATCTTGGACCAATTTAATAGACAGTTTCAGCGCATGTCTACTATTCTATTACTGTGGGCTAGTTACGTTATTTATGTTAAGCCATTGTTGGTGGGTTAGGGAATTGAGCTACAAAGCGTATAAAGTTGATTCTGTTGACGACTTAACCAAGCCATTTGTGTCCATGTATTTCGGTGCTGCCTATTGGGCTTGGTTATCTGAATATGAAGGGAGGTATGTTTCTTCTAGGATGAATCTTCACTCAAGTATGAAACAATTCCCTACCGACTACCGTATCTAAAGTGGTAGTTTTGATCAGGGATCGAAGTCTGCAGTTTATTGTTCAGGCTTACGTAGCTGGGCCCCAACATGTGGATCTTCAAGAAACAGGCCCTCTTTGGCTCAAATTTGAGGAAACATTAAGCAACTATGAAGACAATAAAAGGTTCCTTTTCTTTTATGCTTCAGTTTTCTTCTACTTTCATGACTAATACAGTAATGGCTATTTTACCTCAGTGGCGCTCATGGGAGCTGTTCCATCATGTAAAGCAGACAGGCATTTACCTCACCATCTGTTTTCATCCGTAAGTCGTCCATCATCATTTGATCCCTCACAAGAAAAGGGTGGAAACAAGATATTCATTCATTCATTCATTCACACGACAAAACTGGACACCAGTTTGGTTTGGAAGTTTTTGTTTTGTACAGTACAGGAACAATATTAGCAAAAAAATCTGTTCCATACATTCTTTTTATTCATTTGCCAACCACTATATTTCAGTGCCAGCAGCGCCTGGGTTTGGGTTTTCTGTACGGATGAAATAGAATTCCCTACAAAAGTTAGAAATTACAGCCAAAGCTTTTGAAACCAGTAGGTGATGTGAATGTTGTGAAAATATAACCCTGTTTTGCCTGATATGCAATATATACTTTTCTTCCCCGTCGCTGTTTCCTCTTTTCTCGAATGTTTTCTTCTCTATTCTAACTTATTTCTACTGCAATTTTATTGTTGTCTTTTAGAATATTATTTCACACAAGATTTGAACCAACAAACTCCTTAGAGGAAATAGAGAGATCATAATTTTGCTCAACTATGGTCTTGTTGGTAGACGAACAACTAAGTACAGAACTTCAATGTCAGAAATTCATGTGAACTACGAAGAGATTGGATTGGTACCTATGTCATACACATTTTCATTTCTATTTATTTAACTAAATCATTATTTTGATTAAAATACAAATTAATTAAACTGTGAATGAATTGAGTCAAAGACAATACAAATGATTCGAAACTTACCTTTCAATGAAAATTCAAAATAGGAAATAATGCAGTCATTCATTCTCTTTCCTTTCTAAGACCAACAAAACATCCTCACGGAAGAATCATATCTTAGGGAATAAATGATACATGCTTATTTAGGTGGCAGTATCTTTTATTTCCTTCTTTTAGAAGTTGAAAAGAGACATTTTTCCTTCCCTTTCACATTCCCATCTTTGAAGGTATTCATTCTGGTGTGTTTATTGAGAGTTCATATAAAATTGGATTCTAAATTTAAGATGAATTATATTTTGGAAAAACGAACTTCGGGCGGCAAGAATCTTCTTCTTTGGACAACTTTTTTTTTTCCTTTTAGAAATTAGAAATAGAACAAAAGGTGAGAGTTACCAGAAAAGAGAAGCTTTTCTGGTCAGGTGCAGACCAAAAGCTAACGAGTCGAATGAATCTGACACTGACTTCATTCACAGTGGTCTCTTTTAGACGAACATGAAGTGATATTTTCATCTTTTTCAATATCAAAGTGGCAACCAACAGCCTAAACTAGAACCAAAAAAACCAATCTCTTTATATGAATGAAATTTCAGCATCCGCAGATTGAATCAACCACAACACTCATGAACAAAAGGCGATTGATTACTGGTTAAACCAGCCCTCGACATTTTAAATTGATGAAAAAATGATCCATAATTCAATACCTTGGACCATCATGTTCAGAGGAGAATTTGACACTTATTCGAATATAATCTATCCTATAACTACAGACTCTTCTCAAAGAAAAAAGACAAGCTCGAGAAATCCTCGTTAGGTTGAACAGCAACCTTTACGATATAACACAGGGAAAATGGCAAGAGAAATGACTTCTCTCAAGATCAAGCATCGTTGAGGGCAAGAACGCCAGGAAGTGATTTTCCTTCAAGAAGCTCTAAGCTGGCACCGCCACCAGTGGAGATGTGGCTCATCTTGTCCGCGAGCCCAACCTTCTCAACAGCCGCAACAGAGTCACCTCCTCCAATTATGGTGGTCACTCCCTTCCCACTCAGCTCTGCCAACTTCCTTGCAATGGCCTGCACAAGATCATAAACCAAACCAAGACTAAGTACACCATTCAGAAGGAACTCAATACATACACAACTGGTCACCACTACTGCATACCTCTGTTCCAGCTGCAAACTTGTCAAACTCAAACACTCCCATAGGTCCATTCCAAATAATGGTTTGGGTAGAATCCAAAGCTTCACTGAAACTCTTGATTGAATCAGGTCCAATATCCAACCCCATCCAGCCATCTGGGATACTTGATGCTGCCACAACCTGAAAATGTACGGAGAAACAACTTAACAACTATTCTCATGAATGCTGAATTTGAATTTAGCCATATTTGATTGAAAAAATAAACTACGAACCTTGCTGTTAGCATCAGCAGCAAATTTATCGGCTATCACTACATCAGTTGGAAGCAAAAGAGAAACTCCCTTGGCTTTTGCCTTCTCCATGAGTGAGTTAGCGAGGTCAAGCTTGTCTTCTTCAACAAGTGATGAACCCACTGAGTGACCCTGTGCCTTGTAGAAGGTAAAGATCATTCCTCCACCAAGGAAAAGAAGGTTAACCTTCTCCAACAAGGATTCAATCACTCCAATCTTTGACGACACCTTTGAACCACCAACAATGGCAGCAAATGGTCTCTTGGGATTAGACACAGCTCCAACAAGGTAGTCTAGTTCCTGAACCAAAAGCACCATCAGTTGCAATCAGGCATCTTCTAAAAACCACCAGTCAGGTGATTTGAGTGTTGATGTCTATTTTTAATCTCAATGAGAAAGGTTATAGAGCGAGCAACAAACCTTCTGCATGAGGAACCCAGCAACAGAAGGTTTCAAGTACTTAGCCACACCCTCAGTGGAAGCGTGAGCCCTGTGAGCAGTTCCGAAGGCATCATTAACATAGAGATCCGCGAGGGAAGCCAACTTCTTGGCAAACTCAGGGTCATTCTTCTCTTCCTCCTTGTAAAATCTCACGTTTTCAAGCAGCAATACACCTCCCTCAGGCAATGCAGCGACCAACTTCTCGACTTCCTCGCCAATACAGTCATTAGCCATTACCACCTATTATGGAAGGGGAAACGAAATTTCAGTAATCAGCAACGTTAACATCAAATACATACACATTAAATATATATATAAAATGTAGATGCCACACCTGAAGTCCAAGGAGCTCAGAAAGCCTGGGAATGAGAGGTTTCAAACTGTATTTCGGTGTTACACCCTTTGGGCGTCCCTGAAAACCAAAATAATCGATAACAAAATGAGCAAAGGGAATAGACAATATGAAAAATAAGACAAATTTGAAAAGAAATCGAACATTCATGCGTAATAGAACACAATACGTGAACATCACGGTATTCAATCAATCATGATAAAATAATACATAACGCCACTCTAAGTTTTATGCAAGAGAAAAGAAGAAGCAGATCGCTGAAATCTTTTACTTGCGGGAACTAACATTGCTCCTTTCCCCGCAGGTCGATGAGAATTTCAATATCTAACACTATGAACATTAGATCCACACAACTGAATCGTGCATACCACGTATGACAATAGAAACTTGTACATTTATCCGAAATCGCAACATGCATTTTCAAGTTTATCTAAATTCACCAAGAAAGATGTGAAAAACGGGTAAATCACGATGCCCTTTCCTGAAAACCAAGGATCGAAACTTAAAATTCTCAGACATGTCATGAAACGGAACGATTGAAGCGAACCCAGAAACTAAAACTCATGAAAACGGGCCAGATAGATAGATCTCGTGAGAATGAAAAAGACGGAAAGGAGATGAGATGAAAGAGGAGAAGAATCGCACCAAGTGGCTGGAGAGGATGACCCTAGCACCATGACCGAGCAAATACTGAATGGTAGGCACAGCGGCACGGATTCTGGTGTCATCGGTGATGTTGAAGTTGTCATCCAAAGGAACGTTGAGATCAACCCTCACAAACACCTTCTTTCCCTTCAAATCAGCCTCCTTCAGAGTACCGACGCTCTTTTTGGTAGCCATAACAATCGCCTGGGAGAAAAAACAAGGGATCAGAACAAAACCCAGATAAGAAAAACGTTGGGGGAGGGGAAAAGACGATCGGATTGGTGAAACTTACGAGAAAGGAGATGAGAAATTAGCGAAGCGGTGCAGAGTGAGGTGAAGCAGAGACAAATGAGACGGGGAAGGGTAGGAGGAGGAATTTATAGGGGAAATGGAAAAGGAAGCGTACACGTGGTGCAGGAGCGGAGATCAGCGGCGGGGCGAGCGGATTGGGATTTAGACCTATTTATTGGAGTTAAGGGTAAGCGAATACGGTGGGAGTATAGTGGCGGTCTCGTCTCTCTGTGGTCTGAGTAAAATCCCAGGTTTTGTAACGGTTGTTTTTCTTTTTCATTTCTTTCCATTTTTCCTTTCCATTTTTTCTTTTTTCTTTTTTCTTACCGTCGCAATTTCTTTTACTTCAATAACAATAACAATTGGAAAATTTGAATTTCCGACATCTTGATTGATAATACATGTCAATCTATACTCACTCGACTTTCTTACATCACAATTGTGAGGGTGGATTGAATTGGAAATTAGGAGTGCGACCAAAGTCCCACATTAGCTGAGTAAGTGAATGATCATAAGAGATGACAAGTATCATTGGTATGAAGCATTTGGACTATGAGGATTTTATGCCCAACAAGAACACTCAAAGTTTGTAGACCAAGAGATTTGTGGTCTAAATAGATGAATTTTGGTTTGAATGATCACCATGCTTGCTTACCTCATCTCCAAGTCCACACAACTCACACAGTCCGAGAAAAGATGTGTTTGGAATAATCCAGAGAAGATTCTGTCTACACAGAAGAAAATTGAAGTATATGGTTAAAGAGGAAAAGGCAGCAACCAAGTCAAATGGAAAGTTGTGGCCTTTGTTGATGCCCTTTTTCTTCTATAAAACAAAAGGTGTTTGATCATTTAATTTGCTCCCACCACAAACACCCAAGAAAAGTAGCCATCTTTTATACCACACATCATTTATACCTAATGGTCTATTTAGACCGCCTGAAAACATATGAAATTTATCTTCCAATTTGATCTTAAACGTATCAAAATCTTCGAGTGTCGAACAAAAAAGTTGTGAGTCTTGAAGTAGTCACGAGGAGATTCGTGGTTGAGCTTTGTTGGACGGACAGTATACTCCGGAGTAAAAGAGTTGTCCTGGATAAGAGTAAACTCTTGATAAAACGGTAAAGCCTAGAGAATTGGATGGATAGATATTTGAGAGGAGACTTGGTGGTACTTTGTTCGAGGAGAGGATTATTGCAAGTGCGACGAAAGTCCCACATTGATACCAAATCAAAATGCAAGAGTGGAGAAAAGTTGTCTCTAGTATATCTTTCATTATATCCAAACAAAGCGTTTATACACCATTCATATCAACAACTGAATAACAAATCTTAAACTAAATAACAGTTTAACTATCAAGATAAATCTAATAAAAAGTCCATTTGAAATAACTTTCCAAGCTTAAAACAGATTTTTCTTGTAACAGGAAAGTGTTTTTAAGCACATAAAAGATCATTCCAAACCGATTCTCTCAACCAACTAATGAAGAACATATATGTAGTAAAAGTTGAGGAATCAAAACCCCATGTCTATGTTTGTCACTAGTTTAGAAACCAGGGTTTATCAACAAAATGAACAGAAGCAACAGTATTCATTTCGAATCACTGCACAGAACAACTCTACATGGTTCAAAGTTAAAACCGAGAAGTAAAAGCCATCAATAACTCAATTGATCCAGCTCGTTTAGCAAGCTGAGTAATATGTTCTATGATGAACATTACAGCTTGGCTGCCCAAAAGCCAAGGCCACGAATTGAGAGGAGAAACGAGTAGTATGGTTGCTTGAAGAGAGAAAGGGATTGGGGAAGTTGCAGAGACCAATGTCTATTTCTTCCACATTCGTGGGGTTATGCTATTCGAGCGGCCTTAAAAGTTAAAATCGGTATATATGTATATATTTTTACAGTAATAGGATCTTTTCAGGTTTCAACATACAAATCTGTATGACTTTTGCTTTGATTTCACTCAAAATGCTCCATTTCCAATGCCATGGCTTCGCTTTTAGCATTATTTTGTTGTCTAATTGAGCACTTTCCGTTAAAAGCTTCTATTTTTGTCGAGCCAACGACCGTCGCTATTTTACTTGGAGTTGGATCCACGTAAAATTGCCGATTCCTAAAGCTGCACTTTTGCTCGTATTCCCTCTCATGGCTTTCCTTAGTCCTCCCAAGCTTCAAATTTCATCTTCTCTTCTCCAATTCCAACCTACCCATTACCCAATTCCCTTTCATTTTCGGCAAAAACCCCCTAAGGGAATCAATAAACATTTCCATTTACAACGCCATCGGCGTCTCCTCCCTCTGCCCAGAGCTCTTCGCGAATGGCAAGACTACGAAGAGGCAGTGAAGCGCAAGGACCTCGCTGAAGCTCTCAGGTTTCTCGAATCCTTTGACAGAGATAGCGCAATCGAACCCATTAATGATTCGGCCGCTGCTGATTCAGCTACGTCCGCTCTCGGAAATCCGCGGTTGTCTGGCTGGGAGAGGGACTGGGAGGTATTAGATACTTGTTTGAATGCAGATGATATGAAGCTTGTTGCCAATGCTTATGAGTTTCTCAGGGATAGAGGATTTTTGCCCAATTTTGGGAAATGCAGGAACATTGGTACACCCCTTTCACTGTCTCCATCGTGAATTTATTTCATTTCTGTTGAAGGATTTTCGCCTTTTCCTCATGTTTTTTGTTGATATCAAATTGGAAAGTTTTAGTTTAGCTTGGAAATTAGTTCCCATTTGTTAGATTTGAACTTCGTGAAGATAGTTTTGGGTGAAGAGGCAAGGAAGCTGCGAGAAACAATTTGCTCTTTCGACTTCCACCACTCTTTCACCACATATCTGGATGTCAGTGCCCATTTAACTTGATGGTCTGTGTATGTCGAGTTGCCTTGAGGTTCTACATTTTTGTGTAGTTAGGACTTTGATGATCAACAACGAGGGCTGCCAAATTTATTATTGTTCAACTTTATCCACCAGTTTTATACTTATTGGAGCATGGATCATACTGATGAACTGACCATACCTGCAGTTTTGGAGGGTCGAAGAGATGTCACACCATCTGTGTTGGAGTCTACAACTGGATTAGAAGGTCATTTGATAAATCTCTGCTTTCAGATGGATTTATTTTTCACATTCAACTTATCACTTAGCTTTCTTTTTCTGGCCTCCTGTATTATTCCAGTGTCTAAGTTGTCTCCAAAGAAGTGGGGTCTTTCAGGAAGCTCTCGTTATGCTTTGATTGCTTTTCTTGGTGGAACGTCATTTCTTCTCTCGCAGGACATAGATATTAGGCCGAACCTTTTGGCACTGCTAGGACTAGCATTTTTGGACTCTATCCTCCTCGGTGGTACTTGTCTAGCGCAAATCTCAAGCTATTGGCCACCATATAGGCGTCGAATCCTTGTACATGAAGCTGGACATCTGCTCACTGGTATCCTCTACTAATATTGAATCATGTAGAACTCTGTGGTAATTTCTACCATTGGTTCATGTGCTATTTACTTGGAATAGTAGTTCATGCAATTATGTGAGCACAAACGCTGAATGTTGATTAAAGTTCCTTATACCCTATTGCAGCTTACCTCATGGGTTGCCCGATTCGTGGAGTGATTTTGGATCCAATCGTTGCTATGCAAATGGGTATACAAGGGCAGGTAATCAATAAACTATGATCTTGAAATGATGTTTTGACTACGAGATATTTATGTGGGTTATGCATCAAGCAAGTGGTTTGTAAATAAAGGAAAAAAATGTAATAAAATTAATCTATTAAGATAAACTCGATAATACATCATAGCAGCTGGGTGTCAATGTGATAAAAAGGATAAACGATAGATTAGAGACTAGAGTTAGACTTCCAACATTTGTGGCTAATGAACACGTTATCTCGTAATTTGGATAGCTAAATGTGAAATCTTTGTTTCTGTACTGATGAGTCTTTTTAATCTGACTTTAATAGGCAGGTACACAGTTTTGGGATGAAAAAATGGCGAACAGCCTCGCTGAAGGACGTTTGGATGGTACTTCCTTTGACAGGTGATCATGTTAAATAGTTCCTCCTTTTGAAAATGGGTTTCAAACTCTTTTCCATTCTTTTTCCTATCTTACAACTATCAATCTGAAAAGGAGCTTAAATAGGAATATTTATATTGCATTCAGCTTCCTGAGCCTTTGGCTTCAAAAGGTTGATGTAGAAAATAATGAAAGATATGAGACAGTTCTTAGCAATGTTTTCTGATTTAGTGATCATATGAGTGGACTCAATTTTATGTCTCAAACTGGGCAATGCCCTGGGTCATGACTGTGGTCAGGTACTGCATGGTCCTTTTTGCGGGCATTGCAGCTGAAGCTCTTGTTTACGGGGAAGCAGAGGGTGGAGAGAATGATGAAAATTTGTTTAGAAGTATCTGCGTTCTTTTGCAACCCCCATTGTCTGTTGCGCAGGTTCTCAATCTAATGTGCTTGAGTTGATATATTCTTCCAATGTGCACAGATATATTGACAATCTTTTCCGATTTCTGCTGGTGTTGTCAATTTATAGATGTCAAATCAAGCAAGGTGGGCTGTTCTACAATCTTACAATCTTCTGAAATGGCACAAACAGGCACACCAAGTTGCTGTCAAAGCTTTGGAAAGTGGAAGCAGTCTCAGTGTTGTAATTAGGAGAATTGAGGAAGCATTGTCAAAAAATAGATGAAGAGCGGAAATAACATCACCACATATTTGTTTCATTCCTCTTCTTTACCTCCTCGCAGGTAACCTCTCTTTGAGATACAAGAGATATATTTATGTCTATTCTTTTCTAAGTCTAGCTTTATTTTAGGTTTTCTTTCCTCCTTTTCAATGCCTTTAAGTAAATGTAATTGTTCGATCTGAACTTTACCAGGATGCAGGGGATGGCAATCTTATACATTTGTAGATAGTGTAATATATAAATTCGAGGGCCAGTCTTTTCCTTCAGTCACTTCGGCTACCTGCAATTCAGCTAGTTCTTTCGAGGATATGTGTGTTCGATGCCCGTGTTTTTAATCTTAGAAAAAACTTGACATTGGAAGGCCGGATGCACAGCGTTAAGGATTTGAAGCATCAA
Source organism: Luffa acutangula (assembly GCA_036850905.1). Classification (NCBI taxonomy): domain Eukaryota; kingdom Viridiplantae; phylum Streptophyta; class Magnoliopsida; order Cucurbitales; family Cucurbitaceae; genus Luffa; species Luffa acutangula. The sequence goes on from CM072098.1 coordinate 926,630, forward strand.
ACTTTGAGCCTTTTGTTTTGAGATGGATGGCAGTTGACACTTATACCGTCACTTCTCAGGCAGTTTCAAATATCCAATTGCCCAACATTCCTGCCTGAAACCTTTTCCCAACAGTTCTCTGCACTGCTCTCTCACACACACACTCACAATTCATAAAACCAACCTTGCCCGTTGGTTCTCTATTCCATGTTCTAAATTTACTTGATAATTTTTGAATATATGATAGAATTTCTACTGTTCATGAGCCCCTGATTTGCCTGGCTGTGTGTTGCAGAAACGATACCTCATTTGCACTTTTGCTGTGTAGTGTAGATCAGTGTGCCTTGTTTGTTTCAGAATGGACAGTTCCTTGCTTGTGAACACAAGGTCATTCACTCGAATTATTAATCCGGATGACCATCTTAAAGCAGTATATTTCATTCACTTTCTTTCAGGCATTGGCTCAGACCATTATTTAGCTCCATTAAACTGATGAAACCCACGTTCTCATCTGGATCTAAATTATTGTCCAAATGCTCTAATAAAGGCATATCCATGGTTTCTCTGTTGCAGCATTGGCAGGATTGACTAGAAATCACTGGATTTAATGGTGGATTTGTTATCTAGGGTACACCAAATCCTTTTAGATGATTGACCTTTAAAAGAGGCGTTTTCTTGAAACACTGGTCCTCCATGGATAACATGGTGGGCGATGGATTAGGTGCAAAGCTTAAAAGTTGAATTAGTTGACCTAAACTTTAAACACATTGAACAAGCTATATGTATCAAGTGGCTACTTCATAATCAATACATACTCAATGTACATTTTTGAAGTAGTTAGTCTTTTCAATGCATGATGAAGAATAGAATCATATTCTGCTCTGCAATCTGCTTGGCCCTCCTAGCTGTTGTTCTCTTAGCCTTGCTTTCGCCGGTATCCCACAGAAAGCAGACCAATCAAGGCAGAAAACCGCCATGGGCGGACCTGTCCCTCTACATTCAACAGCCACATTCTAAAGCAAATGCTAGATCTAACAACATGCAGCCTGTAACGAGACCAGATTCTGGGGTTTTTGTCTTCCGACGAACGCTCACAAAGGGACCTGAGAACACTTCCCAGATCGTCGGAAATGCTCAAGGTTTCATTATTCCTAACGAACAGTTTGCGCATTCGTCGTTCAATATCATCTATCTCAGTTTTGACACACCAGAATATTCAGGCAGCCTGGGTGTCCATGCCAAACATATTGGGCATGAGAATGGAGAAGAAATGGCAGTGGTTGGGGGGACAGGTTCTTTTGCTTTTGCACAAGGGGTAGCTATTTTTCTACAGACAGAGAGGCAGGCATCTGTTACAGATACATCTTATCATTTAAAGCTTCAACTTCAATTCCCCAAGTGATAATGACAATGCAAAGTAGTCCCACATGCTTCTTTCTTTGATGATATTTAATAAAAAACACAATTTTGTGTACAACTGAGGAGGCATCCTCCTCATTCCAGTTGTAAGAACTATATGAGTAAGATATGCATTGGTGTTCAAATAAAGACTATGGAACTTGAGATTACAAGGATCTTTTTAGCTTTTTGTTGCAGAGTGCTTTCAGTTATATAATGAAGTTACTGATTTTCCATTGGCATCACAGTATTTGGACTGTTACTATGCATCCTTTCCTTTAGATCCAGAATTGTCATTTGTGTTTCAGTCATGTGAAGTCATTTGTTGGAAGTTACTGTCATGAATGGATCTAAACATATTCAAATATGGATCGATACACAATCACTAGTGAAATGTACAGAAAATAAGTTCTAAAGGTCTTTGATATTCTGAACATTATGTTTCAGCCACTCATAGAGGATTGAAGAAATTTCAAATCCATAACTACAAATCTACCAAATTTTCCAGCAGAATTCCCCAGTCAATAGAATGCTTTTCGCCCAACCACTTTGAATTGAATTAATTTAGGCCCCGTTTGATAACCATTTGGTTTTTTGTTTTTGGTTTTTGAATATTAAGCTTATACACACCTACTTTCATTTATAAGTTTCTTTGTTTTAGTACCAATCTTCTTTATTGCTTTTAAAAAACCAAGTCCAATTTTGAAAACAAAAAATATTATTTTTCAAAAACTTGTTTTTGTTTTTAGAATTTGGCTATAAATTCAAATGGATCCTCAACTAGGATCAAAGCCATGGTAGGAAATTTAGGAGAAAACAAGTATAATTTTAAAAAACCAAATGGTTATCAAAGGAGGCCTTACTGTTCAACTATTTGCCTAACCTATTTTGGAATGTGCATTTGAATCCACAGTGACAGAAAAACAGTAATCTGAAGATAAGAAAAGACAAATACAATGGAATAAAGAAACATGAAATTGAGTCAACATGAGCGTAATTCAATTAGTATAAAACTTGTATCAATGATCAAAAGATTTGTGGTTCGAATCTCTCCACTCCACATGTTTAAAAAAAAAAATAAAGAACGTGAGACTGATCGGGGTTGGGACCATGGTGGGCGCAGCCCTGCCAAGCTCATGGTCATGACTCATTCCAAAGCAACTGTGGATATGGTGAGCTTTATGTGAAGCAGTTGGCTGTAGCAACGTGCATTAGTTGTTCAGAACAGAAGCACTTCAAGGGAGAAAGGGAAGAGATATTTGCTTTTCTTAGAAGCTAAAAAAAAGGAAGTGCTTTTTTTTTTTTTTTTTTTTTTTTTTTTTTTTTGTAAAAGAAAAGAAGTCAATAAAAATAAAAATAAAAAAACCAAGACCCGGAGACCGAGGGTCCGAATCGCTTATTAAACGATTAATTAGGCTCCCGAGATTCGCTGTCTTGCTGTATTTCGGACGCCTTACCCTTCACTTTCACTCCCACTCCGACTGTACTGTACCGCACTTGTCTCTTTTCCTCTGCAATGGCTTGAGCTTTGTTCCTTCTACGCTTTCTCTTTCTCCCCTTTCCATTTTCTTTCTCTCTTTCTCCTATTCACTACAGATCTACCAACTACGCCATTGTTGTTTCTTCCCGAGGTGTTCGTTTCCTTACCTGTATCCACTTCCTAAATACCAAATTTGAAAGAGACTTCTCAACTTCATTTCTCTTTTCTTCTTATCCTACTTCTGCCCCTGCTAACCTTCTCCCAAAACCCTAGATCTACCACAATGCATCTTCTACATCGCCGAGATTCTACTCCCGCGTCTATCAAATGGCACAACAAGGTAAAATCTGCTTCTACTCTCTTACTCTTTCGTTCCGAGGATCGAAATTGATTCTTCGTTCGCTCTTGTGTCTTCGCTTTCTCGTTTCTGTGTAGTTTGAGGAGAATTTGGAGCAATGGCCACATCTCAATGAGCTCGTGCAGTGCTATTCCACTGACTGGGTAAAGGATGAAAATAAGTACGGTCACTATGAGACTATCGGTCCTGTGTCCTTCCAGAATCAGATATATGAAGGCCCCGATACTGACATTGAGACTGGTAATTTTGCTTTTCAGCACGCTATTATCGGCTCGTTTTAGTTCGTTAGAAGCACTTGTTGTTCTCTAGTACTTCCTCACTATTTCGTTAAGAATTTTGCTATTTAGCCCGAATGGCAGTCGACTTAGAAAATTTTCATCGTAGACGACTTGTATCTTCCTCTAATGTAGCTTCATTTGCTGTATTTATCTCTCCGTTTGACTTCAATCGGTGGTGCATGTGTCAGACTGAGTGTAGTTATGCACGCACAACTGCCCATACGTACGTACATACATACTGTTAGGACTCTGAATGAAACATGTGACCTCGTCCAATCAAGTTCTGAATTCTATCTTCACGAATATTCTTTCGTGTAGACTTCACAAGCTTCGAACATCTGTCTTTCAGTAGATAAAATTGAGGGTATGTGCTTTCTCAGGGTAGAAGAAGGGACTAGGGATCTCGTTTATTTGCGAGCTTGTCACCTTTCCGAGTGTGTTTGTTTACTTGTAATGAATTGACCCTGAAAATTGAGATTAGATGTGCCGCGAATATCTCATATACCGATTAGCAAACAGTCGGCTTAGATCCCAATAATTGCAAACTAGCTAGTGTAGCGTGGCTCTAGAATTATATATCTCCTAAACTAAGGAATTGGTATCTTAATTTATGAAGCCTACAAGCTTATAGCCTATCAATATTTTGAGACATTTAAACTTCACACATGCTAATTACAATTGTCATCATATAAACTAACCAGGGACTACTTGTGCCCTATATAGTTTTGAGTCAATTGATATCAATGTGTCATACCGACTAGGGGATCATGTATTTTGTTGAGATTCTTTTTGGGGGGTTGGGGGGAGATAAGAACTATTACTCACAAAGAAGAGAAATAACTTAGGGGGCCGGGTAGAGAAAACCCTGCCCGAAGGCTACAAAAGATTACAAAAGAAGAGCCTTCTACTCATCGACAATCATACGAAGATTATGTTTACAAAAGAATTTCTTGTGGTTGGAGAACCACCTAAAGGTTGTATGTTGTACACTGCTACAAAAACAGTCCTACGAAGTTGACTTATTCTAAACAATCCTGTGGTTTATTTCTTTCCAAATATGGCATTGCTTTGCATATGAAGCACATTCCCCCAATAGCTTCCGAAGCCAGAACTGTCAACCTTAAGAGAGAGGCCGGCTGCAATATCCAGCTGAGAAAAGATGAAAGACCAAGCCCCTTGACGAACGGGAGATGAATGGAGATGTGATTGAGAGTCTCCTCATCCCTATCACGCAGGCTGCAAATCGAGAGGGGAAGAGCCCAATGAATGAAGATGTATTTTGTTAAGATAAAGGAATTGAGATGGTCTTGCTTGATGTTTCTTTACAGGGATTTTGGTTTTCCTCTATTACCTTCTAGGCTTTAGATAATCTATCCAACTTTTATAGCATTTTGGACTTTCTAATGAAAGCTGTTTGCAATTTTCATTTAGTGCTTCTGATTTTTTCTTTGAGTTTTGTTCTTGTTTCCATGTAATTTTTTCATCTTGTTGCAGAAATGCGTCTTACTTATGCTAGGCGCACAAAGCCTGATGATACTACAGAGGATGATGTACCTAGTACCTCTGGAAGGCCTGAGGCTACAACATATGATCCATTGTTATCAAATGTTCCAAAGGTTCGAGATGAACCTAACTTTATCTGACATTATACTACATGTTATATTTCCCCACTATTATCTTTCAATCTTACATGTGACAGTATTAGTTCTAATATTTTTGCAGCAGTTTGGTCCTTCTCCTCTTCCAGCTTATGAGCCAGCTTTCGATTGGGAAAATGAAAGATCAATGATATTTGGCCAGAGGATACCAGAAACTCCTGTAACACAGTATGGCAATAATAAAAATCATATGCAGAATTCTATCTTTTTTTAAACTAATTTACTATCTTTACAAGTCTAAACCACTATTTATTTTTTGTTCTTCCTGTAAATCATGTCAGTGGCTTGAAGATTTCCGTGAAAGTTCTATCCTTAACCCTTCAAGCGGGGTTGGTTGGTAAGTGTTTTTAGAGAGTGATTTATATCTTCATGGGGTGCATGCATCTTCTTTAATTTTTATTTGTTTCACTTCAATTCATTTTATGATTGCTGACTTTGATATATTTCTCTCTTCACCCTCCACTTTCACAACCCCTTCCAAAGAGCCATTTTATGGTACAATTTGCTTGTATAATAGGGAGAGAAGAGAAAAATTGTCTGAGGATTTCCATTTTCGCATTGTACCTAAAGAAATGCAGGATGTAAGCTACTTCCTCTGTTTTCTACCCCTCTAAATTTAATTTACATCTCTCATGGTTTTTGTTTAATGAATGAAGAATTTAATTTTCCTTGTCCATTACTGTTCCAGCCTAAAATATCATTTGAACCACGTGGAATTTTCTATTTGGAGGCTCCATCGGCATCTGTCTGTCTTTTTATTCAGCTAGAGAAACATGCCACAGAAGAAGGAGGAGTTACTGCTTCTGTGTATTCACGTAAAGAACCAGTATGTCTAAATATATATGTTTCTCTATACTTCTTTTTGAGTAATCTTTCTATAAACTGTTCTTAATTTGGAACTGATCACTAATGTAGTTGGATTATTTTATTTTTTCTTGGTTAAATCTTGCATGGTTATTGTATGCTAGTTTGTTTTGTTTCTGAAGGTATATTCTATCAATCTTTACAAATTATCTTTACCCCCCCAAAAAAAAATCTATCTATTATGTTGTTCACTGTGGAGATATATATCTCTTGATATTTTCGTTCAAATACATTTAGGGTATCTAAACCCCACAATCCCTTATTCCTGGTCGTGATGTCGAACTCTTTTTCTGCAATTGTCCTTTCTAAAACTAAATTTTGATTTTATTAAAAGGACTCTTTACTATCTGTTCCTGTGAAAGTTGAGAAATAGTTGCTCAATTCTTTTGTGTAGCAGGCTAAGGCAGTTTTTTCCATAGTCCTGATCCTTCAAATATGTTTCATCGTCTAAGCTTAGACTCTTTGATTGTATAAACTTCACCTACAGGTGCATTTGAATGAAAGAGAAAAGCAAAAACTGCAGGTGTGGTCTCAAATCATGCCTTACAAAGAATCCTTTGCCTGGGCCATTGTTTCATTATTTGATAACAGCACTGGTGCAGCATCTGCTGGATCTGCTTCCCCAAGTAGTCCTCTTGCTCCCAGTATAACTGGCTCTAGTTCCCATGAGGGTGTATTTGAGCCTAGCACAAAGGTCACAGTGGATGGTAAGCTGGGTTACTCTAGCGGAAGCTCTGTAGTTGTTGAAATATCCAACTTAAATAAGGTCAAGGAAGGCTACACGGAAGATGCACTTCAGGTGTGGTGCTTCAATCTATGTTAGGCATTTAATCTTATTTTTCCCAAAATATATAGTAAGGCACTTCCCTTATAAAATATCAAGTGCCTCTAAATGTGGTCGGTGATGGTTACTTGTTCAAATAACAGGATCCTAAATACAAGGTTCATAAACCTGTAAAAGGTGTTCTTAGGCTGGAAATTGAAAAGCACCAGATTTCCCATGCTGACAATGAAAACATGTCAGAAAGTGGTAGTGTGATCAGTGACTCTGTTGATATGGTGGATCGTCTGGTTGATTCCACATTTAAGAAGCTCCCTAATAATGGTTCTGATAGCCAGCATCATAGTGGCAGCTCGAAGTTAAATTTTTCTGACGGGAAGGAATTATCTGGAAATGGATCATATCCTCATGGAAATGCAGATTCAAATGCGGATGATGTAAGGATGGATCGTTAATGTCATTCTTTATTCTAATGTCTTACCACTCTATAGTTCTTTGTCTGTAGAATCCTAATATCTAAGTTTGATAGGTCTTTTAATCATTTATTTTGAATTTTTACTTTCTTTGGAATCAAGATTTTGCTATGATGTCGTTTATTGATTGATGTTGAGGATATGGTTGTAAATTTGTAACCCATTTCTAAGATAAACATGATAATTAGGGGAGGTCTAGGAAAATATTAGGTTTAATGTTTCTTCATGGGCATTGGTCACTAGACCGTTTTGTAATTATGATCTTGGTCTTGTTCTTTTGGATTGTATTCCTCTTTGTAGCTAGTTTTGGACTCCCATTGCTCTTGAGCTTGTTTTAATGAAAGTTCGAAGATAATTAGAGATAATTGGGTGAAGGACCTGGGATCGCTGAATGAAATTCTTTGCGATATGGCGAGGATGGAAGTTAAGTAATTTTGAATGATTAGTATATGGGTAAGGAATTGTTTGGAATAAGATTCAGGCTTGCTTTTAGGTGATTTGTTGACTGAACACTTAGCACGAATTTCTGTTTTTCTGCCTAACATTAGCACGTATTGCTGTTTTTCTGCCTAACATGGATTAGAGAGCCTTTATATAATTTCTTTCCTTTCTGTATTGGTCCATTGGACGTCTGGCCGCATAAAGTTTTCTAGGAATGAGATTATTTCCTCGAGAAAATTTTAACTTTTATGGCAGATTACTGGGAGGTGGATAACATTTTACTCAGACTATTTAATTGGTGAAAGATAGTTTACAAATTATTTTTTATTTGTTGGATTTTTTTTCTTGTTGGTGCAAGACGTTCTTATTTTCATTTCTAGTCAATCTTGAAGGCTAATTTCATGTGATCCTTGTTTTTTAATCTTTTTAGAGAAGGATCTCAAGTAGGGGCTCTTTTGTAAGAAGAATGTTAAATGATAAATTGATGTATAAAGGAAAATCCTGGAACGAGTTTTAGATTTCAAATAGTATAATTAAATAAAAATATTTTATAAAATAAAACAAGTAGTTAGCTTGAGAAGAAATTATACAGAATTAATTTCAACAAATAGACGTTTATGGAAAAGCAATGGAGAACAAGTAGTGATAATCATGAAGGATATGTACAAAATTATAGAGTTCCTACATTTTGAAATTTATGCTATCATTTCTATAAAACCTTCACCATTGCATAGCCCAGATTATCATGAATAACTGTTGACCGTACAGTTTGTTGGTTGGCTTTCAGTTCCACGCGTTTGACTTCCGCATTATGATGAGGAATGAGCCATTCTTGCAGCTCTTTCACTGTCTTTATGTTTACCCCTTGACTGTTAGTTTGAGCCGCAAGAGGAACTTGTTCATTCGTATAGAACTTAGGGAGGATGATAGTGACCCACGTAGACATCCTCTGGAGGTAAATGTCCATATATTTATAATATCAATTACTTACACATCAATTTCATCTCCTCCCATCAGTGATGAGCTTCTCATATATGGAAATTTAGCTGGATGTTGCATATTTATATATATGATTTTTATGGGAGACTTGCTTAGGCTATGTATCCCGTGGAGCTGGGTGCATCTCTTCAGAAGTGGGCTCACACTCAAGTCGCTGTAGGTGCAAGAGTGGCTTGCTACCATGATGAGATTAAACTCTCCCTCCCTGCTACCTGGACACCAAAGCATCACCTGTTGTTTACTTTCTTCAATGTTGACATGCAAGCAAAACTAGAAGCTCCCAAGCCAGTAAGTTCTATTCTGCTTCCCTTTGGATCATGGTTCTTATATGGCTCTTGGTTAATATTATGAAATCTGTTTGTTTCATTTGTTATTATCTATCTTCTGTTGTTATATTTCAGGTGCCAATTGGATATGCATCACTCCCCTTATCAACACATGCTCAGTATGTACTCACTTATGATAAAATCTACTCATTTCTTTCTTCTTTTTCTTCCTTTATTATTATTATTATTTTGGATAAGAGACATGTTAAAGTAGTAGGGTAATATTGGGACCTTATTAGTACTCTAGCACTCTCTCATTTCAATCATCTTAACGAGTATAGATTCCACTCTCATTTCGGTCAGTCGGGAACAACCCTACTGGAAACTAGCTTTGAATGGTGTCATTGGATGTTTAATTCCCATGCACCAGTATTTCAGTAAACTGTGTTTATTTATGCATCTCCTGGTGTTTGAAATCTCTGATCTTGATGGTTTAATCTAGGTTACGGTCTGAAATTTCATTACCAGTAATGAGAGAGCTTGTTCCGCATTACCTCCAAGATACAAACAGGGTATGTTTTGGCTCCCTTCACTATTGTATCTCCTGCAACAGTGAAACTTTCTGATACCGTGATTTGACTAGTTGATCTTCTTATTAGTTGTGTTTGCTTGTCTTCTACTGACCTACTACTCATGTTTTTCTCAATGTAAAGGAGAGGCTAGATTACTTGGAAGATGGGAAAAACATCTTTAAATTGCGCTTAAGATTATGTTCCTCCCTGTATCCCATTAATGAACGAATCAGGGATTTTTTTCTGGAATATGATAGGCACACTCTTCGAACAAGCCCTCCTTGGGGTTCTGAACTTCTGGAGGTACTTTTTCATTCTTATGGAGATTCCACCATTCATCACACGTACAGACACCCTTGTGCTCTGTGAGAATTAATTAACTTAATCCTTTCATATCATTCCACTCAACAATAGTAGATAGCCATGAAGATAACTAGATGCTTTAATTGGTTCAAGCCAACTGGGGGTTAATTTAACAGAACAATAACATCTTTGGCATGGTGCTGTCCATTACATGCAGGCTATTAATAGTTTAAAGAATGTTGATTCCACTGCGTTGCTCCAATTCCTTCATCCTATTTTGAATATGTTGCTCCATCTCATTGGCAATGGTGGAGAAACCCTCCAGGTTGTTACATTGAATTTTTTCTTTCCTTTCAGGGGCTTTTGTATCCTCTGATTAATTTCATTGAAGCCTAGATGATTGTGCTGGAAATTGTGATAATTTATCATTCCACATTTTCTTTTTGTGGTTTCATTACCATCTGTTATCTAATTCCTCTATGTCCTATGTATTTCAGGTTGCAGCATTTAGAGCAATGGTTAATATTGTTACTAGGTACTTGTTCTAGTTTATTGAGCCTCTTAAATGTTTTATAAGTTTTCTGATTTTCTTTGATACTGATATACAATTTGAGCCGACTTTCTTACTTTCTGATCTCCAGATCAAGTTCCTATCTTACTCTTGTAGAGAATTTGCTTAATCATCGTACTGTTTCTTTGATCTTTCAGATTTTTCTCATTCACTATTTACTCTATGTGTACAAAGTTCTCATTGACTATTTGTTTAACATTTTATTTGATTCACATTCTGTCTGTACAAAGTTGGAATTCTTATCGTTTATTTATTCCTTCTGTCGTTACATCATGCGACAAAATTTATAGGGTGCAGCAGGAATCGGCTGAAGATGGTGAAAGAAATCACTTCCTTGTTAATTATGTTGATTATGCTTTTGATGACTTTGGAGGTCGTCAGCCACCTGTATACCCTGGTCTATCCACTGTCTGGGGAAGCTTGGCTAGGAGCAAGGTGGTTTTTACTCTCTGTTATTTTATTCAGTTAGCTATGGTTCATCGATCATTTTTATTTTAATATCATCAGAATTGCTATATCTTTTCTTTTGTACATGAATTATGTTATTGGCATCCATACCTTTTTATTGTTTAGCTCAAACCTTGAAGACATTAATTGGGTGATCCACGTTTTTTTCAATTATTATTTCCTTCTGGGTTATCGTTTGGATCCTACCTATTTTTAGTGATCCTTGAACCTTCATACTAGTGTACTCTTTTTGATTTATGATTTTTAGGTTATGTTCTTGATTACCATAACCATAAGGAACATAACACATGCGACCCTTTACATACGAACCCTGTGGAGATTATTTGATTCCAATTTTTCAAGTCAGGAAGCTCTGTTAAAATTTTGTTTCATTAGTTTTCCATTTATAGTAGGTGAAAAACATATTGGAAATTGCTGAAAGTTTTTTTTTTTTTTTGGTAGGCCAAAGGCTATCGTGTTGGACCAGTATATGATGATGTTTTGGCTATGGCCTGGTTTTTCCTTGAGCTAATTGTCAAATCAATGGCACTGGAGAAAACTCGGCTTTTCTATCATAGTCTTCCATTAGGTGGGTTTAAAGTTCTCTGTTCTTTTATGTTTTGTGTTACATCCGTTTCTTTTGACCTTTATTGTATATGCTAAACATGTATTCATGTAGATGCATTCCTTGTGTATGTGTGGGTCTTTTTCTTTTACCTACTACTCTACTAGGTTCTTTGGCTAGAAAGTGAGAGTTTGTGATGAAATATATGTCTTCAAAATTTACGTTGTGCTAAATTACCTCCAAACTCAAATGTTCAAGTTACTAACATGTAGATATTATATTAATATTGAATGTGGAGAATAAAATGTTAGTGTTGGGACTCCTTTTTGTGGGCTTGTTTTTTTTGTATGTCCCTGTACATTCTTTCATTTTTCTCAGTGAAAGCTTAATCGGTTGCCAAAAAACAATGTGGAGAATAACATTATATGGATTTGAACCTTTAAACTTCTCATCTAATTTCATATTAAATTCCTTAAGCTTATGTATATTTATCCTTATTATTATTTTACCCAAATTTTGCTCCTTGGTTTGTTTGATTTCTACTTCAATGTGCTCTAACCATATCATGTTTAGCATTCTGTTTCTGGAAAATAATCCTTTTTTTCTTCTAAGAACTCGGTTTCAGCATTGTGCATTCCCCTACTTTTGTATGTTTCTCTATTAATGAAAATATTTTTTCTTATCTGAAGAGTTCTTTTACTTGTCGTCGATGATGAAACATATGAACATTTGAGAGGATTGTCTATGATTGTCTTCAAAATTGACATTGTGTCATGCGAACAAAGTTAAAAATGATCAATGAGAGTTTCTGTTTCGCATTAAAAAGAAAAAAGAAACAGAGTTTGTAAGGCTTGTCAATGATTGAATTGAGGTTTTTCTGGCAGATACTGGTGAAGATATTCCTTTGATTTTTGTCCTCCTATTTTTGCCTTACAGGTGAAGATATTCCTCCAATGCAATTGAAAGAAGGTGTATTTAGATGCATAATGCAGTTGTATGACTGCCTTCTTACTGAAGTACACGAACGTTGCAAGAAGGGATTAAGCTTAGCTAAACGTTTGAATAGCAGTTTAGCATTCTTTTGTTATGATCTTTTGTCCATCATCGAACCTCGCCAAGTATTTGATTTGGTATGCTTCTCAAATGTTTTTTTTACTTCTTTTTTGGTCTATATTAAGTAACGAGTGTAGGCAGATAATAATTATTGTGTACTTGTAAAGCTTAAATGTACTTTCCAGAATCTTTTTTTTATTTTTGTACTTTTTTAATTTTAGAACTCTCTCTAGGTATGGATATAATTATACTATTGATAGTAATACAAAGTAATCCTTCCTTCTGTTAACCATGCAAATTTCAACTTGAACTTAATTAGTTGTGTAAACTACTAGTTGGTTGACTTATTTTTAGAGTACTAGGAAAGCTGGACATATATTTTATTTCAAGTAGAGATAAAGGCATGACTTTGCTAAAGGCATTCCTTCTAACATGGAGCCTGAAAAGCTTTCAGTGTGTATCCTTCAGGATGTGGCACTTCTATGCTATGGTCTTTCACCCCATTTGAGAATTAAATGTATTTTTAATCAATCTGTTGCAGGTATCCTTGTATCTGGACAAGTTTTCAGGTGTCTGCCAATCAGTTCTGCATGACTGCAAGCTTACATTTTTGCAGATCATATGTGATCACGACCTCTTCGTGGAAATGCCTGGAAGAGACCCTTCTGATAGGTGCCTTACCTTCAACATATTTACAATGCTTGTATATCATTTTCTGCCCTGGAAATGATAAACACGTTCTTTTCTGAAATGTCAAAGAAAAGATGGAAATCACAAAGGATCTTCCATACGCTTGAACAAATCTCTTAAATCTTAGAAATCAAAGTTGAACGAGTAGTTGCAAAATGAATTTACTCTGTACAATTTCTGTATAAATACCGATTGTCTGTCTTCTACAATTCTCCTTCCTAAGTTTCCAAAGATCCACTCATTACATTTTTCCATTTGGTTCTACCTATTAAGATTAGGAAACTTAAGGCTTAAGCAAAGAGATTCATACATATATGAGGTCCGGTTGAATCGTTACTGAAATATTAGATGAATTACCTCATTATGTTGAAAAGAATTGAAAAAAAAAAAGAAACTATAACATGGGCTGTGGTTCTAGTTTCTTTTATGGTGTTTAAATTCTGTACATTTGATGTACCAGTTGAATTCAGAGAAAAATGGCAGCACCGCTATGAGCTTCTCCCTCATTTTGGCCAAAGTTGGCCTGTGTGAATTCCTTGGTTTTTAAAAGGCTTGCTTGTGTATTAATGACACTGAGGCTTGTGTATTCATGAGATTATCTTGGTCTTGAAGCTGGATATTGCATAATAAAAATTGAGTGATGATTGTTACGACTTGCGAGTAAATTTGATATAGCATTTGTACTGCTGTGTTTGCCTTGAATTTTCTACCTCTAGTTTGTAGCCTCCTCTTTCCCTATCTTCCTAGCCTCTGGTAGCTGTTTCTTCCTTGTCAATGGGGTCATGTGGCCGGGTGCTTTATAGCATAGAAACTTTTTGTCCCTGACTCCCTGGTTTTGGTAGAAAAAGTGGGAATAGGAACTTTTGACTTATGGAAAGAGGCAACTTTTAACACCTATTCTATCTTGGTTGATAAGACTGAGCTGGAATGGTTGGTTGATGTTTTCTCTGACCATGTTCTTGGCCCTATCAATCCTCAATTTTTGAGGAAGTCACAAAATGGGAGACTCCTTTGGATGCAAAAGTTTTTGAACAAAAGAGGAGTTCCCGTAGATCATATGAAATTGGAAGGAAATGTTATAAAGCAAAATTTAATAGTCTCTACTCTACTATGTCCCGTTGCTAAATCTTTCATGTTAATTATGCTAATAGAATTTTTTTAGAGCAAATCTGCCATTATTTTATCTCTTTTCTCTTTTCTATGAAGGCTTTGTTATTTTGGGTTTAATAATGCCTTGTGGCTTTTTGTCTGACCAATTTTTTTGTTTCTGTTATAGGAACTACCTTTCATCTGTATTAATACAAGAACTTTTCCTTACTTGGGATCATGACGATTTACCTCTGCGGGCAAAGGTAAGCCAACCACAATCTGCAAGGATCTCCTTGGTTTGGATTTAGCATACCTACTGTCTAAATTTGTTTTTGCATTTGTTCGACTGGGTTAACTTTTATAATCTGACTTCTGTCTATAGGCAGCTAGAGTTTTAGTTGTTCTCTTATGCAAGCATGAATTTGATGCTCGGTACCAAAAGCCTGAAGATAAGCTATACATTGCTCAGCTGTATTTTCCACTTATTGGGCAGGTGCTTGTTTTTCTTTTAATCTACCTATCTTATTTATGTATATTTTAAAGTTAGCATGTCAAAAATTCAGTCTAGCTTAAATCTATGGCGCGCATTGTCTTCTAATATCCAAGAGATATTTTGGAACTATTTATTATCATTTCCCATACATTAAAATTTTACATTTGTGTAGTGGAACATGATTCCATTTCTCTTTTAAGTTCTTAAGGGTAAATTTCATTGATATTATGATTTCAACTAATTTAGTGATCATGCTCCTTTAAAAAGTTGATGTTCTGTGACGAAATAATATGGTTCGAGATATTGAATTGAGATTGGAATTACAATGTTAATTAATGCAACTGGGTGTCAGTATTTATGTGACACCACGAAGATCATCTAGACTTGCATGATTGGAAATGATAACTTCTGCTACAAATGGGCATGTTCAATACAGAAAGGTTTGTACCTTGTTGGTTTTTCCGTTTCCTCATTGCTTGGAGGAGACTTGTGGATTATATATATTTATCTTTGCACTCTCAAGACATTGCAGCTTCACATTATTTATGACATTAGAAAGTATCAACTAACGCCTTCAGAAAGTTGCCTCTTTTTTTCTTTTGTTATAGTCCATATTATAATTCACCAAGTTGATACTTAATGTGCACGTGCATGATGTACATATTCAATTCATAGATGCATGCTCATGCACATTGGGTTATAGAATATATTATCAATATATCACCATTGTGGATTTTAACCTAGTTCAGTTTCTCATACTGATTCTGTCATGTTCTTTTTCCAGATTTTAGATGAAATGCCTGTCTTCTATAACCTAAATGCCGTAGAGAAGCGTGAAGTTTTGATTGTGATTTTGCAAATTGTGCGCAATTTAGATGATACTTCACTTGTCAAGGCTTGGCAGCAAAGCATTGCTCGAACCAGATTGTTTTTCAAGCTCATGGAAGAGTGCCTTATTCTTTTTGAGGTTATTTGTCTGACATTCCCTATTCTTCTGACTTCTTATCTGGCTTCTTGGTCCTGTAGCTGACTGTCGTTTAAGATCACTGATTGTTCTAGTTGATAACATATAGTCTCACTAAGATCACTGGATCTGTAGCTTATTCTCATTATTTTCTAGTTGATAATATTGCTCGCATCAATATTGTTGTTTTTGGTTAAAATCCAAAACCTTATTGAAGTACCTATTGCTTGTTTCCTTCCGTGGTGATGATATAGTAAATGAAACATCTCTCTGTCTTTTATCCCAAAAAGAAAGTAAATGATATATTCACCTTTTCTCCTTAAAAAAAAAAAGATATATCTTCACCTTTGATTTTGTATATTTTTAATATGTATAAAAAGAATAGTAAATAATATATCATCATCTTGTATCTAGAGCGCATGTGATTTGCTGATGTTGTATTTCTAAAGCATGGTATGGAGGTTGACTCGAAGTACTCTAATTTTCTTGATGTCTCCTGTATTTTGCAGCATAGAAAACCTGCTGACGGCATGCTTATGGGGTCCAGCTCTCGGAGTCCTGCTGCTGTCGGTGATGGACCTGGTTCCCCAAAATACTCTGACAGACTATCTCCTGCAATCAACAACTACCTATCTGAGGCATCAAGACAAGAATTCAGAGTGGGTACCTTTCTGCGTGACCCCTTGTGTGTGGTTTTTTTTTTTGGGGGGGGGGGGGGGGGGTTAAATGTTATTTCTTCTGTTTTTGTTCAATGTGTTATCATAGAATTTTCTTGTTCCAAATTGTAAACAAGAATATCAATGTGCTCAAAATAATGACCTTTGTAAATCATCTAGTCACAATAACTAGAAAATAACTCTGAAAACACACACACTGACACACATATTTTGAAATAATTTCTTATGTTTCTTTATCCATGCTTGATAATTGCTATATTAGGTTATTATATCTTCTGATTTCTTGTGCATTTTCTTCATTGCAGCCTCAGGGAACGCCTGATAATGGTTATTTGTGGCAGAGGGTGAATTCTCAGTTAAGCTCCCCAAATCAGCCATATTCCTTGAGAGAAGCACTAGCTCAGGCACAATCTTCTAGGATTGGTGCATCTGCCCAAGCACTAAGGGAGTCCCTGCACCCAGTATTAAGACAAAAATTGGTACGCTTTTATGATTTTTAATTTTAGTTTGATTCTTGATAATGATTGTATATAATATTATAGTCGTAAATAGGCAACTTAACTTGTAAGTTTTCGCTCAGGAACTTTGGGAAGAAAACTTAAGTGCAGCAGTAAGTCTTCAGGTTTTGGAAATAACAGAAAAGTTCTCCTTGATGGCATCATCCCATAGCATTGCTACTGACTACGGGAAACTTGATTGCATCACCTCCATATTCATGAGCTTCTTCTCTAAGAATCAACCTTTGGCATTCTACAAGGCCTTGTTTCCTGTCTTTAACAGTGTCTTTGATCTTCATGGTGCAACTTTAATGGCAAGAGAAAATGACCGTTTCTTAAAGCAAGTAACATTCCATCTTCTTCGGCTTGCAGTTTTTCGAAATGATAGCATAAGGAAAAGGGCTGTTACAGGGCTTCAGATACTTGTGAGGGTAGGGTTTTTAAATTGCATTTTTCACCAATTCTAAACTCTTGTTTTGTTGTTTTCCAATATTGTGTTTTTTCTTTTGTATTGCAGAGTTCTTTCTGTCACTTTATGCAGACAGCTAGATTGAGGGTTATGCTCATAATTACTTTGTCAGAGTTGATGTCTGATGTGCAAGTAACTCAGATGAAGGCAAACGGGACACTTGAAGAGAGTGGTGAAGCGCAGCGTCTACGAAAATCCTTAGAAGACATGGCAGATGAATCAAAGAGTTCTGATCTGTTGAATGAATGTGGACTTCCTGAGAATGCTCTCGTAATAATTCCAGAAGCATCTGCTGACAATAAATGGTCCTGGTCAGAGTTGAAATATCTTTCTGACAGTCTCCTTCTGGCTCTTGATGCTAGTTTAGAGCATGCTCTCTTAGTAAGTTTTTTTGTCATTTATCTTGGGATAATTTATTTCTATTATTATTTTTGGGTTGTACATGTATGCCCATGCTTCATTCTGTTCATACCAGATGGAATGTGGGAGGTTGTATTTCTCTCCTGATACTTTAGTGATACCTGGTGCCAACGCCATTCTATGATGTCTGGTATAGAAAAAAGCTTTCTTGGTCTGCAATAATATTCTTATTCAATGTTGCATTGACAATGCGTAAGGTAATAAGGTTGACACTTTTGAAGTTCCTAAAATTATGCATATAATTCATCCAATGGCCTTCTCAAAAAAAAAAAAAAATCATCCAGTGGCACTAATCATGTAATGAAGAGGGAGAGTATCCTCTCTGAAGTCTGGAGTAATGAGACGAGTCTATATGACCCTCACAGGTTAGACTAGTGGTATTACTGGTTATTTATGATGTTTTCTTTCACTCCCAAAGGAAGTTTGTTTCCTTCGAATTAGTGTTATTTCTGGTTGTATTTATTGCCCTCCAAAGACTTCAAATAGTGATATCTGATGCAAACACCAGTCTATTATCGTGCTATTGCTATACTCATACTGGCTAATTTCTTGATTTAGGCCTCTGTGATGTCAATGGATAGATATGCTGCTGCAGAAGGTTTCTATAAACTTGCAATGGCATTCGCCCCTGTGCCTGATCTTCATATTATGTGGTTATTGCATTTATGCGATGCACATCAAGAGATGCAGTCATGGGCAGAAGCTGCACAGTGTGCTGTAGCAGTTGCAGCTGTGGTCATGCAGGTAGGTACTTTACAGTTGATTTTCACTAGATGGAACTTTTCATACTCAAACTTGTGTTGTCTGCAGTCTTAGGACGAGGTTTTTTTGTTCTTTGATAAAATCTCGATTTTTCTTTAGGCACTTGTCGCTCGAAATGATGGTGTCTGGAGCAGAGATCATGTAACAGCTCTACGCAGAATATGCCCTATGGTCAGCAGTGAGATCACCTCGGAGGCATCAGCAGCTGAGGTGGAGGGATACGGTGCTTCTAAACTCACGGTTGACTCTGCTGTGAAGTACCTACAGCTTGCAAACAAGCTTTTCTCCCAAGCTGAGTTGTATCATTTTTGTGCTAGTATTCTGGAACTCGTAATCCCAGTTTATAAAAGTAGGAGAGCATATGGACAACTGGCAAAATGTCACACTTTACTGACAAATATTTACGAATCAATCCTTGAGCAGGAATCAAGCCCAATTCCGTTTACTGATGCAACATATTATAGGGTGGGATTCTATGGTGAAAAATTTGGGAAGCTGGATAGGAAGGAATATGTATATCGTGAGCCCCGTGATGTACGGTTAGGTGATATTATGGAGAAACTTAGTCATGTATACGAGTCTAGGATGGATGGCAGTCACACACTGCATATTATTCCAGACTCCAGACAAGTGAAAGCAGAGGAGTTGCAGCCGGGAGTTTGCTACCTACAGATAACAGCAGTTGATCCTGTCATTGAAGATGAAGATCTGGGAAGTAGAAGAGAGAGAATCATTTCTCTATCCACTGGGAGTGTTCGTGCACGTGTCTTTGACCGCTTCTTATTTGATACACCATTTACCAAAAATGGAAAGACTCAAGGTGGACTAGAAGACCAATGGAAGAGGAGGACTGTTCTACAGACTGAGGGCTCTTTCCCGGCATTGGTAAATAGACTCTTAGTAACCAAGTCCGAATCGCTCGAGTTCTCCCCCGTGGAAAATGCAATTGGAATGATTGAAACTAGAACTGCTGCTCTGAGGAATGAACTTGAAGAGCCTCGCAGTTCTGAGGGGGATCAACTTCCACGACTACAGAGTCTTCAGAGAATACTCCAAGGCAGTGTTGCAGTTCAAGTGAGCTTCTTAATTTCAAATCTGCTGGATTTTGTAATATTATGATTATGATGCTTGATTGAAATTACAATGCCTAATCCAATTTTAATAACCTGATGTGCATCTCCATGAATGCAGGTTAACAGTGGAGTCTTGAGTGTGTGCACTGCATTCTTGTCCGGCGAGCCAGCTACAAGGTTGCGGTCACAGGAGTTGCAGCAACTCATTGCTGCGCTGCTTGAATTTATGGCTGTATGTAAGCGTGCAATTCGAGTTCATTTTAGATTAATTGGAGAGGAAGACCAGGAGTTCCACACCCAACTAGTGAATGGATTTCAGTCTCTCACTGCCGAATTATCGCATTACATCCCTGCGATTCTATCAGAGTTGTGAGCACTGTGTGAATACCCCCCTTTTTTTTTCTTTTGCCCTTTTCTTGGGTTTCATGTAGTAACAAAATCTACCTTTTTCATGAATGTTGTGTAGTCTTTCGCAACATTGTATTCTTGTGTATATATATATTTTTTGCAGTAGCATCGAGATTTTAAAGTATAAATGTGGTGTGTGCTGTGCTAATAGGTTAAAATTTTCAACCACAAGGATTAGCAGTTGATTAAATTATTATTTATCAACATGCATAATCTTGAAATCTAATTCGTGTAAAACTCATGACCTGTTTGTCAATGCAAATAGGGATTATAAAGTATAATTCTCACGCCCATGTAAACATTCACATTAAGATCCCTGCTTTATCCGATTTCCTAAGCAATGGGAAGTTGGTTTTGGGGGCCATAGAGAGTTTCCTTTCTACAACCTGAGCATTAATTCCATGCCATCTTGATCTTGCAATTACAAAGTACAATACATAATACGTGTCCAAGAGTCACGAAATATGTGGAATCAAAATTCCCAATCCCAGTTAGATTCAACTTTCTGGTGGATATCGAAATTTGAATTCCTTGAATAATACCTAAAAAATGCAATCATATACATTTGCAATCACAGCTTACTCTTTGGAACGCCTACAGGTGAATTTCTGGACCTCTTTTCCACTACTCGCGACAACTGCTTAACAGCCTCCTTTGGCAGGCGACGAGGTGAGCTCAACCACATCCCTCCATCAGCAATGATAGTTGTTCCATTGACGTATTTACCTTCAAAATATATACACCGCTCAATATTTGACTAAGGCTTAATCGACTCGTAAAATTTGTGAGATTCTACAACAATTTCATTTTTCACCTTTTTTTTAAAAAAAAAGATAAGCTGGTTTCCAACTTTACATCATTTAATGGTTTGAAAATTCTTTCCAATGATGAACCAAATGATCTTCAAATTTCAAATTCAATTTTGAAAAATGCATATTCGACAGTCTTTCATATATAGATGTTCTGAGATTACGTATCAGAAGATTCAGAACTTTGAAAGTTGTCAACAAGATTTGGGTAAACGAAACAATGGAAAAGAGAATATCCATTGCCATTCTACTCTGTACTTTTCAAACGAGAACATGCCTGGGTAAACTTCCAATACGAAAAATGATAAGTTGGGGTGAAAAATTGATGGTCAAAGGCCCAAAAAGGCGTAACTCTCAACGATGGACAACTAAAACACATGCAGTTATGCCTCAACTCATGATTCCTATATCTATAAGTCAGATCATATGCAAAGAAATAAAGATTAAGGTTTTGAAACATATTCTGAATAATATCGAAGAAAAAAACTTTGACATTAATATCCAGAAATTAAGATTCTCCCCAGAGAAAGAACTATCGAAGAAAATTAAGAATATTGCAGGATTAAGGAGGGACACACCTGCATCTGAAGCAAGGTAGAGAGCAGCCATAGCAATATCCCACTTCTCTCCAATTTTGTACAAAGGCATATCGTCTCTTATTTTGCGGCTTATCTCTTCAGGCGCAAGTTTACTGAGACCAGGAGTATCCTGGATGGGTCCTGGAGCAATTCCATTGACTCTAATATCATAATCAGCGCCCCATTCCAGAGCTAAGTTTCTTGTAATGGCATCTACAGCTGCCTGTTTGAAAGAAGATTAGATGAAAGTCCATCTAACCAAAAAAGAGTAATTATAACCTTCAGGCGTGATCACAACTAACCTTGGCTGCAGATACATGAATTTGATACCAGACAGCTGTGTAATGCAAAGTAGCACTAATATTAATTATCGTTCCACCGATATCTGAATTCCTTCCAGATCCTCCTTTCTTGAGATATTTAAGTGCTTCATGGCACATTGTGAAAGTGCCAACTGAATCAATATCCATAACTGCAGGGGATGGTTAAAATCAAACGTAAATAAATAGAATATGTGACACTTCATGAACAGCGAGTTCCGGCAATAAGCGCCATCCCGTATTATGTAATAATTCCTTTCTGGTCTCTGTCTTACACCGTCACTGTACATCTTTACATAAAAGAATGCATCTCAATCTAAAACAATTTCATTAACTTTGAAAGACCAACACACATGGCTACAAGCAATATTTGCAAAGAAAAATAGTTGGACATGGCTGTTGGCTAAAAGTTCCCTTGAAACCATAATATAAAGTACCACATTTAATAAGAACGAGGACGTTTTATCAAAAAAAATAAGAACGAGGACATAATTGTGTCTAGCAACATACAACCAAACAACCAAACATGCAAGAGACAAATTTCATGTACTCCTTTCAGACGAATATAAATTAAATCATGAATTATGACAAATGGAATTCAATTTTCATAAATTGCACAAATCTCCAGAGTGAATATGTGTTCAAATTACTATAGTTTCAAGGTCAATTAAATAAAGATAAATAACATCCCAGGAGTGTACAACAAATGCAAAATACAAAAGGCTTGCAACGTATAGCAGCAATTGCATGCAAACTGAACCTGTTCGAAATCCGTTGGGAGACAAATCTTCTGCTGATACCAGAAAGTTCCCCGCTGCTGCATTCACAAGAATGTCTAGGCTACCAAGATTATCGAAAGTAGACTCCACAACTCTACTTGCGTCTTCTTGTTTACGAACATCACCTTCAAATCCAAATGCCTGCAATGGACAGTAAACGAACAACAGGTTTCAGAATCAAGTTTAGAATTCTCAGAGCATAACATGGGTGATCCGTGATTGTACATGTTAGTGAGAATCCTTATGCAGCATTTATACGTTTTTGAGCACTAATACAAATTTAATGCTCGTTCTTTGTATTTTTCAGCGTCATGATTCAATCAAAGTCTTTTAGAAAAATATTAATACATGCCACAAATTCCTCAACTTCGTTTCCCTATTATCTTTTAAATTGATTAGATGCAAATATAAGTAACCAACATTAATCTGATTACTTTCCGCTTCTATTTTAGCAAAATCTGAAGTAATTGGTGGATGTCTTTAAAGTAAAATCCACTCACATTGATTTTTCCGAAACAAAAAAACTTAGGTAACCTCATTTTTACTCGTACATAGAGCGGAGTAAGTTGATGAAATATATCAGTGCATTACAATCTAAATTAACAGTGGAATGTGCGATAACCATAGGCTGCTTCAGCATTCGTGAGAGGTATAATTCTTCTTGCCATGAAAAAGCAAACCAACTAAACAGAAAAACTTTCTCATGATTCCATCTAAGCTCGATCTGTATAAGAATATTAATCACTCTGAAACAGCAACGAAACCGCAGATGCAAATGTTTATAAATAAGTTTTTATGAAGCACAATAATCGGAAAATGCACGGAGAAGAGCCATGTAAGTTCACCGAGAAGCCAAAGAGCAATGAACAAGCAAGTTCAGGCAGATATGCATTTTGAAAATACGGAGGAAGTAAGAGTGAAAGAGAAATACCGAAATTCCAAGAGATCGGAGAGCGGAGACGGCAGAGTCGAGGACTTGCTTCCTTCGACCCATGACGGCAATGGAAGCTCCATGTTGACCGAATTGGAGGGCGATTTCGTAGCCGATTCCAGAGCCGCCTCCGGTAATCAAAGCCACTTTCCCTTTCAATATGTCTGAACGGAACGGGGACGCCATCGCCGGAGCTCTGTAACTGTAACAACCAAAGTGCTCAGAGGAGAAATCGAAGTTCCTCTAATCTCTCCCTCACAATCAGAGCGCGCAGAGGAGAATTCTAAGCTCCTCTTAATTGTGAAATTTCGCGTTAAATACGAATGCAATATTTCCAACAAAAGTCCTTTGTTTAATGTAAGGAATTATTTAAGGTTTTACTACAAGGTTAGGCTCCCAACTTTCAGGTTGCACCAATTAGGCCCTGAACTGAAAAAAGTTTCAAATAGTTTCATGAACTTTCACTTTTGTTTTTAATAGATCCTTATTATATATAAAATTGAATTTTATGTCTATTAAGATTCTGAGCTTTCAATTTTGTATCTAGTAGGGTTGTGAATTTTAAAAATGTTGAATAGGTCAAAGACTCACCCAAAATTAAAAGTTGAAAAACTTATTGGACACAAAAATGAAAGTTTAAGGACCTATTTGATATTTTTTTAAAGTTCAGGAACTTATTTGAAACAGAATTAAAAGTTCGAGGACCTATTTGAAACTTTTTAAAATTTAGAGAATAATTTGACACAACTCTGGAAGTTTAGGGACTAAACATGTAATTTAACAATTATTTTCCAAAATGAGCATAGCTCAATAGTAATTGACATGTATCCGACCAAGAGATTAGAGGTTCAAATCCCCAAATGTTGATGTACTAAAAAAATCAACCATTATTAAATAATGATTATTAACTGATCCACAATAGTTTCTTTCTTTAAATAGTTATGGAAGAGGAAGACGAAGCGTTTAATAGGGATGTTGTTATCCCTTTTGTTGATGGTGTTTAATGCATTGTTTTATGGATAATTGTAATGGGTGGCAACATGAAGGTAAATAATTACAAATATAGCAATTTTTAAAAATATTTGCAAATATGGCAAAATTTTTGAATTAATTTGTTATATTCCTAAATTGCCCCTGTGTGCCCATCTTCTTCTTCCTCGTTTTTTTTTTTTTTTACTACTGATAGAAAGTCTTTTTATTACTGATAGATTCTATCAGTGGTAGAAAAATTTTCTATCAGTGATAGAAAGTTTCTATCACTGATAGAATAAAGTTTCTATCAGTGATATTTCTATCACTGATAGATTCTATCAGTGGTAGAAAAATTTTCTATCGGCGATAGAAAGTTTCTATCACTATTATTTCTATGACTGATAGATTCTATCAGTGGTAGAAAAATTTTCTATCAGTGATAGAAAGTTTCTATCACTGATAGAATAGAAGATTTCTATCACTAATAGAAACTTTTTCTATCAGTGATAAAAGATTTCTATCACTGATAGGTTCTATCAGTGATAAAAAAAACTTTTTATAGAAAATCATAGAAAAACTTTTGATAAAAAATCTTTCAATCCCTGATCACCCATAAAAATCTTTCTATCTCCGATAGAAATCTTTCTATCACCGATATAATCTATAAGTGATAGAAAAGCTTTCTATCACCGATAGAAAAGCTTTCTATCACCGATAGAAAAGCTTTCTATCAGTGATAAAAGATTTCTGATAGAAATTTTTACTATTCTATCAGTGATAGAAAGATATTCTATCAATGATAGAAAACTCTGGATAGAAAATCTTTCAATCCCTGATAGAACCTATCAGTGATAGAAATCTTCTATCACTTATAGAAATTTTTCTATCACTCATAGAAAAACTTTCTATCTCTATCACTGAGACTGATAGAAAAACTTTTCGTGAGTTATAGAAAATCTTTCTATCACTGATACTTTTCTATCAGTGATAGAAGATCTTTTGTTTCTATCAGCGATGGTGATACATGGTGAAATCGAGCATTGAAAAATAAAGCAAAAACGAACGATTATAGAAATCAAACACTGAAAAGCAAAAACCAAACACTGATAGAAAACCAAATAACAACAACCAAACACTGATAGAACACCGAACAAGTGATAGAAAAATATCTATCGCCGATAGAATCTATCAGTAGTAGAAAAATTTTCTATCATATGATAGAATCTTATCAGTGAAAGAAAATTTCTATCAGTGATAGAAAAACTTTCTATCACTGATAGAATCTATCAGTGATAGAAAAACTTTCTATCAGTGAAAGAAAATCTGGAGGGGCATTTTAGTAAATGCAACACACAAACTATTAGATTTTGCCATTTTTGCAAATTTTTTTTGTGGGTTGCTAGATTTGCAATTATTTTGGCCCATATTGCTATCCTTGCAACCGGCCCTTGTTTTATCTTAAAAAAGAAAGAGAAAAAAAATCGACAACACTAGAAATTATCGTTCCTTCTAATTTGTGGTCACGAGTTTTTGTCGGCAAGGGCTAGCATTTTCTCTCCCCTAAATTTTCTTATTTTCTGATGTTCACGTTTTTAATATTTAAACATGGAGGTTATATTACAGTGTTTGTTTTTTCTTTCTTAACTTAATTATATTGTTATTCGAGGATATTTCAATTTTTCTAAACTTGCTCAAATTATCGTAAAACTTAATTCACTTTATTTATAAAATTCCTTCGAATGAAGTGAAAAAAATATTGAAAATATTTTTTTTTTTTTTTTTGACAATGTAGGGTGGGGGATTCGAACCACTGACCTCGTGGTTATCAGTACATCTTTATGCCAGTTGAGCTATGCTCTTGTTGGCAATATTGAAAATATTTTAATAATTATAATTACAATAATATGATTTGAGGGTAGCTTGGAAATATTGAAAAAGATGTTGTCATTGCATTAAATATAGGAGGGGAGAAGAGTTGCAAAAAGTTATGAAACAAAACTCCAGAGAGATGAAACCAAAAAAAAAAAAGTCATCTCTCAAATTTAAAAGTTGCTGGTAAACAACTTGGATTATTATTCTATTCCTCTAATAAAACCTCTCACAAAATTACTTCAAAGCATAAACATAAAATCATAAAACTGTAACTTTGTCAACAAGAGCATAACTCAAATAGCATAAAATTTGTACTCTTGACCAAGAGATCAGATAATCAAATTCTCCACACGTTTTTTAGAAGAAAAATGCCACTTTTGTTTTAAAGGGAGTCCGAGAATGAGCTGCAGTGAGATTGTAAAAATGAAACTCCCAAGAAATAAAAGTAGCTGAGGATCAAGTGTCTAGATTAAAATCTCCTACATGAGAAAGGTCGGAGATTTTTCAAAAAAAAAAAACAATCACTCAAAACAAATTCTAAACGAATTCTTAGTCCAGAAAGTAGAATGCCAGTATGTAAAATCTTCCAAACGAACCCTGAACATCTATCAAACATGTTTTCACTCTACGGCTCAAGTTTGATCGATTCAAGCCTCGTAGATCCATTCCCTAAAGAAATATCGTGAAGATTCAGATTATTAATAATTTGGTTGAACCTTTTCATGCCTTTAGTACCTTGTCTCCTATAGGATTTTAAGAAAGACCAGCTAACCACCTACAAAATCACGAATCTGAAAATAAACAATTCAGATCTTCGAGCTCCTGCCAGTTATCTTTTCGATTATTATTCAAAGATCGACTAGCAACCCCAAAGGCAGAATGTGAATCAAAGCATAGGTTAGTTCACAAATATTCGCCAAAAGGATCCAAGGGGAACTACCTTCAGTTCTAAAAAGAATACAACTTTCTAAATAATATTAATATAAAACTGATTTCTACTTTTTCCAAAACATCCAAATAAGAAAAGATTTCCATACCATATCAAAGGGGTAAGACCGAAATTCTACAGAGAACAACATGGAACTCTCTTATACATCCGGTGTTGGCAAGCAGATTCAATCAGCTGGTTGGAAACTACTAGTAGAAAAATCACAATGCAACAATTAAGACAACTTTTGTTCACCTGCTCATTTGTTCGTTCAGTCAATCGAAGCTTGCTAAGTCATCACCCCTTGATTTTCCAGTTATGAGATGTCCGAGGCCCACTTGAAATACCCTCATAATATCGAGATTCGAGCTTTTGGTCATTCCACAGTTCAACAAAATCTGAGAAAAGTTCGCGAGCTGACTCGGATGAAAGATCAGAGAAATACACATTTTTCTCATCTTTCAACCAGGTAGCAAACTCGTTATTCTTTGAGAAGTAGTCTTCCTTAGACAGTTCTTGAATTTTGGCTCTCTGAATCAACAAAATTATGCCAAAATTAATCCCAAAGATCCAGAAGGTTCACAGCCCAAAAACAAGAAATAGAACATAGTAAATGCTCTCCAATTCCAAAAGGAAAAAAACTAAAACAAACGAAGGCATTGCTTTTAATTGCTTAAAAAGAAATAGAAAAGTACAGTCGCATCAAAATTTTCCTCTCATACTTCGAGGAACAAATCTTGCATGGAGTTCTGCAGAAGTAACTAAAAGATCAAGCCTTAAATGGGGAGATCCTGACACAAAGTTGAATTTTGCCCAGAATTGCTAGTTCTAGAAAATTTATAAACTTCCCAATAAAATTCATGCCAGTACTTAGCTGGCTGAATTCAGGTAGAAGGTTCACCATAATCTGATGAGGCAGGAAAGAGATCTTCTGAAGCAGGAAGTTTGGTAGAAGGGACAAAATAACTAAAAAATATGAATAAAGCCAAGATGTTTCTCCTATTGGTCAAATCAGCAAACCATAAATTAATTTTAGTGGATAATGCCGATCCAGTAACTTCAACATCCACCCCTCCCCACAAAAGAAACAAGATGGGCTATAAAATGTAAAAGATTTTGGTTCATTTGATTCTTCACTTCTCTAGGACCGTGTAACATAAATGTAATTCCTATATATGATTAAGGAACGGAGTACATGGTTAACGTAGTTCAGAGTTCAGAATTGGTCATAGGACAACCTTATTGCAACTAGATTAATATTAATTTCTATATTCAAGAAGCATAGTACCGAACAATTTGATATTAACAATGGTTCTTCCCATGAAAAAGCAAAAGAAAAATAACAAAGAATAGGAAAGCCCAGGTTATGAGAAGCTGAATGTTAGATTGCAAACACATTCCCCTTGTGCAACTTACGTTAGTCATTTCTAGCCCTCTACATACCTAAACCAAATCCTTAAACACCAGTAAACACTAATGACCTCAATCTTCCATTTTGATTAATCTTTAACAAGTCCCTTCCATTATATTCTTGTTTCTCACTCCCAGTGATCCCATAAATTGAGTTCAGCTGCACAGATCCATGAATTTAAAAAGTAAATAGTGAAAAACAATCCAATATCTTCCAGACATTTTTATTGTCTTTCATTATATATGAGTGAACCATATTTCAAAACCACTTAGGATGATCCTAAAGTAGGATAATTGAATACTAGATTTACTGAATATGAATACCTCAAGAAATAATATTAATAATTGAGAGGCGGTGAAGTAGAAAAAAGACTGAAGCATGATAAATCAAAACTGCCTACATAAAGCATTGAAATCAATTTCCTACTTCCCAATCCCACCCAACTAAGAATAACAAACAGAGGAAAAGTGCAGGGATGCTCAATTGCACAAAAAAGGCAACACGAGAATTGTAGTTCAGTAAATGAATGTAAAAGTGGAAAAAATAAAATATAAACCAAAATGCATGCTACATCACTACAGAAGAACTCACTGAACGGTGGTCGCCCCTATGATGCTTGCCTTTGTGACTATCCTTCGACTTCTTCTCTGAGAGAAAAAGGCAAGGCATGACAAAACTTTACT
This sequence comes from Luffa acutangula, assembly GCA_036850905.1. Classification (NCBI taxonomy): domain Eukaryota; kingdom Viridiplantae; phylum Streptophyta; class Magnoliopsida; order Cucurbitales; family Cucurbitaceae; genus Luffa; species Luffa acutangula. Next base: position 955,941 of record CM072098.1, read on the forward strand.
TTTGAAATCTATTTATAAAGTACTTCTTCACAATCCCGTTCACAAGTAAATAAGTCAAAGTTACATCTGCATCTGCAATGAGGCTGCTGTGGAAAAACTGGAACAGTAAAAACTCATGTATTCAAAATCTTACAGGATAATCTTCTCTCTTGAAACCACAAGTTCCAAACATGAAATTGGAGAAAAAGACAGGAAAAGTAGCAGAGAGAATAAATTTGATGAATATATCAAAACAAAAAGATTTCAAATTTCTATATTACTTGACCATAGAATCTACTATTAGATTAAAATGGGATCCATCTCAAAACCAATTGGCAATGAGTGAAGTGACCCTTATAGGGTATAAATTATGAGGTCTCCACTAATCTTTTCAATGTGGGATCCTCAACATGCACCTGCCTCTTTGGGTTCACCATTCCCTTTTTTTTTTTCTTTTAAACCGAACACCCGTTTAGGTTTAATGGACTCCGATACCATATTAGATTAACATGGGATTCCATCTCAAAACCAATTGGCAATGAGTGGAGCGACTCTTGTAGCTTATCAATTGTGTAGATAACCTAAACGAGCAACCCAACGAAGAAGCAAAAAACCTCTCGACAACCTAGCAGATAATACATAGTAATACCAAACATAATTCGTAACATGCATATCTCTGGAAACTGCCGGTTCAACTTTACCTGAGTGGCGTTTAGAGTGCTTGTGAGATTTCTTCTCCTTCCGCTTCTCTCTCTTATCGCTCCTTCTACTCTCCCTTTCCTCATCTTCTGCAGCTCTCGGTCTCTTGCTCCTCTTCTCGTCTAAACTTTTACGAACAACAGCATTAAAACACAGTGCAATCAAGTAATTCACCGTAGATTACTGAGAAAAGACACAGAAATCTCTAGGGATACCGTTTTCATTTGGGCAATCTTGTTGAAAATACTGGAGTAAATCAAAATTCGAGGGGAAATGAAATCTTCATAGACAAAAGAAGAACAGAAATCTGTACCTTCAGAAGATGAGGCCGGTCTTCTGTTCTTCCTCTTCTCCTTGGATTTTCTTTCGCTTCCGCCCATAGCAAAATTGGCAAGGATCGTGAATTGGTTGATTCAAGCTCCAATAAAGCGATTTGGTCTACTACGCGTAGCTTTCCGGTTAACAGAAGGGTTTTTCAAAAGCGTTTTGTTGATGTAATTCGTTAATGATATAAATTAAAGTTTACTTTTATTTAATTGGTTTTTTTCTTTCTTTGTGGAATAATTTGGACATTACTACATTAGTAGATTGTTTCAAAAAAATAATAATAATAATAATAAAATTGGACATTAGTAGATTATTTTCAAAAAAAAAAAAAAGGACATTAGTTAGTAGACTTCTTTATTGATCAATTGATTAAATTTTCATACCCTCAAAATTTAAAAATAACAACAATAAATCAATGTATTCCAAAAAAAAAAAAAAAAAAATCAAATTTCCATAATCCCAATCAAAAGGTGAAAATTTTTCAATATCCACTCATGTATCGTTGAACTAAAAAATATCAATCAATTGAGTATAGTTCGGTGATAATTAACGTGTATCCTCGACTAAAAGGTTAAAAGTTCAAATCTTTCATGTTTAGAGGTTAGTGAACTAAAGAAAATAGAAATTTTTTTAATGGTAGGGTCAAAATTTTCTGTCACTAAATAAAAAGTAGTAAAAGTAAAATAAATCAAATGAAGTCAAATAATTTTTTTAATTTAATCTTAAAAAATGAAAGGTTAAGGATAAAAGCATTATGGAAACCTTACTTTATAAAACTTAAACCTACAATTTAATAAATAAGAGTAGTAACGATATATATATATATATATATATTTATTGTTAACTTGAGCATAGTTTAACTAGTAAGATATCTACATCTTTTCAAATAATTTTTCCACCACTAATGAAGAGCAAATTATTAAAAATGTGTATGATACAATGAGATGGGTAGTTTTGCACTTCATCTTCAAATTTTTTTTGCTTCCCAATAACCATTAGATATAAAATCGAGGTACTTTTACAATTTATCTCTATTACATCCAACAATGCAAAACTACATGTCTCATTGCACCAAGAGCACCTAATAATTTTTCCAAATGAAGGGGTCACAAACTAGAACTTGGAAAAATAATCTAGACTTACATGTCACATTATTAAAAATAATAATAATAATAATAATCTCTTTTAAATTAGTATTGTTTTTATTATTAATAAATATTAATTTGAAATTTGCGGTAGGTAGAACTTAGAAGAAGAGCAAAGTGAAGCTGAGTTTCGTTCCCTCCATTTGTTGGTTTAACGAACTTTTGGGAAATTGAAATAGAGAGTGAAGGCGTTGAGATAAAAATCCTTTTCATTTCACTCTGCAACTCCGATCTCTTTCATCTCTCTGCAACAACCAAAAATGTTGAATGCTTGGCTCCTTTCAGTCGTCTTCATCACTCTCCTCCTCTCTCTCTGCAATCCAACCGGCGTCTCCGACATCAAAACCCTCGCTTTCTCCCACACTCAGCAACGTCTCTTCTCCTTCCTTTCATCTCTCCACTATGATTTCTACCGCCATTCCTGCCCCACCGCCGAGTACATTGTCAGGTCCAACGTCGCTCTAATCCACTCACACCACCCCGATATCTCCGCTTCTCTCCTCAGACTCTTCTTCCACGACTGCTTCATTCAGGTTCTTGATTCGCTTCTTGAATCTTCCCCTTCTTTCTTTTCTTTCCCCTCAATTCCCTGATTTCTTCCCTTCTCTTAGGGTTGCGACGCTTCCATCCTGTTGGATGCCACTGCCGGCGACCGGAGCTATTCCACTGAGAAGCGGGCCGTCCCCAATTTGACCTTGAAGGGTTTCGATGAGATCGATCTGATCAAGGACGAGCTTGAAAGGGTTTGCCCTCGCGTTGTTTCTTGCGCCGATATCCTCTCCCTTGCCACCAGAGATGCCGTCGTTCTGGTAACTACGCATAATCGTCGCTTCTTCTCCTTTTTCGTTTCTTGTATTTCTTTCCAGCGTTCTGTTTGTGCTCATTGATTTTGGGATTTCTAATTGCTTCTCAGCTTAGAATTAAGGATTAGATTGTAGCTTAATATTCTCAGTTTTTGTACTCGATTCGACTAATGTGATTCGGCCCTTCCCCAATGTATAAAACGAAGGCCGGTGGCCCCTTCTATCCAGTTTTCACCGGCAGGCGAGACAGCACAAGGTCATACTATGAGGAAGCAATGGCTGAAATGCCGAGACCGAACGACAACATTAATCGCACTCTTTATCTATTTGCAGCCAGAGGATTCGACGAAAGAGATATGGTCAGTCTTTTAGGTATGCTAATAAATGATTGCTCTGCTCTCTCAGCTCATTCTCCTCACAATCAGTACTGTCCTTACCTTTTGGCTTTCTTTGATCTCTGGCTTTGAAGGAGCGCACAACATTGGGAAGATCGGGTGTCAGTTCATTCTGAATCGTCTTTACAACTTCTCTGGAACCGGCCAACCAGATCCATCAATTGACCCTGAGTTCCTCAAGCTGATGAGATTCAAGTGCCAAGAGAACGAGAATGAGAACGACGACAGCGATCGAATGTCTCCAGCATCATCCCCAATTCCAGCGGCATCAGTAGAGAAGTTGAGGAGGTCTACCTTGGGCATGTCCTACTTTCAAGAACTGTCGCCTTCGTTGTCGTCGGAAGGAGGTTTCGACACTCATTACTATAAGAGCTTGTTGAGTGGGAGAGGACTGTTGTATGCTGATCAACAGCTAATGGCCGATGAGAAGACTGCAAGACTGGTAAAGGGCTATGCTTCAGATGATGGCTCTACCTTTCGCATGGACTTTGCAAGGGCTATGGTGAAGCTATCGGCTCTTGAAGTTCTCACTGGTTCTCAAGGTCAAATTCGTGAGAGGTGCGGATCCTAAACTGCTAGAGCTAGAGCATGTTTTGTTTTTGTTTTAGACGTGTTCTTCTTACTATCATTGCTCTGTTCTGGTTCTTGAACAAAGCTGGATTTCTCTTATAACTTCTTTAGCAGTCGATTGATGTTAATATCAGGAATGTACAGAATAGAATTTTCTCACCAACGAACCAATAATAACCATGTTCTTCCTGCCTAATATATGGCGGCTATATATATATATTGATATTGAGTTTGGGACAAACAGGAATGGATTTAAACTGATTCCACTTAACAGAAGTATGTTATCACAATTTGAAATATAGAACAAGCATTGAATTTTTTTTTTTTTTTTTTTGAATAGTTAGATTGCCCACATTTGGCCATTTTCACTATCAATGTATTGTGGATTTCTTTTTCTATGTTTTCATTGCGTATTCAAGAGGCATATTGTGCCTTGAGCAAGCATTTTGGTGCAATTCTCAAACTTCCCAATGAATTTTCTTAATGCAATGAGAAGAAATGACTACGACTTCTCTTTGACCTAATCACTTGGTTTTATCATTGTGTTTGAACTCACCAACACGTGTGCAAATTCCCCATTGCTTTGTCAATAACCACATCTCCCACAACTTAGATGTACATTTTTTGGGCTTTTTTAGAAATTTACCATTCATAAAATAATTAGATTAGATTTACTTTTAGTTTAATCATTTAAAATTGGATAAAAATCACTTTTGGTTCTTGAACTTTCATGAAAGTAACAATTTAGTTCTCGAACTTTGATTTGTATCAATTTAATCCCTATACTTTCAATCTTGTAACAATTTAGTCCTTAAACTTTACAATTTATAACGATTTAATCCCTATCGTGAAAATTAATGCTAAAGTTTTATGGACCAAATTATTACAAAATTAAAAGTACGAGGGCTAAATCGTTATAAATCAAAGTTCAATGACTAAATTGAAAGTTTAGGGACCAAAAGTGATTTTTAACCTTTAAATTTTTAGACCCCCCAATGTCACACATGGTAATAAGTTTTGACACCTTTTGTTTTTGGATGATTTTCCTTATGTCTTCCCCTGCCTTATTATGATGATCACATTGCCTTATCATTTCTTCATGTATTATCTCCATGGATACAACTACTAAATATCATATTCATGAATTTCTCGACAAAATATTTTTAGTTTGACTATAAGTGAGGTTGAGAGAATTTGAACGTCAGACCTCTTAGTCAAAGACACAAATTTATATAGTTTTTCATGACAATTCATTAGGCGTACATAAATGGTTGAAAATGCGTATGGTTAGGTGTGTGCAACTCACAAGCCAAACCCATCGTTAGGAAGTGATAACCATATGAAAGCTCATTCATTCAAAAGGATACAAAAAGAAACAAAATTAATACGGAGGAGAATGCCTCATTTGGGGATTCCCTCATCAACAAAGAGGTTCATCGACCTCTCCTTTAAACTACATTCTTCTCAATATGTTAGTGTGTGTTGCCCATCGGGGTGTTCTTTAACGCAATAATACTATTATATGGTATGAAGCATCAAAGCTTTAATTCTGTTTCGGCCTATGAGTTTGCAGTTAGGGACATTAATAAATCATGGGTGCAAAAGTGTGTCATCACATGCATGAATATAGAAAAATAACGAAGTAAAGCAGCTGCAGAAAAGTAATCTTAGTAAAATCCCAAGCTTATCTCAGAAACAGGAAAAGAAAGAAGCATTATATACCCCTGCGTTATAAATACTTAGAATCGTACTAACACGTAGGAATGTTGGTGTTGGATTGCAATTTCTTAAATACAAATTCCACAGACGAAACTTCTATGTCAAACCCAAAACTTTGACCCCCGTAAAGCACATAAAGATATCCTTTCGAAGATAAAGGTGGGGGTAGAAGTTTTGATACCTCAGGAAAATCTGATGTGGGTGGTGAAGGCACGTCCTTCTTCTTCATGGAGTAGTATACATCAGCGACGAGAAGCCAAATAAGATCAGGATCTATAGTTGCAAGTCCTTCAAGCGCATTTAAAGATGCTTCCCTAAGCCCCACAACGCCACTAAAGGCTACACCTGCCACCAGGCCACTGACCTTCTTGAAAACTACTTCCAATGCCGATGCGCTTCTTTTGTTTCTAGATAGATCAGCAATCATATTGAGCAGTGCAACTTGAACTTTCAAACTGGAAACTTCAGCGACCGAGTCCTCTGATGCGTTTCTATATGGAAGTTGTAGCACTGCCTTCTCTTCTCTCACGCTTTGTTTCCTTAGAAATGGAGACGTCGTCAGAAGCTTCCAAAAATGAGACCCATCTGTGTGGAAACGGCGTGTGAAGAAATCTCCTCCACAGATTTGTACTGAACTGCTTATCACATTTAAACATTTTCGTGCAGCCTGTGAAAGTTGCAAAAATCAATAAATATTAACTAGGAAAAAACGAACCAGCAGGCCAGCAACATAATCTAAAATCAACTAGAAGTAATTGTTTCTTTGAGTTTACGTAGGTCAGAGGCATGTCGAACTAAAAGGCAAAACCATTTTGATTCTTTTCCTGTAGGCTTTTGGATTCTTGAAAGTTGAAACTAAAATCCTAAAAGTCATCGTCCTCAGTTGCATGGATCAAAAGATACAACAATTGCTCAAGTAAAAACTGGAACAAATATTTTCGTTTTGAGGAAAAATGACATATGGACGGATGATAACTTACCACTGGATTTTTGTTCTGAATGCAAGCTACCAAAAAGGGCCATATTTTATTCATTGCGGGAAGCAACCTGTTCTCATCAGACCCCTCATCAGAAACATCCAAAGTGTCCAGAAGTCGATAAAAGGAATGTGAACGCAACGTTTCCTCAATTGCCTCCTTGGTATCGCTCTCATGCTTATAAGCTTCTTCCACTTTTGCCAATGCCACAACGCCGTACTATGCAAACAATTTATTTAAATGATTTTATGGATTATAATCAAATTAAAACAAAATGCAAAACAAATTTAATCTTGCAAAATTTCATGCATTCTAAGGTGCTTTCATCGTCAAAGATGGATGGGGATGAGGAGGAAATTTTATTTCATCAAAGTGATGTAAGAGAGAGACAGAGACAGAGAAATTGGCATGCCTCCATTCATAATGACGATTATGACACAAAATTTGACCACATGCAATCTGCACCAAGGATATGAAATAATAATCCTTGTGTGTTCCAAGACAAAAAAAAATGGTCACAACTAGATCTCACTCTCTAACAAGGGATCCCTCAAATCTAGAGTCCTAGGAAAATCTAGGCGGTCCAGTTTTTTTTTTTTTTGTTTTTGTTTTGCAGAGCACCTGGACTGTAACTTCTATAAACAGAAAAGCTGGAAGGTGTACGATGCGCACAAGCTAAATAACTGCTTTTTTTCCTCTCATTTCAGGTAGCAGCGAATGAAGTGTTCGATGAAACCCTTAAATTGGAAAAACCTATTAGCTTTACAAATACTAGTGTTATGGATTAGGATATGGATCAACTTTATCCACTTGAACGAACGACCAGAAAAGAGACATACCTCAATAATATCTAAGGCCACCAAGCACGTTGCTTGATTCTGTGAAGCTAGAAGAGGTACAGCAGTCACAATACACGAACCAGCAATGGATCCAACTGTTCTTCTATATCTTCTGGAATCGTTGAACTTGAACAAAATATTTTCCCACTCTATACAGAATAAATTAACCTTCAAATAATCCATTTTCATTCAGCCTCGTCTTTCATAGTACAATCTCAGAAACATCTTATATAGTCTAGAATAAGTTCATCCCCTTATGACATTGCACAATGACAACTTTGACAAGTGGTTCAAGTTCATCCTCTTAATATCCAGCATTGTTTCCCTTGCAAGAACAGAGGAATTGAAAGGAACATAGTATTACATCTATAGATTAAGTTCATCCGGTTCCTCATTCACAGTTCATAATTACAAATTTTTTCTACAATGGTTTAACAATTGATGTAGTACACCATATTATAGTTTAGAACTAAAAGCCCTCAACTTTATATCACCAAGACTAGAACTTAAATGTTTGAGGCTGATTAAATATCAAAATCTAAGAGATAAATTTGGTATAGCATACAAGTTAAAAAAGATCAATCACCTGACTCAGATTCTGCCTGCTTTCCCTCGTTAGAGATAGACTTGACATGACCAAGATATAATGCTGCTTTACTAGGCAAGGAATTAGATTCGTGCTTTGATACTCTGGCAATCTCTGCTACTGCCTGGAGAAAACAATTCCATAATAATATACAAACATGAACAATTTGGTTTGACAATTGCATACATCCTCACAACCGAGGAGAGAGTTAAAACTCTCTCCCCACCCACCCAATAGAACGGTTATAATACCTAAAATGTTACAGCAATGTAAAGTTCAAGCAACTTTCAGCAGACAGTCTTATTAATTATTGTAAACCTTAGCACAAAGACAGTTATTTTTCCTTCTTCATTTTTTCTTTCTTTATCCCCCCCCCCCCTTTTTTTTTTTGGAGGGGGGGAACGGAAGCTTGTTGGGATAAAGACAGTGCATATGCATAATTCAAAAATGACCTTTAAGAAGGGACCAGTTAAATTGGGGTGCTGATGTCTTCCAAGAATCTCAAGCTCCAGTGATACTGAATGCATCTGCAATAGTTCAGTTCATCAGACTTTCAACCCATTCAAAGGGTATCACAAATATATAAATGACTACATGTCCACACATAAAGATAAACAATGTATAATATTTTCATTCTAAACGACAATCAAGAACGTAGAATGGAGAACTATGAGCATAGAGCCATATGCATTTGTTCTATACAGAACACAGGTGCTCCCTCGATTAGTAAGCCCATAAAAGAATTAGGTTGCTAAAGGATTTTAATTGTCATACAGGTTCCTCTAAAAGAGGCAGAATCTCATGAGCTATTCCAATATAGGAAAGGATGGCAGCAAGAACATTCGGCACATGAGGGTTGAGATCCAAATGACGTAACTGCCGACATATAGAATCAATCACATAATCTGCATTTTCCAAAACCAAGTTTCGAACCTGCAAAAAGAGTTTATATTTGCAACTGATTAAAAAAAATACTTGAGAACCATAGTAAAATATTTGCTCACATTATCTTACTGTTGGGTAGCCAGATGTAGAAGAAAGGACGTGTAAGACAGCATCAGAGGTGCTTCTAACTTCCACATTTGAGGAAATAAGATTCTCAAGCAACAAATAAAGAGATGAATGAAGAAATCCACAAGAAGCAAAATCTTTTCCGAGGCACAAACTAAAAATACCTATTCCTTCAATTATAACCTGTTCAAGAGAAGAATCTGCAGTTTAAATACAATGTAAAATCACCATATGGCAAATGACAAACATTCACAACTATTAACGTAAGTTTGATCTTTCCTGATGCAGCATAGCAGTGTCTCTGAAGAAGTGTAAACTGATGTCTTCTTCACCAACAGGATGCACTGAGGAAGATTTATGTTGTGTTGGAAGGTCCCATATCTCAGGAGATAGGTACTCATGCAAAATTCTACCAATACAATCAATAAACTGAGCTCTAACTTTTTCCCGGGAAATCTTCCAACTAGGTTCATTAGTTGTAGCACATTCACTGTCATGGTTAACCTTCCTGTGCATTCTTGCTTTCTGAAATGTACTTGAGAAGTAATCTACTGAATATTCTGAAACACCAAATATCATCTCATTCAGAATACATACAGCAGTGCTTGCCTGGCGCACTAACAGTCCTGAACCAGTCCTCCTATACCAATTTTCCCAGCTTTCATCACTGTATTCTTTCTTCCGAATCTCAGAAACCAATTTTTGCAAGTTTCCCAGTGGGATATCAATGGTAACCGACAAACTACCTTCACCTTTGCTATCTGGTAATAAGAAAGCAGAGGAGATGAGGACCAGAGAGACAGAGACAGAGACAGAGACAGAGACAGAGAGGGAGAAAAAGAATAGTCTCAACACCTGACACCAGAGACAAACCAACAAGTCGAAGAACTCCCCCAAGAGCTTCATACAGTTTCTGACTGCCAACACCATTAAACCATGGGGGCATGCGAGGAAGCATGTGATTATTTGGCTGTATATCTTTATCCTGAACCATTGTGAGCTCTGGAACTACAGGTGAGGCAGTATTCATGATGGAAAGGCAATCACCGATGAAATTAGTTCCAACTTTTAACTCAGTAAGAGAGTGCAGATATCCTACAGAAGATGGCCTTGCTGAAAGAAATTTTCCAAGAGAACTGGCATAAACTGAATTCTGACTTAGACAAACAGCAAATACATCTAGAAAGCGAAAGGCGGTCACCTAAACGTTTAACAACCGATGAAAAATCAATATGGTATTAATGACATAAAAACTACTAAATAAGAGATTAAAGAGCAAAAGGACAAAAAACTAAGGGGAATGACCAAAAAATAAAATCATGCAGTGCCAAGACTAAAAATCGATAGCAGAATATGCCAGGAGGAGGGGTAAGAATAGCTCAGATTAATTCACTTTCTCCCTATTTTCAAATAGCTCATGATTAACCCAAAGAAAAATTAGACAGGAAAAAAAAAGATCCATCGTTATGATCCAAAACATGCATCCAAATACAAAGTAGAGTCACTTTACCTTTTTTTTTCAACAAGAAACAAAATAGAGTAGCTTTACATTTTGTAACTATCGTTGATTGAAGCCATAAAATTTCTAGAAATTATCATATAATTTTTCAAGCAACAATGCAAGAAGTCATGTTTCATCTACATCCTCTGTGAGTTAGAGGTTGAACACGATTTATTAAAGTAAAAGAAAATATCCGTGTCTGTTAAAACATCAGAGAGAAGCTCATACTGGAGAGTTGATAAGATGATCTATAATGAACTGAGGACCAGAATAATATGCCACTACAAGCAACTGTCGAGTATGAGATAAAGCCAACTTCTCATCACTTCCAAGAACCACATTCGGAAGCTTTTCAACCAGCCTAAATTTTTGGAGGAAAAGTTAGCTTTACAATACATCCAAGAAATTTTAGTCATTCGTAGCTTTATATATCAGATAAGAACCTCACAAAAATTTTGCCAATATCATGCTGCAATTGATGGTTCCGAGTTATCCAGAATAAATATTCAAGGAACTCTTGTGCAGTGAATGAAACATCGTCAGAGTCATCAATAGCCAGAGCACACAAGCACTCCTGCATCGACAGCCAGAATAAAAATTAAACATTTTGAGCAACGAGCTTAAAAAAATTTCACAACGTATAAAATCAAGATGCCAACCAGCTCAATATAACATTTTCTAGTTGAATCAATAAATTGCATGGGTAAGCATACAAAATTTCCTGACAATACCCAAACATATTCCATGAGTATGTTGCATTTCAAACAGCTCCAACATCACATAAAAACAATCTTATTTTCATCAAGGTATTATATGTGCATTTGAACACATAATGAGGTTTCCGAAGCTATTAATTTTTAGACATAAAAGTGAAACTTTTTACAACAGAAAAAAGAAAAGAAGTGATGATCTCTTTCCCATTAAATCCTAAAAGATAGCATTGATTATGGCACATCGGCACTCAAAAGGAAGTTGTAAAACGAGATGGTTCCAGGTTAACAACATAATAGGGCAGGGAAACTGAAAAAAGAATAGCCCGAACTCTAAAATCACAAGCCACATCCTCTATTGATGCCGTCAAATATGGAAAATCTTAAAATAACCTATTACTATCCAAAGTCGTCAGAACAAATCTTAAAGCTACCATTTCTCAGAAGATCCTAACAGAGAGAGGAAGTGTAATTTTTTTTAAGACAAACAATATTCTTGAAACACATGACGTCTTTTCCTTTTGCTTCCGTTTTGTCCTCCATAATAAAAGAGTTTCATAATGATGCTTCCTTTTTATTTTGAGAAATTGGGTATTAGTAACCTCATTTGCCACTAGACCTAGGCTGAACATCGAGTTTTCTTTCTGTGTACTTCATGTTTATATGATTGAAAGAAAAGAAAAATGTAAAACCTTGTATCATTTTAATATTAGAAGAGCATCATGAAGTTCATAGTATTGAAAAACAATCAATTTCATTTTGAGGCAAGGAACTACTAATCACTTATATCCATATAAATGCAGGATTGATCTACCTTCGAGGTCCTGCCCTTCTTAATGAAACTCATGCATTTTCATTTCACTTTTCACTCACTTCACTATAGGTTTTCAGGTCCCACAGAAATTAAAAATAAAAAAAATAAAGGATTGGTTACTTTCAAAAAAAAAATGTAACAAATTCAATCAAATAGGTGATATAACCAATACTTTAAATACATCAACAAGAGACACCATAAATGACTGCCCAAATAAATTGATTACAAAAGTAGGTGGTTGTAGTTATTTTTCCTCACCAAAAGCATCAATCTACTCTGCTTTAGCGTATAACTGCACCTTGATAGTAGTCCTTTTATGGCAGCCAGGATGCCCAGTCTAACCTTTTTTACCAGATGCACACAAATCTAACAAGCACTCAGAGAAATTAGTTCAGTTAGCATATCAGCAGTTATAAAAGTAGTAAAAGATGTTTGGCAAGTATTGAAGGACTCAACACATAACCTTCAATGACTTACATATGGAAAAGTTGCACTTAATAGTTTATCCACATGTGTTGAAGTTTCCACAACCCATTCTTTTGTACGATCCACATGAAAAGACTTGTTCCCCTGAAGATAATCGGCACTCATCTTCTCCTTAGATCCAGATTTATAAGTAGTTTTCTTCACCACCTCAGTAGATGAAGATTCTTCTACCTTTATACTCCCACCTTGGACTTTATCTGGCAATTGACGGAGTTCCTCTAGAATATATTGTGCTTTTTTACCCTTCTCCAACATAATTTCAGGTTGAAAATCCATAAGCATATCAAGGCTAGATTTATTAGCATCATCCCCAAGGACTATCATAAGATATTCAGCCAAGCCTCTAATTGCTTGGTTCGTGGCTTCTGTATTCCCAGCAGCCCCACTTAATGATGTTTTAGAGGCCCGCAAGACTTTAGAAAATTGACTAACAACACCAGGCAAGAAGAAGGCCAATGCATCAGCTGTTCCAACCTGCAAAAGAATCGTATCAATAATGTAAACCACTCAAACATTCATGTTCAAGATTATTACAACAAAACTAATATAGCGAATTGTAGAGTATGAAAGAGAATATATATCCATAATTTGTTTCTTTATTTCAACAGGGAAGAGGGGGTAGGGACTACAGGTTTTCCGATGATGTTGAATTTTGGCCTAAAATATATACATGTTATCAACTATGAGGCTCCACACACAGAGAATACCTTAGAAGTTCCTTTTTGATATGTGTATCGTTTAGTGTTTGTTTTAGAATAATTCAAATTTCAAATAGTATTTGTTACAAGAGGCTGAGTCAACAGCCAGGAAACTTGTGATTACATAACTTTAACAGGAACCAGGTTTTCCAAATGTAAAACACCTCAATCAATACAAGCTCAGTAAGATGAAATTATCCTCATTTCTTATTTTAAGCAATCCAATCAAGAGGTAGAGTGTTCAGATCTTTATCATAGGAAGAAAACCCGGTCTCTATGGGTGAAGATCTGTGTATGACCTAAAACCCATATCCCTCCTGTCAAGAATTAACTCTAAGTGATCACGGGTAGTCCATTTGTACACAGTTAATTAAAAGTTAAAAATTACCTTTGCAACAAATATGCGAAGGGTCATGAAGGCTTCAATACGAAGTTTAAAACTTCCATGATGTCCTCGAGCGGCCTCAATATCTGCAGCCTTTCAACAAACTCATGAACAGATAGAAATACGTGTGCAGAATAAATGCTAGAAAACAAGGGAAAATCATCGAAAACATGCTTTTTCATACTTTGAGAAGAAGTGACAGCCAGTGTCCAACAGCAGCTGAAGCAGTTTCACTCCGAAGAAATTCAAGCAAGCATTCATTTGGCTTTGACTCAACTGAAAACACATCAAGATGACCTTGAAATTCTCTGTTTTCTGCAAGTGCTGGAGAACCACATATCTGTTTACATGAGCATCCATCATCCGAGCAGGGACATAAATTCATAAATATTGCCTTAAAACACTTGATAACTCCTTCACGAAACTCTTCTGATGCCTCAAAGGGAGATAACAAAGCTCCACATGTTAACTTTTTCAGCACAACAACCATCTGCATTACCACATCATCACACTTAGGCCAAACAACTAATTCAGAAAATGGATGTATTTGAAAGTCTTTAAAGGCTATTCCTAGGGATTAGGCCAACAAACCTAATTTATTTTATTTACTTTCTATGAGACCAGCAACTAAGAAAAATAATTGAAGAACATTACAAAATTGACAAACCCCCAACCCTCCAATTTTGACAGCCTTCTAAGGTGCATTTGCTCTCTGCATCAGAAGCTGATCAAAATTTATATCTTGTCTTCTAAGGACAAATAACTATAAACATCTAGCACAACCCTGAGCTAGAAGCAGGGTATCTAAGAGAACCTACTTAACTTATCGCACTCATTTGTGTCACATATTAACCATGCCCGTACATAATATATCTCAACCCAAGCACCAAAAAAATAAAATAAAATAAGATCAATAAGGTCTAAGAGACTAAAAATCATGGGCAAAATATGAAGGAAGAAAAATGACATAAACTGAAATGCAATAAAAATCAAATCTCCTCCAGAGCTGCTTCACCATAACTATTCTCATGGAATAGAAATATACTTGGTTGAGATTAGCTACTTGAAACAGATTAGCGAGTAGCAAGCAACAAGCATCACCCTAAGAACAGTCCCTTACACCATAAGGACAATAAACATTTAAGAAATGAAATGGTAAACAGATGAGGCACATCTCAAGTCCAATGGTATTTTCAAATTAGACCACCTGTTCCACAGATCCTAAATGACACTTCTTCAGCAGTTCTTCAAGACATTGAAGCACACCTTCTGCCACAGTGTCACTCACTCGGTGAGGAAGATCACGACTGACAGACATCATAATGTTTTCTCCGGAATCAACCTTCTGCTGAGATCTATCCACAACAGCTGCATCGAATAGCAGCAGTAGCGGGAACAGCGCATAACTGAAAATAGCAAATACTGAACTATCAGGTAGCGTTGCAGGAAAGTTCAAACGAACTGAAATGACAAGAAGTTAACAGAAGTAGATAAACTTGTTTATTTCATTCTTTTAATTGTCTCGGCGTATGTATTAAAAAAATGATAAAGTTTTGATAGTTAACTTCATAAACAAACAGATTTAAATGAATTACAAATTCATTAACGTCATATCGTTTATCTTTTTAACCTGGTTTTCCTATGCCCTTCCAAGATTTTTCCAGGTTTTTCATGCAATTGATTGAGAAGCAATGAAGCCTGTTAAATACATTCTTCGTCCCTGAACTATAACTTTATTTTCAAGATATTTCTTGAATGAATTGTGGATGAATGCTTAATTGTGTGAGTGCTGAGAGTTCGAATGGAAACGCAAATGGATCAACATATAAAACGATCGGGCAGTTAAAGAAACATAACATATTGAATTTGTCTCGAGGCAAGAGTAGCTTACTCAAAGCAAGGTTGCAGAGAAGTTAGGGAAGTTTTTCGAAGCAGCTCGAGCATTGAATGAATTGAGGGGGAATGCTTCTTGGGCTTTTGGAGAAGCTCTAGCAGCTCCAGGCAATAAGGTTTCAGCTCTGCGAACACTCCACTTATCCGAGCTCCATCATTTGATTCTTCCAGTTTTTCTTCCTCGCTCAAGGAATTTGCATCAACTATCTCCATCTTCGACAGCTCGGGAGAAACAGAGGAGAAATTCTAGGATAACCGTGAAACTAAAACAAGCAACAACAATTATATTCGAAATTGAAATGAAGCTAACAATCAACTGCATAGCGTAATAAGAATTCGTATGAAGTTGAAGAGCTAGAAGGCCGATAATCTCTTCAGAGAGCGACCCGCTAAACTTGAAGATGTTTGCTTTTTCTTTTGCCATTTTCTCCCCATCGGCGCTAGGAAAGTGGGCTGGGCTAAAAATGATGAAGATGGGCCGTAAAAATGACGCAGAGCAGCTCTGTGTCTATGGAAGCATAGACACCGCAGTCTGACAACTTAGACAACTCGATGTTCCAACAAGCTCTACTAGGGGAGAACCCACCTATGCGCGCCTACGGGTGCTATCGCGAAAGGATTCCACCTGACACAGCTACGTTGAAGGCAAGACTCCGATACCACTTGTAAAGGACAACGAACCACCACATATTTATACAATAGTATGATATTGTCCACTTTGGGTATAAGCGCTCGTGGCTCTGCTTTTGGATCTACCCCAAAATGGCTCATATCAATGGATATACCATAATCTTTCATTTATCTAGCCAATGTATGACTTTGGTTGTACTCCCAACAAAAAAAATGAATTTCATGTCTAATATATCACTTAATTCTTAGAAATTTTGAATAGTTGAATGACCTATTGGATACAAAATTATAAGTATGGTGATTGATTATATCTGTTTTATAACTAAATGACTTGTTAGACACATAATATAATCTATTTGACATTTTTTAAAGTTCAATGACTCTTTAAACACGAAATTAAAATTCAGGGGCAAAACTTATAATTTAATATATGTTTCATTCTAATTTTAGTTGTTTGATATATTTAGTTAATTAATATTGATTATAATATTTTTTTTTTTTTAATATTACATCGACGTGGAAATTTGAATCTACAAATCTCAGTATACTAAATTATGTTTTTTTTTTTTTAAACAAATATGAGGTGGAGATTTCAGCTCTTCACATCAAAATAATAAATGAATACCTTAACTTATACTCGAATTCAATACAAGGGTGGGGCATTTTAACATCTGAACTGAGCATTATAATTCTAGTTGCCTTAGACCAAAAAAAAAAAAAGCCGATTCACCAATTTTATTTCACAATTTTACATTAGCAATTACTTGTAAGAAATCGTGTTTTTTTAATTGACGAAATACAAGTACAAATATATAGGTATTTTTTTATAAAATGGAGCATCAAATATATATATATATATATATAGGAACTACCCATTCAAATTTTCGTTTTAAATATTCCAATTTCAAATACTTGTGGGACAGAGACAATTATTTAGCAATAGCCAGTTTTAATTAATTCATACGTGTAATCAATAAAACTATTTATTCAATGCAATTCATTGACATCTTTTTAGTATTAATTCAACTTTTTTGAGATTTAGTATTAATTCAAAATTTATTAGCTAGCTTTAATTAACATTAATGAATTGTTTTGAATTATGCATTTGTAATTAATAATCATTTTTTCCTTTTGAAAATAATTAACCATCTATTTTCTTTTGTTTTTTGTTTTTTTTTTTTTTATAATTTGAATACAATTAACAAATTAGATGGTTAAATGTGTTTTGTTTAATACGTTAGCCAAAGTTGATATATCTATACAACAATGAAAATAGTATTGAGAAATAAAATATATTACTATTAAACATTTTTTTATATCAATCCAAAAATAGCTTGATGATAACATACCAATGGTCAATGATTCAAACTCAACCCTCACAATTATTGTACTAAAAATAAATTTAGATAAAAAAAACCAACTTTTAATTGAAATTAGGTTAAATCTCAACATCTTGAAATATATATGGACTTTTTTTTTTTTTTCTTTTTGAGAACAGAAATATATATGGAATTAAGTAATATTAAGAAATAAAATATATTGCCTATGGGATACTTTTTTTTTTTTTTTTTGTTGAAAAAGAGGAAACCTAGGGATACCTAAGCTTGTAATAGTTTAACCTACAAATTATCAGAAAAAAAAATATATATATATATTATCTAAAAACATCCATACAATAATAACCAATTAAAAATCAAAGTCGATACTACCAATAACTAGTTGCCACCATTTTTTTTTTTTTTTGGGTATATCCACTTAGTTAACCCTTCGTTTAAGAAAACACGTTAATTAGTTTAATTCAAATATAAATAAAAAAAAAATTATTAACTATAGACATCGATGGAGTTAATTGTTTCATTAATTAGTATTTAAGTCAAAATCAAATGCAATTTCCAAAAAAAAAAAAAAATCAAAATCAAATGCTCGAAGATTTTTTTTTTTTTTTTTACAACACCTGGGGAGAGAGAGTTGAACCTATAACTTTTTAGTCAAGTATACAAGTTTTATGTCAGTCGGGTTATATGCTTTTTCTTGACAAATGCTCTAGACTTTATATGAGCAATTTTTTAGGGAAGTATTATATATGTTGGGTAGATTTCACGCCAACGAATATACTGGAAGATTGCCATGGTTGGGTGCGGTTTTTGTTAGAATGACTTGTGCTTGAGTCATATTGTGAGTTTCACATATAAATAATATATAGGAATTATGAAATTTTCATTATCAATATTAATCCTATACAATGACTCCCTTTTAGTTAAAAAAATAAGGAGATCAGAAGATCAAACTTTCCATCACAAGAAAGCTAATGATATTCTATGAGTAAACACATGCTCGTATTAGGTTTATAACCTACTTAATACATCCTCAAATTTTATTTCATTTCTTTAAAGAAAAGTCACTCATTTTAAATATAAAGTATCCAATCAAAGAAAAAATAGTGGAGGGTTCAGTCAACAAGAGCATAGTTCAACTGGCATAATGATGTACCGATAACTACGAGGTTTGTGGTTCAAATCCCCCACCCCATGTTGCAAAATAAAAAAATATAGTGGAGGGTTCAAAAATTGCTTTGATGATGAGCGCTACCCTCCCATGGGAGCAACATTTGGGTTTGGGGCACACCTTGTTTGTATTGTAGGTTCATTTGATTTTGGACAATTTATATTTCTTCCATCCACAATAATTGCAAAGAGCAAGAAAATGTTCTGATAATATTTCATGTCACTTTATGGTTCCTTCAATTGATTTTAATTTTAGTTCCAGCTAGCCTGTTCAATCACCCCTACAAAATTTCATATGGTACACCATAGTACAAACATGAAACCAACATTTTTATGGGAAATTCAGATATATTTACATGTATTTTAATTTTACACTATGTTTAAAAAAAATATTAAAAAAAAAAAAAAAGACATTTACTCCAATATTTATTCATTATCAAATACGTTACATTTGTGTTGGCGGAAGTCAAAAGATAATAGATACATTATTATTAATCTTATTTATATTTTTTAAAAAATGAAGAGCAAACGTTGGACCTTAATTATTAAAACAAAATGAATTTATTTCCATTTAAAACGTATGAGAAAAAAATATATATATATGGTGGATTAGGCAATGAAATAAATAATAATAATAATAAAATAGAAAAATGTGTGTGAGAGAGAGGTTGCGTCATCTTAAGTTGTTTGGTTTTAGGTATTAAATGTTGCATTCAAAACGTTTTTATGGGTGGGTATTAAATGCCATCGACTTTTCTATGGTCCGGTGTACTAAATCCAAATAATTATTTTTTAAAAAATGTCAACATAATAATAAAACAAACGCATTTATTAAAAATAATAATAATAAAAACAAAAGCATACAGGAAGAAAGACGAAATTGCCTCAGTAGATTGTTTTACATTCAAATTATGTATATATCATTTTCAGGGTTTTTTAACTTTCTCTCCATTTTTAAAAATACTTTTAAAAAATTACTCACTGTTATTTTATTTTTTGTTTTTTAAGCAAACTATATCATTTGAATCAAGAAACTTTCCATAGGGATACAAATAAGTGATACTGGTTACAAGCTAGATGTGATATTCACTTGGGATCGGGATAATTTTGTTTAGGTTAAAAATTACTTTTTGTCCCTAAATTTTCATGAAAGTAACAATTTAGTATATAAACTTTTTTTTTTTTTTTGATAATTCGTGGATTTAGTATATAAACTTTGATTTGTGATGATTTAATATTTGTATTTTCAATTTTGTAACGATTTAGCCCCTGTACTTTCAATTTTGTGACAATTTAGTCATTGAACTTCAATAAGTAACAATTTAGTTATTGTATTTTCAAGTTGAAAATTAATGTCAAGATTTAATGAAATTTATCCATAAACTAACTTAGAGGACCCAACCTGTTTATAAGCTACAAGGTTTAATAATTAAATAATAAAATTTGACATATAATTTTGATGATTTTTTTTCTTTTTTATTTTTGCGAGAAGGACTACATTGTTACAAATTTGAAAGTACATAGACTAAATTGTTACTTATTAAATTTCAAAGACTAAATTGTTACAAAACTGAAAGTACAATGATCAAATCGTTACAAATCAAGTTCAGAAACCAAATTGTTACTATCATGAAAGTTCAGGACTACAAGTGATTTTTAATTATTTTTTTTTATGTATTTTTTAATGAAAGATTCTATTACATTAAAAAAAAAAATTGAATACTTTTGGTAATTAGCGCGTGGAATTTTGATTTTTAAAGAAAAAAAAACAGAGGGAGAATAGTTTATTTGAAAATAAAATAATAATAATAATAAAAGGGAAGGAAAAATCAAAGGGGCATTAATTATGGAGTTTTGAATGCTTGGTTTGGCAGGTACTCGTGTGTCCATTTCAATATTTGTCAATGTTTGACTAACCAACAACAACAATAAATGTATTGATTTATGTATCATTTATTTTTCTGATACATACACCCTCCTCACATCCACCAGATTGCCTCTCCTAATCCCCTATTCAATTACTCTCTTCTTCTTTTTATTCTATTCTATTATACATATAATACCATAACAATAACAATAACTATTTTCAAATTTGACCATAGCTCAATCGTAATTGGCAGATATATAATTATTGATCAAGCAGTCGAGGTTTGAATCCCCTCATCTCCAAATATTGTTGACCTAAAAAAAATACAAATAGAACGTACGTAACAAGTTTTTTTTTTTTTTTTTTAGTTCAACAATCTTTGGAGTGGGGAAATTTGAACTTCTGACCCTTTTGATCGAGGATACATGTCAATTACTACTAAACTATGTTCATTTTGACTAACAAATTCAATATAAACTAGTATTACGTGTTTTAAATCAAAATTCCTAACAAAAATTGACCTCCTATACTATTTTAAATTCAAGTTGTTAAGGATAATGGGGACTTCATATTTCCACCATGATATGGCATTGAATATAAATTTTCGTGACTAATTTTTTATTCACCCAACAAATTTTGTGTCAATTGAGATGTTATCCTTCACTTATATACAACAAATCTTTTTTATTTTTCTAGCCGATGTAAAACTTTGATCATACTCTCAATAAATCATTGTGATTTTGTTGTTGGTTTCATTATATTACTATAGTATGATATTGTTCACTTTAAATATAAATCATTGTGACTTTGATTTTGATTTCATCTAAAATGTCTCATTACCGTTGGATATATTGTGATGGAAAAAGTTTGCAATAACAATAGAGTAATAAATAATCAACTTAAAAAAAAATTACCAACTCAACTGGTCAAGTCATTATATATTTGTCCTAAAAGTCATATATTTGAATTCTCACTCTACACTATTATAACTAAAAAAACAAGAGAAATAAATAATAAGCCAATGAAAAAACATGCTCAACAATATGATAAATTTTCAAATGCTCAACAATATGATAAATTTTCAAGAGAATTTGCAGTGAGTGAAAAATAAGAATTACATAATTGCAAATATAGCACAATGTAAATTTTTTTTGCAAATATAGCAAACTCTATCACAAATAGAATCCGATGACAACTTGTTTTTTTAGTACATCAACAATTGGGGGTGGGAGGATTCAAACCTCTGATCTATTGGTCGAGGGTACATGTCAATTACCGCTGAGCTATGCTCGCTTTGACTACTAGGACTACTTGTTAACAGGGAATAAATACCACTATCTAGATATTAGGCAAGTTTTCACTGACAAAAATGTGTTGAACCTCTTTAAAAACATCAGAAGCACAACACACATTTTGTGTGTTTTTTTTTTTTCTTTTCTTTTTTAGTGAGTATAAATTATATTTTAATCTTAAACTTTTATAACATTCCCTCTACACACCTCTAACCCAACAAATCATAGTGACGTTTTTTTTATATATATATTTTAGGTCCCGTTTGATAATCTTTTGGTTTTTTGTTTTTGGTCTTTGAAAAATATGTGTTCTCTTCTAAACTTGCCTACCGTAAACTTTCATCCTTGTTAATGATCTATTTGAATTCCTAGTCAAATTCTAAAAACAAAAACAAGTTTTTTATTTTTTATTTTCAAAATTGGACTTGATTTTTGAAAAATATGAAAGTAAATTTATACCAAAATAAAGAAACTTATAGGTGGAAATAGGTGTATATAAACTTAATTTTCAAAAACCAAAAACCAAAAACCAAATGGTTATCAAACGAGACCTTAACTATCCATGTACAAAATTTGATAAGGTTGAAATTTATAAAGACGTGCAAATGGAGAAATTTCTCTTCAATTGAGATGTGTGCAAGTTGCCTTTAAGATTCTATCATCTTGATGAAGTTCTTGGATGTTGAATAAAAAGTTTTGAAATGCAGTCGTCTCTAATCCATAACAAAGCTATATCAAATTAACTGGTATACTTCAATCAATCTAAATATGACTAAGATTCTCAATACAATAGATATGGTATAAATGTGGAAGTGGAGATTTAAACCACCGAACTTATCAACATAAAAGAAAATTTGTACCTTAATAGTTGAGTTATGCTCATGTAGTTGACCAACAAGGTGAAATTCCATGGAGAAACTGACCATTTATAAATTAAAAACAGTACAAAAATTCATTCATGGAATACATATTTCATCTTTGTATATTAAAAAAATAAAATTTATACAAAATCTTGGTGGCTATGAGTTTAGGCCTAAAACAACACTAAAACAACACTACAACACTAGGGAGTGTGGATAAATTAGGAAGAAAAAAAAGGGAAATAAAATTAAAAGAGATTTAAAGTTAGACCCACATTTGCAATCTCTAGGGGCACTAAATAGGTTATAATAACCCCTTATACCTATTCAATGTTTTGGCCACCAACAAAAATAAATGGTGAGATGAGTTATTTTTACCCCCGATTATTTTATCTATTCTCTACAGTAACCATCATTCAACCCACTCGATTATTCTATCAATTTTCTACAGTAACTCTCTCCTCTATTCTTTCATGCGACTCTTTGACTTTTCCGACGACCGCCGACGACTTTTCTGGCAATCGCCGACCACTTTTCCGACCACCGTTTTTTTTCATATTTCTTCTCATTTTCATTTTGAAAAATATAAAAAATAAAAATAAAGAAAAAAAAAAACATCAAAGGTTGTCAGAAAAGTCGTTGACAACATCGAAGGTTAACCAACTTAAAAAAAAAACATTCAAACGAAATTATATTTACCATTATTTACCACACTCAAGTTTATTTCAATTGATTTTATTGAAAAAAAAAAAAACTAATATGATTTTTGAACTAAACATTTACGATTTTTATTTTGACAATACTAAAAGGTAACTAATATGATTTTTTTATACCAAATCCTAAATTTTTTTGCTTTGTAAAAAAAAAAAAAAACATAACCCTAAATAAAAGTGAATTGTATATCATAAAAAAAAAACTAGAAAAAGAAAACAGTCAGTTTAAACATTTGATTCAGAACCCTATGTTAAAACAGATCAACACTCCAAACACATATTATTTTAGTCCAGACTAAAATAATCTGCACCTCAAACACAAATTATTTTATCACAGACTATAATAATATGCACCCCCAAACACATATTATTATAACCTCGGACTATTATAATTCCCAGATTATTATAACCATCAGATATTATAACCAATTTAGCGCCTCAAACAGCCCCTAAAAATCATAATCATAATCATAATGAAAAGACAGAAGTAGATTAAATTAAAAACATTAAAATGAAACTAAATGATTTATGGATGATGACGAGAAACCGCAACCAAAACCTTTGGGGCCTTTGCCATTATACGAAGTTGGACCAATATATAACATTGATAAGGCCTTTGGCTTAGCAACATTGCGTGTCTAATAAACATTGGCTCTCAAAATTGAAAGTCAAAGTACTTTTCTTAAACCACACGTCCTCTAAAACCACTTCATTTAATACATTGATTGCTGCTTTTGAGTTTTTAGCTTTCTATCCCAAAAAGAATAAACAAAAAGGAGCGGGGTGGAAGAGGAATATAAGAGAATATAAGTGGCATCAAAATAAATGGCTTAAATAACCATGAGTCCCTAAACTTACAAGTTTGTGTATATGTTTCGTTCATAGACTTTAAAAAATGTCTAATAGTTTTGCGAAATTTCAATTCTGACAACATATAGGGATGTGAGAATTCAAACCATATACCTCTTGGTTTTTAGTACAATACTTATGTCAGTCGAGCTATGCTCATGTTGGCAGAAGTCTATGAATTTTAAAGAGGGTTAAAGATCAATTTTGGTCCCTGAACTTTCGTGAAAATAACAATCTAGTTTTTGAACATTGATTTGTAATGATTTAGTCCATATACTTTCAAATTTGCAATAATTTAGTCTCTGAACAAATTAGTTATTGTACTTAATTTGTAACAATTCAATTCTTGTTGCAACAAAAAACGTCGATTTTTACTGTTTCATGTTTAGGCTTAGTAGCTTATTATAAACATATTGGGTCCCAAGTTAGTTTATTGATCCATCTATGTTGAAAATTTCATTAAATCTTAATCTTAATCTTCACGATAAGAACTCAATCTTTACAAATTTTAAAGTACAAAGACTGAATTGTTATGTACGAAAGTTGATAGACTAATTTGTTACAAAATTGAAAGTATAGGGACAAAATCATTACAAAGCAACGTTTATGGGTTAAATTGTTACTTTCATGAAAGTTCAATAACCAAAAGTGATTTTTAACCTTCAATGAATGTCCGATAGGTTCTTAAAACTTTCAATTTAATATTAAATATGTCATCGAATTTTCGATATTATATATGAGTTATTGAACTATTCGACAATTTTAAAAATCAATAAAAAAAATTTAGACACAAAATGAAAAGTTTTATGTACTTATTAAATAATTTTTAAGATTTAAAGATAAAAGATGAAGATTTTCAAATTTAAACTTTGAGGGAATAAAATTGTAATTTAACTAAAGAAAAAAGGATAAGAAAAAAACCTTATACATTAAAATGATGTTGATAAGAAAGAAAAAGAAGGCATTAAATGATGCAAAGAAGAGTAGTAGTAATTGTCATTGGCATTAAATGCCTCAATTAATTCCCTTCCACCACTCTTCCACTTTCCCATCATTAATCAAATTCGAACAATTAATTCCCATTTTTCACTCCCACCATTAATATTCTCAAAAATCAAAAAAAATTCCCATTAATTCACTTCATAACGTCGTCCCAATAATATATTTATATTTATATTTTTTGAATAATATTATTTACTATCCTCTTATATTTCCCATACCCGCTCATACCCGCTCTCCATACATTTACAAACACCGAATCCAAACCCACTCCCCTTCTCTCTCTCTTTTTCCCCTCTGTCTCTTATTTTTATAAAAATATAAAATAAAATAAAAAAACCCCTTCAAAAGGGGTTTCGTTTCTCTATCTCTATAAAGCTCCAAAAATGGCCGCCGATGTTACCAGTCTGGTTCGAGTTCTCGCCGGCGACGATAATCGGACGGCCCTCGGTAATCGCCAGGAATCAACGGCTCTCGTTACTCGCGATTTGCTCGGTCAATCCTCCAACCTCGCCGACTCTCAGGAACTCGACCTCGATTTGCAGGTCCCCTCCGGCTGGGAAAAACGCCTCGACTTGAAGGTTTTTTTTAATTTAATTTCCAATTCGTTAAATTTCAACAATTTTTTTTTTTAAATTTAATTTAATTTTGTTTGTGTGTTACAGTCGGGAAAAGTTTACATACAGAGAAGTCAAACGCCAGATTCTCCGCTGAATTCAGATTCAAAGCAACACCAAATGATGATCAATCAAACGGAATCCAAATTCCAGGACTTGAATTTCCCTCCATCTCCGTCTAAACGGACGTTAAATCTCTTCAACGAAACCAGCTTGGATTTGAAACTGACGGCGGCGTCGCCGTCGCCGTCGCCGTCGTCGTCGAGCAATTACGCCAGCGTGTGCACTCTGGATAAGGTGAAATCTGCTCTGGAAAGGGCCGACAAGGAGCTGGTTAAGAAACGGTCCACGCTTTGGAAATCGTCGTCGTCGCCGTCGTACTCGTCGTCGTCGTCGTCGGCGGCGAAGGAAGAAGAGGCGGCGGAGATTAGAAACGCGGCGGCGCCGATGGCGGTGGGTTGTCCTGGATGTTTGTCTTATGTATTGGTAATGAAAAACAACCCCAGATGTCCTCGTTGCAATTCTGTTGTTCCATTGCCGAGCATCATCAAGAAACCTCGGATTGATCTAAATATGTCGATATGAAAAATATCCAAAGGGAAATTAAGAAATTTAAGGATGTTTTGTTTTTGGGTATATTATATTAATATGTAAAATGGATATATTTTTATTTTACACAAAATTATCCCTGCCATTATTCTATTTTTTTTTTTTGTCCCTCACTCTTTCAATTTCTTCTATTCAATTTTCTTGTGATGGAAAATTATTCAAAGTCTATAGTTTGATGATGGATATTGATGTGTTAATGTGTTTGACCGTTTTATTATTCAAAAAAACATAATTAAAATTCAAAGATATTTTTTTTATTGCGTTTCAAAAATGATTTTAGTTCTGTGGTGGAAAACAGAGTTGCTTTTTTAGAATTAAGTCTACAGTCTTTGTGGTTTACGCCCCTGTTTTCTTCTTCAATTGTTTCACCTTTAGGTATAATATATTAATACTTGAATCAATTATAAGGATTTTGTTTTTTTTGGGTTCATTTCGCAATATTAAGTTAAAATTTACACGAATTAATTTATGAAAATAACTGGATTTCGATTTTGAAAATTCATCGATTGGATTCAACCATTAAATTTTGAGATAGTAATAGCGTCTTATTCATCGAGTAACGTAATTATTGAATATTTGGTTTTTTTGGATGACATGTGGGGTGGGAAGTTCGAAAAAGTTTGAACCACAAACTTCTCGGTCATTAGTACAAGTTTTATGTCAGTTAAGGGATGCTCATGTCGTCATTGTTAAATACTTGATGATGATAAACTTCAATAAACAAAAAAAAAATGTGTATTATTTGAGTTATGTTTTACGGACAACATTTATAAATTGTTTTTTTTCTTCCAAACAAACCATTATACAACATGAACTTGTATACGTTGGATTACATAGTATAACTCAATAGTAATTAACATGTACCTTCGATCAAAATGTCAAATGTTTGAATCCCCTTTCTCTAGTTACTGTCGAACTAAGAAAATAAAAAACAATATATCATTTAACACGGATAACAAATTTGATTCTAATACCAAGCATATACTTTAATTGATTAAGTCAATTCGAATATAGCTCAATGTATAAGAAGCTAATTACCATCTCAAATGTATGATTCGATCTTCCACATTCACAATCATTAAAATAATAAGACATTATAACTTTAATAAAAATATTAAAGGTTCAAATCTCGCTCTATAGATAATTGAATTCAACAGACTTTTTTTTCCTACCTAATAAATATTTTGAATATGAGTTTTTATCTGGTGTACAACATGAATTTTGTTTTTCGAATTGAATAGAATTGGATGAAAAAAGTATATTTAAATATATGATATTTCGGGTAAAAAAAAATAAAAAGAATAAAGAGTGCATTTATAGAGGTTGCGTAGTAAAAACGTTAGAAAGGAGGTTGGAGGCAGTGGGTGGAGAAGGTGGGTTTAATCTTTAATGGTTGCTTGCTGCATTGCATGAGCCTAATTATAGCGTTTACAGAACCAACAAATTAATATACTTAAACACCCATATTTAATATTCACTTTAATTTTCTCATACTTTTCCACCTACGTTTTTCTCTCCACATTTATTGCTCTTATATAAATTCCTATTATTATTAATTTCATTACATTAGGAATCAATTATGTTATAGGTAATTTCGGACCACTTCGATGTACAAGGAGCTCACGAGGACAACCCGACACGAGCTCGATAATAGTGACAGAAAACGGACTCCGGAAGCGAAACAGGCCAGAGGGACCGGACATTGGCCCGACCCCTCTTGGCCCGAGTTCTTCCGCCTCCGTTTGGTCCTTGGTGCCCTCGATCACCTCGGTTCCACTTGGTTCAACCCAAATCGCATCTGAAAGCCGGACAACAATAGAGCAGAAGCATGTATTTAGGGTCCGTTTGGAATACCTTTTAATTTAAATGTTTTTCAAGAATGCATTTTTTAAAAAACATTTTGTATAAAAATTGCTTAAAATTTAAACACTCATATGTTTGGTTGTATTTACTCACAAATGTTTTTATACACAAATTATTGTTTACTTAAAAAATATTTTTTTTAAAAGTTGGTTTTAAATGTTTCTCTCAAAATAGTTTATTTATCAATCTCATTTTCTAATAAGTCATTTTTAGTGGTTGCCAAACACTAGAAATTTTTTCAAAATGAATTATTTTCAAAATTAAACACTTGAAAAGGTAAACCAAACACACCCTTAATCCCTTCCTGGTCATTGAAGGAGGGATCCCAAAACTGATTCCCTAAACTCTTTCCTCTTACCCTTGCTCTCCTCAGCTTTCTGACTTAAGCATCGGAGGCGGTGTGACAAGCATCACACCGGTGTGCATGTTTACTGTCTTGCAGGTCACGTCTTCCCCTCTCAAACAAATTTACCGTTGGTAGTACGCGAAGGTGAGATAAGTTCTGGTTGTCCAAATTTGACCCTAAACAAATTAATTAAGTTTCATAAATCACACTTTCATCCCTATTCCCCTATCACCACGCACTAATTTCAATCTTAAACTTTGTTATTAATTAATGAACAAGTAATGTCATAGGATTATGGATTTATTAGGATGATAATTAATTATGTGCGACTTTTATGAACCTCACCTCGCATTTATTACTATTAAATTCCGCAACCATACTTTTAAATTTTAAACTTATTTGGCAAGGAAATCAACGTCAACACCCCCATTAATGCCCATAACTTAATCAATTGATTTATGCTTGATTATTTCAATAATTAATCATAATACATTCATTTTTTCTTTTTTGTTATTAGACTCCAATTATATCATCTGCGGTATTTCCAAAATTACTTCTTTTTTTTTTTTTTTTTTTTTTGAACAAATTTCCAAAATTACTTCATTACTATAATCAAATAGCTTTCTATTTTCTCTTTATATTACGCACTAATAATATATTTCTCTTTATAGTCGATATAAAAATATCGGTTTTTTATTTGTCGATTTGAACATAATTCAACTGTTGATGGGTGGTTCTTTTTAGACATAAATTTATAAAAGTCAATATAAATGTTTTGGATAGGTTGAATTCTTTTAAGATATTTGAAAGAAATATGAGGTATAATTAAAACATTTAAGGTAGTAGTGAAAGAGGTACCAATATTTGGGTTTTAAAATTTAATGGTGAAATAAATGTGGAAAAAATTAGGTAAGTGGTTAGTAAGAGTGGATAACTTCGTCGCTTAGGCCCACCGGCATCTTTGCCTACTAATTATTTATTTACCACGTTATATTAAAAAAAAAAAAAAACCAATGAATAATTTCATATTACTAACGTCATAATTTATTTTTATTTTGAGTTAGTTTTATTTTCCTTTTTTTAATTAAACTGGGACGAGAGATTGGTCTATCCATGAAAAATATTTGTCTTAATCGATTGAGTTAGAATTAAGTTAACCAATTAGTAAAGTAACTAATTTGTTGCTTTATCAAATTCAACTGAATTATTTTCAATATCGACAATATATGTTTTTTTTAACATGACGTCACAAATGTGATGGTATAGATTGAAAGTTTATTATTATATTTTTTTTTAAGAAAATGTGAAAATGTTAGTTAAATGGTAGAATTATAATATAAAATTGCATATTTTTAATATATAATTTTTCTTTTTACATCACACTAAAAAATTATGGTGTGTGGTGATCTATATATATTTTGAATGATTTTGTTTTTAATTTTTATAAACAACTATCTATTAAATTTAATTGGTTTCAATATTTAAGAATCAATTAAAAATTAAATTCAAACATCGACAACCAAACATACGATTTTTGAGATGTCAAAAATCAAATAAGAAATTAAATTCAAGTGTCAATAAAATGTTAGTAATCAAAATTCCAATGGCTTCTGATTTGAGAACTCAATAATCAATAAAAAACTAAGTTTAAAATATATGAATCAAAACTGTATATTTTTTTTTAGTATTATTATTATTATTATCAAAATTGTATTTTATCTCTTATTTTTCTTTACTCAATAATAATAATTACTATCATTATTATTATTTTACTTTGAAAACACGTGGAGGGTGGGAGATTCAAATAATAGCTCAATTGGCCCTTGTTCAATTACTATGATGACGTCGTATCAAAATAGTTTGAAAACCATATATATTATTTATGCTTGTTTGAAAACTATATATATTATTTATGCTTGAGTTGAAATTATCTCAAAAGTTGCTTTATGTAAAATAATCAATGCTTTCATATTCAACTTTTTTTTTTTTTTTTTTGTTGATGGGCCATAATTAACTTTTTTTTTTTTTTTTTTAGTTCAATAATATGAGGTCGGACATGGCCAACTTGTTAATAACTTGATAAGAATAAGTAATTAAGAGTATCTTATATAAAATATCCAACTTTTTTTTGTTTCAATTCAATGATATCTATATTGTTTCAAGAAGATTTTTTTTTTTTTAAGAGTTTTATTTTATCCATTGCCTCTTTTGATTATTTAAAAGAAATTATTTATTAGCCTTCTTTGTTAAATGATAATGAAAAAATTGATTTTGATGTTGGATTATAGCTTAAATGTTTGGGGATTGAGACAATATAACATAATAGAGTATAGTTGCCAACCTTCTCAAAAAAATATATATATATATATATATATAGTTGCCAACAAGAGCATAGCTCAATTGACATAAAGTTGTACTGATAATCACGTGGTTCAAATCCCCCACCCCATATTGTAAAAAACAAAAATATATATATATAGTATAGTTATTTTTCTTTACTTTATCTATCGAGCAAAAATTAAGATCTTCCTCTCAAAGTCAACAAACAAAAAATCAGAGCAAGAAATTGAAAAACATTTGTTTTCATACTTGAATTTGAATATTATCTCTATAGTAAAATTTTAAGTGTTGTGATGGTTATAATTTGATTATTTATTTATTAACTTTTTTACTTCGTTTTTAAACTTTATTTTGAGGATGGCATTGACTTTTTTTCCTTTTTTTTTTTTTTTGATAACCTCTTGAGAATGGTGTTGATTTTATCTTTCATTCAGTTGGATGAGCTTATACTTTTAAAATTTTAAAATCGACTATAATTAAAAAATATATATATCCAAACTTTTGAAAAAAAAAAGGTAGAAAATTAAACATGAAATAATCGTCAAAGGATCCATTAATTTTCTATATATAATTCATTAAATCGCCCACAGGTATTAAATGATGGCTTCAATTTTGCCATAGTTTGCCACCTACGCCCCTATCACTACGAGACTTGTTCTTCTCTGATCTTTTCTCCATTTATTTTCTTTCTTATTTCAAGATAAATACCCAATATAATATTAATAGCTATTTATTTTCAACTTGTAATCAATTTCTTCGCCTCCATTATTGCATTTTTTTCCTTAAAATATTATATTTTAATCTATGAATTTTGCATAAATAACTAAATATTATTTCAAATTGTCAACTGAAAAACAATAATTTAAATAAGAGTTAACGAAACTGATATTTTTTTTTTTATTGAAATAAAAGATAGATAAAAATATTTTAGAAAATGGGAAATAAGTCTAAGATAAATATGAAATTTCGGTTCAACACGCTTGCTCATAAATTGTCTCGTTCGGTTTGTTTTCATAAAAAAAAATGTGGCTAAACAATTATCCACAATGGATTGTATCGGTGGTTCATTCTAATTGCCAACTATTTGTATCTCCGGGGAGGTTGATTTCTTAATGAATATTATTTCTTATAAAAAAATAATAATAAAGTGTATATATAGACACACAGAATTACTCTCCGATGATTGTGGATTGTTATTATTTTTTTCATAAAGTGATGATTATGGATTTAATTTAAGGAAAAGTGTGAACTAGAAAAGGAAAAAAAAAAAAAAAAAAAAAAAGAATAAGAAGAAAATCAAGAAAGAGTGTGATTTAATGAACATCCGTACGTGGCACCTCACTTTAATTCATATTAAATTATGCAACCTTATATTAAAACTTATACTTAATGGGCAATTAAACGGAAGCCAGAGAGGTAAGTAATATACACGTTTTGTGATTGGTGGATTATTTTATGTTTAATTAATTTCAATAATTTCTATCATTAACGACAATTCGTTGGTCATGCACGTTATTCAAGAGCTCAATTAGCTAGCAATTATGTTTTAAATATCTCCATCATATATATATAAAATTTTAGGTCCCCTAATTGACATGTCTTTATTAAACCATTAACGTATGAGATATATGACAAACAAGAACATGACTCGACTGACATAAAACTTTGTATCCCGCTCAAGAGATTAGATGTTCGGTCACTCACTCCTAAATGTTGTAAAAAAAAAAAAAAAAAAAGTGATTTAGGCCCCGTTTGATAACCATTTGGTTTTTTGTTTTTGGTTTTTGAAAATTATGCTTGTTTTTTTCCCCTAAATTTCTTACTATGAATTTCATCTTAGTTAATGTTGCATTTGAATTCCTAGCCAAATTTTTAAAACAAAAACAAGTTTTTGAAAACTACACGGTCTCGTTTGATAACCATTTGATTTTTGGCTTTTGGTTTTTGAAAATTATACGGACCTTATGAATTTTGTTTGACGTTTTTTTAAAAAAATAAAAATAAAAAGGGAAAAGGGAAATTGAGAAAAAAAAAACAGTATTATTTTTAGAATTGATCTTAAAACTACTTGTTGATAAGATATAATCTTCACTTTTTTTTTATTCGAACATGAGACGTTATAGATATGAAATATGTAACTTGTAACCATAACTCATAAATATTCTTAAAAGCATGTATCTATAATTCATAAATAACCATATCTATATATTTTGATTTACGATCACTCGAATTACATTTAAATTAATTTTTTTTTGCATACTTCCTTAAATGTTTCTTTTATATCGGAATTGAAATAGTTTTCTTGTGTTATATATGCATTTGTCTAACAAAAATTAGGTTTGTAAGACTAAGACATGACACCAACTATATTGAATGTTAGGTATTCCAATATAAAATAAAATGCATGCATCTACCAAATTATATTACAAATTTGCGAAAGCACGTAACACGCACGTGTGTGTTTGTATTGTGCATGCATAAGAGAGGTACAATTTGAGGGGTTATTTTAGGTTTGTGAGAAATGAACCACAAAAGTTGGTGGATAAAAGGGAGAAAAATATCCGATAGTATAGTACGTATTTCTTTAATTAATATTCAATCACATCGTCAATAAAATATAATATTTTATTACATTACGGTCTACTTTAATTGAAGTTGAAGAATAACTTGAATATAACTTGACTAGCCAACACATTATTATACATCATCCATAAGAACAGTTATCAACAGTTTGAGTGCATGTTTGGGAGTGATTCCAAAACAGCTAAAATCACTTTTGTCAGGTTCAAAATCATCCCGAAACATATTTTTAATTATTCAAAATCAATTTCATGTTTGATTTTACACTTTTAAATGTGATTTTCATACCGTTAAAATTGATTTTAAATTATTAAAGACATGTTTCTAGTGATTTTGAATATGTGAAAAGTGATTTTAACATTTTTAAAATCACTCCCAAACATGCACTGAATCTTCACCAATCCTTAGTGTTTTACTAGATATGTATGATAAAAATAAAAACTCTATTCTAACTTCTAAACTTGCCATGGTATATAAATTTTTATCTTAAACTTTCAATTTCATAAAATCGATTTAATCGTAAACTTTGACAAGTGATACAATTTTTACCTTAAATTTGAATAAGTGATCCAATTTTTACCCCACGGCGAACTTTTCTCACTTGAAATGTTGTGAACGAAAATATTCCCGTGCACAATTCAGGGAAACTCACGAATCTTTTTTTAAATTAATTAAGTTAAAAGTAAATTACTAAAGTTTATTGTTGGTTGAAATTTGTGAGTTTTGAAAGATTTATTTAATTGCCAACCATCTTTTGCATTAACTAGGCTTAATTTTGCCAACACGAGCATAACTTAACCGGCATAAAGTTGTATTCATAACCACGAGATTTGTGGTTCAAATCCCCCACCCCATATTGTCAAAAAAAAAAAAAACTAGGCTTAATTTTGTGCAAAGCCCCTCGCCCCCGAAAACTACTGAGTTATGAGAGATTGTTGCTCTACTTGTTTTGTTATTAAACATAGGGTAAATAGTGAAACACCTTATTATGTTTATACTTCAATTGGATAAAATTGAAAGTGAATGGTGAATTTTTATACAATTTGTTAAGTCTAGAGGTAAAAGTTGATTTACTTTTCCAAAAGACATTTACTTTAGTTGAAGAGATTACACATACGTATAATTTTAATATTAAGAAATAAAAATGATTTGTGAAGTCAACCGAAACATAGCTCAATTGATGATATTATATGAACGTGGATGTTAGAAGTTATTGAATTTCCGCAACATATTGTTGAACTTTAAAAGACTAAAAAAGCTAAACGACATAGGATTAGATGGTTTGTCCGGTAAAATTAATCGAGATGGGCGTAAATTTGCCTTTAATACTCCTAAATATATAAAATTATGTACAAATTGTTATAGGTAATTTTGGACCACTCTGATGTACAGGAAGCAGAAGGACCGGAGGATGGACCCTAGAGACGAAACGACCCAATGGGTCGGCCAAGGCCGAGCTCGTCCAAATCCATTTGGTCCCCGATGCTCCTGAACGCCCCGTTTCTACCTGGTTCAACCCTTGATCGCCTCTGAACGCTCAAAACCCTAGGGCAAGAACATGTATTTAAACTCTTCTTCATCACTGAATAAAGGAGATCCCGAACTCTATTCTCTACTCTCTCCTTTTGCTATCTTGCTCTCTTCCTTCCATTTTCTGACTTAAGCATTGGAGGCGATGTGGCAAGCACCAAACACCGGTGTGCATGTTTACTATTTTGCAGATCACGTCTTTCTCCTCTCAAACAAATTTATCGTTGATGGCACGTGAATGTCAAGTGAGTTCCTCCAGTCCAGTTTTTGCCATCAACACGGAAGAAAAGAAATAGGGCGGTAATTTATTATTATTATTATTATTTATTTAATTTTTACAACTAGGGCGGCAAAATTACTTGTGCACAATGAAATGGATAAACGAGACAGGAGGATAGATGCCAAAAAAGGGTTGCATTAAATAGTGAGTTGATGTGTGTATGAATATTAATTTGCTGTGTTTTTTTTTTTTTTCAAAATTCAATTTCATCTATTTTCACCCAAAAAAAACAAAAAAAATCCATTTCATCCAAATATTCACTTCCTTAATTTTATTATTTATGGTTAGATAACACGTTGCTCTCACCCTTTCATTTACATTGTATTTTTTAATACCTCTAACTTTTAAAATATTTATTCCAATTTTTTAATATTTAAAAATTATTCTTTTTGTTTTTGTTCATTCTAGTATTTCAACTTTATAAACTAACCCTTGTAGTATCTAAAAAGTATATATATATTCTAGTCCTTCAACATTTGTGCAGTTGTTATTAAAAAAAAAAAAAAAAAAAAAACATTTGTGCAGTTATTTTCTAAGAATCGATACAATAAATAGAAAAATTTTAAAATTTTTTAGACTAAAATATACCATTCAAAAGTTGAAATAACCCATATAGGATTTTTAAATACGAACAAAAAAAATTAACTTTTTTTTTTGTTCAATCTATAATATTTTTCTCAAAAATATAATAATAATTATCAAAGATAGATTGAAGAGGCAGTGGTGTGGTTTTCAGGTTTTTGTGTTGTTTTCCCCAAAAGAAAATTGAAAAGAAAAAAAATATATATGTGTGTGTTGATTATTTTGCTATGAATGAAAATGTGTATATAATTAATAAGAGGAGGAGGAGGAGCAGGTTTTATTAATTAATTAATTAAGTATTGGTGTCGTTATCATATTTGTAAAGTTAGTTCAACTAAATAAACTCGCAGCATTTATGAGGAAGACCAGAATTTAATGTTGGGAATGGACAATTACGAGAATGCCTTGAAACGTCCATTGCCAACATTAATTCATGATTGGGACTTTTTTTTTTTTTTTTTTTTTTTTTTTTTTTAAATTCCCTCGCACTTTTTTTTTACACTTCCATCATAAGTTATTAAGTATATTTTTTAGTTCAATGTGGACAATCATCTATTGGTTTCAAGAGTCAACAAGAGCATAACTTAGCTGATATAAAGTTGCACTGACATCCATGAAGTTTGTGGTTCAAACCTCTCCACCCGTATATTGTCAAAATAATAATAATAATAATAAAATAAAAAATCTATTGGTTCTAAGACTTTTTAGTTATGATGTTGATATCATAGTAAATTATAAAATTATGTATTTGAAATTTTATTGGTTTATATTTTCACTATAAATGTTTTAGAAACTTGTGGTGTAAATTTGTTGTACGATAGTTTCTAAACAATTAAATACAACCCAAAAGAGACTTTTTTTTTAGTACATCAACATTTGGGGGTGGGGGATTCGAACCTCTGACCTCGTAGTCGAGGGTATATGCCAATTAGCGTTGAGCTGTGCTTGCTTTGCCCCAAAATAGAAACTCAAACATATGGGAGTGACAATTAAAATAAATATCTTTTAGGACAATTGTATACTAACTTAAAATAGTTAGATTGGGTTTGGGATGACTATGTGACTTTTTTATTTTTTATTTTTTTTATATAATATTGCATAAAAAACAACAACCCGTGGAGTTAAGATGTGATTCGAACTCCTGATCTCTTAGTCGAGATTTCATGTTAATTATCGATGAACTATACTCACTTTGGCTGATTGAACTTTTTGTGAGTATTGTGTCTTAACTAGTTGAGATATGCTCAAGTTACACTAAAGTGTTTTGATACTTGGCAAAATACTAGTTTAAAAACATGTTCTACCCCTTAACTTTAAGTAAGTAACTTGTCTATAGTTCTTGGCTTTGAGCATGATAAATGTCAAACATGTAAATCTCGGCCAGTCTTTTTATAGAGTGGTAGACTTGGTCTAGGTGTAGGGGAGTTTTTGGGGATTTGGATAGATCTATTTTGTTAATGTTTAGCTCTTCCCTAATTTCTCTATTGGTTATGCGCAAAGATGCTTTCTGATGGTATATTGTTTGCAGGTCTAATTATTGAGATCAGGGCCTGCTTTTGAGTTGGATAGTCCGAAAATCTTGAATGGCTTGGTGTGAAATGCTTGAGGAGTTGGAACCTAGTTGAGTTGCAGATAAAGTCCTATGGATGTCTTTTTAGATTGGGGCACGCGTTTTCGTGTGGGGAAGAGTGCTGCACATTGGATGGTGTTTTTTGCCTAACCTTTCGAGTCTGCCCCTCCGTGTGTGGAGGGTGTGGGTTTATGTGATTTACCTTTGTATTGTTGCTCTCTGAGCGGTTCTCTTGGCATTATGATAAGTTGATGCGTTTTTATGTTAAAAAAAAAAATATAATAAGTAACTTGTCTCACAAAAAAAAGAAAAAAAAACTTTAAAAGTAAGTAACAATGTTGTCTCCCAACTATATTATGTAACAATACAACCCATATATCTTCAATTTTGTTACAATCTAGTCTCTAAAATTTAAGTGTAACAACTTAGTTTCTATAAATTCTGATGGTAAAAAATCTCATTAAAATTACTTGTCAATTTTTATTATGTAATGATAATTTTGTAGCTTATAAATATATTGGTTTATCTACAATTAGTTTAATTTCATTTTTTTTTTCAAAAACCAAAGTATTTTGATTAATCTCATTTGTTCTTTTTGACCAAATATATAAACAAAAAGTTGAGAAAAATCTCATTAAATCTTAATAATAATTTTAGTTTAAGTATATAGATTAAATGGTTACAATCCAAACTTCATCAGATATATCCAATAATTTTATATTCACGAATTTTTTTTTTTTGGAAATATATTAACGTAATTAAGTGAGTTTTTTTTCTCCTTTTTCTGTTCCTTTTGTTTTCTAAATTTTTAAGCTCAGCCCACTTTTTTTCTAAGAAAACCAAGACTGAGCCCACTTTGTAAAATTAAAAAAAAAAAAAACAAATATGAAAACCTAACTCTTTCATCTGTGCTCCCGCCACTTCTTTTTCTTCTTCACGTCCGTTTCAGCAGCTCAGTGGCCTTTCTTCCGCTCCCTTGCCGCCGCCACCGTCGTCCTTCCGTTCGTGGCGCCGCAGCCTCCCTCCTTGCGGGTTTGCACTTATTTTCTACTCCCTTATTGCTGCCGGTATTCTCCCAATCTCCATCTATGTCTTTCTTCTCACTTGAAAAACTCAAATTAGAACTTGTATAATGAGAGAATGGGGGATTTGTTTGATATGTATATATACGTTGCTGCGGAAAATTGGAACGTGGTTTGTGTGTTGGCTGTTCTGATTCGGACATGAATAAGTCATCCAATTCTATTTTAATTCGTAGCTTTGATTGATTGACCGAACAACTTCAACCTTATTTATATTAATTGGTTTATTTACGTTTATTTATAAAATTAGTTTGCACCAAAATGATAAACAAAAAACAGTGAAACAGTTTGAAAATTCGGGGAGTGATGGAAAAAAAAAAAAAAACAGAATTAAGAGACTGAAAATGGGAAAACTAAATGAGAGGCTAGAGTGAAAGGAAAGTAAAATCCTCTGCAAGTGATTATGTAGTTATTTAACCATGTGTGCTCATATATCCCATGCGTTTTGGTAATATTCAGAAAATTTAAGTGGCACTCACAGAGTCACACCCAACCCACTGTACTCCAATGCTCTCGCTAATCTCTGCATTCTTTTATGTCCTTTGCTATGTTCTTTGCCTTTTTTCTGCTGAATGAGAGAAAAAAATGTCTATATACATAGATTTAGAAAGGAAGACCAAAATGATGGAGAGAGGGGACAGGATAATGAAGTTGCATAGTTTGGTCTAACGGTTTTTTTACTAAATTTATTTTTGTTTAATTATTACTATTATTTTCTTTTTAGAGGAAAATGCAATGGACAAACAAAATAGAAACTTGAGTTTGCTTGAATGGCGATGCATTTGAATATAGAAGAAACTATTCATCTATATAAACGAGCGTAGGGAGGCATTTGCATGGATATAGTAGAAACTATCGTAGGGAGGTGTAAATTTGAAGAGAAAAAAAAAAGAATCTCTATGGGGTCAAATTTGAAACGGATTTTTTAAATTTTAAATTCCTGCCAAATCCAAGCTATTTCGAACTTTTATATCTATATCTATATCTATCTATCTATATATATATATATATATATATTTAATTTTTTAAGAAGATTTCAAATTCCTTGAAACATGTGGAATGATTTCAAATGAGAACTGATTTGAAATCCTTTTAAATTCAGTGGTTCGAAAGAGGGGGTAAAAACCTCAGTTATCTCTCACCACTCCAAGGAGGCTTTCGTTCTGCCTTTGCTATGGGGAGGAAACGTAATAACGAGAAACAAAAGGTAATTCTGCCGCCGGAGCTTCCACCGGAGATCACTGAGGAGGAAATTGAGGTCTCTGATGAGGACTTGCAGTTTGTCAATGAGAACCGAGACTATGCCATCTCTGTTTCCAGTCTAGACACTCAATCCATTACCAAGTCCGTATTCAATTTTGATTAGCTATTTTTCAGATAGTGTTTTATTTTTTGCTGCATTATGAGAGTATGTAAACATTTTTGTTTTTGTTGTCCTTAATACATCTGGTTTGAAGGTTATTTTGGTGCTGTAAATAGTCTGCTCAATTGTATACTAAACACTTCAATCCGTTGTTCTTAAAGGCATGTTACGCGTGTTGCTAATGTTGAAGAAGATGCTTTGGAGGCTTTATACGAGAAGCGTTTGCGCAAGAAGTCACTGCAGAAACAGGAGGAGGAAAATAAGGTCCAGGTTGATCGTGTGGATGCCCTTCCTGTCAAAACACTTGACGGGAAACTCTACTATCGGACATGTATATCATATTTTTCTCCTGTCTCTTTCTATTGCCAGCTCCATTTGAATGTCACCATATATTCATTCTGTTCCTGCGTACTTGATGCAGCCAAACCATCTGATGCACCTGAAAATGGTGCCAACGAAGAGGAAGTGGAAGAGGATCAGGTAGATAATGGTGTATTGAAGTTAACTAAAGCTGAAAGGAGGGCAAAGCAAAAGAAAATTAAGAAGGTTGCTAAGAAACAAGAGGATGTAACCAAAGCCGAAGAAGTTCAACCAACCCCACAAGCAGCAGTTGTGGTATTCTTCCGTGATTTCACTTTCCTTCTTCTTTATAGTACTGTTCCATGAAATATTGTTAGTGGCTTTTTTTTTTCCTTAAAGGTGGAATTGGAAATTAACTAACTTGTTGGGCTTGTCAAGCTGTCTATCATGTAGTTTTTGTAGTGGCAGACATTGAGAGCTCTTGGTTTCTGTCTGCTGGTCTGACTGGCTCTTAAGACAATTGGAAAATGTTGTATAACATCCTATTCCTCGGGTTGTTGAAGTAGAAATTCAACTTTCACTAAGTTGAATTAAACAAAAGCGGCCAATGGCCACAATAAACCATGGTCACACCAAACACATGACTGCTGATAAACAACCATTTATATGGAGCCGAAGTTGCCAGTAATAAAAATAAAGGGAAGTTCCTGAACGATTAGTAACAAGAACACTATTCCTGAAAGATTAGTAATAAGAACACTAGACTGGTCAAGGGGATAGTCTTTACCACCCTATTCTGTTTATCATTTGATATTTTAGTACACTATTTTATATCCTCTTCAGATAAAACATTACAGTTGACAGTTCCTTTAATTGTTATTCTGAACTTGAAGGACAAAATGTGATATCAGTATTTGTTCCACTAGCAATTAGGAGCAATCATGTAGGATTTATGTACACTGGTTCAACGTGTCACTGTCTCATATGACATTCCCTTTCAATAATTGTATGTTTGGTCCTTGCATTTATCATTAATCTTCTTATGATTCTAGACCAGAAAACTATTTCTCTCGATCTCATTTATTTGTTTCATTAAATGATATTTCTCTGTTTAGGCTGAAGTGGTAGAAGATCTTACGGCTGAAAAGACATTTGAAAGTAAGAAGCAGAAACTTGCGGAGCTTGGAATTGCATTGCTGGCAGACCCAAATTCCAATATTAAATCTCTGAAGGAGATGTTACAGATCGCTAAAGATAATGATCAAGCAATTGTGAAACTTGGACTTCTATCATTATTGGCCGTTTTTAAAGACATTATACCTGGGTCTGACACTTGCTTCTTACTCTTCTTCTTTTTTGAAAATTCATAATGTATTTGTTTTGCCTGTCTTTGTTGCATCCTTTTCTAATTATTGAAATGCATTTACAGTTACCGGATTCGGCTTCCGACGGAAAAGGAGCTGGAAATGAAAGTATCCAAGGATGTTAAGAAAATGCGGTTCTATGAGTCTACTCTTCTCACTGCTTATAAGGTATATATTCATCTTTCCATGGTGTCTTCTAATGGTGCTTGAAATTGGAATGAGGTTATGCGTGCCCTGTTTGATAACTATTTAGTTTTTGGTTTTTGGTTTTAGTTTCACCTAAGAGTTTCTTTGTTTTTCTAATACATTAATTCTATGTTTTCAAAAACCAAGCCGTTTTTTGAAAACTAAAAAAAGTAGTTTTCAAAAATTTGTTTTTGTTTTTGAAATTTGGCTAGGAATTCAATTGTGCCCTTGACAAAGATGAAAACGTAGGAAAATGGGGACAAGCATAATTTTCAAAAATCAAAAACAAAAAAACCAAATGGTTATCAAATGGAGGCTCAGTAAAATAGTTTCTGAAATCAAAGTCGATGGGAATTTTTATAACCGTACCTTTGACCTTTCTAAACTCAATTATGCCCTTTGGTTCATTTGTGGCATGCGATTATAACTTTGTATGATATTATTTTTGAAGTGCACCTTTTTGACATCATGTAGATGACACCTAATACACCAGTTGAAAGACTTGCCAAAAAAGTGTCATCTACATGAACCGAATGATTTCCTTTTAGGTATGATCAATCTTACTTTTTCTCTGTTAATATTTTTGTGCATATACTTTTGCAGGGATACCTGCAGAAGCTAATGTCATTAGAAAAATTGACGTCATTTCAACATGTGGTTATTCGCTGTATCTGTACTTTGCTTGATGCAGTTCCCCACTTCAACTTTCGAGAGACATTGATAGGTATCGTTGTTAAAAACATAAGCTCT
The DNA here is from genome assembly GCA_036850905.1 of Luffa acutangula. Classification (NCBI taxonomy): domain Eukaryota; kingdom Viridiplantae; phylum Streptophyta; class Magnoliopsida; order Cucurbitales; family Cucurbitaceae; genus Luffa; species Luffa acutangula. Next base: position 998,554 of record CM072098.1, read on the forward strand.
CCTGATGATGTTGTAAGGTTAGCCTTTAAAATAGCTTCTATCTCTTTCTCATTTTATCTTCCTTCCTACGAGTTAGTATTGTAGTAAGAAATTGTATATTCATCATATCATCAAATGTTCATTTTTTTTAGAATAAAATAGTTCAATAGAATTGTATATTCATCTCTCCCTGCAATATGCTCTAACCTTTGTGCTCAAACCATATTTGTGGATTGGCAGAAAACTTTGTTGTGGTGCCATTAAGTCTTTATTCATCAACGAGGGAAAGCATGGCGGTGAAGCGACTGTGGAGGCTGTCCGGTTGATTGCTATTCATGTGAAATCTCATGACTGCCAGTTGCATCCTGATTCCATCGAGGTTTGAATTCTCATTCTTGCACCTTTTCTTTATGAAACGGAAGAGGCTCATGCTTTTCTTAGAAGTGTATGCCTGGATGAGAACACATTGAAGCTAAGTTTTTTCTGCTCATGTAATTGTTGGAAAAAGTAATATCGCTGACTATATTCAGCTTTCTCCAAGAGAAGGTTTTGATACCTTTAGCCTTTTAAAGCATTGATTAAATTTTTTGTGTGATTGTGTTTATGGGCATGAAATCTGGGATTCTGTTTTTTTGTATTAACTTCTAAAGTTATAGCACATTGCACCCAAAGTAAGATTCATGAAAATGGAAGATGCTTGAATCAAGGTTGGGATGGTACAAGTTAAATAGCCGAGGCTTAGCTATAATTTGGGTTTCTGTTGTCTTCCAAGTCTTTCATAGATGAATGTAGAAAAGTACACATAGTTGTGCCTGGTTTGATGAAATACGGATCAAATGTGCTTGAAACCTGTATCATGACTCGAGTAACTTCTAGATGTTAAATTATTTAAAAATTCAATTCCTCATGGGACATCTTTTATATTTTTTTTTGTTGAAATGAAACTGTGAAGTTTGGTTTTCATTTCCCCTTGGGTTTAATTTTTTTTTTCTCTCAAAATTTCCTGTTCCCAACTTCTATCAGCCTTTCATATATTTAACATTTGACGAGGATCTGGGGAAAGCAGAAAAGAAAGACGAGCATAGTAAAGTGAAGAACAAAAAACACAAGAAAATAAAGAATAGGGAGGATTCAAGTCATTCGCAAGGGAATGATGGAAGACAAAGTATGAGGACAAAGTTTACTGAAGAGGTATAACTATTGCCTATTAACTTTTTCCTTCCTTTCTCATTTGATTTGACATATTTTTAGTTGGTAATTGATGAATGTTTGTGATGTTTCTCATAGGTTGCTGCTGATTACAGGGCTGCTACTCTTGCTCCAGATGTAATGAAGCAAAGAGAGATGCAGTCGGATACACTTTCTGCTGTGTTTGAAACATATTTCCGGATCTTAAGGCATACAATGCAGTCATTAAGTGCTAGGTAAGTTATTGGTATGTAGAGAGGGAGCAAGATTGCATGGAATCTCTTACTTAGTATTCATTTATCTATACTTCAATTTAATTAGAATTAAATATCTTTTAGGAAGATTAGTTCATTAGAGTTGTTTTACATCTCTAACTGAACTTTCAAATACTCTATAAATATTAATAGAAATAGTGTATGTGTGTATTTGAAAAAAGGGTTCGATTCAGTTCAGTTCTTTTTCTTCTCCATTAGAGTTGTTTTACATCTCTAAATAAACTTTCGAGTTTTAAATACTCTATAAATATTAAGAAAAATAGGTGTGCGTGTGTGCATATATTTGAAAAAAGAGTTCGGTTTGGTTCAGTTCTTCTTCTTCTTCTTTTTTTCTTTTTTAATTTATAAATAAATATATAGCTTTATGCTAATGGGAAGCCACTCTTAAAAGTTATTTCAATTGGTTGCGGTGATTTGGTTAATATATACCCCAATTTGGGAGGCTGCGTATTTTAGTTTGTCTTTGACTGTTGCTGTACCCATTACCCTAGAAATGTGAGGAATCCTTGTTTGCTTGAACTGTTCATAAGTTTGAAAAATTAGATTAGATGACAGACGTGATTGATTAAAGAAAGCTTTGGTGTATTTGTATATTTTTTCTTCATGGATTGTCAATTACTTTTCATTGTACTTTTCAACTTTCATAACTTAGATTGCTTAACCATGTTGCTTTCATTTATTATGAAGGCCTGAAGCAAGTACTACTACATCTACTACTAGCCCATCTGGATCCCATCCTCTGCTTGCTCCATGTTTGAATGGATTGGGGAAATTCTCGCATCTCATCGATTTAGATTTCATGGGCGATCTTATGAATTATCTGAAAAGGCTTGCATCTGGTGGTGATAATTCTTCAGAGAAACAGTCACAATGTTTGACTGTGTCTGAGCGTCTTCAATGTTGCATTGTGGCATTTAAAGTAATGAGGAAAAACCTTGATGCTTTGAATGTTGATCTACAGGACTTCTTTGTCCAGCTGTACAATATTGTACTTGAGTACAGGCCTGGGAGGTTAGTGTTGAACTCTAAAACAGATTGCTAAAATTGTTGCTAGTTTCTCTATAAGCAAGCCTAGTTAATGTTTGTTCTAAGGATTTGTTTTAATCTTTATGCTTTTCACTACGACAAGTTCTCTCATAATCTAATCTTTTTGAAAAAATCATCGATGTTAGACTGGAATTCATCACTGAGGCATCCGATCGTTATGTGAATGTCAGATCAAACTGCTACCTTTCTAATTAATTCATTAATGCTTTCAGCTCTTCAAGGATTATCAGAAATTACTTGCCTATCCACATGTAAACCATAGAATTATAATTATAGGGTTAAGGAGGGTAAGTTCATCTATATCCAGTCTGATGGACTTGCTTTGGGGTCCTTGTTATGAAGCAATTTTAATTTCTTGTTCCCTGGATATCATGATTGTTTAGGGTGGGCCTTACTATTAACAATTATGGCTTCTACTTCTTATCTGTTTCCTTTTATTGTTATTATTTTTCAAATGGGTAACATTCAAGTGTCACTCACAGAGATCGTGGTGAAGTGTTAGCTGAAGCTTTGAAGATAATGTTGTGCGATGATAGACAGCATGACATGCAAAAGGCAGCTGCATTTATTAAGCGTTTGTCTACTTTCTCATTATGCTTTGGATCTGCAGAGTCGTTGGCAGGTATATTAAGAAGCTTCGGAAGTCCTTTTAGTTATGAAAAATGTTATCATGATTTTTACTGTTATTTAACTATGAATATGTATGAACTATTTACAGCCTTGGTCACCGTAAAGCATCTTCTTCTGAAAAATGTCAAGTGCCGCAACCTTTTGGAAAATGATGCTGGAGGAGGTTCCGTGTCTGGCTCAATTGCGGTAATATCTCATTATAACTAGTTGAGATATACAACAGCTTACATCATATTATTCAACTTTTTTATATGATATTTACCCCTCCCATGTTTCATCAACACGAGGAAAAAATATACATGTATTGACCAAAGAATTTTGATACAACTTTTTTACATGATGATTTCGTACCAGCCACTGAAATTGGACTTATTGACTCTACACTACTCAAGGGAGAGGGAAGAGAAACTAATTTTTGCTAACTTGATATGCAGAAATATCAGCCATATGCATCTGATCCAAATTTAAGTGGCGCTCTTGCTTCTGTCCTTTGGGAACTTGATCTTCTGTGGAAGCATTATCATCCAGCTGTGTCAACGATGGCTGCTAGCATCTCAAGCATGAACAGTGCTCAAACCCAAGTATATATCTCCACTGTTACTCCCCAACAGGCATTCAAAGACTTGTCGCTGGAACAGGAGTCTTTTAACCCACAATTTAACGCCAAAAAAGTTAACAAGAGGAAACGAGCTACCGAATCGTCTCCTGATACGTGCAGCGCCATCGACGAAAACGAAGTGAAGGAGAAACTTTCAACAAGATTCTGTCTTCTCCGGGACATCAATGACAATCAGAGATTAAGGGCCGAATTGCACCGTACCTCTTCGTCTTTGCAGCTATACGAAGAATACAAAAGGCAAAAGAAAAAATCTAAAAAGTCCAGGAATATTTGATTAACCATTGCAGACCCTCCAAAAATTTTGACAATTTTTGTATTTATGTCGTTTTCTAGTTCTGAAATCTTTGGTTCAAGAGGAATGGAGACTCTTGTTAAATCGTATACGCAAAGAAGCAATCGTTGTAATGTCAGCTCGAGCAGATGAAGAATTTTCAACAGACAGATATGATGATTTGTGAGGCCCTCCCTATGTTTGTATTTGTAGTTCATACATAATCCATTGAATTCAAATAGAAATGATAAATTATTTAGGCCAACATGAGCATAGTTCAACTTGCATAAATATTGTACTGATGATCAAAAGGTCTGTAGTTTGAATCTCTCGCCCTCATATTTGTCAAAAGAAAAAAATGATAAATTATTCAGAGCGTGTAGGTGACAACCAACCAAAATGAAAGTCGTCAAAGTTTAATAGCATCAAGTCATCACCTAATGATTGTCTCCAAGCATACACACAACTCATTAAATAGATCGTCTAACAAACAGCAATAGCATGTCAATCAATTCCCAACTTTAATTTCATTGTATAATATAAAGTATTGAGCCAATTTTATTTTTTCTTTTCCTAGAAAAATAATAATAAATTTAGAAAAAGAAAATAAATGTAAGGCATGTGAGTGTCTTCAGAATCCACATGGGTTTTGTTTGTAGTATTTGCCTGTTCTCTCGGATCTTGGAAGATTGTTTCGCTGTTAAAGTATACGATTTTTCTCAGCATAAATACCTTGGCCTTCTCGAAATTGATGAACACACAAATATATTCATTTTTCCTTCTCTTCAATCTTTTTTGGTGTTTGGATGATAATAATGATGAGCGAATATTAAGAAAGTAACCACAAAAAACAAAAGAAGATACTTTAGACTTATTATATTTTATATGTTAGTCCATTTTCTTTTAGATGTCTAAATTTAATCTTTTTATTTCTAATAAATTTTAAAATTAGATTTTATTGTTAACTTGAAGTTAATTTTTTTAAAATCAAAATTGGTTAAATAATTATAACAATTTACATTCAAAATAAGACACAACGTGGACATCTTTCCAAAATTTATATAGATAAGGTAAATAGAAACTAAATTTGCTTTGAAAGATTTAACCATAAATTAATTGACTAATTTCAAGATTTATTGAAAGTACGAGATGAGGTTTCTAAATTGAAAAAAATTAGTGTAGACCTTAGAATTTAGAAGCTAGGTCACCCCACTTATTACCAATTGGTTTTGAGATAGAACCCATGTTATCTAATAGTACGAAACTAAAGTAAAGAGACTAAAATAAAACGATTCCAAAATGACAAATTATTAGGTACTCTCGATGCAATGAGACTCTTTTTTTTTTGACAACATGTAGGGATGAGGGTTGCAACTCTAACCTTTTGGTCAGGATATAAACTTTATGTTAGTTGAGTTCCTCTTGTTGGCAATGAGACTCCCTCTTATCGTCCTCATTGCATGAGAAGATACCAAAATGACATTTTAAATCAAAAAAAAAAAAAAAAAAAAAAAAAACCACAGTACACCCACCATGTGATATAACAGCGCAAATCAGGGGATTTCATTTTCAAACAAATATAAATAAGTATCCGTCATGTTGTTGGCAGTTTTAATATTTTTGCTCATTATTATTATTGTTATTATTCAACATATTATATTTGGCATATAAATTATATAATCACACTTTGGTGGCTTCCAATCATTTATTTCTCTCTCTCTCTCTGAATTCTTTCCCTTTGCTTGTAACGTGACTTGTTTGGAACCTAAGCACGCTTACATTATTTCTTCTCTACATTATTTTTCTTACATTCGATGTGACTCCTCATCCAATTATTTTCATTTTCTCTAAGTTTTTGACTCTTTTGCTTCTTCTTCAATCCATCATATATTATAATACCATTACATTAGATTATGTGTGTGAATACAGAGAATATGGGGTTTTTTTTAGTTCTTAAACATTGACCACCTCCATTAATCATTTACATTACAACTTGTTGTGTATTCTTTACAAATATATGTGTATGTGAACGCATAGCTTATAATATAATATGAACAAAATCGGTATGTAGGAATCTCTCTAGACATCTCATCAAAATCTTGACAACTAAGAAAGAGAAAGATAGAAAATGAAAAAAAAAAGTTTAAAATCACTTTTGGTCCCTGAACTTTCATGAAAGTAACAATTTAGTCCATGAACTTTGATCTGTAACGATTTAGTCCCTGTACTTTCAATTTTGTAACGATTTGGTCCCTGTATTTTCAATTTTGTAACAATTTAGTCATTGAACTTTAATAAGTAACCAATTTAGTCACTATACTTTTAATTTTGTAAAATTTAGTCCCTATCGTACAAAATTAAGGTAAAGATTTAATGAAATTTCTTACTTAGATAGATTAATAAACTAATTTAGGTCGCAATATGTTTATAAGCTACAAAGTTTAATCATTAAATAATAAAAATCGACATTTAATTTTGATGAGTTTTTTTACCACAAGGATCAAATTGTTACAAATTTGAAAGTATAGGGACTGAATTGTTACAAATTTGAAAATATGGGGACTAAATTGTTACAAATCAAAGTTCGGGGGCCAAATTGTTACTTTCATGAAAGTTTAGGGACCAAAAGTGATTTTTAACAAAAAAATTATCACTTCTAGTTGTCAACATTTTAATCCCTACATATCAGTAAGCAACCAAGTTTTTTTCATATAATATTGATGTTGATGACGACCCTCTTTTAATTATATAGTTATTTTGACCCATGAAAGCTTTCACTGAAATTAATTAAACAAATGCTAGATATGAAATGAATGAATGATGTATGTATGGAGGCCATATGCTAGGCTCTTTGATTATGTTATTGGTTCATAAACAATTAGTGGTGATTGATTAAAACATATGACATTGATAATATAAGCTAAGCTCCATGATTTTCAGATTTGGCCTTTCTAACTATTCTTCATATCATGTGATAACTGAAACTACATTGGCAATCCAACTAACATATGATCAGAAAAAAGAATAAAAACCTTATCTTCATTAAAGAAATCCACATTGTGAGGGTTGGGAAAATGTGGCTAAAATTCAACGCATTGAAATAATCATAATTGCAACTATGGAAAAACCTTCAATGATTGTAATTATTAGAAGTAAGAACAATTAAATAATAATAATAATAAAAAAGCACTTTGTTAATTTGATCAAACCAAAAAAAAAAAAAAAATTAGTACTACGGTAGTATGAAACCTCCATTTATTGTTTGTCATAAAAGAAACATTTAAAAATAGTGTGTTGAGGATCTTATATTGAAAAGATGAATGGAGACTCATAATTTATAAGATGTATAGGTTACTCATCTCATTGTCAATTGATTTTGAGATGAAACCCCATGTTATCTAATATGATATCAGAGTCCATAAAATTTCGAAACGAGTATTGGGTCCACGAAAAAAATTTGAGATCTGATTAAGAAATGATAAACCCAAAAAGACATCATCTTGAAGAGACATGCAACAGTTGTACCATAATTTTTTATGGTCAAACCAGGAATTTAAAAAGATTAGAGTCAACTTCGCGAACATGAAGTGCATTAGATTACTCAGTTGTTAATCCCAATTACAGAGTCTGAATTTGATTTGTTTTTTTAAGTAATTTAAATACGACTCACTGAATTCGAGAAACTGATTATTATTTATCCCAAACCCCCTGAAATTAATACACCAAAGTCCTGAATTTTTTATAGAGAAAAAGGAAATTAAATAAAATCAATGTTCCATGTGAGGAGAGCTGCTATTGACACTGGCGAAGCGGTTTAAGATCACATTTCTCCAATGAATGGCAAAGAAAATTATGGATATATATATATAATATGCTTTTATCTTTTCTTGGATGATAAATTGCATTAATTATGGCTATAATTTACAGAGTGGGCCATCAGTTCCATTAATGATTAAGCCAACCACAATAATTACAATTACAAGGATACATAATATACATTTATATTTATATTTGCAAAATAAATAAATAAATAAATAAACAATTAATTTGCCGATCAAACCACCACTCAAAAACAAATTGAAAAGGACGATCCTCCGTCCCACCACAAATTTTATATTTTATTATAAAGTTTTTAAAATTGGAAAATAAATAATTAAAATTTCATTAGTCATTTAGGAGTATTAGATTTCTCTTCTTTCTTTCATCTTTTTCTGTCTAACTCATTAAAGTTGACACACAAACGACATATTTCAACTAACACTAACAATAATAATTGTCACTCCCAAGATTCTTTTTTTTTTTTTTTTTTTAATTTATTATACTAATAACTGATTTTTTTTTTTTAATTAAATAGTTACTAATGCGACAACAATCTTATAAGCTATATGTAAAAGCAAATTGAAATAATCATTTATGATTTGTTGATAATAATCATAAGGTTTTATATTAATTATTAACCCATTCCTTTCCTTCAATGGTAGTAGTGGTTGGTGAAAGCTGATCTGGCTTGATTATGTGTAATTTCCCACTACAGCTAATTAATACCAAATCCTTTTTGAATTATGTTTTCATCCTAAAATCAATTTATCTTTTATCATTTATTGTAAGGAAATCAATTAAATCAAAATTTTGGAAACAAAATATTCTTTTCGATTCTGATAAAGAATTGATATTAAAAAATGGCGAATGGATTTTATTTTGTTTTAATTGGGTGAATTTTCGATTCTGTTTCTAATATTGGCAGGGCACTGAATCTCACGGCCGGCCACCGCGGCCGTCGATGTCTCCGATCTCCGATTTCCTCGCCGCCGGCCAGATTATTAGGTAACTTCTCGCTTCTAGCTCCGATGATAGTGCCGTTGATTTTATCTGGAAGAATCCCCCATTCTGCGGCGGATTGCCGGAGACTGGATTTTCTCCCTCTCGTAATTTCAGCGGATCTTTCTTCGATTAAGATTTCTTTTCGTTTGATTGCTTGTTTTTGCCTTAAATTATGGAGTGAGATCCTTGAATGTTCTCGATTTTGGCGAATCGAGAGAAGAAAATGGAAACAGAAAATCTATGAGAATTACAATTCACGTTTCATCTTCTTTCGTTTTGAATTTCGATCATCACCAAACCTCATCATCCACCAGAAATCTTGGAGTTCGGGCTAAAAAAACGTCAAGATCCCTAATCGATTTAATCACCGTTCCGATTGAGAACCGCGATGTAAGAAAATAGAAAAAGCAAAATTCACTGATGAATCGTCGAAATTCGGTGAAGAAGAAGCTGTGAGAATGTAGTAATATCCTTGTCGATTTACATCGGAAGGAAAAAACAGAAGAAGCTAAAAATTCTTGTCCTGAATCACTCTCTTTGATATACTAATCATCTATGAGAAAAACGTAACCAAAATCCAGAAAACCTATGTACAGAAAAATAAAGAACAATCTCTCTAAAAAAAAATACAAGAGAGGAAAAAGTTCCGTCTACGACTCGATGGAGAGGTTGGAAAGAAGATCTTGAAGATGGCGAGAATCGTAATCACCGAGTCTGAGAGCCTCGAGAACGCGCTCGAAGAGAAGAACGTGACAAGGAATATGAAGAACGCCTTTCTGTTCGTAGCCGTACTCTTGGGCGGATTTATCGAGGAGCTCGACGAAGACAGGGTGGTTTAGGAGTTGAGCGCTGACGACGAAGCGTTCCATCTCGTCGCCGACGTAAACAGGGACGTGGCCCTGGGGTACGGTGGCGGAACGGAGGATTCGCGAGCGGCGGAGCTTGGAGGCGGAGGGGGAGTCGGAGCGGAGAAGGCAGTACTGGGAGGAATCGGCGACACGGGAGAGGCGGCGAATCAACTGCTTCATGATGATGGATGGATGGATGGATGGATGGATGGATGAAGAATGGAAGAAAAAGAGAAATTGAGATTTGAATTGTGAATGATGAATTGAATCAGTGAGATTGATTTGAAGAAGATGAAAGAGAGAGGTTGAAGATTGGGGGAAGAAATTGAAGAATATATATAGAAGTGAAGAGGGAGGTTATATTAAAAATATTTTTAAAAATTAAAATAAAAAATAAAAAATAAAAAATAAAAAGAAAAAGGTGATGAGAAGAGAGAGAGAAGAGAGGGTGGGGAGGTACAGGTAAGAGTACTTGCCTGGTACAATCACTCGCCCACCTTCCCCTTCTCCTCCTCATTATTAATTATTATTTCTTCTTTTTTCTTTTTCAATTACTTTTTATATTTATCATATTTTATAAATTTATAGTTGTATTATAAACTTGTATCAATTACATCCTTGGATTTAATTTTGAGTCTAACCAAGTCTTTGAACTTTTTAATTTTGTATCCAAAAGGTTCTTGACAAATTTGAGATTTTTTAAAAAATTAACCCATCTATTAGATATAAAATTGGATTTTATGTCTATTAGAACCTTAAACTCTTAATTTTGTATTGAATTAGAAAAAAAAAAGTCGAATAGGTCAATGATTTATCAAATACAAAATTGAAAATTAAAGGACCTATTTTAGATACAATAGTTAAAATTTAACGACCTATTGGATATTTTTTAAAGTTTGGAGACCTATTAGAAACAAAATTTAAAGTTCAAAGACCAATTTGATACTTTTAAAAGTTCAGGATCAAATTGACACAACCCTAAAAATTTAGGGACTAAACTTGTAATTTAACCTTAATTTTGTTTAAGACTCCCTCTTTATTTTTCCTAACAAGTATCAAAATCATGGTAAGGAGATTGGGATAAAACAAACCTAAATTTGAAAAACCATAAACCAAATGGTTATTAAACGAGTCTAAATTTTCAATTTTATATCCAATATGTCTTTAATTTAGAAGAATAAAGATTAGAATAAAGATTTATAGAGTGATATTGGACAATTTTTTTTTTTTTTTTTTTTGAAATAAACTCTAAATTTTAGGACATATTACAAACAATTTTGAAAGTATGCTGACTTATTAGTATAATGCATAAAATATAACGGTTTATTGCTAATGCTTATGATATTTTTCAGTTTTATTGTTATTCTTTTAATTTTTTTTTAATGTTTTCATTTAATGTATTAATTTATTTAAATTGGCGTTCTTATATAAACAGAAATTAAGATTTTTTAAAATTCTTTATTTATGTGTTTCTTTTTTGATACCTAGGATAAACTATATATGACAAAGCCAACAATTTTTTTCTTTCTAAAAAATCAATTATTTTTAATCCTACATCATTAACGGTATTATCTTTTTTTAACTATTTTAGTAACTGAGTTGATATATTTAAGGTAAATGGGAAAGTTTTGGAGCAATAAAGACCAATTTTTTTTAAAAGGAGAAAGCTACATAACTATGTTTGAATTTGAATAGATTTTGTTGGTTGTATAAAAACATCACAATATAATTTTTTAAATTAATTTTTGAAGTATTATCTCCAAAAGTTAGCCTGTAAAATATATATATATATGTCTAAAGAAAAGTAGAGTTTTTTAAAATTTAAACTCTTTTTGTTTGCACCCTCTAATCTTCACCAACTAGCCTTTACCATGCTTAGTACTAGTCTACTAGATGATGATGTGGGTATGAAAAATTACTTTTTTTTAGTGGAGTACATACATTATAATTTATAAATATTTTTAGAAAAAAAATATTTAGTTAAATACTTAATCTAAAATTACTTTGAATGTCCTTTTTTGTGTTTTTGAGCTTCTCAACCTACTTTTCACAATCACAAATTAATTTTACTTATTTTTTTTTAAATACACTTTTACTCTTTGATAAAAAAAAAATATTCGAAGTAAACACTAGCGTCCAATGGAAGCTAGTGATAACAATTTGATTTTTTATTTTTGAAAATTATCTTTGTTGTCTTTCAATTTCCTTATGATGATTTTCATATTTGTTGAGGACACACTTGAGTACTTAGTCAAATTCCAAAAAGGCAAAAAAAAAAAAAAAAAATAAAAACCTTTTTGAAAACTATATATATATTTTTTTTCCAAAATTTGACTTGATTTTGAAAACATGGAAAAGATATAGATAAAACAAAATAAATAAACTTGTAGGTAAAAGTAGTATTTATAAACTTAATTTTGAAAAACCAAAAACTACAAAAGAAATGATTATCAAACCAGACCTAAATAAGGAGAGTAAATTGTAATGGAAATTTTTTACAAAATACCCCTGAACTATAGAGGAAGAATTTACAGTAAGAGAAAGAAAAAAAAAAATTCCAATAAGGTATTTTTGAATTTTTAAAAAAAGTTTAAGAATATTAATGAAACTGAAACACTTTCTATCCAAAAATTAACGACAATAGTATTTTGAACATTTTTTGAAATTCAAAAATATTTTTTAAACTTTTTAAAGTTGGAGACATTTTTTTTTTAAACAAACCTCATATTTCATGGATTTTCTTTTTATTTTTATTTTTTAAATAATTTAGCCCTTAAAATATTAAAAGTAGAGTGATTATCCAATTTTTTTTAAAAAAAAAATTGTACATTTTGGGGTAAATTTATGACGTAGTATATTATGTGGGGGAATGAATGAATAATGATGAAAAATAAATAAAGATAGGCGTAGTAGGCTTTGGGGGTGGGGGCATGACGTGTGAGAAAGGGCGTGTGTCCGACTGGCAATCGGAGTCCTTTGAGTTGGGCCAGCGGCGCCCAAAGGAAAGGACACCTTTCCCTTTACAATTTAATAATCCTACTTCTACTACACTCCTATTCCTACCCTGTCCCTCCCCTAAAGCCGGTGCCCTTATGCCCTTATGCCCTTACGTCAATATGTGTTCAATCTGTGTCATTCTGGAGACAACAAATCTCCACAATGATATGATATTGTCCACTTTGGACATAAACTTTCATGAGTTTGTTTTTTGTGCACTCCAAAAGATCTCATTCCAATGAAAGTCTATTGTTATAGGCAATTTTGGACCACCCCGATACACAAGGAGCTGACGAGGACAACCGGAAAGAAATCGGGCTGAAAGATGGACCAAGGAGGCAAAACCGGCAAGTGGGACGGGCCAAGACCGAAGGGGTCGGGTTTTTGGCCCAACCCACGGGCCGAGGCCGACCCTCGGCCCGCTCGCGCAGGTCGAGTTTGTTCGATGCCGTTTGGTCCCCACCGCCTTTGGCCGCCTCGGTTTCGTCTGGTTTGACCTAAAACGCCTCTAAATCCCTAAAAAGCCTAGGAGGATGAGCAGGTATTTATATCCCTCTTCGCCACTGAAGAAGGGGACTCCAGATTCTATCTCTAAACACTATTCTATATTTTCTACTCTCTCCTCTTGCTCTTACTTTTCCACTCCCTACCGTTTTGTTTGTTGACTTAAGCATCGGAGCCGGTGTGGCGAGCACCGTGCAGGTTTACTGTCTTGCAGGTCACGTCTTCCCCCTCATCTACAAATTTACCGTTGGTGGCACGTGAAGGTCAGGTGAGTTCCCTCTGACCAAAATCGACCATCAACATCTATGATCCTCCCATTATCTAGCCAATGTGGAACTTTGGTCGCACTCCCAACAATTCCTCGAAAGCTTAAGGTCCAATTAGACACAAAATTCAATTTTATGTTTAATAGATCAATTAATTACTTTTTTAACACGATCATGATTTGTTAGAGGTAAAATTGAAAGTTTAGAAATCTTTTTAAAATTTAGAGATCAAATAGACACAAATTTTAAAATTCATAACTAAAGTTGTAATTTAGTTTTTTTTTTTTTTTTTTTTAGGTATAAGAAGGAATGGGGTAATATTAATTCCATTAGGAAACAAGGTGGGAAGGGGAAGGCCTGTCCCAACTACATTCTTGTCTATATGATCCCATTCCCTTTCTCTCTCTCTCTATCTCTCAAATCCTTTCATCCATCTCTTTACGCGTCTTCCCCATCACTCTCACTCTCTTCTCCATTCATTCATTCATATTTTTTTTATTTCTTTATTTTTGTTTCCTAATCCAATTCTTTGATACCCACTTTTAATCACTTCACCGCCTAAACTCAGTCCCCCTTCCCTTCTCCCTAAACGCCCTTTGCCTATTACTTTATTCCTTATTCCATTTCCTCTTAGTCTCACTCCAACTTCTTTTTTTACTTCAACAACAATAGGAGGACGGGAGATTTAAACCTCTTATCTCTTGGTCATCAGACGTCCAATTTCTTCGACCAGGAACCAAATCTCGTCCACTCCAACTTTCTTACTCTTTTTGTCCTTTTTTAATGCTTCTATGTAATGGATGTTGTTAGGATTATTATTTGGCTTTGCCAAGTTGTCATTACATTACATTAATTAAACAAATGTGATTATGTCAGCCTGTATTTGGAGAGCGACGCCGACCCTTCTTCTTCTTCTTCCGATCCTTTATATGCCTAACACAGCGCCAAATTCCCCCATTTGGAATTAACGCCAAATCTTATCTTTTTTTTTTTTTTTTTTTTTTTTTTTGATAAGAATAAGAACAATGTTTAAATTCACTGCATTTAACTTAAATTAATATTATTGGATTACTCTGTGTTTTGTCCCTTTTTATTCTCTCTTCTACTTTCCCATTTTAATTACATCTACGGAATCCAAAGCCGCGTTCTCCGTAGCACCGTACACTCTCTTTGTACGCAGACACGGATTAACAACATAACAACAACCACCGCCGACCCCAACGTTAATTACGAACCGAGTCCCACAAGTCGCAACACATCCTCACATCACTCTCTTTTCCCTTTCCATTATGTCATTTTGGTCGGAATTTCACATTGCAATTTTCAAGATACATGAATTACTCCACTCATAACTAATTGGTTTTGAGAAACTAATTGATTTTGAGATGAAACTTCATGTTATTTAATAATTTTCTTGCGAATTTGTGGTTGGTTTACTGAAAAAAAAATGTTTAAATTAAACAAAGATATTGCCTTTACTTATGTACCATATGTTATAGGTAATTTTTTACAACATCGATATACAAGGAGTTGATGAGGACAACCCAACACGAGTTCAGAAATAGGACCGAAAAATGGACTCCGGAGGCGAAACGAGCCAAAAGATCGGGCCAAGGCATTAGGGACTGGGCCTTGGCCCGACCCCTGCTCGGCCCGCTTGTATGGGACGAGGTCTTCTATCTCTGTTTGGTCCGAGGAACCCTGATTTTGCGTGATTCAACCCTAGATCGCCTCTGAACGCTTGAAATCCCTAGAGCATGAGCATGTATTTAAACTCTTCTTCACCACTGAAGAAAAGGATCCCCGAACTCTATTCTCTACTTTTTCTCTCCTCCTTCTTTCGCCTTCCGAATTAAGCATCGGAGGCGGTGTGGCAAGCATCACACCAGTGTGCAGGTTTTTTTGTCTTGCAGGTCACGTCTTCCACCCTCTCAAACAAATTTACCGTTGGTGGCACGTGAAGGTCAGGTGAGTTCCTCCCGACCAAATTTGACCATCAACACCATAAATTCGAATATTTAAACAATCTTTTCTCTAAGAGGGATCGAGGGAGGTTAGATAAATGGATATTGTCCATATAAGCTTGAACCTTTCTCCTTTTTCTCTTATAGAGAGTGAAGTCAGAGAAATGAAAATATTATCCTTACTTATTTACTATAAATTTCAAACATCTCGCACGTATGAAAAGGCGAGGTTTGAGAAATGGAGATATTGTCGTTACTTATGTACCATAAACAACTTGACACATCCATTCCTTTCTCTTTGAGAGGGTGACGTCAAAGAAATGAAGATATTGTCCTTACTTATGAATCATGGAAATTGGAATATCTATCTTTTTCTAAAGAGAGGGCGAGATTAGAAAAATGAAGATATCGTCCTTACTCATGTACTATAAACTCGATCGATGATCTCGCCTTTTCCCCAATAGAGATGGAGGTGAGATAAATAGCAATGGGACAGTGTGAGTTGCAATCCCAAAGCAAAGTAGCCACTCTCTCGCCACTTGAGGGGCCAATCAAATTCAGATGATAACGTACGGAATCCTTTGCCTGGTCTAATCCCATTGTGGCCCCATTTGCATTTTGGCCCTACTTTTTTTTTTTTTTTCTTCTTAGGTCGTTTGATTTATATTCTTTTTATTTAAACCCATCCCCAAGTCATGGGGGTATATGAGCAATTAATGCAGAAATATAATTAATCTTCCTTTGTTTAATATCAATTACCATTTATAATTCTTTCATTTGAACAAGTCAGTTTTCATAGGTTGATAAAGTGATTATGTCAATATGATTCAGATCCACACCTTTTAACATTAATTAGGCCCTTTTCTTTTGACAGAAAATAAATAATATTTAGGCTCCATGTCACTCTCCTTGACACTCTAACTTTCTATCTTTTAATAAATTGGTCAAATGAATCCTTTGCCATAAACTTTATAGGAGATAAAAAAACACACACACACAAGACAAGACACACAAGGCCAATTTATTATATTTGAGTGGGAGAAAGAAAATAATATTGTTATCTAAAAAGGGCAAAAGAAAAAAAAATCATGGATTGGCCCTAATGGTCAATAAGGACCATAAAAAAATAAAGGACTTGGGAATGAGTTCAATCATGGTGGCCACCTACCTAGGATATCAAGTTTCCTTGACAACCAAATATAGTAGGATCAGACGGTTAGGTGCGCGTAAGCTGGCCCGGACACTGACGAATATAAAAAGAAAAAAAAAGTTTGTAAACCATAATATAGTGGCTATCCAAGGTGAGGAAAAGTTTGGTTCTCTTTTGAATTTTGCTTTTACCAAAGGGAGAAGAAATCAAAATGGCCATTCAATTATTCCAAAAGCCTTGTGCTTTCGGACGTGGGCAGCCTTGACTGTTATCCTAAAAAAGTAAAAAATAAATAAATTAAAGGTTGGGTTTGTGGGAGTTGTACGGAAATGGCGTCAGCTGCTATATTGAAAAAGAAAAAGGACCCATCTGCAAAAGCAAAGGCGTAAATAAAAATAGGGGTTTTTAGTTTTTAGTTTTAGTTAGTGGCATTACAGAGCAGAATCAGCAGATGATGACCCGGAATTCCACATTTCCAGAGTAGCCTACCAAAGAGAAAAGAGAACACACACAGCCTCTCAATTGCCCTTCCATTTCCATTTTTTCCATTTCTTTGCCTTTTTCTTCCTGCTTCTTGAAAGCGACCGTTTATGCTTAATTGCTATATATTTCCAAGTCTTTCATATTTATACCTACAAAACTTGCCTACTTGCAACTAAAGCCACACTCCCATATTTGAAAAGTCAGACCCTTTTGTTTCTGCCTTTCACTACTGCATAGTTTTGACAACTAAGAAAGAGAAAGGTACAAAACGAGATTTTTTTTTTTTTTTTTAATCTCTCCTTATTGTCAACTGTTATGAAAGGACGAACAAAACAACACATAATTTATGCATCCTACTGGGAGAGATTCAGCTCTGATACAAACTGCTACCATACTTGTCTGAAACTGCTTCTAAGAGTGATTGTCCCCAGAAACCAACACGGGATCCTTTTAACATGCTTTGTCATCACTCACATGCTTCCTAAGAAAATTCTCAGGAGGTCATCCAACATAGAACTTCTTTAAGCCAAGCACGCTTAACTTCAAAGTTCCTATGATTGAGCCACCGAAAAGGAAAGTGCACCTTGTTGGTATCTATCAATTCTTTTAAGCTTATCTTGACCATACTTTCATGTCCTCAGGATCCTCTCATTCGGATGTGGTCTTGGTTCATTCATGTACCCCTCCTAACTCGGGTGTTATAGTTTATATATAGCACCACTCTTAACCCTAACATAATAGGTCCAAAATAAAAGTCCGAAACGGGAAATAACATACCTAATCTCTAATTCAGCGAGACCCCGTATTTAGTTATTTGGAGTGCTTCATAATAAATTCAAAGCATATGAACATCAACATTTTAATGTTGGTCTCTACATACAGGCATATGCTACCAAGTTTTTTGAAGACTGAGGAATTGAAGTGGAATGCATTGTGGTTGTTGAGTGGGCGTCAACGGAGTGTTGTGTTGGACTTAAATGAGCAAGTTGTTGGTTGGATTAAATTGCACAAAGTTTTTGACGTTTTGGCTTTTGAAAGAGAAACTCCAAAAGGAGATAAGCTCATTAGATTTCACGCAACTGGCAGATTGGCCAAGGATGTTCAATGGTTGGGGGGAAATTTTCATCTTGTTTGGGCCCAACGCTCAAGACCATATTCAAAGGGCAAAATTTTCAAGTATAAATGTATGTATATTCAATATTG
The DNA here is from genome assembly GCA_036850905.1 of Luffa acutangula. NCBI lineage: Eukaryota > Viridiplantae > Streptophyta > Magnoliopsida > Cucurbitales > Cucurbitaceae > Luffa > Luffa acutangula. The sequence goes on from CM072098.1 coordinate 1,016,799, forward strand.
TGATGTTGAATGATTGGGGGAAAATATCTGAAATGGGTGGAGCCCAACTTGCTTGCTTGCTGGGTATTGGGACCAGAAATTCAAGGCCATGGCAACAATTTGAACCTACCTTACAAAACCGTAATCAAGGCATCAAACAACTTGTCAGTCAAAGCTTAGTTCAGGTCGTTTAGACATATATTCTCGACCAAGAGGTGATGAGTTTTTGATATGTATTGTATCTAAGGGTTTATTTTGTAGAGTTGTTATTGTTAATGCTGATGTCTACCGATAAAGGAGTTGCCAAGGTGAGCATAGTTCAACGGTAAAAGAGTTGTTATTGTTATTGACTTGTACCTCTGACAAAGATGTTTTTGAACTAAAAGAAAAAGATAAAGGAGTTTGGAGTATAAAATTATTATTCATATAATATGAATGGGAAAGGCCGTGTAGGCCTAAGTTAGGCATGTGGGCCGATGTGAGGCGTGCTTGGTGTTGGTGTGGTGCTCTTGGCGTGGGCTTTGTGCCGCTAGCCCACCACACAATAATCTTCACAATTATTTTAGATTACAAACACTATATAATAAAATTTAAATTTAAATTTCTAAAATTGAAACATTAGATGTGTTATAGATAAGATTAGGGACCTATATAAACACTATATAATAAAACTTGGACGTTTAAATTAGTTAAAGAAAATGGAAATTTTGAAAAATAGCAAGCATGATTTTCAAAGTTGGTAAGTGAAATATGTTGTAGTTTCCTAATTTGAATTGCTTCCAAAAAAAAGTGGATGCTGGATTGACAAAAACAAATTCTTACTACAATGTCGATGTTGAATTCATCTCCGCTGAGCGTTTTGGCAGCTGAGGTTCAAGCAATACTACACGACTTTAGAATTCTACACAAAATGAAGATATCTAAAGCTACTTTATATTTATATTGTTTAAGTTAAATGTTGTGAACATGATACGTGGGGATGAAGATCCAATAATAGAAGTTCATCATTGGATTATCCAAATCTTAGAGATGTGCAAAGAACTTTTCAACTATTAGTTTCATACATATTTCTAGAAATAGAAATAGAAGGACGGGTAAATTGGCAAAAAAAAGGCTTTAAATCCAAGGAAAGTCAATGTAGTGGTTGTCTAATTTTCCTGGTTAGTTTCGATGGGTTACAATGCTCGTTGCAAATGTATTGAATCTTGTAAGTCCTTATCTTAATGAAATATTTTCCCTTAAGAGAAATTTGGGGGTATAGCCATTTAGTAGGGGTGAAACTGAAACACAACCAAAAGAAAAAAACAAATGAAAGATGGCCACACGTGAGATCAGTGTGCCACATTATTCTACCATCTTTCCAATTTTGCCCCTAAATATTGATTCATGGTCCTCTTACACAGATGATGTATCCAAACACTCATCCCCGAATCTCTCTCTATTTCAAATTTAAATCAAGAAGTTTGTTATCTTATTTTAAATTTAGTGAAATCTCATTTTTCCTATTCATAAAATATCTTCCAAATTTCTCAATTTGCAAAATAACTATCTTAAATCTTAATTATCTGTAGTTTTTTTTTTTAATATTTTAGATTTGATCTCGTCCCTTCTTAAATTTAAAGCTACATTATTTTTTTTTTATTTGACCAATTTCATAACAAACTTGATTGGCAACATCGTTCCCACAACACCAAGATCTCCTCCTAACCAAGGACTGCAACTCTCTCACACACTCTTTAGTATGAATAATGTCATCCTTAGCAGCTGCACAAGTCAAGCAATCCCAATGAGCCACCAAAGATCTGATCGACCCATTTCTCTCAATGCTGCGCTGCAAAAGGCCTCCCTGGTCCACCGCAGCCCGGCCAGCTTCTTGGCCATCGCGGGCGCCATCCATGGGGTCGGAGTCCAGCGTCTATCGAGGTTGCTCTTGTATCCATCGTTAATTGCAATTATAAAGAGAACTCTAATTATCTATAAAGGTAATCGGGAGGGTTATGGATGAAATATTTTTTGAAGACCTGAAAATCAGAATATGATATTAATCGTAGCTACATCTTGGGATCAGGTTCTATGTGAAGCATCTTCCAAAATCTTTCCTTGCACATTCCTCGTAAATGAAACTTTTGAAGGTGTTTTGTTTTCAAGTACATGGTATTTGTGCTGCTCAAGTTGTGAAGATCTTAACTAGATTTTAACTATTTTTATTACAATGTATTTGCTTTGCTTAATCTAATTTTAGATTTTTAGAAAAGAAATATATTTATGTGGCTCAGTTTGACGAAAATTTTAGTTCGTTTAATACCACAAGGTATTTGCATAACATAATCTGACGAAAATTACAAGGTATTTGCATGGCTAAGTCTAATGTTATTTTTAGTAAGAGGTATTTGCAGGATTCAGTTTTAATTTCAATTTCCTTAGTTACTTTTTTAGATTTTTGGAATTTACAATATATTGTTAGATATAAATAACTAATTTTATCTTGATTTAAAATGTTTCCGACTTATATATATATCCTAACTTTTTGCTTGATTTTAGGAGCTGTTTTTTAGGATTTGAATCAGGGGTATTTTGGTCCTTTTTTTTCCTTACAGACATTCTAAATTTAGCATTTGGCCATTTATACAATAAAAAAGATCTTTGGACTTTTATCAAAATGCCTATTTTATTTTGGCCATATATGCTGTTATCCCTAGATTAATTACACCATTAAGAAGTCCAACCACCCATTGGGGAGGCCCAACCCAAAAAGAACCGTCTTCTTATGAAGTAGTAGAAGAACCAAAAACCAAACAACGAAATTCGGGGAGGGGAGGGGGGGGGGGGACGAAAAACACCATTCATAACTTCTTTCTAGTCTTAACGAGGTGGGAATAGAGATTGAAACACATAATCTTAAAATAAATATACATTGTCTAAACCAGATAAGTTATACTCAACATCATCATTTAATTTGTAAGTTCAAATTTTTCCTCCCTTACTTAGATACTCATTTGATTAATTGGAGCATTTATACCTTTAAAAGCTATAAAATTAAGTATATGTCGTGGAAAAATCGCAACATACGTATTGGCATATATTTTATTGAGATTACAATCTAACATATTAATAATATACCTCACTTTTCTACCTTCGTCATTTTTCCATATACAACCTTGATTTTAACCATTGAATCATACGATAATTACACATTGATATATTAAATAATTAATATTGAAACATAAAAATTATATTATAATGATCACACACCTCATTAATAATAGCGACATCTACACCATCAGATCTATCTTTATTAGTTTTAGACAAACTATTCTTCGATAAAGATTAGACACTTTAGGTCATAAATTGGTTATTTATTTTATTTTTTATTTCTTTTGAGTTCGTGTTGGTATTTATTTATAAGTATGGAAAATCCTAAATAGATGAAAATAAGGTGCATGGCATAGTAGGAAAATTAAGAAAGTGCCCTTTGAAGCTTCGTCTGTCATTTTCCGACAATAAATTCGGGGGTTTCTATCTTAGGTATGTATTTAATCATTAATGTGCCTATCCATGAGCACTATATGAATATGTCGTACATGTGTAGCTTGTAATTGGGCCGTTGACATGAATAGCTAGTGGGCTTTAAAACCTTGGGATTATACATTAAGAGAAGGGGCGACAAGAAAAATGGCTATAAATAAATAGGTGGCTTGAAAAATGGCTACGAACATTTATAAATTAAATAGATGACTAAACAATTTACTGATTAATAAATCCCTATTTGTACAAGACAAAAATGCCCTCCCAACAAACTTCCTAACGAAAATCAGGGATTAAGAAAGATAAAATACACCCCTAAAAAATAAATTGGAGACATTTTAGGAGGTTTAAAATTAAAAAATCCCTAAAAATAAGTTGGAGACATTTTAGGAGGTTTGAAATTAAAAAATCCAAAAACACAAAATTATTTTGAAAATCAGACGATGTATCATATTGTTACTAGGAAAGAGTTGTTCCCCGTAAAAAGGAGTAAATACCTTTATTGGGGAAGGAGTACAAAGTTCAATCCTCTTCAGTAGAGAGAAACACCTTCGAACTCCATTAATCGGAAACAACAGTCCTGTCAATAGGAAGATTTACTACCTGCAACTAAGAATACCTGAAAATTTTTAAAAACAAATAAGAACACAGTAATTATGAAATTATGATACCTTAGCTGCTGCAATTATGAGTTGTCATAACATCGCCCACCCTCCCACCAGAACTGTCTTCATGCACCAGCCCGTCCGTCCATCTTCATCTTCCACAATCCTCCCTTCCCACCATTTCCCCCCTTGAAAGACTTAATCCTCCATTTCTCACAATTTTCCACCCCCTAACACAGAGTGTATCCCAATCCCTACCTCTCGCATCGCGCCGACGACCCACATCCGCCGTGCCGACGACCTTCTTCCGCCGTGCCGTCGAGACTCTTGCTTGCCCCACATCCTCCATCGATTCTCCTTCTGCGCGAGGACTGTACAATTTCTCAGAAATTCAAACCAAGGTAACAACTTTATTCTCATTCCCTTATATTAGCAACAAACTGATACATTCCCCCAAGATTTTAGGGATTTCGTTATTACATTCCCCCGAGTGGTATGTACTGATAAATACCATTTCTATTAGACATGAACAACTTCATTCCCATTCCCTTATATTAGCAACAAACTGATACATTCCCCCGAGATTTTAGGATTTCGTTATTACATTCCCCCGAGTGGTATGTACTGATAAATACCATTTCATCGTTATTACAACTTCTCTGGAAAAAGTGTGCTTGTGGTATACTCATATGTATGTGTGCGTACACATTGACATGTCTAATAGAAAAAATGCTTTGATTTGTCTGTACTATTATATACATCCATGGAATGGTCTAATGTGTCTACTTGTGTGTGTATACACTTAATCCCCCTGTATTTGAGTTAATCACCCCCTGTATCGTGTATGTCAGGAATGCCCAATAAAAATACACTTTGTCTTTGTCTGTGTTGCTATATGCAACCATAATAACCCCCCGTACCATGTTCACCTGAATGCAAATACCTGATAAAATGCCATAACTGATATCTGTCTATAGTATTACATACATACGTGTTCCGCATGCATCCTGTGTGTATGCATACTTACCCCAGTCCCACCCCCCATATGAGTTATATATACGCTGTAGTTTATATGTACTGTCATCTGTCTGTATGTACTGCTACTTACGACTTTTATTGTTGTTCTTTTGTAACATGGATAATGAGGGGCAAAATGTGAGGGATAAAATCTTTTTTTACTGTTGGAAAAGCTGAACCTAAGCCTAAAAAATAGGTAGATCTTTTTATACACTTGAACATAAACCGCCAACTGAACTCCCTATAAATCGGGATTCATCCATCCCGAAAAAAGGGGGAGAAACTGAATGAAAATAAAAAAAATCTGTTAACGGCGTTTGTCTATAGTCGTATATACTAGGGGTAAAAATGTCAAAAAAAATCTAGAAAACAGTTCCTGAAAATGCGGTGGCCACCCCTGCAAATTCTGAACATTTGTAGCCAAAAAACAAGAAGGCTTTTTTTTTCTAGCTATTTAGCACAATTCCCCATCTAAGTTTTTTTTTTTTTTTTTTTTCAGAATTTAATGAATTCTCTTTTCAAAAAGAAAGAAATTATAAATAAATGTAATTATGTTTGATCATTTGACCAACCTAAACATAGTTTGACTGATTAAGATATGATATCTTCACTAAGATGTTAGAGGTTCAAATCCTCACCTCTAAAATAGTAATAATGGACATAATCAAACATTAAAGTGATTTTTCATGAAAAATTAATTACCCAATCAAAAATTTATCAAAATAACTATTAAATTCCTTTTTAGATAAAAAAAAAAAAAAGAAGAAGAAAGAAATAAACAGGGAAACTCGATCACTACAAATATTTAAGTAGGGGATAGTAGGGGTGTTCATGGTTTGATTCAATTCAATTCCGTTTAAAGGCCAAATCAAAATCGAACCGAAAATTAAAAGAAAAGTTAAAATCCAACTGAACCACATATTTGATCGGAACCGAACCAAACCAAATTGAAAAAAAATTGGTTTTCGTCTTACTGAAAACTATCATTTTAAAATATATATATGTGTGTGCGTGCGGGTGTGTGTGGTTTGGTTCGGTTATTGAACTCCAAATTGAACAAAATTGCGGTTTTCAAATTTATTAATATTTAAATTGAATCGAAATGTAGTAACGGTAAAAACCAAAATTTTAGTTTGATTTTTCAATTTAATCGGTTTTGATGTGTACTTCTAGGAGGTAGGGACAAAAGTCATCCTCATCCCCATTACATTTGTAAACATCACTTTAATAGGATACAAGAGAGTTGAATAGCATGTTTGATAGTGATTTTGAAAGGAAAAAATTTGGTTGCATATCTGTAGGGATCTCGATGCATACCCCCATTAAAATGTTTGTTGAAGGATAAATTTTGTCCAATCACAAATTGCCACGTCATTATTTAAAATTAATGACGAAATTACAAATAATTAAATTTGGGACCAATTATAAATTGACACGTGTCCCAAATTTAATTTGAAGACAAAGTTGGCCCATTATAAATTTAAATAGCCAAATTTATATTTGATCAATTAATTAGAAAATAAATTATTTTGGTCAAATTAATTAATTTGACCAATTAATTAACAAAATAATTAATGGCAAATGGTTGAGCCCAAGACCAATAAAACCCAAACCCATGTTGTTAGGCTCAAAAGTCTCTATGGCCCATCAAGGAGAACTCTAGAGGAGTCCTCCACCAAATACAAGGGTTTAGAAATTCTACACTCTCACAAAAACAAGAGTTCAGAGTTTGAACACTTCTTGAAGACCAAACACTAAAGACTTCACCATTCCTTCAAAGACTTCACCATTCCTTGAAGATCAAGCATTCTAGCCCTCGAGTGAAGCCCTCGAGCACATTCACACAAGAGAGCATTCCTTGAAGATCAAACATTCTAGCCCTCGAGTGAAGCCCCCGAGTGAAACACATTCACACACAAGAGAGAATCAGAGGATTAAAGTTAGAGATTGTACACTCACACCATACAACATTAATACAAATACATTTTTATTCCACGTGTCTCCAAATACATTTTTATTCCACGTGTCTCCATCCCCGAAGTTACGTGTGAACAATGTTGACAATTAGGAGAGATAAAAAAAATTCATGGTTTTCTCCCTTCCTCTTTCTTAGTTTTCAAGATTTTAATGGAGTATGTAGGAGATCCCTAATATGCGGCCAAGTTTTATTCATTTTGAAATAACTAAACGCTCTTTTGTCATATACAAAATCACCTTGAAACATGTCATAATCATTCAAAATCAATCTGATATTTGATTTTACATCTTTATACACAATTTTTATACCATAAAAATTGATTTTAAATTATTAAAGACATAAAAGTAATTTTTAACCATTTCAAAATAATTTTGGAGAAAGAATAGTTGAAGTGACCAATACAACGTTAAAGAAGATTGGGCCATCTCTGTGTACGAAAAGGGCACGCCCGCTCATTTATATTCGTCTGATCTACAAAAATCCAGAAAGGTCGTTGGTTCTTCAGATTTCAGATTCTTCTGAATTCTGATATTTGATTGTTGAATACGGCCGGCTACGAGCGCAAGCAAGTGGATAAAAAGCACAGCAGCAGGGCCATCCCCTTCAGCCACCAAGCTTGAATTGTCAACGCAGCAACAACAACAACAACATCAACAACAGGTCCTTTCTATAACTTTTACTTTTGACAAAATTATTACTCTTTTCACACATTCCATTTTCGAATCCTCAAACCCTTCACCCACTTTCTACTTTTAAATTCCCCGTTTGCGCCGCCGCCCCAACGGAGCTTCCATTCAACCAATTTATACTCAAGCACGTGGGGTACAAGAACTTTTGATTTCCTCAATTGATTATTGGTTTGTTTATATTGGTAAAGCAAGATGATCAATTGTTTAATTGGGGAGTTGAATTTTTCTCAATAATCTTCCACATGGTCTTCTTTTTCAACTCTGATGTCGTTTTTGTCGTCATGGGTTTGGTCAGAATATCCATTTTATATCATGCCATGCCTATCCCAATCTCTTGAATTTTGTGTTGTCTTGAAATATAATCTACTTTCTCAACCTTGGTTAATCCTCCTTTGATGTTACTGATCGAGCTTGCAATTCCATATCCATGGCGTCTTCCTCTTTAGGTTTCGTCTTTGCTCTTTGTGTGATTGCTTCCATCGTCAGCCACCTGGTTGTTTTCTCTGAAGCTCAGAATTCAGCTCAACCCATCACTGATCCTGATGAAGGTTCTCTCTTTTTCTCTTTCTTCTTTTTCTTTCCCACCTTAATTGTGTTCTCAGAGGAAAATTTCTGACATGAAAGAAAAGCTGCTTATCTTTGGTGTCTTGGACCACGTTGCAGCACTGCACAGTTCAGTTTTCTTGTACACAACAAAAGAGCCCACTTTGAAGCTCTGATGTCCCACATCAGAATTAAGAAACATGATTCAATTTAAATGAACCCCTTTGTTTTGTTCTTGAATTGAGCTTATATTCATCTTTGTGAGGATCAACAAATGTGAGGAATTTACTGAAACAACTAAAGTGGAATTGATTGGTTCTGACTTTTGAGTGGATATTTTTGTGTGCAGCAAGAGCTCTGAATTCCATATTTAGACAATGGCGTATATCGGCGCCATCAGGGGCGTGGAATATAAGTGGGAATCTATGCAGTGGGAGAGCAGTCGACACTACCACCAGAGTCGACGTTGGTGGAAACCTCAATCCTCTTATAAAATGCGATTGCTCAGACGGAGTTACTTGCCACATTACTCAAATGTATTTCTCTCTCTCTCTCTCTCTCTTTCTCCATCTATCACATTGCATTTGACGATTGTGTTTCTTTACGCTTGCCTCAAGCATTCATGTTCCGCATGCACGATTGTTATGGGGGCTTGAGTTTCAAATTGATGAAGAAAACTAATTTATAGGTGGGACATTCGTTTTCAGCCACTTTTTAGTGAGTCCATTCGTTGAAAGTATTGATATACATGGACCGTTAAAAAAAAAAAAAAGGATGTGACATGCAGGAAAAAAATTTGTATATCAATTATTTTGCAATGCTCATCCGTAGAAAGAACCAGTTTTTACAGAAGACTAATCCCTCCATGTTGCTTGTATGATTAGCATCCAGAAAAATCTGGTTGATCATAAGAGTATAAGATCTGCTTGAAAGAATAGATCAGAGAAGAGCATATTTGTTCCTCATAACAAACTAATGTTCTTTGTTTTCTTTCATGTTCTTGTTTGAAATTTAATTTATTTATGTGATTTTGCAGGCACGTTTATGCAATAAATGTTGTTGGTGTACTCCCACCAGAGCTATGGACTTTAACATCCCTCACCTATCTGTATGCTTTCTTCCTTATCCACACACACGCCCATATATATATATATTTTTAGAATATTGCATCACACGTAGGATGGAGGATTTGAATCTACGAGAATATATATATACACGAAGGTTTTTACTGGTAGCACATGCAATTAAGTTGAACTGGATTTCTTTCAGGAAGTTGGATCAAAATTTCTTGTCCGGAACGCTATCTGCATCTGTTGGTAATCTCACACAATTACAAACCTTGTAAGACAACCCATACCTTTTTCCAGATACCTCAATAGACATAATATTATATCAACGATCAACATTAAGAAGTTTCATCCTTTTTCTAATTTTAACCAAATTATGTTTAGGAGCCTTGGAATTAATGCTTTATCAGGGGAACTTCCGAAGGAACTTGGATCTCTTACTAATCTGAAACTGTTGTAAGTTATCTGTTTCTTCTCAACTCTGGAAGACATCCGAAAGGCTAGCTGATCGTGTTACTTTTTATTAAACCTTTGAAGTTGACTTTTTCAATTAATTTGTTAATTACATGAAATATTTTCTGTGCGCTCAAAAGTTCTAAATTCACTCAGATGCTTCTGTCTTTTTCTTATTTATGAACGAGATTAATGAAACTTTCAAGAGTACAGATGCAGCTCATTAGCTTTACATGTCATGCAGCTGTATATATTTCACATGAACATTTTTAACTGTTGCGTTTTAACTGATATTGTAGGGCATTTGGGTCCAACAATTTCTCTGGTTCCTTACCACCAGAGCTTGGAAATCTTTCTATGTTGGAGGAACTGTAAGCTCTATCCTTTTTTTTTTTTTTGATTTATTGTTTTTCAAAATTCTCATACCTTTATATCTATCATGTGTAACTTCTGTTTACGCGGTTGGCTTTGCTAGCCTGCAACAACTAAATCTGAATTTTTGGTATCCAACCTTCTAACAAATGGGATAAAAGCCTAAAATGCTGTAGTCATGTGGTTGTCCTCAGTTTTTTTTTTTTTTTTAATATTCAGAATATTATTGGATGTGTCGTTGCCATAGCTTATCATTTTTGTAATTGTCAGAAATACCACGATCTTTTTATATTTATCAGACATGAAGAAAGATGACTTGCTATTATAGTGAGAAAGCTCACGTTAAAGCTCTTTCTTGTACAAATGATAGAAATTATATCCTATTTGTCAATCATCAATTTAACACTGAAAAAGTTATAAGTAAAATCTCATATGTTGAACTTTTTCATACCTAAGTAGATGTTTGAGAGCTGAACTTCAGTTAATTAACGTTAGAGACATAAAAGAAAGAAAAGACTGAAACTAAACAAACTTTCGTGAAAGAAAAAACTCATTAATCTTAACAATTCCTTTTCCTGGGGTTAACTCATAGTACTTGCCTATTTATGATCATGATCATTTTATTTTAATTATTGTGTTTCTGTGTCCCTTTATCTTGTGATATGTATGACATATGTATGACTTGTGAGCATGCTGAAAGGTATGAATAAATAGATTTGTCCTGAGTTGTAATCTTTGACTATAACTTGGGTTTTGTTACACTTGGTTGTGGTGATCTACCTTTACTTTGCCTTTCGCTGTTTCATTATACTGATAATTTGTTAATCTTGTTTTTCTTGATAGATACATTGATAGCTCTGGAGTTTCTGGTGATATTCCTCCATCATTTTCAAATCTAAGAAACATGCGTATAGTGTAATCCATTTTCTGTCTCTACTTTTCCCAAGTTTTATTAGCCAAGAATGCATCATTTAGATATAAAGCTCTCTTTTGAACAGATGGGCATCAGACAATGAATTCACTGGCAGAATACCTGATTTCATCGGGAATTGGACAAGGCTCACATCTTTGTAAGACATTTATGTTTACCTGTTTCTTCTTAGCTACCCCCCCTCCAAAATGATGCCACATGGCCTACAAGCAATGACCGAAGACTTCATTATGCTGAAAATTTTCATTTAAGACCATTTTATATACTACGATGTGCAAAAGTTTGTGTTTACTTGTAATTTCTAGTAAAGTTGAGCTGTTCATTTATATTATCAACTCACTTTTGTAGGAGGTTTGAAGGAAACTCTTTTACAGGTCCCGTACCATCAACGTTTTCAAGCTTGACATCTTTGACTGAGTTGTGAGTAACTTTAACAATTTCAGGGTATTGATCGTGTACTGCTTGGCTCATTGCTAACGTACCTATATATTTAATATAGGAGAATAGGTGATTTATCCAATGGAAGCTCTTCTCTGGCGTTCATAAGTAATATGAGATCTCTAACTCTACTGTGAGTTGGCTCCACTTTTTGTTGCATTGCTGTTAATTTATTTTTTAAAAATTTTATTTTGAATCTCCCAAACGTTTTTATAACTATAACGTTCCTTTCCTTGCAGGGTGTTGAGAAATAATAATATGTCAGGTTCAATTCCATCCAACATTGGAGAATTTCGCAACCTTACCCAGCTGTAAGAATTCCTCATCAAATGATAACTGTTTAAATGATTTTTTTTTGCTGGTAATGAGCTAGGTTTTTTTGTTTTTGTTTTGTGTGTGTGTGTGTGTGTTGCAAACAAATTTGACTTGTAAACCTGTACGTCAGTTTTCGTGTATTATATCCTCGCCTCACCAAATCACCCTAGAAACAACAATGTTCATGTGCTCTTTTAAGAAATTGTGTTGGTGTCATCTCATCACCAAACTGATTTATAACCTGAGAGAATCCATTTGGATGGTAATTTGGAACTTGTTTTCCTTGTTTTTTCTTACCATTATGAAACTTAGTGCTCTTGGCTTGGGGAGAGTGAATCCCAATTATTTGAAGTTTTGGTAATAATTTGACTTCACTCTCCTTTCTATCGTAGGGACTTGAGCTTCAACAACTTGACAGGAGAGATTCCAAGCTCGCTTTTCAATTTGAGTTCACTGTCACACTTGTAACATCCAACCCTTCTTACAATAGCTATTTGATCCCACATTTTTTTGGTCGAATTGAAGTGGATATTCTTGGTCTTTTGCCCAGGTTTCTTGGAAATAACAAGTTAACTGGGACGATACCTACACAGAAGAGTGCATCACTTCTTAATATGTGAGTCTGTCTTGCAAATGTTGATTTCAGTTATGATGATGCCCCTTACTAGTGGATCTGATTTCACAATATTTCTTTTAATGAATTAGACGGATGATATGTTGTATCTTTGGAAAATGAATATTCTCTATCTCAAAGATATATGAAAGACTATCATCTTTTCATTAAGCTTGATTTTTCTATTTGAAAATAGTGGCGGTATTTTCTTTTGGCAAGCTTAGATTTGTTGGCTCAAAGTCTCAGACAATAAAGAGAATTTGACTACCTGTTCAAAATAAGTTTAAATTCTAAAAGTCTATGTGAATTATCGTAGAAAGCTTAAGCCGAAAGATTTAGCTGACTTGATAAGTGCACATGTTAATGGTCATTTTTCACATTTTAAGTTTTGCACCTTTCTTTGGCCGCTAACTTCTGTAGTGAATACTAATGCCTTTCCACTTGATCTTGTAGAGACTTGTCGTATAATGATTTATCAGGGAGCTTTCCTTCTTGGACCAACCAGCAAAACTTACAGCTGTAAGTAGTGTACTGCTATTTTTACTGTTTTACATCTTTTTCTTTACAATCATGCAAATTTACAATTACTCGTTCCTTACCTACTCATGTAACATCAAGATGAAGGTTATCTTATAATCTTTTTTCTTTTGCTCCCGATTATCTTATAATCTTGTTGGCTTCAATATGCAGAAATTTAGTTGCCAACAACTTCACAATTGATGGGTCAAGTAACAGGTATTTCCATAAGTTGATTTAATATCCTTTATCTCTTTTATGTTCCTGTTAAACTACGTTTACAGACACTTTGTTGCCTTGAAGTTGCCTGTGTAACACATTTCTCTTTTGCTTTCAGTGGTTTGCCTTCTGGATTGAATTGTCTTCAACGCAACTTTCCTTGTAATCGAGATCCTCCAATATGTGAGTAGAAGTTACAAAATAAATTATTCTTATCTGTTGTCTGTTTCTTTGAGGAAGAGGAAAAACTTCAAGTTGATGTGAATCTTAAAACTCAGTGATTCTATATACCTTGTTTTCCCCTAGTATGTTTTCGTACAAGTTTCTAATCCTACTATTCTACATCTTCATAATGCTGCCATTTGACATTAGGCCAAATGTAAGTCAGAAGATCCCATGTCCTATGACCTACGGGTGGATATCTTTTTTCATGACTCCTGTCTTGTATTGCCAGATTCTAGTTTCGGAATTAAGTGTGGAGGTCCACAGATAACAAGTTCATCAAGGATTTTGTTTGAAAGGGAAGATGAGACTCTTGGTCCGGCTACGTACTTTGTTACTGAGTCAAATAGGTGGGCTGTTAGTAATACTGGATACTTTACTGGGTCCAACAATGCTCAATTCAAAGGCAACACGTTGTCTCAATTCTCAAACACCATTGATACAGAGCTTTTTCAGACACAGCGACTATCTGCTTCATCATTGAGATACTATGGACTAGGGCTTGAGAATGGCAACTACACCGTGAACCTTCAGTTTGCAGAAATAGCTTTCCCAGATTCAAATACATGGCAAAGTCGTGGGAGGCGTGTCTTTGATATATATATCCAGGTTTCTTTTTAATTCTATTTCATTTATAGAATCTTGTTATGGGCCTTTTTCTACCATAGTTCCAGGAGGAGGCAAAAAATGAATTATTGTCCTAATTCTGGATGTACATCCAAGCTTTGCCTATACTTAGTAGAGACACTGTTATGAAAAGAGCTTTTAAGGATACGGTCAGCCCTTGAAATTTGATGACATATTTTAAGATTATTTTACAAGTTTAGTCCTTGAACTTTCAGGTTTGTGTCTAATATGCCCCTAAACCTTCCATTTTGTGTCTAATAGGTTTTTGAACTTTATAAAGTGTCTAATAGGTCCCTAAACTTAAATTTTGTGTCTAAAGATCCTTTGAATTTTCAAGATTGTGTCTAATAAATTCTTGACCTTTTTCAACATTTTAAAAATTTTATAGATCTATTGGACGCAAAATTGAAAATTTGTAGTCTTATCACACAACATTTGCGGTTTTGTTTACGCAGTAAGAACAAGTGTGAATCCATTCTGTGTTTAAATTTCATTTTTATAATTCCATTCTCATCATGTGTTATTCTTTTACAAACCAATGTTCATTTTCCGTTGTGCGTTTTTTTTTGCAATTGTCTGCTGCTCTGTTCCTCTGTCTTAGTTCATCATCATTGGTTTCAGGGAAATCGTGTCATACAGAATTTTGATATTAGAAGGGCAGCAGGTGGGTCTTTCCTTGCTGTTAGTAGGAGTTTTACGGCTGTAGTTACAGAAAACTTCCTGGAAATTCATCTCTTTTGGGCGGGGAAAGGTACTTGCTGCATACCTGCTCAGGGTACTTATGGACCCTCTATTTCGGCCATCAGTGCTACCCCAGGTAATAAGTAATCACCAGTTTCGTCCTTTATTTAGTGTCCTTGTTTTCAAGTATTTTTGACTAAGTAGCAAGCGTATCTGCAGATTTTGAACCAACTGTCAGTAATGTGCCTCCAAGTACGAAGGAGAATAATAGAACAGGCCTAATTGTCGGGCTCGTTGTTGGTTTAGGATCTGTTTTCTTTCTGATTATTGGTGCAGTTTTCATTGTCGTCCAGAGAAGGAAAAGGCGTCGTGCCTATGAAGATGAAGGTAATTAAGAGGATTTCACATCTAAGTAGTTATTTGCTTCTTGATTCTGCTGCATTCCTAATATCGAATTGCTTTACATAAATTGGTCTCTCACTGCTGCATTTTCTCCCATTTTCGGATTTACATTAGAGGAAGCATACTGAAACTTCTATCCACATCTATAACATTCAATTTATTATTATTTTTTTGGCAGAGCTCCTAGGAATAGATGCTAGACCGTACACATTTAGTTTTTCTGAACTAAGGGGTGCTACAGAGGACTTTAATTCATCCAACAAACTTGGCGAAGGAGGATTTGGACCTGTTTACAAGGTATAGTCTTTCTTTACAATGACAAAGGATGATTTATCATGGTTATCTTCTGTTGTATTATTCACATCTGATTCAATTACCTGAAACTGCTCAATAAATATCTGCAATCTTGTTTTGTGAAAAAAAAAGACAAGGGTGTAGATCTTAGTAATCTATAACTATTGAGGGGAAAAGACTAAGGATGTAAAATCATAATTTGAATCTATTTATCTCAAACCGAATCAACCTTGCAGGTGAGGAATCAACATGCCATAAACAGTTTCACCAATTTCAGTCACTGTTCTTGCTTCGTAGTTTGTATGATAGTGGGAAGATCATATCTATTTTTACATTCTGAAGTATTGCTATACTTACTGTCTGATTTGTTTTACCCTGGAAGGGAACACTAAGTGATGGAAGAGTGGTTGCTGTGAAGCAACTTTCAGTGGCATCCCACCAAGGAAAGAGTCAGTTTGTTGCTGAGATTGCTACAATATCTGCAGTGCAACATCGTAACCTTGTGAAACTATATGGATGTTGCATCGAGGCCGATAAACGTCTCCTGGTTTATGAGTTTCTTGAAAATAAGAGTCTAGACCAAGCATTATTTGGTAAGGAATTTATATCCAATGTTCAGCCTGCTAAAAGCAAAGATGGTTTATATACATGGTTTTTGTGTGGCAGAAAAAAAACATTTGGTTATCGATTGGCCAACACGTTTCGACATATGCGTCGGTGTAGCAAGAGGTCTCACTTACCTTCATGAGGAATCAAGACTTCGCATAGTGCACAGAGATGTAAAGGCCAGCAACATCTTGCTTGATGGTGATCTGATTCCCAAAATTTCAGATTTTGGCTTAGCCAAACTTTATGATGACAAAAAGACTCATATAAGCACTCGTGTCGCCGGGACAATGTAATGTCATGGAGATTAGTTCATTCATATTTTTTCTGTATTTTTTTTTGTATGAGTACTAATGTGCGCGAACTTACTGATGCAGTGGTTATCTTGCACCTGAGTATGCCATGCGTGGCCACCTTACAGAGAAGGCTGATGTCTTTGGATTTGGTGTTGTGGCTCTTGAAATTGTCAGTGGAAGACCAAATTCAGATCCAAGCTTAGAGCAAGACAAAGTTTATCTTCTTGAATGGGTAAGAATGCATCTTTTTTCCTGTTTTTGTTCATTAGGATCTCTCTCTCCCCCCCTCCCCAGAAGAAAACAAATATATTTAGTCTCTTCCAAAAGATGATCACAAGAGTAAAGTTTGTTGGACATCAAACCCAGTCCAGTGAAATAAACTGAACTAACCACACACCAGAAGATTTGCAACCGAAAAAGTTTTTGATTTTTTATAACGAGGGTCGACGGATTAGAGGACTTCTTTCTCACTTGGTTAGATGCCACTTCAACTCTCTTCCTAAGCACCTTCAACTTTTTGTCTTAACTTTACCTTTGATCTTAAATCACTAGTAATCTGAACCATGCACTTGCTGGGGAATCTTTTTCTCAAACATGAGAGGAGCAGAAGCAAACAATAAACAAAATCATTATCTTGCCGTGCATTTTCTCTCATAATTCAACGATGAGGTCGCAAATATATACATTATTACTTATACATCAGTGTCAATCTGTCTTTGAGCCACCAAGTGATTAGATTCTTTATGCCATTTTGATTCAAGAAAGGGTATATAAAAGAAACTGTCCAAAAAACCAAATATTCAACCTGATCTTTCTTAATTTAGATTGGCTTTCCAATTAGGTGGTGCTTCTACATCTTCTAACTCAGATTCAAATTTCGTTTAGAAGTTCTCTGATGACTGATAAATTCGTGTTTTGCTTTTTAGGCATGGCACCTCCATGAAAACAACTGTGAACTTGAGATGGTGGATTCTGGATTATCAGAGTTCAACAAGGAGGAAGTGAAAAGGGTGATTGGTGTAGCTCTTCTGTGCACTCAAACATCCCCAGCTCTTCGGCCATCGATGTCCCGTGTCGTGGCAATGCTGACGGGAGACATCGAAGTGGCCGCTGTAACTTCCAAACCAGGATACCTGACAGATTGGAAATTTGATGACATTACAAGCTTTATAGATAATCCATCAACCGAAGAACCTGATACTGGCCGTTATGCATCTACAAGTTCGAGTATCGTTGATACAAATCGCTCGCCAATGAATGCTTCTGATCCAATGCTCCGTGGATTGATAGGGGAGGGTAGGTGAACAAGCATGGTATTGACATTTTTCATTCTTTAGTTTCATATTTACTCAACATTCCTCCATCTCTGGCTTTGTACATTACAATACAACATCTGTGTCCTGTGGAACCTCACATCTGTGATTGCTTATGATTTCAAATATTTTTGAGCTTGAGCTTGTATGAACTTGTTTGATTATTACATTTTTTTTCCTCTCGTTTATATAAAATGAGATAGAACAATGCATACTTTTTACAATGTGGAAATGTGTATCTCACTAAATCAAAAAAATACAATACTGGCCTATCCAAAATAAAACAAAATAGAAGTACAAAAAGGCAAAACTAAGTTTTGTTTGGTAATCATTTGGTTATTTAAAATTATACTTGTTTTTTTCCATTTTCTCTACCATGGTTTTCATCTTTGTCATGGGCACAATTGAATTCCTAGCCAAATTTCAAAATCAAAAACAAGTTTTTGAAAACTATTTTTTTTAGTTTTAAAAAATTGGCTTGGTTTTTGAAAACATGGAATTAATGTATTAGAAAAAACAAAGAAACTTGTAGGTGAAAGTAGTACTTATAAGCTTAATTTTCAAAAACCAAAAATAAAAAACCAAATGGTTATCAAATGGGACCTAAGTTAATGAAACAAATTTAAAATTGGAAGGTAGCTTTGGAAATATGTCGTGAATGAGCTAGGGAAATTGTCAAAATTAACCCATATGAGTTTTGGGTTTTCAAAATTGACCTAGTTTCTAAAAACTTGTTTTTTTAACCTATTTTATATAAAACTATCTACTTTTTAGTGGGACCCACGATGTGAAAAGTCATTTTTATCCTTCCCATTTTCATTAATGATAAGAATTAAAATTTTCAACCAACCAACTCAACTAATTAATTTCAAACATCAACACATCATTTGACCCACAAAATATTTTTAAAAAATAAAATCAAAGACGTGAAATCAAACAAATGGATAGACCCACTTCAAAATTTTAATATCGTCAACGTTTTTTTGAAAATTGAGGATGATTTTACATGTTCTAGATAACAAGGGGTTTGTATAAGATATTTTTACAAAAATCTGGAAAAAAAAAAGTATGAATACCGACCGGGAAATTATGAATCCCGGCCGGGAAATTATGAATCCCGACCGGGATTTCTTGGTCGGGAAACTGACCAAGAAATTTTTCAGAAGGTTTTGTTTTTTTTTTGTTTTTGTTTTTTTTTTTTAAATCTTCTTTGTAAATTAACCACAAAGTTCTAATCATTCTCCTATTTTCTATCTTTCTCTAATTCCAAACACAAACACAAGATTTTCCATTATTTAGTAGCCATGTGTTTGTTTTCATGTGGGGATTCTTCAACCCATAGGATCTTTTTTTGTTTTTTGTTTTTCTTCATTTGATGTTTCTTTCTTTCTTCTTTAGAGTTTATTCATTCGTTTCTCGTAAGAAAATTTAACCAAGAAATTTCAAACACTTTTTTGCAAAATATTGAAAAAAAAAAAAAAGGAAAAAGAAGTAAGAAAAAATGTGGAAAATAATATGAAAAAAGAAACAAAGAAAAATTCAACAAAAACTTTTTTTCGTCGGACAAACCAACAAATTTTAAAAACACAAATTTCAATCTAAATTTAATTAAGAAATTTTGAACACAATTTTTTATGACCTAATAAAGGAAATTAAAAATAATTTAATTTAATTAATTAATTTAATTTAATTTAATTTAATTAAAAAAAAAAAACCAAATCGCAGAAATCTGCCTTTTGTCCCGGTCAACTACCCGGCTAGGAACGTGACCGGGACAAAAGGCAGTAAACCCCATTCCCTTTTTTTTTTATTTATTCCATCTTCTTCTTCCTCTTTTTTTTTTTCTTTCGTTTCTGAGTTTTTTTTTTTTTTTTTTTTTTTTAAGGCTCATCTTCCTTTCCTTTTTTATATAGAAATCAATACTTCATTTTGATGGATGGAGAAACTTCAATCAATGATTAGAAGTACCCATTTTTTTCAAAATCTTTTGGGAAGAAAAACCCATTTTTTTCAAAATTGTTGTTTGAAAACTCGTTCTTCCTCAAGCTTCAATCAAACTCCAACATATTTCAACACAAAGAAGTCGTCGGAAGGAGCCGCCGGAGTTGCTGGAAGCCGAATAAGAATTAAACCCAGATTTTTGGCAATGGGTTTTTAGCAGAATGAGATTTTGAGAATGAGTTTTTTGTTTGTTTTTTTTGACCTCTTCAATGGAAGGGTATGTTAGTAATTGCACAAAAAGGTGTGACATCAGCAGGTTAAAAAAAACAAGTTTTCAAATAGTGGATCAATTTTGAAAACCCAAAACTGAATGAGGTTATTTTTGACAATTTCCCAATGAGCTAGTATACCATATATTTGTAAGCCTTTTGATTCGTTCTTCAAGATTAGGACAAATAGGTATTTCAAGAAAGTCCACACATTTGTAATCGGAAGTCATAATCACCCCAATCCCACAACAAGACTTTTGTAAAAACAAATTTAATAATTTAGACGCTTTTTGATAATCTTTATGTTTTTTAAAATTATGTTGGTTTTCTTTCAATTTTGTTTTCATCTTTGCCAATGACATATTTGAATTCCTAGTAAAATTCCAAAAATATAAACAAAGTTTTTTGAAAACTATTTTGTTGGTTTTTTAAAATTTGACTTGGTTTTTGAAACACATGGAAAGAAAATAGATAATAAACTAAAGAAATGTATACGCAAAAGTAGTGTTTATGAGCTTAATTTCAAAAAATCAATACTAAAATTTATCAATATATCTTTAATTATATTTTGTCTAAAAAAATATATCTTCAATTATAGAATGAAAATTTAATAGTTTTGGAATTTTAATTATTTGGAACTTATACAACTATATAAATAACTCTAAAGCTTTTTTCTGTTTTTTGGGTTACAAAAGTTTGTGCCTCTTCGTAGTTGATTTACCTTCATTTCTCAATTCTCTTCTCCCCAGAAAAAAATAGTTTAGCTCACTAAATTTCTTGTATAAATGGTAAAATAGTGTTAGCTTGAAAAATCACATATCACTTTATAAATAATTTATTCTATTGTAAGAATAAATTATCATAATATCTATAACAAGCTCAATTTTTAAAAAAGCAATTTCAATTTTCAAAAAAAAAAAAAAAATCAAATTCAAAATACAATAAAATAAAAATGAAAATATCATTAATATGATAAAGTAATTGGAAATACTACGAGTAAGACACGTGTTAAAGGACTAGTAGACAGAAAATGACAGATGCAATTTTTTCTGACTTAATTTTATAGTCTTTGAAAGTATAAATGCTCACATTAATGAAATGAGTACATCAATAAATGAAGAAAAATTCATACCAACTTAAATGGAGATGTCAATCTAAGCCTAACTTAACTAGTTAAGATGTTATATATTTATAAGTGAAATGTTTCAATCTTTATACCCACATTATTGAACTAAAAAGAAGTTACAAAATGAAAGTAGTTATGTTTGACCACTTGACTTAAATTTAGGTGGGTCATTTTAAAACATTCAAAAGCATGTCATAATTGTTAACTTCTTGGTTGGGGATAAGATGTTCAAATAATCACATTCACATGTTCAAATAATCATAGCTTGGACAATCTGGAACTATCGGAACAAAGTCTCCCTCAACAAGGAGAAGACAGACATCCAAACGCTCAAGAGATGGATCAAGAAAAATCTAGAAGAGCAGAAGAAAAGGGTGAGGAACATACCAAATCCCAGATTGGAGAGCCTCTGGAATCAGGAAGCTTGGACTCCCCCTCCACCGAATTGCCTGAAATTGAACGCAGATGCTTCATGGAATGAAGATCGAAAAATTGGCGGAATAGGGTGGATTATTCGTGATTCCTCAGGATGTCCAATTCAAGCGGGCTGCAGACAAATAAAGAGGAAATGGCAGATTAAATCCCTTGAGGCGCTGGCAATCAAAGAAGGACTGAAAGACTACAAATCTAGGGGTAACAAAAGAAATTTACCTCTAATTGTGGAATCAGACGCGATGGAGATCATCAGATCCTTAAACCACGAAAGCCTGGACATCTCATACACCTTGGTGATCTTGAACGAGGTGGAATCCCTTGCGGATGAATCAGGGGTTGTGGCTTTCGCAAAATGCCCTAGGAAGGGTAACCGAATTGCGCATTCTCTAGCGCGTGCTTCGTCAAGTATTTCGCCGGAGCTTCCGCTGCCGGCCGTTGTCGTCGACAGTAGAATTTGGTTGGGTTTTTCTTTTGACACTAACACTCATTTTGGCCTCTCTTCCACACTGGAAGATGAGCTTCTCTGTAGGGTGATTAATCCACCGTTTTGGCTGGCCTCCTTAATTAAGGAGGAAACTGTTGTAACCACCCCTTTTTCTATTTAATGCATTTTATGAGTTTTTCAAAAAAAAAAAAAAGTGTGTTTATAATTGATTGATGATGAAAGTAAAAATAAAGTAGCACAAAGAATGATATTTCCTTTTTATTTTGTTTTTCTAATTCAGACAAGACGCAAGAGTGAACGTGGGATTCATGATCGAAACATGTATGAACAAGATTATTAACGATTTTGATCATGTTAATGAATAAATAAAAGTACTTTTCAAAAGCAAGTATTTAAAGAAGAAGTATTTGGAGAGTGCTTTTAACTCGTATATTTCGTTACCCAACCCTCTCAATCACAGTTAAAAGAGTATAGAACTAATCCTGTAAATGATTTGTTATTCGACATTGTTTACTTAAGTGCATATAAGTACCGAAGAGAGTGGTAATTGATGTATATCTAAGTGATCAATGGTTTAAAGCTCTCTAGTCCATGTTAGTGAACTAAAAAAAAAAAAAAAAACTAATCCTTAAAAAAGTACTCTCAAACACTAGAAATTATCAGGTTCTCGTGATACAATGAGACAGATAGTTTTGCTTGGATGTAAGAGGGAGGAATTGTAAAAATACCTCGATTTTGTTTCTAAAGACTATTAGAAGATGAACAAATTTGAATATATACATCCGACAGTTTTAAAGAAAGAGCTTGATAAGAGAGCACTTTTTTTTTTGGCTAAATTATATATATATAAAAAAAACTCCTAAACTATGAGGTTTGTTTAAAAAATGTCCGTGAACTTTACAAAGTTTCAAAAATACCCCCAAACTTTAAGAAACGTTTCAGAAATACCTTTGCTGTTATTTTTTTTTATGGAAACTTTTAAAACCATTAAAAATGTTTAAAAAATACCTTATGAATACATGACAAATAGGTAAAGTTTCTCATTAATTTTCATGGAGGAAGAATTTATGGTGAGAGAAGGAAAAAGGAAAAAAAGCATATTTCAATAAGGTTATTTTTGAAAACTTTTTGAAAGTTAAAGGGTATGAATGAGAGTGAAACTTTAACAATTTACATCCAAGAATTAACGGTTGAGTATTTTTGAAACATTCTTTAAAGTTCAGGGCATTTTTGAAACAAATCCGATAGTTCAAGGGTATTATATATATATATATATATATATTTTTTTTTGCCATCTGTGTGTATAGAAAAGGCGCGCAAAAGGGTATGGCGCTTCTTCAGGTTCTAATCTTCAGCAGTTCTGAATTCTGATTTTGACAATGGCCAGCAACGAGTGGCAGTGGATAAACGCAGGGCCACGGCCACCAACCTTGAACTGTCTACGCAGCCATTTTCAGGTCCTTTCTACAACACTATTACTTTTGACGCTTCTGTTCTTCCTTTCTTCACAGGTTTTATTCTCCATTCACACTATGAATTTGTTTCAAGCACTTTTGTTTTCATATGCTTAATCGCTTAACAACCTACAATTCACCAAGATCATCAATGAAGTAATTGGGAACTTGGACTATTCTTCTCAATAATCTTCCACATGCTTTTACTTTTTCAACTCTGATGTCGATTTGTCATAATATCCAATCAATGTCATGGGCCTCATGGATATCCCAATCTCTTGAATTCTAGGATTGCCTTAAAAAATATCTACTTTCTCAACTTGGTTATTTCTGTCGGATGCATTGTGTTGTGACTACATGTTAATCCTTCTTTGATAAAGATAAATCTGTCTGTTACTGATCAAGCTTGCAATTCCATATCCATGGCGTCTTCGTCCTTAGGTTTCATTTTTGCTCTTTGTGCTATTGCTTCCATCATCAGCCACCTGATTGTTTTGTCTGTAGCTCAGAATTCAAATGAACCCACCACTGATCCTGATGAAGGTTCTCTCTCTCTCTCTCTCTCTCTCTTCTTTCCCACCTTAAGTGTGTTCTTTGAGGAAAAAGCTATGCGATTCATGGTATATATGTAGGGCATACACTGATAATTTTGACGTGAAAGAAAAGCTTCTCATCTCTCCTGGTCTCTTGGACCACGTTACAGCACATTTCACTTTTCTTATGCACAACAAAAAGGCCCACTTAGAAGCTCTTGATTTCCCACACCAGAATTAAGAAACACTATTCAATTCAATTAGACTCTTTTGTTTTGTTCTTGAATTGAGTTTATATTCATCTTTGAGAGGATCAACGAGTCTTGAAGAATTTACTGAAACAACTAAATTGGAATGGATTGATTCTGGCTTCTGAGTGAATATTTTTGTGCGCAGCAAGAGCTCTGAATTCCATATTTAGACAATGGCGTATAGCGGCGCCATCAGGGGCGTGGAATATAAGTGGGAATCTATGCAGTGCGAGGGCAGTCGACAACACCCCCGTCGACAGTAATGGACTCCTCAATCCTCTTATAAAATGCGATTGCTTAGCCAACAACGGCGCTACTTGCCACATTACTCAACTGTATCTCTCTCTCTCTCTGTCTCTCTACGTGCATCTATCACATTGCATTTGATGATTGTTTTCTTTTTGCTTGCCTTAAGCATTCATGTTCCGTATGTACGATTGTCAGGGCGGCTTAAGTTTCAATTGTGGAAATCCTGAATCAAATTGATGAATAAAACCAGTATATAGGTGGGGCATTTGTTTTTAACCACTTTTTGGTGAGTCCATTCGTTGAAAGTGTTGATATACATGGACTGTTAAAAAATAGGATGTGACATGCAGGAAAAAATTTTGTATATCAATTATTCTGCAATTGTCATCCGTAGAAAGAATCAGTTTTTATAGAAGACTAATCCCGCCATATTGCTTGTATGTTTAGCGTCCAGACAAATCTGGTTGATTGTAAGAGTATAAAATCTGTTTGAAACAAAAGATCAGAGAAGAGCAGATTTGTTTCTCATAACAAACTAATGTTCTTTGTTTTCTTTCGTGTCCTTGTTTGAAATTTATTTTTTATTTATATGATTTTGCAGGCACGTTTATGCAATAAATGTTGTTGGTGTACTCCCACCAGAGCTATGGACATTAACTTTCCTCACCTATCTGTATGTTTTCTTCCTTATCCACACACACGTCCATATATATTTTTTAGAATATTATACCACACGTAGTAGAGTGGAGGATTTGAATGTATGACTTCTTAGAGAGTATATAATGGAAGGCTTTTACTGGTAGCACATGCAATTAAGTTGAACTGGATTTCTTTCAGGAAGTTGGATCAAAATTTCTTGTCAGGAACGCTATCTGCATCTGTTGGTAATCTCACACAATTACAAACCTTGTAAGACAATCCATATCCTTTTCCAGATACCTCAATAGAGATAATATTATATCAACGATCAACGTTAAGAAGTTTCATCCTTTTTCTAATTTTAATCAAATTATGTTTAGGAGCCTTGGCATTAATGCTTTATCAGGGGAACTTCCTAAGGAACTTGGATCTCTTACTAATCTGAGACTGTTGTAAGTTATCCGTTTCTTCTCAACTCTGAAAGACATCCGAAAGGCTAGCTGACCGTGTTGCCTTTTTTCAAACCTATGAACCTGACTTTTTCAATTAATTTGTTAATTATATGAAATATTTTCTGTGCGCTCAAAAATTCTAAATTCACTCAGATGCTTCTGTCTTTTTCTTATTTATGAACGAGATTAATGAAACTGGAGTTTCATTAATGAAACTTTCAGGAGTACAGATGTAGATCATTAGCATTATATGTCATGCAGCTGTATTTATTTCATATGAATATATTTAACGGTTGCATTTTGACTGATATTGTAGGGCATTCGGGTCCAACAATTTCTCTGGTTCCTTACCACCAGAGCTTGGAAATCTTTCTATGTTGGAGGAACTGTAAGCTTTTTTTTTTTTTGGTTTCTTGTTTTTCAAAATTCTCATACCTTTTATATCTATCATGTGTAACTTCTGCTTATGGGATTGCCTTTGCTAACCTGCAACAACTAAATCTGAATTTTTGGTATCAAACCTTCTAACGAATGGGGTAAAAATCTAAAATGCTGTAGTCATGTGGTTGTCCTTAGTTTTTTGATACTCAGAATATTGTTGGATGTGCCGTTGCCATAGGTTATGTTTTTTGTAATTGCCAGAAATATCACGATCTTTTCATGTTTATCAGACATGAAGACAGACGACTTGCTATTATTGATAGAAAGCTCACGTTAAAACTCCTTGTTCAAATGATAGGAATTATATCCTATTTGATAGTCATCAATTTAACACTGAAAAAGTTACAAATGGAATCTCATATGCTGAATTTTTGCATCCCTAAGTAGATGTTCGAGAGCTATGACCTTACTTGACCTAAGTACAACTGTGTCCTTGAGTTGTAAGTTAGATGTTTGAGAACTAAACTTCAGTTTATGAAGGGAGTATAACGTTGGAGACAAAAATGAAAGAAAAGACTGAAACTAAGCCAACTTTTTTTTGGGAACAAGAAACCAAACTTTTCATTAAAAAAATGAAAAGAGACTAAAACTCAAGAGATACAAACTCGACGAGGGAGTGAAAAGAGAAAACAATAAAAAAACACAAAATGAAACTAAGCTAAAGAAAAAATTCATTAATCTTAAAAGTTCCCTATTCTGGGGTTAACTCATAGTTGCCTATTTGTGAGCATGATCATTTTATTTTAATTCTGAGTTTCTGTGTCCCTTTCTCTTGTAATATGTATGACTTATGAGCTTGCTGAAAGGTCTGAATCAATAGATTTGTCCTTAGTTGCAATCTTTGACTATAACTTGGGTTTTGTTACACTTGGTTGTGGTGATCTACCTTTATTTTGCCTTGCGCTGTTTCATTTTACTGATAATTTGTTAATCTTGTTTTTCTTGATAGATACATTGATAGCTCTGGAGTTTCTGGTGATATTCCTCCATCATTTTCAAATCTAA
Source organism: Luffa acutangula (assembly GCA_036850905.1). Lineage (NCBI taxonomy): Eukaryota > Viridiplantae > Streptophyta > Magnoliopsida > Cucurbitales > Cucurbitaceae > Luffa > Luffa acutangula. The sequence continues at coordinate 1,043,740 of CM072098.1, forward strand.
GAAACATGCGTATAGTGTAATCCATTTTCTGTCTTTACTTTTTCCCAAGTTTTATTAGCCAAGAATGCATCATTTAGATATAAAGCCCTCTTTTGAACAGATGGGCATCAGACAATGAATTCACTGGCAGAATACCTGATTTCATCGGGAATTGGACAAGGCTCACATCTTTGTAAGACAATTATGTTTACCTGTTTCTTCTTAGCTACCCCCCTCCAAAATGGTGCCACATGGCCTATAAGCAATGACCGAAGACTTCATTATGCTGAAAATTTTCATTTAAGACCATTTTATTTACTACGATGTGCAAAAGTTTGTGTTCACTTGTAATTTCTAGTAAAGTTGAGCTGTCCATTTATATTATCAACTCACTTTTGTAGGAGGTTTCAAGGAAACTCTTTTACAGGTCCCATACCATCAACGTTTTTAAACTTGACATCTTTGACTGAGTTGTGAGTAACTTCAACCATTTCAGGGTATTGGTCGTGTACTGCTTGACTCATTGCTAATTTACCTATATAATTTATATAGGAGAATAGGTGATTTATCCAATGGGAGCTCTTCTCTGGCGTTCATCAGTAATATGAAATCTCTAACTCTCCTGTGAGCTGGCTCCACTTTTTGTTACATTGCTGTTAATTCTTTTTTAATATTTTATATTTTATTTTGAATCTCACAAGCGTTTTTATAACTATAGTGTTCCTTTTCTTGCAGAGTGTTGAGAAATAATAATATTTCAGGTTCAATTCCATCCAACATTGGAGAATTTCGAAGCCTTACCCAACTGTAAGAATTTCTCATCAACGAATAACTGTTCAAATGAATTTTGTGCTGGTAATGAGCTAGGTAGGATTTGTTTGTGTTGCATACAAATTTGACTTAATATGCCTGTTCGTCAGTTTTTGTGTATGATATCCTCGCCTCACCTAATCATCCTAGAAACAACAATGTCATGTGCTCTTTTAAGAAATTGTGTTGGTGTCATCTCATCACCAAACTGATTTATAAATTGAGAGAATCTATTGGGATGGTAATTTAGGAACCTTATTTCCTTTTTTTTCTTACCATTATGAAACTTAGTGCTCTTGGTTTGGGGAGAGTTGGATCCCAATTATTTGAAGATCACATTTTGTTCTTAAAAATTCTTGTAATTTTGGTAATAATCCGACTATAGTCTCCTTTCTATTGTAGGGACTTGAGCTTCAACAACTTGACAGGACAGATTTCAAGCTCGCTTTTCAATTTGAGTTCACTGTCACACTTGTAATATCCAACCCTTCCTACAATAACTATCTAACTCCCACCAATTTTTTGGTCTAATTGAAGTGTATATTCTTGGTCTTTTGCCCAGATTTCTTGGAAATAACAAGTTAACTGGGACCATACCTACACAGAAGAGTGCATCACTTCTTAATATGTGAGTCTGTCTTGCAAATGTTGATTTCAGCTATGATGATGCCCCTTAGTCGTGGTGTATTTCTTTTAATCAATTGGATGGATGCTATGTTGCATCCCTGGCAAATGAAATATTCTCTATCTCAAAGATATATGAAAGACTATCGTCTTTTCATTATGCTTGATTTTTCAATTTGAAAATAGTGGCAACATTTCTTTTGGCATGCTTAGATTTATTGCTCAGAAAATAAAGAGAATTTGACTACCTGTTCAAAATAAGTTTAGACTCCAAAAGCCTAAATGAATTATCATAGAAAGCTTAAGCAGAAAGATTTAGCTTGACTTGATAAGTAAACATGTTAATGGTCATTTTTCACATTTTACCTTTTACAACTTTCTTTGGCCGCTAGCTTCTTTAGTGAGTACTAATCTTCCACTTGATCTTGTAGAGACTTGTCATATAATGATTTATCAGGGAGCTTTCCTTCTTGGATCAACTTCCAAAACTTACAGCTGTAAGTAATGTACCGCTATTTTTCTATTCTATATCTTTTTCTTTACAATCATGCAAACTTACAATTACGCACTCCCTACCTACTCATGTAACATTAAGATGAAGATTTTGTTATAATCTTGTTGGCTTTGATATGCAGAAATTTAGTTGCCAACAACTTCACAATTGATGGTTCAAGTAGCAGGTATTTCCATTCAACGAGTAGATTTAATATCCTTAATCTCTTTTATGTGCCTTGAAGTTTCCATGAACTGATTTCTCTTTTGATTTCAGTGGTTTGCCTTCTGGATTGATTTGTCTTCAACGCAACTTTCCTTGTAATCGAGATCGTCCAAGATGTGAGTAAAAATTACAAAATGATTTACAAAATAAATTATTCTTATTTGTTGGAAGAGGAAAAACTTCAAAACCTGTGATTCTATATACCTTGTTTTTCCCTAATATGTTTTCATATGAGTTTCTAATCCTACTACTCTGCATCTTCATAATTAGACATTAGGCCAAATGTAAGTCAGAAGATGCCCTGTCCTACGGGTGGATATCTTTTTTCATAACTCCTGTCTTGTCTATCTGTGCCAGATTTTAATTTCGGGATCAAGTGTGGAGGTCCAGAGATAACAAGTTCATCAGGGATTTTGTTTGAAAGGGAAAATGAGACTCTCGGTCCGGCTACGTACTTTGTTACTGAGTCTAATAGGTGGGCTGTTAGTAATACTGGATTCTTTACCGGGTCCAACAATCCTCGATACACAGGGAACACCTCGTCTCCATTCCCAACCATTGACGCAGAGATTTTTCAGACACAGCGACTATCTGCTTCATCATTGAGATACTATGGACTAGGGCTTGAGAATGGCAACTACACCGTGAACCTTCAGTTTGCAGAAATAGCTATCGAAGATTCAAATAGATGGCAAAGCCGTGGGAGGCGGGTCTTTGATATATATATCCAGGTTTCTTCTTAACTCTACTTCATTTATATAAGCTTGTTATTGTCTTAAATCTGGGTGTACATTAAAGCTTTGCCTATACTTAGTAGGGACACTGTTATTGTTATTGAGATATCAAAATATGAGAGAATCCATAATTCTTCTATAAAGGACTAAAGACTACAAGCTACTATATTCACATATATACTATAACACTCCCCCTCAAGTTGGAGCATATATGTTAATCATGCCCAACTTGTTACAAAGATAATTCATTCTAACTCCATTTAAAGCTTTCGTGAAAATATCTCCTAATTGCCAAAGCGAGCTTAGCTCAGCGGTAATTGGCATATATCCTCGACCAAGAGGTCAGAGGTTCGAATCCCCCACCCCCAAAATGTTGATGTACTAAAAAAAAAAAAGAAAATATATCCTAATTGCTCTCCGATCTTCATATATCTAGTAGATACCAAACCTTGCTGTATTTTCTCCCGAACAAAATGACAATCAATTTCAATATGTTTAGTCCACTCATGAAATACTGGGTTTGATGCAATATGAAGGGCAACTTGGTTATCACACCACAACTTGGTCGGAACTGTAACATTGAAGTCTAATTCAATCAAGAGTTGATGTACCCACATTATTTCACATACTGATTGTGCCATAGCTCTGTATTTTGATTCTGCACTTGATCTTGAAACTACATTTTGTTTCTTACTTTTCCATGAGACCAAATTGCCTCCAACGAAAACACAATAGCCAGAAGTCGATCTTCTATCTTCTCTTGATCCTGCCCAATCGGCATCTGAAAGACACTCAACCTTCTTATGATCATGATCTTTATATAAGATCCCACGTCCAGGTGCAACCTTCAAATAACATAGAATTTGTTGTATTGCAGCCCAATGATCCACTGTGGGTGAAGACATAAATTGACTCACAATGCTTACTGAATAAGCTATATCTGGTCGTGTCACTGTAAGATAATTCAACTTTCCAACCAACCTTCTATATCTCTCATGATCATCAAATGGTTCTCCATCTTTTGTAAGTTGTAAATTAGGCATCATCGGAGTACTACATGGTTTGGCTCCCAATTTTCCCGTCTCAAATAACAAATCAAGCACATATTTCCTTTGTGACCTAAAGATTCCCTTCTTGCTTCTCATTACTTCAATACCCAAGAAGTACTTTAATGTTTCCAAGTCTTTAGTATGAAACTGACTTTGGAGGAAAGTTTTGAGTGATAAAATGCCCGATGTTTCATTTCTGGTAATAATAATATCATCAACATATAGGAAAAGTAGAATAATACCACTCTTAGTTCGTTGATAGAAAACAGAGTGATCCGACTTGCTTTTCTTCATTCCAAACTGCTCAAGTGCCTGACTAAAATTTTCAAACCATGCTCGTGGACTTTGTTTCAACCCATACAAAGGTTTACGGAGGCAACACACTTTATCATTCTCTTCCTGAGCAACAAACCCAGGTGGTTGCTCCATATAGACTTCCTCCTGTAGATCACCATGAAGAAAGACATTTTTAATGTCAAGCTGATGCAAAGGCCAACATTGAGAAGCAGCCATGGAAATGAATAACATGACAGAAGTCAATTTAGCAACAGGAGAAAATGTATCAAAATAATCAACCCCATATGTTTGAGCATAGCCTTTAGCAACTAGACGTGCTTTTAATCGAGCAACTGAACCATAAGGATTGACCTTAACCGCAAACACCCATTTACATTCGATAGCTTTATTTCCAGCAGGGCGAGATACTAAATCCCAGGTACCGTTATCATCTAAGGCATTCATCTCTTCTATCATCGCATTACGTCAACCAAGATGAGACAAAGCTTCATGAACCGTTTTAGGGATCGAGATAGAGTCAAGAGATGCAACAAAAGAACATGTAGAAGATGACAAGTGGTCATAAGAGACAAACGAAGAAATAGGAAAAGTGCAAGAACGTTTACCTTTACGAAGAGCTATAGGAAGCTCATCACTTGGTCTTGGATCTGATGACGAAGAATCTTCCGGTATAGGACATTCACCTGGAGGTTGTGGCCGTCTAGAGTAGACTTGAGTAATAGGTGGACGAATAGGGTTATGTATCAAAGGAGGTGGATCGAGAAAGGATGTAGGAGACACAAGTGTATAGATAAAGAGATCATCAACCTCCTCTTGAGACGTACTAGGCAAAGATGATTTGAAAGGCGTGTCCTCAAAGAAAGTAACATCACGAGATACAAGATACCGATTTGAACTAGGACAATAACATCTATAACCTTTCAGAACACACGAATAGCCTAAGAAAATGCACTTCAAAGATTTGAGGTCTAATTTTATCAGAGTAGGACGAACATCCCTAACAAAACAAGTACAACCAAATATTTTCGACGCAATAGGAAACAACGGTTTTGTTGGGAATAGAACATGATAAGGAATCTGACCTTTAAGAAAAGATGACAACATGCGATTAATTAGGAAGCAAGCTGTGGCAATCGCATCAACCCAAAATTGCTTTGGAACACTCATTTGAAAGGATAATGCTCTTGCAGTTTCAAGGAGATGCCTATTCTTTTGTTCAGCAACTCCATTTTGGGAAGGAGTAAATCGACACAAGATGATTGATGAATAATTCCATGCCTACATAGGTACGACTTAAGTGCTTCAGAAAAGTACTCACCAACATTATCGCTTCACAAAATTTTAAGGGGAACATCAAACTGAGTTTGAATTCCAGCATGAAACTTACAAAAGTGAGAAAGTAACTCAGAATGACTCTTCATAAAATATAACCAAGTCAGACGAGAGTAATCATCAACAAAGGTAACGAAATATCGAAATCTAGTTTTGGAAACAACAGGACAAGGACCCCAGATATCGGAATGAACTAATTCGAAAGGTGCACTTGCTCGATTATCAATTCTAACACTTGAACTGATACAACGAAAGGTGCACTTGCTCGATTATCAATTTTATCACTTAAACTGAGATGATGAAATTTGGCAAACTGACATGAGTCACAATTTAATGAAGACAAGTTATGAAATTGAGGACAAAGTTTTCTTAGCACTGCAAGAGATGGATGACCTAGACGACAATGAGCATCAAAAGGAGAAACAACTCCAGAACAGGCAACTTTTGGCACTTGATAATAAAAAATATAAATTCCTCTAGATTCATTTCCTCTGCCAATAATCTCCTTCGTCACAAGATCCTGAAACAAGCAATAGCCAGAATAGAATGAAACACAACAATAAAGGTCACGAGTGAGTTTACTAATAGAGATTAAATTAAAGGAAAGTTGAGGTAAATGTAGAACTGATGATAGAGAAAGAGATGGGGTTAGATTGACTGTGCCAGATCCAGTAACAGATGATGTTGATCCATCTGCCAAAGTAACGCTATTAAGGGATGTAGATGAAGAAAAAGTAGAAAACAAATTGGGATTACTTGTCATATGATCGGTAGCACCAAAGTCTATGACCCATTTGGTAGAGGAGGAAAGAAGACAATGATTCATGTTACCTGGCCCTGCAATGGTTGTAATAGGGATAAGCATGGATGATAAATAAGATGCTTCAAACGATTTCTGGTATTGTTGAGATTTAGCAAACTCGGCCGTAGAATTAACAAAAGACTTCTTAGATGAACCATGGATGGATTGAGTTTGCAATTTAACCACATTAGATTTCACTACAAGCTCTTGTTCGACCATATGTCAATATCAAATGTAAAACCACAAAATCTGATTTAAGACCACGAAATTAGAACCAAAAGATCACACAAATTCCGAAAATATGAGCTGAATGGAGTTCCTAATAAAGAACTCTAACTCTTTTCCGAAACAACTTTGAACCTGAGCCACTTATGGCCAAACTAACCACAGAAACAAGTCGGAAACATTCTTGATACACAAGAGACGACAAACCACGAAAATCGAAGAAAATTCCAGCCACACACGCCCTCACGAGTCAAAAACAGAACAAAACAGAACAAAATCGAACCAAAATCTGAAGCACAACACACAAATCGAGGTGAAATCGACCTATTTTGGCAAAACCGAGTAGACAGAACGACCGAGAATGTCAACCTAAGATGAACCCAAGTGACGGATAGCGAAATGACCTTCCCACGCGCCGATGCGTGGCGACGAAGGCAACTTCTTCCGGCGGCGCGTGTGACTCACACGCTGGGAGTTTCAACTTCGGATTTGGAGGATGTGCAGATCAGCGGCTGGGCAGTGACGAAAAAATCCTCCGACGACAGATCTAGACGGCGACAACAACAACGGATTCAGGCGACGATAACAACAGATTTTGGTGGCGGCAGCAACAGCAGACGTTTCAGGCAAAACACAACCCTCAAACAGTGTTTCAAATTAAACCCGAAAGAGGTATTCCAACTCAAACCCTAAAGAAAAAGATATTCCAATTCAAACCCTAAAGAAAAATGTATTCCAACTCAAACCCTAAAGGTTGCTATGATACCATGTAATTGAGATATCAAAATATCAGAGAATCCATAATTCTTCTATACAATGGAGCCAAATATATATAGGCATACATAGAAGCTCTAAACTAATAATAGTAAAATTACAATAAAGGACTAAAGACTACAAGCTACTATATTCACATATATACTATAACAGTTATGTCAAGGGATTTGAAGGATATGGTTGGCCCTTGAAATTTGATGCAATATTTTAAGGTTAAATTACAAGGTTAATCATTGACAACTTTGTGTCTAATAGGTTCTTGAACTTTAGGAGGTGTCTAATATGTCTCTAAACTTTTTAATTTTCTGTTTAATAGAATCTTGAATTTTCAATAGAGTCTATTATACACAAAATTCAATTTTATGTTTAATAGATTCATTAGTTTAAAAAACGGCAAATATAAAAGGGACCTATTAGACATAGATTGAAAGCTTAGAGGCTTATTAAACATTCTTAAAGTTTAGAGAACCATTAGACACAAAATTACAAGTTTAGGAATCTATTACATGCTTCCCAGAAACAAATATGCAAGTTAAATTCTCATGGTAGTTAGCAACACTTAGGGTCCGTTTGGAATACATTTTAATTTAAATGTTTTTCAAGAATGCATTTTCTAAAAAACATTTTGTATAAAAATTGTTTATAATTTAAACACTCATATGTTTGGTTACATTTCCTCACAAATGTTTTTCTACACAAGTTATTGTTTACTTAAGAAGTCTTTTTTAAAAAGTTGGTTTCAAGTGTTTCTCTCAAAATGGTTTATTTATCAATCTCATTTTCTAATAAGTCATTTTTAGTGGTTGCCAAACTGTTAGGCCCCCAATTACTAAAGTATATACTAGGAGGGGCAAAAAGGGGAAATAAGTAGTTGGTTAATGGTCTGGGAGTTATGGGAGGAAGTTATGTAAGGGTAAGGGTAGTTTATAAGTGTATGGTGGGAGGTAGTTTCTTTTTATGCTTTGTTTTAGTGTGAAGACTCTGTAAGAGAGGGAGAGATTCCAGCACTCTTGAATTTGCTGGGTTTGTAAAGCCTTTTGGTTGTTATAATACATCTACATACCATCATCTTGTAAGGAGATACCTTACAAATTGGTATCAGAGCAATCAAACCTGGGTAGGTGGTCGAAGATGACGCAGAAAAAGATGGAGGAACGGCTAGAGGCCAATGAGCGTGAGATGTTTGAGTTAAAGACCGGCATTGAAGAAGGGATGCAGGACGTGCGGAAGGCCATTGCTACTCTTGCGGCGGAAGTGGCCAACCTTCGTCGACCTGAGCCTTCCGGCATCACTGATGGCGCAAGTCTCCGTCACAAGGAGCCGATAGAGGCAGGGGAGCACTCGGGCGCAAGCAACGATGGGGCAGGTAAGCTTCAGCCCGATCCTGTGGTGGATGCCATGAGCGATCGTCACAAGTTTAAGAAAGTAGAAATGCCTGTTTTTGGTGGTGATGACCCAGACAACTGGATGTTTCGGGCCGATCGGTACTTTCAAATCCATAACCTATCCGATATTGAGAAGTTAACGGTGTCAGTTATTAGTTTTGAGGGCGTCGCGTTGAATTGGTATCGTGCGAAAGAGGAACGGGAGCCATTCAAGGATTGGATGGATCTGAAACTCCGCTTGCTCAAGCGATTCCGGAAGAAGAGAACTGGTACGGTTTGTGGACAGTTCTTGGCGGTTAAACAGACGTCTACCGTCCTGAAATATTGTGCCGAGTTTGAAGCGTTGGTGGCGCCTTTGCCTCATTTGACCAATGAAGTGTTAGAGAATACGTTTATGAATGGCTTGTCGCCGGTGATGCAGGCCGAGGTACGTTGTTTTCGCCCAGTGGGTCTTGATGATATGATGGAAAAGGCCCAATTGGTGGAAGATCGCGAGACTACTCGTGTGAAGGAAGAGGGCCCGCGTCCCTCTCGGTCCAGGGGGCACTGGGAGTCCAAACCCGATTACGGACCTAAGAGGTTCGAGGCCCATCAGACTCGCACCGTTACTTTGGCCCATAATCAACCTGCACATCCTCGACGAGATGGGGGTACCAGAAGGATAACGGACGCGGAATTCCAGGCACGGCGAGATAAGGGCCTTTGCTTTAAATGTGAGGAGAAATATACAGTCGACCATCGATGTAAGGCTAAGGAATTGCGAATATTGGTAGTGCAGGCTAGCGGTGAAGAGTTGGAAGTTTGTGAAGACGACTATATTCTTAAACAGGCCGAGGCGGAAACGACTGAGGAGATGGATGATGCCGTTGAACTATCTCTCAACTCGGTTGTTGGTTTTACTGGACCTGGTACGATCAAAATGCGGGGCAAGATTGATATGGAGGAAGTAACGGTCTTGATCGACAGTGGGGCTACCCACAATTTCATTACCCAACGGTTGGTCGACGACCTGAAACTTCCTCTAACCGAAACGGCGCATTATGGGATCCTTATGGGCGCGGGACCACCAATCAAGGGTCGAGGCGTATGCAAAGGTGTGGTCTTGTCTCTTGGGGATCTTACAGTCGTTGAGAATTTCCTTCCATTGGATTTGGTGGGCGTTGATGTGGTCTTGGGTATGCATTGGCTCCATACTTTGGGAGAAACAAGGGTGAATTGGACCACATTGACGATCACTATTGAACGAGATGAGGGGGATGTAGTCCTTAAAGGCGATCCTAGTTTGACTAAGACCCGTGTGTCTTTAAAACGGATGATGAAAGCATGGGACGAGAATGACCAGGGTTACTTGGTTGAGTTCAAATCCTTGGAGGCATTGGTCGATTATGCTGAGTTTGCTGCTCTTACTCCAACCGAGCCTGTCCCTATCTCTACTCAGCAACTCCTCGACCAGTATGTCGATATATTCCAGATGCTTGACGGATTACCACCACAACGAGGAATTGATCATCAGATACACATGAAAGAGGGAGCTCAGCCAGTAAATGTCCGCCCATATCGTTATCCGCAGGTTCAGAAGAATGAGATCGAACGCTTAGTATCCGAGATGCTTCTTGCTGGGGTCATTCAGCCTAGTGTCAGTCCTTTTTCCAGCCCCGTCCTCCTCGTTAAGAAAAAGGATGGTAGTTGGCGGTTTTGTGTTGATTACCGAGCTTTGAACAATGTCACGGTGCCGGACAAGTTCCCTATTCCGGTGGTGGAAGAGTTGTTGGATGAGCTACATGGGTCCAGGGTCTACTCCAAGATTGATTTACGGGCCGGATATCATCAAATTCGCGTCCATCCTGATGATGTTAAGAAAACAGCCTTCCGAACTCACGAGGGCCATTATGAATTCTTAGTTATGCCTTTTGGACTCACGAACGCTCCTTCAACTTTTCAAGCTTTGATGAACAACATTTTCAAGCCGTATCTCCGTAAGTTTATCTTGGTTTTCTTTGATGACATCCTAATCTATAGTTTGACGTATGAGGACCACTTGCAACATTTAACCGTGGTGTTTGATGTTCTGAGGAGCAACCAGCTGAAGGCCAACATGTCTAAATGTCAGTTTGTGCAGGAGAGAATTGAATATCTGGGGCACGTTATTTCGGGCCGCGGTGTGGAGGCTGATCCCGAGAAAATCCGTGCCATGATGGAGTGGCCTGTGCCACGGAATTTGCGGGAGTTGCGGGGTTTCTTGGGGTTAACTGGATATTACAGACGTTTTGTGTGCAATTATGGGAAAATCGCTGCTCCATTGACACAGTTGCTCAAGGTTGGGGCGTTCGAATGGGGGGCGGCAGCCACGGAGGCTTTTGAGCAACTAAAGCAGGCAATGGTCACATTACCTGTCTTAGCTTTACCAGATTTTCCCCAGGCTTTTGTTGTAGAAACCGATGCTTCTGGGACCGGTCTTGGGGCAGTTTTGACTCAGAATAGGCGGCCAATTGCATATTTTAGTCACACGTTATCAGCTCGTGCCCAGCTTAAATCCGTTTATGAACGAGAACTCATGGCTATTGTCTTGGCTGTGCAACGATGGAGGCCGTACCTGTTGGGTCAAAGATTTGTTGTCAAAACGGATCAAAAAGCCTTTAAATATCTATTGGATCAACGGGTGGTTCAACCGCAATATCAAAAGTGGTTAGCAAAGTTGCTCGGCTACGATTTCGAGGTTCATTATCGACCGGGACCAGAGAATAGGGTGGCAGATGGATTGTCTCGCGTACTGCCTGCAGTTCACATCACTCAGTTGGTGGCACCAGCCATCTTGGATGTGGGAATAGTGGGGAGAGAGGTGGCTCAAGACAGTAAACTGATGAGCATCATCCGAAAGCTACAGGATGATCCTGATAGTGTCCCTAAGTTCGAGTGGAGTAAAGGGAAGTTACTATACAAGAAGCGGTTAGTCCTCTCTAAAACTTCTTCACTCATTCCGTCCATCTTACATACCTTTCATGATTCAGTATTGGGTGGTCACTCGGGTTTTCTGCGAACTTATAAGCGTTTGACGGGAGAATTGTATTGGGAAGGAATGAAAAGTGATGTGAAGCGGTATGTGGCTGAGTGTTTAGTTTGTCAACAAAACAAAACCATGGCCGCATCTACAGCAGGTCTGCTGCAACCTCTTGAGGTTCCCGATCGCATTTGGGAGGAGATTTCCATGGATTTCGTGGAAGGGTTGCCAAGATCAAAAGGGATGGATACGATCCTAGTGGTGGTGGATAGACTGAGTAAGGCAGCACACTTTCTATGTTTGAAACACCCATTTACTGCCAAGTCCGTGGCTGAGCTGTTTATCAACGAAGTGGTTCGCCTTCATGGATTTCCCAAATCCATAGTTTCGGACAGGGATCAGATATTTCTTAGCAATTTCTGGTCTGAGCTCTTTCGTTTGCAGGGAACTAAATTATGTCGAAGCACAGCTTATCATCCACAGTCGGATGGGCAAACAGAGGTGGTGAACAAAGCTGTGGAGCTCTATTTGCGATGCTTTTGCAGCGAGCAGCCTCAGAAATGGAGTCAATGGATTTGTTGGGCGGAGTATTGGTACAACACTACATATAATAGTTCCATTGGCATGACCCCATTCCAGGCCGTGTATGGTCGTCCACCACCACCTTTATTGACTTATGGTGATATGAAGACAACGAATGCGAACCTTGATCAGCAATTAACAGAGCGTGATGTGATTATCCGAGTCCTCAAGGATCATCTTCAGAAGGCACAAGAGAGAATGAAGAAGTTTGCTGATCGGAAGCGACGGGAAGTGAGTTTTGAAGAGGGGGACTGGGTATTCCTTAAGGTTCGTCCTTATCGTCAAGCATCAGTTGCCAAGAAAAGGAACGAAAAGCTGTCTCCTAAATTTTTTGGGCCTTACCGAATTTCCTCAAAGGTAGGATCCGTGGCTTACCGGTTGGAATTGCCCCCAGACTCGATGATTCATCCCGTGTTTCATGTCTCCCAGTTGAAGAAAGCTTTGGGGGATCATCAATCTGTCCACAATGGGCCTCCGGTGTTGACAGATGCATTCGAGTGGCTCGCTTATTCGGAGGATGTCTATGCCGCTAACCATGAGTTTACAGAGGTTTTAATTGGCTGGCGAGGTTTGCCCGAGCATGAGGCCACTTGGGAAAAGTGGAGCGACATTCAGCAGCAGTTCCCTGACTTCAACCTTGAGGACAAGGTTTTTAATCGCGCCGGGAGTAATGTTAGGCCCCCAATTACTAAAGTATATACTAGGAGGGGCAAAAAGGGGAAATAAGTAGTTGGTTAATGGTCTGGGAGTTATGGGAGGAAGTTATGTAAGGGTAAGGGTAGTTTATAAGTGTATGGTGGGAGGTAGTTTCTTTTTATGCTTTGTTTTAGTGTGAAAGACTCTGTAAGAGAGGGAGAGATTCCAGCACTCTTGAATTTGCTGGGTTTGTAAAGCCTTTTGGCTGTTATAATACATCTACATACCATCATCTTGTAAGGAGATACCTTACACAAACACTATAAATTTTTTCAAAATGATTTATTTTCAAAATTAAACACTTGAAAAGTTAAACCAAACACACCCTTAGGGGCCGGTTTTGGAGGTTTGTTAAATTTGGGTATATTAAGTCAAGGTATGTTTAGTATGTGTTTGGATTGTAAAAAAAAAAGGTTTGTTAAGTTTGTTAAACTTGTATTTGGATTGTGTTAAGTTTGAGTTTATTAACTCTGTATTTGAATTCTAATTTCTTAAACATGAATTTATTAAAAGTCTATTTGATTGGTAAATTTGGAATTTGTAATAAATAATAGATAATTTATATATTAATAATCTAATTAAACTAATAAAAACTCTATATTAATTCATATTAACATATTGTTATTTTTATTATGAAATTAGAAAGTATATTTTAAGAATAAGTAAAATATTTCTAATACATTTGTCCACCCTAATTTTTTTCCAATAATTATTTTATAGAATAAATGTCCGATTGTTCATGAAAATATTTTAATATGATAAACATACATATAGAACTTTTTATACAAATATATCCAACATGAAATTAATCATAAATAAAGTGTTATCAATTGTTTATTAAATTAGTCATTACTTGCTATGTTAACTAAATTTATTTACTAATTATCATCAAAATTACTATTGAACTTAACTTTCTTTATCATCAAAATTATATTATTTTAAAAACTATTTACTGCAAGACAAACAAGCCAAAATAGTTTAATTAATCAATGTTACAAATATCATGTCTTTAATTAATTATGCTAATATGATTTTTACATTTTTACAAGAAAAGACATTTGGCAAAATTGTGGATTTTGAGAAATGAATGTATTAAATCTAAATTTGTATGAAGTTTTTGGTTTGGGATTCATAATATTTTATTTTTATAATTTAGATGTCAATAATCTTTTTTAAAATATAATAACGTTCTTTAATAAATTAGTAACTATTATTACTTTTTGAATAATTATTTTTTAAAATAAATATTTAGTTAGTTGCATAATTAATTCTTTTAATATTTATGAACTAAGAAGCACAAACACTTTAGTTTGGCTAGCATGTCCGTGTCTAACACGTGTCGGACACTTTTTGGACACATATTTGACACTTGTTAGCATAATTGATATGTGGCAAACACTATTGTACAAAGTCAATATAGGTCCATATCGAACACTTGTTAAGGATACTCAATAGATACTAAATAAAAAAGATAATAAATTTTCAGAGTAAAATACATTAGACTCATTTTTTAAGCATACAAATGCATGAACTTATTGATTTTGAATTTCCTTCTTGTGTAAAAATGATATATATTTTTAAAAAAATGTATATTTTACTAAATGTGTCCATGTCGTGTCCGTGTCCTAGATTTTAAAAAAATAATGTGTCACCGGCTATGTTCATGTCGTGTTGTATTCGTGCTTCTTAGTTTATCAATATGTAAATGATGTAGCCTTTAGTTAGTTATTACTCTTTTCCCTATCATGTGCGTCACATGTGCTTATAAGTAGTTCATGTATTAATATCTTGTAAGCCTATTTAAAGGCTGGAGTGTTTATGAGAAAGGGGCATCTATTATTCAACATTTTAATGTATTCGGCTACACCATAGTTTGGTATCAGAGTGCAAGATTTTGGGCTTTTTCTTTATGGCAACCAAGAGAGCTTCGACCAATGTGATGGGAGACTCTTCTTTGGTTGGAAAAGAGGCGAAGCCAACCACCACCCTCTCACCACGAGCAACAATTGCACGTTTGTTGTCGGTTGAACAAGATATGAAGATCTTGAAGAATGATGTGGGTGAGATCAAGAAAATCTTGGAAATGATTTGCGAGAAGATGGGTAATAAACCGGAACAACAATCAGCAAACCCGACGGCTCAAACTAATATGGGAAGAACACTGCAAGATTTTCAAGGAGAAGAAGTTAAGACAAGACAGTGGCAAGAAAGGCAAGGAATTGAACAAAGAATGGTCCAAGAAGTGGAGTTGCCTCCAAGAATCCATCAAGAACGCCGGCTAGTGCATCAAGATTTCAACAATAATCCCTTATATAAGAGACAACAAGATTGGATAGATGATAGCTCCCGCGAAGAAGATGACGGGCTGTTAGACATACTAATGGAAAGACAAAGGATATATAGGCATATAGGCACCAATACCAACAACATGAGAGCGATTTCAAAATGAAAATTGACATCTCAACATACAATGGAAAGATGGAAATTGAAGCCTTCTTGGAATGGGTAAGACATGTGGAAATTTTTTTTAGTTACATGAACACCCCGAATAACAAGAAAGTAAAACTGGTGGCACTGAAATTAGAAGGGGGAGCACAAGCATGGTGGGTCCAATTGGGAATTAAACCGCCAACACTATGGGAAAAAACTGATAAAAAGATGGGAAAGAATGAAGAAGTTGATGAAAGAAATATTTCTTCCAATGAATTTCGAACAAATCTTGTATGATCAATACCAAAATTGCCGGCAAGGAAGTAGATCAGTAATGGAATATACAGAAGAATTCCATAGATTGGGAGCATAGACGAATCTGGGAGAAAGTCAACAATACCTAGTTGCAAGATACAAAGGTGGTCTACGGGCTGACATTAAAGAACAAATTGCGTTGCAATCAATAGCATACCTAAATGAGCCAATATCAGCAGCAGCCACAATGGAAGAGCAAATAGCTAATCGGTACAAGAAACAATATTAAAAAAGGATGATGGGTGAACAAAACACTAACCTCCACAAAGCCACATCCGCTGACAAAAATTCTTACCAAAACATGGGTGCAACTATCAAAGGGAAGCAAATTGACGTGGGAACATCTAAAGACTCAAGGAATTCAAAGAATTCAATCATTAAAAGAAACTCAAATGCCTATGCTAATTGCTAGGCCAACACTAGGGAAATGCTTTCGGTGCAACCAAATCGGCCATCTATCAAATGAGTGCCCGCAAAGAAAAACATGGGCTATTGCAGACAATGTGGAAATTCAAGATGAAAGCAATAATTCGGACACAGAGGAACTTGTAGACTTTTTAGAACCGGATGAAGGGGACACACTATCTTTAGTTATTCAAAGACTTTTGCTAGCCCATAAAACCGATCCAAGCTACCAAAGACACACCTTTCAAGACCCAATGCACTATGAATGGAAAAATTTGTAATGTCATCATCGATAGTGGAAACACGGAAAATGTGGTGGCAAGCAAGCTTGTAACTATGTTAAATCTACCATTGCAACCACATCCAACACCCTATAAAGTTAGTTGGATCAAGAAAGGAGGCAAAGCCCAAGTTACACATACAAGTACCATCCCATTATCCATTGGAGCAAGCTATAAAGACCAAATTGTGTGTGATGTGCTAGATATGGATGCCTGTCATATACTTTTGGGGAGGTCTTGGCAAAGCAATCCATAAAGTGAGAGACAATACTTATGAATTCTCTTGGATGGGCAAAAAGATAGTCCTCCTACCTATAAACCCATCAAAACAGTCAACTACCAACGGTATAGCCAAGAAAGGTCAACTTTTTACATTATCCTCTAGAAAGACATTTTTATTTCATAAGCAATTACCTATACTTGGTCTAGTAATTAAAGATTTTACTAACTCTGATTTTAACAATACTATTCTATGCGAGGTACAAAATTTACTACAAGAATACCAAAGCATTGTGAACAACCCAAAAGATCTTCCTCCCCTAAGAGACATACAACACTCCATTGATTTGTTACCTTGAGCAACATTACCTAACCTTCCCCATTACAAAATGAGTCCAGTCGAGTACAAAATCCTACATGAACAAGTGCAAGAGCTTCTAGACAAAGGCCACATCAAGCCAAGTCTTAGCCCATGTGGTGTCCCAGCTCTTCTAACACCCAAACAAGATGGTACCTGGCGTATGTGTGTGGACAGTCGGGCAATCAATAAAATAACAGTGAAGTACAAATTCCCTATACCCAGAATCAACGACCTATTGGATCAATTAGGAGGAGCCATGGTCTTTTCGAAAGTAGACTTGAAGAGTGGATATCACCAAATTCGAATAAGGCTAGGAGATGAATGGAAAACTGCCTTCAAAACCAACAAAGGTCTTTTTGAATGGCTTGTCATGCCCTTTGGATTACCAAACGCCCCAAGTACGTTTATGAGACTTATGAACTAGGTATTACTTCCATTCATCAATAAATTTGTCTTAGTTTACTTGACAATGACATACTGATATTAACTTGAAAAATTGCTTGTTTGCAGAACATGAATAACAAAATAGATAGAAATTTCTCCCTTCAAATTTATCATTAGAATTGTTCAAGAACATGAAGTTTATAATAAGTGTAAATAGTTTTTGGGTTGAGTTGGTTTGGTCAAAGTCGACATATTGGTTTATGAATTAACTATTGTTATTTTCAAATTTAACTAAATTTATATACTCATTTATTATAAAATTACAATTAATTAATTTTTATTTAACTAATATGTTCTATTAAAAATTTAACGCATGTTCAAATAAAAAAAAATAAAAATTAATGCATGTTTGAAGAGACAAAATGCATACTATAGCAAACATAGGGAATAAGGATAAGGTATTGTAGCAAACCTGGAGAGTAGAATAAGATGTATAATAGCAAATCGGGTCCTCAAAACTGCCAACCAAATGTCGGTTAGGCTAGCTAACCAATACACCCTATTTTCAAAACAGTTAACCAAAAATCCCCTTACAATTTTGTTTATGCAGTAAGAACAAGTGTCATCTGTCCTGTGTTTTAAATTTCATTTTTTAATATTATATTTCCATTCCCATCCTGTGTTATTCTTTTACAAACTGATGTTCATTTTCCGTTGTGCCTTCTTTTTTGCAATTGTCTGCTGCTCTGTTCCTCTGTCTGAGTTCGTCATCATTGGTTTCAGGGAAATCGTGTTCTACAGAATTTTGATATTAGAAGGGCAGCAGGTGGATCTTTCCTTCCTGTTAATAGGAGTTTTACGGCTGTAGTTACAGAAAACTTCATGGAAATTCATCTCTTTTGGGCGGGGAAAGGTACTTGCTGCATACCTGATCAGGGTACTTATGGACCCTCTGTTTCAGCCATCAGTGCTACCCCAGGTAATAAGTAATAACAAGTTTTGTCCTTTATTCTGTGTTCTTGTTTCAAGTATTTTCGATTAAGTAGCGAGCTTTCTGCAGATTTTGAACCAACAGTCAGTAACATGCCTCCAAGTACTGAGGAGAATAATAGAATGGGCCTAATTGTCGGGCTCGTTGTTGGTTTAGGATCTGTTTTCTTTCTGATTACTGGTGCAGTTTTCATTGTCATCCAGAGAAGAAAAAGGTGTCGTGCCTATGAAGATGAAGGTAATTACAAGGAATTTGCATCTAAGTAGTTATTTGCTGCTTGATTCTGCTGCATTCCACATATTAAATTGCTTTACATAAATTGGTCTCTCATTGCTGCATTTCTCCCATTTTCGGATTTACATTAGAGGAAGCATACTGAAACTTCTATCCTTACTTTTGGCAGAGCTCCTGGGAATAGATTCTAGACCGTACACATTTAGTTTTTCTGAACTAAGGGGTGCAACAGAGGACTTCAATTCATCCAACAAACTTGGCGAGGGAGGATTTGGTCCTGTTTACAAGGTATATAGTCTTTCTTTATAATGGCCAAGGATTGGATAGGGGAATAGGGATGGGCAAATGTCATTATCATGGTTGTCTCCTGTTATATTATTCACATCTGATTCAATTACCTGAAACTACCCAATAAGTATCTGCAATCTTGTCCATCTCAAACTGAATCAACCTTGCAGGTGAGAAATAAGCATGTCATAACAGTTTCACCAATTTCAAATACTGTTCTTGCTTCGATAATGGGAAAGACTATATCTATTTTTACGTTCTGAAGTATTGCTACTACTTACTGTCTGATTTCTTTTACCCTTGTAGGGAACACTAAGTGATGGAAGAGTGGTTGCTGTGAAGCAACTTTCAGTGGCATCCCACCAAGGAAAGAGCCAGTTTGTTGCTGAGATTGCTACAATATCTGCAGTGCAACATCGTAACCTTGTGAAACTATATGGATGTTGCATTGAGGCCGATAAGCGTCTCCTTGTTTATGAATTTCTTGAAAATAAGAGTCTTGACCAAGCATTGTTTGGTAAGGAATTTATATCCAATGTTCTGGCTGTTAAAAGCAAAGATGATTGTATTTATACATGGCTTTTATGTGGCAGAAAGAAGACATTTGATTCTTGATTGGCCAACACGTTTCGACATATGCGTGGGAGTGGCAAGAGGTCTCACTTACCTTCACGAGGAATCAAGACTTCGCATAGTACACAGAGATATAAAGGCCAGTAACATCCTGCTTGATGGTGATCTGATTCCCAAGATTTCAGATTTTGGCTTGGCCAAACTTTATGATGACAAAAAGACTCATATAAGCACCCGTGTTGCAGGGACTATGTAATGTCATGGAGATTCATTCATTCATTCATTATTATTATTATTATTTGGTACGAGTACTAATGTAGGCCAGCACTTACTGATGCAGTGGTTATCTTGCACCTGAGTATGCCATGCGTGGCCACCTTACTGAGAAGGCTGATGTCTTTGGATTTGGCGTTGTGGCTCTTGAAATTGTTAGTGGAAGGCCGAATTCAGATCCAAGCTTAGAGCAAGACAAAGTTTATCTTCTCGAATGGGTAAGAATGATTTTTTTTTTCCTGTTTTCTTCATTAGGATCTCTCTATCCCCTCTCCAGAGGAAAACAAATATCTTCAGTCTCTTCCAAAAGATGATCTTAAGAGTAATGGTTCTTGGACATCAAATAAAATGAACTAATACACACTAGAAGATTTGCCACCGATTTTTTTTTTAATTTTTCATATAAAATGTAACGGCGAATTAAAGAACTTTTTTCTCACTTAGTTAGATGCCACTTAAACTTGCTGTTCCTAAGCACCCTTCCCAACCTTATTTGAAATCATATTGTTTTTCAGATTCTTCTCTATTACCTCCACATTGTTCTCATCCAAATTGTCTTAACTTTACATTTGATCTTAAATCAATGGTAATCTGAACCATGCAATTGCTTAAGAGTCCTGAGCATAATCATATAACTTAAGGGGTTTTGCTCAAGCATGGAAGGAGCATAAGCAAACAAGAACCAAACGATCAATATCTTGCCTTGCATGTGCATAAGCAAACAAGAACCAGATGATCAATATCTTGCCTTGCATTTTCTCTCATAACTCAACGATGAGGACGAAAATATATACATTATTACTCA
Organism: Luffa acutangula; assembly: GCA_036850905.1. Lineage (NCBI taxonomy): Eukaryota > Viridiplantae > Streptophyta > Magnoliopsida > Cucurbitales > Cucurbitaceae > Luffa > Luffa acutangula. The sequence continues at coordinate 1,064,304 of CM072098.1, forward strand.
TACAACAATGTCTTTTTTTTTTTTGGGATAAACTCATACAACAATGTCAATCTGTCTATGAGCTACCAAGTGATTAGATAATACTTTAGGCTATTTCATCTGAGAAGGGTACGTAAGAGAAACTATCCCGAAAACCAAAACTTCAACCCTGATCTTAATTTAGATTGGCATTCTAATTAGGTGGTGCTTCCTCATCTTATCATTTACATTCAAATTTCCTATAGAAGTTCTATGATAAATTCCTGTTTTGCTTGTAGGCATGGAACCTCCACGAAAACAACTGTGAACTTGAGATGGTGGATTCTGAATTATCAGAGTATAGCAAGGAGGAAGTAAAAAGGGTGATTGGTGTAGCTCTTCTGTGCACTCAAACATCCCCAGCTCTTCGGCCATCGATGTCCCGTGTCGTGGCAATGCTGACTGGAGACATTGAAGTGGCTGCTGTAACTTCCAAACCAGGATACCTGACAGATTGGAGTTTTGATGACATAACAAGCTTTATAGATGATCCATCCACTGAAGAACCTGATACTGGCCGTTATGCATCGACAAGTTCGATTGTTGTTGATACAGATAGCTCGCCAATCAGTGATTCTAAACCAATCCTCCGTGGATTATTAGGGGACGGTAGGTGAACAAGCATGTGGTATTGACATTTTTCATTTTTAAGTTTCATATTTACTCAACATTCCCCCACCTCTCTGGCTTTGTACATGGTAGTGACAAGAGAAAAAGGTAAAACAGTGTATTTTGTTTTCTAAATTGCAAGTTTAAGGGGTTGGGAGGGTCAAGTATGACCTCTAAAACCATGAGTCGGAGTGGCTAGCCACTATGAGAATTCTTCTTTTTGGGTCAAATTAGACGTTTTAAAAGTTTAGAGACTTATCACTATTTTCAAAGTTCAAGGACTAAATAACCACAAATTTATGAAATTTCAATTTTGTGTCCGGTAAATCTTTGATATATTCAAAATTTTAAAAAAGTAATTACTCTATTAGATATGAAATTAAATTTTATGCTTTTAATTTTATGTTTCACAGCATTTAAAAACCAAAAATGTCGAAGACCTATTATTACACACAATATTGAAAATCTAGAGACTATTATTAGACATAAAATTCAAAGCGGACCTATTAAACACTTTTTAAACTTTAGGGACCTATCGGAAACATAATTGCGAGTTTAGGCAACCTATTAGATACTTTTAAAGTTTAGACATTAAATTAGACAAACTTAAATTTAGTCAAGGATAGAGGATGAAGGAGTTTGGCCAGATGTAGCAAAAGTGATAACAAAAGAATCATTTTTGGAAAGAAGTTAAATTTGTTAGATAATTTATCCAAATAATTCCACCAAAGCAACAAAATACAAGTGCAGAACAGAGTAATCTGCACTGAAACTAAACAACATCCAAATTTGAGGACAATAACCAACCAAATCCCTGGCATCACATGAATGCCCCATCACCAAAATCCCCAAAACCCTTCACTTATTATTACATAGAACAATCCGAATAATCCCAAGAAACATACACGAAACAGAGAAGAAAAACAGAGTGATGAAATCCCTCGAAGACCATTTCCTCACAGCCTTAGCTTCAACTCTCAAGCTCTTCGCCCTCCGCAGCGCATCCACCTCCTTCAACAGATCAAATTCAACCCCTTTCCTCTTCAGTTCATCCACACACTTGGACAGCAGATTCCTGTCTTCTTTCTCCCTCTCCAACAATTTCTCCAAATGGGCCTCGAGATCGGTCTTGTATCTCACGGCCCAGATGATTCCCAGAGAGAATAACAGAGAACAGAGCGACGGAATCCACGATCTCTTGCAGGCTGCGGCGGCGTTGAAGTCCTTGGCCGAGGCGTTGAAGAGGAGGAGTATTGCTGTGGAGTGGAAGACGAAGAAGAAAATGTGAAGCATGGTGATTTCCTTTCGAACAGAGTCGATTTGGGTTTCTTTCAGAGAGATTCTGCCGAAGATGAGTTCTTCTTCCTTGAGCCACTGCTTGAGAAGAAGCTTGTGGGTTGGAGTTTCTGCGATTTGGTGAAGTGGGTGTGAAGGTTTTGAGTCCATGATCGATAGGGCTTTGTTGTTGTCGTCCATGGATCGAAGAACAGAGAGAGAGATCGAGAGGGAAAGAGATGAAGTGAAAGATAACAGTGAGGAGGAAATTTTGGAGGTTTTTCAAAGGAGGCTCCGTCTGATTTTTTTTCAAATAATTGTAACGGTCGGATCTGGAAAAGCGTTGAATTGCGTTTTTCCTTAAATGCCCCTAACCCTTTCCTTTGAAAAATGGGCGCGTGCACCGCCCTTCCCAACGGGCAAAGGGGGATCCTAAGTTTGTCATGTGAAATCTCGAATTTGTCCTCACATCAAATACTCGAGCTCAAATTACATGGTTAGTCCTTGAACTTTTGGTATTGTGTTAATTCAATCCCTAAACTTTAAAAAGTTTCAAATAGATCTTTAAACTTTTAATTTTGTTTTCAATAGTTCCTTGAACTTTAAAAAGTATCGAATAAGTTCTTAAACTTTCACGTATGTGTCTGATTGTGAACTTTTGATTTTGTGTCTAATAAGTCTTTGATCTATTCAACATTTTTTTTTTTATAATTCACAAGCCTACTAGATACAAAATTGAACGTTTAGGGCCCGTTTGGTAACGTTCTCGTTTCTTATTTCTTGTTTCTAATTTTATTAAAAAATCTAAGCATTTAATAACTATGTATGTATCTTGTCTCTCATTTTTTAGAAACACTCCCAAAATTTGTATAAAACTTTTGGGAACAACTAAAACTAATTTCTCCTTTTTTGTTCCGGTTTTCAATTTTTTCCAAACATAAATAAGAATATAGGTTTATTATTATTGAATGTAGAGGTGTTAGAGTCATGAAATTCTATTTTTCTTTATTAAAAATGAAGAAACGGAAACAAGAAACGAGAACGTTACCAAACGGGCCCTTAGAGTCTCAATAGACAAAATTGAATTTTATGTATAGTAGATATGTTAATTTTTAAAAATATCAAATATATCACAGACTTATTAGACACAAAATTGAATGATCGATGACCAATTAGACATTTTTAAAATTTAGGAATATGTTAGAAACAATATTGAAAGCCTAGGGACCTATTAGAAACTTTTTAAAGTTCTGGGACCTAAGTGAAAGTTTAGAAACTTTCGCAATATTTTACTAAATACCATGAATATTATTCTGAAAAAGAAAAATGATATTGTTGAGTATTGGCTTTATTACAATTTTAGTCTCTGAACTTTCAGGGTTGTATCAAATTTGTCCATGAAGTTTAAAAGTATCTAATAGGTTCCTGAACTTTCAATTGTGTCTAATAGGTTCCTAAACTTTAAAAATGTTTAATAAGTCCATAAACTTTTAATTTTGTGTCTAATAGGTCCCTGACATATTCAAGATTTTTAAAAATTAACCCGTCTATTAGATATAAAATTGAATTTTATGTTTATTAGGATCCTAAACTTCCAATTTTGTATCTAGTTGGTGTATGAATTTTAAAAAAATATCAAATAGGTCAAACATTTATCAAACATAAAATTGAAAGTTGAAGACCTATTGGACATAAAAGTGAAAGTTGAAGAACTTACTAGATACATTTTAAAGCCTAGGGACCAATTAGACATGTTATAGGTAAATTTAAACGAACCATCCCAAAAGTTAGGGAGTTGACGAGGCCTACGCAGCGCCAGCTTGAGATGCAATCGAGAACCAGACCATAGGGAAACATAGGGGCTGAGGGGATTGGGTCAAAGCCCAATCCCTAGCCTCGGCCAAGGTCGAGGCCGACCTTGGGCACATGTCCGATTCCTGTTATGATCGGTCCTTGGAGTCCAAGTCAAGCTTGGTTCAACCGAATCCAATCTCGAAATCGTCCCCAAATAGAGAAAAAACCCTAAAAACCGAGTCAAGTATAAATATCCTTCTTCAAACTTGGAGAAGTGATTCTGAACCTTAATTCTTGACACATCTTACTTCCTGTTTGTTAACTCAAGCATCGAAATAAGTGTGACAAGCACTATACTGGTGTGCAGTTTTTATTTGTTTTACAGGACGCGTCTGTTCCACTAAACAAATCCACTATCGTTGTTACTTGAAAGTCAATTGAGTTTCCTATATGGATTTTTGTATCAATGGGACACAAATTTGAAAGTTCGAAGATCTATTTGACACATTTTAAAGTTCAAGGACCAAATTAGCACAACTCTAAAAGTTGAAGGACTAAAATTGCGATCAACCCTTTTAGTTTTAGACACCAATGGTATGTTGAACCCAGTTTTTATTAAACCGTTACACTCTAATTTCGATGTATTTGGGAGCGTTGCGAGTTGGAATTGGAAGTATTATTAGAATAGAAGCGAAGCAACAGTTGTGATTCATCATAACTCATGGCCTGCCAATTGCATTATTGTTTTTCTTATGTTATTCAAATAAACAAACAAACAAAACCCAGTCCAGTCCGGACAAGCCAGCTATGTTTTGTTTCCTTTTCTTTTAGGTTAAATTATCAAAAATACCCCTCGACTTTAGGGTTTGTTTCAATTATACCCCTGGACTTTCAAAAGTTTCAATTATGCCCTTGAAGTTTCAAATTTGTTTCAAAATTACCCTTGGAGACATTTTCCGTTAAATTTATCGACAAAAATTGATGCGTTTGCATGTGTTTTTATCGTTTTTTCCATGTATGTGTTCAAATCTATTCACATAAGCAACAATATATATGCAAACACGTCATTTTACCTCCATGAATTTAACAAAAAAAAGCCTTCAAGGGTAGTTTTGAAACAATTTTGAAACTTCAAGGGCATAATTGAAACTTTTGAAAGTTTAGGGGCATAATTGAAACAAACCCTAAAGTTTAGGGGTATTTTTGATAATTTAACCTTTCTTTTATTCATCTACAAACACAATACAATCCAATCAATTATTCACTTTTCTCAATTTTCTATATTATTTCAAACCTCACATTTCCCCATAAAATCTTCACTTCCAATTCTCCTTTTTCAAATTTTGTACAACTTTATGATATTTCTAATTAGATTTTAGGGAAAATTACACTTTTAGTCCCTGAGGTTTGGATTAGGTTTCATTTTGGTTCTTAAGTTATCAAACTCAACAATTTAGCTCCTGAGGTTTAAAATAAAGTTTAACGAAAAAATGGATGGAGGGACTAAAATGAAACTAAAACCAAATCTCAGGGGCTAAATTGTCGAGTTTGAAAACCCAGGGACCAAAATGAAACGTAACCCAAACCTCAAGGACTAAAAGTGTATTTTTTTCCTAAATTTTAAAATAAAGTTTTGTATATGGTTTCTTTCGAAGATTTTTTTTTTTTGTCTTTCCTTCTTTCCTTTTTCTTTCACTTTAGAACTTGGCCACTAATTTTCATACATTTTTATTACTAGGTTCTTAAACTTTCAATTTTATGTCTAATAGGTCCTCGACATATTCAAAATTTTTAAAATTAAACAATCTATTAGATATAAAATTGAATTTTATGTCTATTGGAACTCTAAACTTTCAATTTTGCATCTAGCAGGATCATGAATTCTAAAAAATGTCAAATAGCTCAATAACTTATTAGACATAAAATCGAAAGTCGAATAATCTATTGAACACAAAAAATGAAAGTTTAAAGACTTTATTAGATACTTTTTAAAGTTTAAAAACTCATCAAACATAAAATTGGAAGTTCGAAAACCTCTGACGCCTTTTAAAGTTTAGGAACGAATTGACACGAAATACAATCATGGTAAAGCAATATCCAATACGTTGGCGCGTGAGGACACGCGCTCTAGTTGAAGTTCAAGTGCTTCACTTCTTCCTCTCTTTAAATTCTCCATTCGCATCCCACACAAATCACTCTCCCTTTCTCTTCCAAATTCTCATTTCATAATCATTTCCTCTCTCTCTACTTTCTCTCTCTATCAATGGCTTCCGTACGCATCACAGTTCTGGCGCTAATGGTTCTCTTCTTCATCTCCTCCACGGTGGCCCAATCTCCATCGCCGTCGCCAAAGAAATCTCCGCACGCAGCCTCTCCCTCGCCGACGACCCATTCCCCTAAGGTTTCTCACAAATCGGCGCCGACGCCGACCACCGCTAAGCCTCCGACCGCCGCTTCGCCGTCACCGGTCGTTTCGCCATCCTCCATCTCCTCCCCTCCCGCCGACGCTCCTGCTCCTGCCGCTAACAATGCTGTTTCCTCTACTGTCACCGTCGCTGGTTATCTTTTCGCCGCCGTCTCCGCCGCTGCTTTCCTCTTCTAGATCCCCCTATCTCTACTCCGGCGTTCGATCTCTGTTTCAGAGAATTGCTTTTAAGTTTTTTATGTGATAATTACTATACTGTCCCCCGATTTTCTTTATTTTATTACTATTATTATAATTATAATTATAAGTATAATTATAATTTTTTCTTTTTATTTTTGTGCGGATAGTTTAAATCTTTGGAATATATGGTGGAGTTTGGCATATGTAGAGCATTTCCATTTGGAATTTTTTTTTTAGTTCAACGACATTGAGGTGCAACTTTTCGTAAACCATGTGGTTATTGATACAAGGTTATGCCAGTTGAGCTAAGCTCTTGTCGGCACCTAGTTAATTTTGAGTTAATTTTAAATGAATTCAAGAGAAATATTTATGAATTACCAACCAAGAGTGTAAATTGATTCACCTTGATAAAATTTTTATTAAAAAAAAAAAATCACGTTGGTACAATTATTACTTTATAACCTTTTATTTCAAAATAAAAAAAAAAATTACTTTATAACCTTAATTGATTCAACTTAAAGTTTTTTTTTTTTTTTTTTTTTTTCTTTTCTTTTTTGGAGAAGATTCAACTTAAAAAGTTTGGGAATGTAAATTGATTTATTTCCCTAAAATTTAAAAATCTAATCTTTTACTTGCAAATTTTAATAATGTTTCTTCCATATCCTTGACATAACATAATCATTAGTAACCCAAATAAGATGCTGACAAGGATGTATATGGGACCCATTTAAAATTAATTTGTATTAATTTTTATGCTGACATGGAAAAAAGATTTGTTTATACAATAAAATCTTTTTCAACTCTGTGTTCTAAAATATTTTCAGATCCATAAATTAGAATTTGAGATCTAGAGGACGACAAGGTGGGGAAGAGAGAAAGAGAGGGGACCGAGGGAGAGAACTAAATGGAGACAAAGGAAAATGGGAGAGAAGGTGAGATATATTAAATTTGGTTATGTTACAAATTTCGTTGATAGAAAGAAAGTTAGAATTTAGTCCGGTTTGATAAAATCTCATCAAACAATATCTATCACGTACCCAATTATCGGTTATAATTTTGTTCTTATCTTACTATACATACTCAATCCATTAAAATTTTGACAATCGAAAGAGATAAGTAAAAAAATGAAAAAACTTTTTTTATCTCTCTTAATTGTCAACATTTTAACGGTGGTATATAGCCAAATAATGCATTTTTTTCTAACCAGTTTTTTAATAAAAATTTCATCATAGTTCTGATTCAACCAACCATTTTTCTAGTGGTTATGCATCAAATATATTTTTTAAAAAATGATAGAATAAATAAAATTTATATTTCTATATATGTTATCAATGTCATTTTGTACATGCTGATCCTTATAATATAGTATCCTTTTTCAATTTGTTTTTTCCTTTTTGAAATAAGGGATCCATTTTCACTTGTTTGCAATGACTTCTTTCCTCTTGATTTGTTCATTAACAGCTGTCTCTTACTTATCTAGCTTTTGCTTCCATTCTTCCACCTATGATGAAAGAAAGAGAGAGAGAAGAGAAAAAAAGAACTTTGTTAATGGAATTAAGGAAAATAATTTTTGGGTGCAGAAGATTTATTTGATAGAATAACTAATATAAATTTTATGCAATTTTGAATATCTATACTAAGATGTATGTATTGAAGTCACATATGCTGGCACGATATTAAACGAGGTGGGATATTATTCAAAATAGAATAAAGATAAATACGGTTTAAATAGGAAAAGTCTAAAAGTTTAGAGATCAATCCAATATTTAAAAACAATATATATTTGAAATTGATATATTATAATATAAATCTAAATCAATATGTTAAAAAACATACAAAGATACAAGAAGTTATACGTTTAATGATACATATGATTAAGATTGATAAAAAAAAAAAAAAAATAGAAAGACATGCATATGAAAATTCATCAAGTGTTTTGAAACTTCGTGAAAGTCAGCATAACTAAAAGATTAAGATATTAATAATCTCTTGTATAAGTCGAAGCTTCAGATCTTCTTGACTCGGTGTTTATGCTATAAAAAAAATTGTATGTACAAACCTTGTGGAGGATATCTTGTGTTAGGTGAGCATCATGGGCAATTTCCTTGGAATAGTTTTCAACAACTTGAGCTGCTTCTTTCAACTTACTCTTCTCAGGAAGTTTCTCTGCAATTTCTGTTGATACCTTCTCTGTTAATTCTGCTACCTTTTCTACTACTTCTGCTACATTTTCTGCCTCTTCAATCACCATTTCCGCTTCGTCTAAACATTCAATTATCTATTCAATGTCAATTTACATTCGCTATATGGCGATCAAGATCATTTCTATAACGTGTTCTACATTAGATCCTCTTTGATTATGTTTATGTTTTTTTCATTAAAAAAAATTGTAAATATGCTTGATAATAATTTTGTTAAGAAACACATTTAAAATCTCAACTATAATAAAAGGGTATATAAATTTAAATAAAAAAAAATAGAAGACAGTTGATTTTAGAAATTTGGTAATTATAAGATATTTGGGAGACAATTCTCTTGCTAACTCATAAGTGATTCATATTGGAGAATTATTGAAGTTGTTTTCTAATTGGGCTGTGAACCCTAATATATTCTTTAAAGAAATTAAAAAGAAGAGGGATATATTATTTTAAGAAATAAATTAAATATACCTTCAAGAGTTTGCAATTTATTCCAACTTTGCTTCCAACTGGGTATCAAGAGGGAAAGTAGGGAGCCAAGAATCCATTTTGCCCTAAATTCATTAAAGCCAAAAAGAAAAAAAAAAAAAAAAAAGAATAAAAATGTAAGTGCAATTGAAGAGAAAAAATAGAAATTGATTTTTCATTTTCAATTTTCAATGTTTACTTACCAACCAGGGAAGAAGAAAAATGGAGTTGATGATTGATCCTTTTCCTGGTTAAGTTTCACCCTAGCAATTGAAAAAAAAAAAAAAAAGAAAAAGTAATAGGCTTGAGAGAACAAATATTTTCAAAATATTACAACATATAAATTATAGGTAAACTAACAATAATCTAATAATATAAGAACTACAAATTTGGTACTTAGTTTGGACAAAGTTTCAACTGTCCTGTGGTTTGAGCTTATTTCAATTTGATCCCTATAGTTTGAGATTAGATTTGACGTAATCCATATGGTTTTAGAAATTTCGATTTCGTCCTTGTGATTTAGTCAAATAGCATTGTCCCTATTGTCACTAATGTTGGTATTTTTTTTTCATCTGAGAATTTTCCATTATTTATAGGTATATCATCAATGTTAATTGATTGTATATTAGGGTTTAATTATGAGAATTTTCCATTATTTATAGGTATATCATCAATGTTAATTGATTGTATATTAGGGTTTAATTATGATAGCCTGGATATAGGTCAATTGGTTAAGGTATATATCTTTGACCAAAAGGTTGTAGCTAAGTTTAAATCCCCATCTGACAAAAAAATATTAAAATACAACTAAGTAAAAATACAATACGTGAATTTTTTGAATGGATAAAACACTAATTATGAATAACTTGGGTGAGGTTTAACCAAATTATAGAGACAAAATTGAAACTAGACCCGAACTATTAAGAGAAATTTTATAATACAAGAAGATGAAGACGAGAAAGTGGGTCTTTGTGAGTTTCACATAAATCGAAAATGGCAACATATATAGGTTGGGCATTCACTTCATATAATAATATAACAATATATATATATATATATATATATATATATTTGACAATATATGGGGTGGAGGATTTGAACCACAAACCTTGTGGTTATCAGTACAAGATTATGCCAAATGAGCTAAGCTCTTGTTGACAATATAACCAAAATAATTAATCCAATCTTTATAGTTAAAAAAATAAAATATTAATTGAATTGTTTAGAACTATTTGTTTAATTTTCAAAATTTGGATTGGTTTTTGAAAACGTTTAAAAAATAATAATTAAATAAGACCTGGTTTGATAACCATTTAATTTTTGGTTTCTTCTCATTTCCTTGAAATGGTTTTGATTATTGTTAAGGGAACATGTGAATTATTCTTAACAAAATTCCAAAAGCAAAAATGAGTTTTTAAAAACTACTTTTTTTTTTTTTAGTTTTCAAAACTTGAAAGGATGGTTGAAAACATAAAAAAAAGAATAAATAATAATAAGCTCGATTAAAAAAAAAAAAAAACAAAAACAAAAAATTGAATGATTATCAAACGAAATCTAAACAAGAAGAAAATTGTACATGGAAATAGTATTTACACGGTTAATTTTCAAAAATAGGAAACTAAAAACAAAATGATTACCGAACCCGCTTTATAACTAGAAACTTAAATTAAAAAAAAAATCATAACAAAAAATGGGATTTACAATTAAACCAAAGTCAAAGGTAACTAACCTGGGAAAATAAGATCTGAGAGACGAAAAATAAGTTGTGGAACCAAATGACCGAAACATTTGATAGATCGAATATTCATTATTATAGCGGCTGTACGGAATCATCGCAACGGAGGAGACCTGCGGCGGCCCAGATGATCGACGACGGCAGCCGCAACCGCCCCCGCCGCCGCCGGTGGATGTGTCTGTCTTGTGAAAAAGCTGAAGCAAGCTTCGGAATCTGAGCATCGCAAGACTCCAAAAATGACCAGATTTTGACGACATGTCGGACGCGTCCCCTCTCCCTCCAAGGATCTCCAAAGACGACACAGCGGAAGGAAACTCGACAAGTAGAGAACTGTTTTTTTTTAATTGAAAAAAAAAAGATGATGATTATGAAGAGGTAGCATTGTAATATTATGCCCATACGCCACAGGATTTGGTTGCTTACAAGCCTTCTGTTTCATTGCCTTTTGCCTCTCTCTCTCTTGGAGGTTACTTCAAAGTATGGATATATTTGCTTTAAAGTGTGTTTGTTTGTCACTAAATCTTTAAAATTGTCCCCAAAGCTTTTCATCCTATCCACTCCTTAATTAGTTTAAAGTTGATATTGCATTGCACGCTTGAGAGTCATGATCTTGTAAAAGTATCGTCGGGATTGAATCTCTCATCTCTTGGTCAGGATACAAAGTTTTATGCTAGTTGAGTCATGCTCTTGCCGGCAATGGACCTTTCATTTTTTTTTTTTTGACAACATGTGGGGTGGGTGGATTCGAACCACAAACCTTTCGATTTATTAGTACAACCTTATGCTTATGTTGGCCGATGGACCCTTCCTATTATCTGAAAACTCAATTTTTTTCTCATGTTGTATGTATGTTGGGAGCTACACCATATGTGTTAAGATTTTTTTTTAGACAATATGTGGGGGTGGGGATTGAACCACGGACCTCGTGGTTAATCAGTACAACTTTATGCTAGTTGAACTAAGCTCTTGTTGGCTTAGTGATAGAGTCTTATCACCAACAGATTTCATTCACAGCCCGCGACATATTTCTGTTAGTGATTGAAGTCTATCAACGTCTTTCAATCCTATGTTTTTTGATCGTTCATCTAGCCCAATAAACTAGTATTTTTATTTAATAAATCACATATTGAAGTCTATTGTTTGATAGACTTATATTCCTCTCTGATGATGGGCTAATATTGAAATGCTTATACTAATATATTGAGTGATTTTCTCTCTCCCTCCCTGTTTTTGTAGTAATTTCAAATTATGGTTATTAAGGTCTATCATCTCAATAAGGCAAAGGGAAGGATGCAAGTGAGAGACACTAAGGGGCTGTTTGGAGCGCTGAATTGGTTATAATATCCAGTGGTTATAATAATCTGGGGGTTATAATAATCTGTGTGTGTTTGGAGTGCAGATTATTATAGCCTGGGATAAAATAATCTGTGTTTGGGGTGCAGATTATTTTAATCTGGGATAAAATAATCTGTGTTTTAACATGAGGTTCTGAATCAAAAGTTCAAACGGACTGTTTTCTTTTTTTAATTTTTTTGTTATGATATACAACACTTTGATTTGATTTATGGTTATGTTTTTTTTTTTTTTTTGTTACAAAGCAAAAAAGTTTAGGTTTTGGTATAGAAAAATCATATTAGTTAACTTTTAATATTGCCAAAATAAAAATTGTAAATGTTTAGTTCAAAAATCATATTAGTTTTTTTTTTAATCAATAAAATCATTTTAAATAAACTTGAGTGTGGTAAATATAATTTCGTTTGAATGTTTTTTTTTTAAAGTTGATTAACCTTCGATATTGTCAACGACTTTTCCGGCAACCTTTGATGTTTTTTTTTTCTTTATTTTTTTTTATATTTTTCAAAATGAAATTGAGAAGAAATATGGAAAAAAATTGGTGGCCGGAAAATTCATCGGCGATCGTCGGCGGTCGTCGGAAAATTCATTGGAAACTTCGCCGGTTGACGACGGCCGGCGGTCGTCAGAAAAGTCAAGGAGTCGCATGGAAGAAGTGAGGAGATAGTTACTGTAGTGGGTTGAATAATGGTTACTGTAGAAAATGGATAAAATAATCGGGGGTTAAAATAACCCACCTCACCAATTATTTTTGTTGGTGCCCCAAACATTGAATAGGTTATAATAAGGGGGTTATTATAATAAGGGGTTATTATAACCTATTCAGTGCCCCAAACACCCCCTAAAAGAAGTCTATCATCAATTAGGACATAATTTAGTTACATATTGAAGTCTATTAATGATAGATTGATATTTTTCTTTATATCACTAATAGATTTCACTCAAAATCATAAAAACATTTTTAAAAAAATATTTTTATTTATTGCAGTTTATCACGGATAGAATTCAATCACAACACATGTAGTCTACCTCTTGTACACAAGTCTATTACTGATAGATTGATAACCCTCATAGTAGTTTAAATAGTAGTTTCAAAATTAAACGATCAGTTAAAAAATCAGTTTTAAAGATATAATACATTATCTATTAAAAATTTTCTAATTTTTTTTTATAAAAGAGGTTAAGTGACTTTGTCTCTATCGAGTCTTGTTGTTTTTGGAAATTGTATTTGAATGACTTAGGAAAACTTTTAGGTTTTTGCTATTAATGTAAGTGACTTAGTTCTCAAAATGCTTTTGGACTAGGTTGGATATATTGTTATGTATGAGATGTTTGATTTGATCGTTTTCCTAGATTATTATATATATGTATGAATCTAAATGTATGCCTTTTATATTGCATATAAAATGTCTAAGGTTATGTTTATATTATGAGATCTTATGCACATCTAGGATCATATAAACATGTTTTTAAGAAAAGATAATGACACAATTACCCTCTCTTTATCATCTTGATGCATATGGAAAAATCAACATTGTTAAGTCGGTGTGAGACCCCGCTAATTGCATACCAACTATCATCTGATGAGGTTGCATGCATCTTGGCAAAAGTCACCTAACCAGTGCAAAATGAAGTTGGAAACTATGTTTATGTATGCCTTATCAAAGAAGAGGGGTTTTGTTGGACGTGGGACTCGATCTATTGACTGAAACGCGATTATCATCTATTTAGATTTGAGTCTCCTGTAAAACTTTTCTATCATTCAAATGGAGTTGACAAATAAGTTTTAGAAGAAATTGTCTTTTAGCATTTCTTGGGTAATTTCTTTTCATAAAAATTCATAATTTGTAAATTTTACAACAAAGGCTTAAAGACCCAAACTATAAAATAAATTGAATCGCTAACAAGAACATAACTTAATTGGAATAAAGCTTGTACACTCGACTAAGAGATCAGAGGATCAAATCCCCTACCTCATGATATGTTGTCCAAAAAAATAATAATAATAAGGGAAAAATACACTTTTGGTCCCTGAGGTTTGGGTTAAGTGACACTTAGGTCCCTGAATTTTCAAACTCAACAAAAATATCCCTGAGTTTTGAGATAAGTAGCACTTTGGTCCCTGCCGTCAATTTTTCTGTTAAATCTTAACGGTTGCTGACGTGGCACTATTATTTTAATAAAAAAAATTATTTTTTAATTTTTTAAAATACAAAAATATTTGCTTTGATTCTGTATCTTAACGGCCTTAAGCAAAATCTTAACGGCCTTAAGCAAAATGGTATCTTCCTTTTGCTTTGATTCATTTTTGTATCATGAGAAAGCTTTGTTGAAGTTTGGGAGATTGGTAGTTAGAAGTAAATCCTCTACAACTCATTCTGTTTCAGCTCCTTTTTTCTCACTGCTGTTTCTGAACTTGTTTGGCTACTGAGAAAATGAGAAGTAAAATCTTAATTTGTAGTCATTTAGCTTTCTGGGTCTGTTCTGTTTGAGCTAGTGATCTTTACTCACTTCACTTTTCTTTCTGCTTTGTTTCATTTTTGCATCTTAAGCTGGCTTGGTTGCAACTTTTTCTATTTCAATTTGTTTTTTTCCCCTGTCTGTTTCTGAACTTGTTTGTCTACTAAGAACATGGGAAGTAAATCTTAATTTATAATCATCTAGGCTCCCTTCTGATAACTATTTACTTTTGGTTAAGCCTGCAAACACAACTTCCATCTTTGTGTTTTTCTAGGTTTGTTGTCTACTTTTTAAAAACATTTCTCGAAGTTCTTAGCCAAATTTTGTTGTCTACTTTTTGGTTTCTTGTTCTGATTCAACCAGTGATATCGATTCACTTCGGTTTTATATTTGCTTTGAGTTTCTGAAGATATTGATGGCCATTTCTGCATCTTGAGCATGCTTTTCTCAAGTCTGGAAGACTAGCAGTTGATAGTAATTACATTGATAATCTTTCTATCTCAACTCTTTTTTTTGTTCCTCCCATCTGTTTCTATCCTCGTTTTGCTGTAGATTTGAGAAGTAAAATCTTATTCCTGTCAGTGTTTTTATGTCACAATGTCTTGGTTTCTAGCCAAATTTTTGTTCCCGGCCTCCTCTGTTCCCGGCCTTAAGCAAAAATCAAATCAAAGCAAAAGCAAAATGAGTTGTATTTCAGAACGATGAAGACCTCCTCTGTTCCCGGCCGGAAAAGGAGGAGGAGGGAGGCCCCTCCTCCCTCTCCGTCCAGATCTGGACGGGGAGGGAAGAGGGGCCTCCCTCCTCCCTCCCTTTTCTATTTTTTTTTTTAAAAAAAAACATTGAAGAAAAAGAAGAGAAGAAGAAAGAAAGGAAGAAGAAGAAAGAAGAAAAAAAAAAAAAAAGTCACCGGCGGCCGGCGGCGGCGGCGGCGTGTGGTGGTCGCCGGTCGCCGGACTTAGGAAGAAGAAGAAGGAGAAGGGAGAAGATGGAGAAGAAGGAAGATGGAGAAGAAGAAGATGAGAGAGAAGGAGAGAAAAAATAAAAAAAATAATTAAATATTAATTTTTTAATTTTTTAATATTTTTATTTAAAAAATAAAACAAAAATAATTTTTTATATTAAAATAATAGTGCCACGTCAGCAACCGTTAAAAGTTAACAGAAAATTTGACGGCAGGGACCAAAGTGCTCCTTATCTCAAACCTCAGGGGTATTTTTGTTGAGTTTGAAAACTCAGGGACCCAAGTGTCACTTAACCCAAACCTCAGGGACCAAAAGTGTATTTTTCCCTAATAATAAATAATAAATTGGAATTTTTCCTATAATGCCCTTATAAACATGTTATTTAAGGAAATTTCCTTTGATGTGAATCTCCCTGAGTTATGCCTACCATATATACATTTTTTTATATATTGTTATTATTAAATAATTGATTAATAACTATTCATATCTGAATGAGAATATATTTACGATGGTTCTTTTATTCCTTCTTTTTTTATGGTTCAACAACATGTGAAGGTAGAGGATTCAAATCATTGATCTCATGGTCGAGCGTACATATCTTAACTAGTAGAATTATGAAATTAAATACATAGACTTATTTGATATATCAATTTGTATATACTTGATTTAAGGATTTAGAGAGTAGAATGTGAAAAATTAAATACATGTTTGACGTTTGAATGTGAAAAATAAACAAGTTTTTCAAGTGGATAATTGAATTGTACATGAGTTGGTTTCATGTTTGAAAAAGAAAAATATATATTGATTTGTAGCTTCTCAAAGTGCTTGCCAGTTCTCGCGGTCAATGCATTCTCCATCTCTCTCCTCTCCTTCACGGATTCTATCGACATCAAGGATTTTTACCATCTTTGGAAGGTTTTTTTATCATTAAGTTCATCGATAAAAAATGACGCATATGTCTTAAAAAAAAAAAACTTTTAATTTCTGACTGAACATATGGTTGATATGATTATTTTTTTTTCTTAAAAAGAACTTTTTTAACTCTCAAATCAAACCATGACCAATCCTAGCCTAAGATAGGCGTAGAGATTTGAATATAATTTCTAAGTCATGAATATATGTTTTAACTAATGTTTTCAGACACAATTTGATGCACACAAGGGATGTTTAGGGCAAAGAGTTTTTTTTGATTTTTTTTTTCAAGCTTCATTAAAAGATCAACTACCCGAACAACTACACTCATAAATCAGACAACTAACAGAAGAGGGAAAATCAGGAGTCAAAAAACAATGCCCAATATTCCTATTTAGGGATGGCTCTTGGAAACAACCAAAATCAAAAGTAATAGCCTCCCTAGCAACACAGTGGGCAACAGTGTTTACCTCTTGTTTACAATGGAGGAAGATCACGTTTTTTTAGGGGTGTTCATCTTCAAATCGAAAACCGACACGACCGACCGAACCGACGACGGTCGGTGTCGGTTCCAAGGTTTTGGAAAATCGATCGGTCGGTCGGTCGGTTCGATTATTTCGCCAAAACCGACCGACCGCCTGTGTTATATGTAAAAAAAAAAAATTAACTAAAGTACTAAACCCAGCTGCTTTAGCCCAAGCCCAAGCCCATCTCCTTCACTCTTCAGGCTTCATGTCAGCAATCAACACACATATAAATTGAAAAACAAAAAACCCTAACATTCTTTCTTTTGTCGTTTGAAATCCACAGTCGTCCCTTCAGTTCGCCAGTTTGCCTTCATCTCCCTTCAATTCGCCTTGCTAGGAAAAAATTACCAGTGGCCTCGTCAGTTCGCCTTCGCCCTTCACCCTTCGCAGCTTCGCTTTCGCCAATTTGCCTTCAGCCTTCGCCCTTCGCCTTCGTCTCCGCCCTTCACCCTTCGCGGCTTCGCCATTATTATTATTAATTAAAAAAAAAGAACCGACCGAACCGACCAGTCGGTTGGTCGGCTGACGAGATTCTTCGAAAGACGTCGGTTTCCAAAATTTTGGAAAATCGACCGACCGGTCGGTGTCGGTTTTCTCCCAAAACCGACACTGATCGATCGATGAACACCCCTACGTTTTTTAGGCATGGAGCAATGGACAGAATCTCATCGATGAAAATCTTCAGCTTCGACAGATCCTCCACCTCTCCACTGCAATCGAGTCAGATTCGATTTCAATGAGGATTTGATTTTGTTGTTTGGTCCAAGGACATACAACATCCTATTATGAGACCCATAAATTTATTAACCCATCGCAACACTCTATTGTGATCCCACAAACTTATTAACTCCTATTCCAATAATCTTACCGACTTACTAACTCATACTCGAACTGTTGGGACAAAACAACTCAAGATTTGATAACTCAAACTCATTGTCCCAAACATCCCCTCGAGCCTTCATAGTCTTTAGTGGGCCGAAGCTGGCCCAAGTACATTAAGTACAAACCTTGACTAAATCCATTTTCCACAGACGAAAAAAAGTCAACAATCAGGACAAAGAAAAATCCAATCACCATTGCAAACCATTCAAAACTTTCGGTAACCTACTCCTTAAACCACTCTCCCAGCCGCCTGCTTTTCATTTTCAATTTCAACTCTCTCTCTCTCTCTCTCCTGTTCTTCAAATCCGCCATGGATTTCCTCTCCAGAAAGCTCCTCTCCGACGACGACGACCTCAAGAAATTCTGCGATGATTACTGCGACCGTTTCCCTTCCGATTCTTGCCCTTCCGGTTGCCTTCAAAACTGCCCAAAACACTGTCCATATTTGTCGATCCCAATCCCACCGCCCGATTATGACGATCTCAATCCCAATTCCCCATCAAAATCGCCTCACAAACTCTCCACTTTGCTCACCGTCACCATCGCCCTTCTCTCCTTCACCTTTCTCCTCGTCCTCTGCTACGCCGTTTACGCCCGTTTCTACTCCGGCCGCCGCAGACGCCGCCGTCGTGGCCCTGATGCCCCGCCGGAGGCCACCCACCAGCAGGAGTTTCTCGACGAAGAACACGGCCCGATTCTGGATCACCCCATCTGGTACATCCGAACCATCGGCCTCCCGCCGGCGGTCATCGACGCCATCGCCGTCTGCAAGTTCAAATCCGGCGAGGGATTGATCGACGGAACAGAGTGCTCTGTTTGTTTGAGCGAATTTCAAGAGGATGAGACTCTGAGGCTCTTGCCTAAGTGCAGCCACGCTTTTCATCTCCCCTGCATCGACACTTGGCTTCGATCCCACACAAACTGCCCCATGTGCCGTGCTCCGGTGGTGGCTCAGTCCGCCGCCGTGGCTCCTCCGCCTCCGGTGGCGGCCTCTGAAGAAACCCAGATCGGGGATTTGCAAAGGGAAGTGGGAAATGAGGCCAATTCGGGGGAAAGTTCTCAGACAAACGAAGAACAAGAACAAGAACATGATGAAATTCATCTGCCCGATGATGATTCAGAGGAAAGAATGGGTGATTTTCAGCCCATGAGAAGATCCGTGTCTCTAGATTCTTTATCAGCTCTTCGAATCAGCTCTGTTTTCGCTGGTGTTAATGAAAAAACGGATTGTGAAGCTGAAATCGAGCAGAGAAATGGGAATGGATCGAAGAAATCATGGCAGAGGAGAGGGAATTGCTCTGCTTCTATGAACAGGTCAGTTTCTTGCAGTGGGAAGTTTCTGATGAGAAGCTCCACTCAGAGAAGTAATGAAACTAATCACAGTTGAACTTTTTTTTTTGGGTTTCTTTTTTGGTCTCTGAAGATGGAGATTTCTGAAGAAACTCTCAGGAAGCTGAGATGTTTCAAAGCTTGTTTTTTTTTTTTTTTTTTCAATACAGATGTTTTGAAAAGATTAATGATATATACGAGGTTGAAATATGTTTTTGCTCAAGTTCTGTCACTGGATGTTTGTACAAATGGTTTGGTCTGTTCATCAACAAGAAACAATATGAACAAAAATGATTACTTGATGAAGATGATGATTTTTATCAACTTTTAGATGGTCACTAACTTGATGGAGTTATTTGATAGTTTCTTGGGGCTAACTATTCTTTTTGGTATGAGATTAAAAAGCATGGTTCAATTGATTTCTATTTGTTTGGTATGGAAGATAAAAGACAACACACTTTTTGTATGGGTTCAATTTGTCCAAACATTTGGCACAAAACTATCCACAGTTAAGATGACTGCTCGTATCATCTACCATCGATGTGACATTTGCTTAAATGACAAATAAGTCAAGGTATATCTATTCAAGACGACCACTCTAACATGACATTGAAGTTGTTATCCTTGCGTAACTATGATGTTTTAATGTCCTGCGTTCCTCGTCAAAATGGTCGATGAAATCTTGATTAGATAGTCTAGTTTAACCTATGATCCATTATGTGTAATGAGCTCATTGCTAGTTAGTGTTATTGATTTGTATTAGTGGTTGAATTAGTAACTTTTTGTTATGAGTGGAGCCCTAAGAGTGTGCTTTATTTATAGTCATGGTTATGTTCTATTGAAATTCCTTCCTTCCACTTGGTCAACAAAGTTATTTTGCTTCTATGTTTTCCAAATTCATATGGCTTCTTCATTACTATATCTCCAATGCTTTTTTTTTTTTTTTTTTTTTTTTTTTTTTTTTTTTTTTTAAGAAACTATATCTCCAATGCTAGTACTTTCAATTTGGGAGGGGATTCTAACATTCTAGTGCAAAATTCAATAGAGAACATTAGTATTAGGGGAATAATACTATGATTTGAATATGACTAAAAATGAATTAGTGACAAAAGTATTCTCAAAATTCACCCATTACCTGCAGGGAGCTACATGATATGTTTTCTCCAACTATTAGTCCTAATTGGCTTTGGTTGCGTAACTATGTAGTCAAAGTTTGAACTCACATTTATGAGTCATTCATATTTGTACAAGATATCTCAAGCAGCTCTTTGTCTCACGAATGCACCTCGGGACAAGTGCAACGAGTCTTAGAAAAGTTCTGAGTACACCTAATCTAGGGACATAGAAAAGTCAAACTAGACAGCTTGGAGACAAGATCTAAAATCAAGCCTCTGAGGGGTTCTCTGCCCGAAAGTTAGGACTTTACGATTTAAATAAATGGCCAAATAATCCAACTCTTGAATTGGTACAACGAGTAACAAGATGTTACAAAAATTAAGTGCATATGTTGGGAGTAATTTTCAAATGATTAAAATCACTTTTGTCATATTCAAAATCTCTACGAAACATGTCTTTGAGAATTCGAGATTAATTTTGATGATATGAAAATCGTGTTTAAAAGTGTAAAATCAAACATCAAATTGATTTTGAATGATTAAGGGCATGTTTCCAAGTGATATTCTTCATTTCAAAATCACTTTCAAACATGCATAGCTTGATTTTGGTTGTCTCCAAATAAACCTAAATTTGGAGTGGTGAACTTTCTAAAGTTTTATTTTAATATTTGAAGTTTGAGATTTATTTCAAAACAACTTTTTAAAGGTTTTTTTTTTCTTTTCTTTCATTAAATTCGTGGATAGAAAATGACATGTGCTTATGTGAATAAATTTGAACACACCCATAGAATTAAAAGTGCAATATTTAAATAATAATTGTACAAAACATGCATATTAATGATTAACAATAAGTTAAAAAAATGCTCTGATGTAGTGAACATGATCAATAGTGATTTAGTTGATCTTTCTGAACTGTCGTTTATCGTGAAGGAAATTGTAGATCATTCCAAAGGAGAGAGCAATGGTCTCGCCCATTCTGTTGCTAGGACTGGTGCCATGTATGGCGATTTCGTTCATTTTTTTGGGAATATGTCTTCCTCGTTTTCGGATGAGGAGGTGGGTTTGAGGGATGAGAGGATCCCTTCGTGGGTGTATTCAGTTATTGCTAAGAACTCGGTTGTGGTTTTTTTCAATTTAATGATATTTCCTTTTGTAAAAAAAAAAAAAAAAACAATAAGTTAAAGAAATAAAAAGTACGATTTTAATTTAAAAAAATCCATTATTTCACATTTCCTAACTAGAAGGTTAAATTATTAAAAATACTCTTGACCTATGAAGTTTGTTTCAGTTATACCCTGAACTTTGAAGTTCGTTAAATTCATTGACGAAAAGAATGTGTTTGTGTTTGCATATGTATTGTTCACGTGAATATGAATACGTAGAAAAAACAATAACACAAAAAAATACATTTTCATTTATATATTTAACCGAAAATGTCTCCGAGGATCATTTTGAAACCAACTAAACGCAAATCAACATTTGATAGTTGATGGGTATTATTGAAATAACCCAATCTTGATAATTTAACAGAAGAAAAAGTATCAGTTTTTTTTTCCGACCGAGTGCTGTGTTAAGTGTCAACACGTCCACAAAGTCGTCGGCGATCAAAGAAACAAGCAAAACGGGAATCGGATCACCGACGGAACGATCCATTTCCATGGCTTCTCGCACTCTCTTCCTCACCTTAACCCGGTAAGTATGGCTGTTTCCATATTCTATGCAATTTCATTCTTTCTCCACATTTCCTTTTGGCTGCTGGGAAGATCGACGAGTGTTTGATTCCAAATTTCCGCTTTGAATTGAACTGAATCTCATGAGGAACGGCTTACTACATTCCTTTTAATCTCTAGCGTTTCCCGGCAGTCAAATCGGGTAGGGGTTGGGGACGTTCTATACCTCTTTCATTATTTGATGATTTGTGTGAATCGATCTGAACCCTAGAAAATTCAGGAACAGAGGCTTCTTAAATCGAAGTTTCAAAGCGACCCCTGTCTTCAATGAGGCTAGTGTTTCGAATTATTGCTCTCATGGAGCTCTGAGGAGTGAATCTCTTGAAGAATCAGTGAATTCTGAAGAATCCAATGACTTGAAGAGCAGAATATTCCGGCTCAGATTGCCCAAGCGGAGCGCTACCAACGTTCTTCAGAGATGGATGAGTGAGGGCAATCAAGTTTCGATCACTGAGCTCCGGCATATCTCCAAAGAGCTCAGAAGGGTTCAGCGGTATAAGCACGCGCTCGAGGTACTATTTTATTTGTTTTCTTCATCTTCTTGCTAAAGTCTTGTGCTTTCAGATGATAAGTGGCAATAACAAAATTGAAGAGAAATTTACTGTGGCTCTTAAGAGTCGTTGGGACAACTCTCAAGAAATCAAATGTGCACTTCTCTGTAATTAAACATGATTATAGGGGAAAGCGAACAAGGACTTCGAAAATTTTCAGCTAAATAAGAAATGCTGGAGTAGAGTGCTAGCTAGCTTCTAAAATCTAATTCTAAGGAAATGTGAAATTCAACTCATGTACTCGTGATCTGCATAAATATTGTTGAGGGAGGTTTGTATTTGTAATTCTTAGATATATGGTTTATGGTTAGTCTAGTTAGTTTAGTCTGCTAGAGTGAAGGAAGTATACTCTTTAACCTTATTTTTGGTATTAGAACAAGAAGATTTATATGTCCGCGAACCAGAACGTTTTAGCCTGTTGAATCAAACATGTGGAGAGACTGGTGTTTGATGCAAGCCATATAAAGATTTATGTAATAAGCATGAAAAGTACCATTTTTAGGAACTAGAAAACCAACGGGTCATTTCATGTAATATTTGTTGAGTTCATTTAGATTAACGTTCTAAAATGCATAATTGGTGTCTGGTTGTTGTGTCTCTCAAGTAAAACTAGGACAAAGAGTAAATAAAATACTATTTGCTGAGGGCTAAAATTGCCAAAATAATTGAGCTCAAGAGTTTTTCAAAACCCATGTGCAACAAGATAGGCCTCAAGTCTACTGTCACTACCATCGACATTAACCTTTCCTTTTAAAGCAAATACACCTATTATTAACATTGTAATCCCATAGAAAATAGTATACGTCAAAGAAACCATGTATTATTACACAAGAGAACGTTATACCCTGTTCCAGTGTAGACTTCCAACTAGAATTAGCAATTTGTGGGTTCACTTGGTAATAGTGAAGAGGCATTGGCATCAAAGTAAGAATTATATATTATTTTTCCTGCTTTGAATTGTTTTATCATGGTATGGTGGGATTAGGGAAGGATAGATTATGAATAGAAATAGACAATTCAGTAGATAACAAAGGAAGAGAAGCAAACAACAGAGCCATTGATTGGTGAGGAAGTGTCAGAATCTGTAACTGGTAAAGGTGAATGGTTTGTGACATCGCTAGGAGGAGGGCTAAAATGATCATCACTAGTGACTTGGGATGCTTTGGAGCACATATCTAAATCAATTGACAACGATTGAAGTAATACAAAATCTTATGTTTAAAGCCTCCTGGGAAGAAGAGGAAACTTTATGTTTGAAAGGAAATTCAGGCAGAAACGTATATGACCTGACCACTTTTTACGGACTTATTAGATACAAATTGGAAGCTCTGGAACTTATTAGACAAAAAATCAAAAGCTTAGAGACTTATTTGACACTTTTTAAAGGTCAGAGACCTATTAGACACAAAATT
The DNA here is from genome assembly GCA_036850905.1 of Luffa acutangula. NCBI lineage: Eukaryota > Viridiplantae > Streptophyta > Magnoliopsida > Cucurbitales > Cucurbitaceae > Luffa > Luffa acutangula. The sequence goes on from CM072098.1 coordinate 1,088,239, forward strand.
GATAGTTCAAGGAGCTGTTTGACACAAACGTCAAAGTTCATGGACTGAACTTGTAATCTGACATTTCTTAAATCATCTGTTGATGTTTCCTTTCAACACACAAGTTTTGTTGATGAACATGAAGATAAGGACAGGATGGTGGAAGAAAACACTTAGTTGATTGAGTGCAGTCATGATGCTTCTAAACTTACTTTCTAGGTAATTTGAGTTTTTCATCAAATTGTCTATCAATAAATGCATGAAATTGAAGGCAGAAAGATTTGGTCTCAGATATGTCTTAGAGGGAGAATCTGAGTAAATGTATTTATAAAAAAAACTTGAATAGTATCAAAAACTTGATAAAGATAAAATAGGAGCCGGTCCCTAATGTCTGCATGAATAACTTTAAATGATTTAGCAGCTATATGACTGATAGGAACTGTATTAGGATAAAATTAGGAATATAAATATTATTAGCGTATTAAGGGTACTTTGGTAATTAGTTATAGAAGTTTATGGTGAATTATTATAAATAGAGAATGTGGGGAAGGAGAAAGGTAGGCAATTGTTTAGTTGGACTAGAGCTTGAGTGATCTCTAGGGAGGGAGGGTTAGATAAGGTTCAAGTACCTCAAATTACCCGGTTTATCTGGTAGTTCTTGTATTTTTTATGTTGCAATATATTTGGGGTTCTATCAGTGACGAGATGAAGGAAAAGAGATTTATGCAATTTGCTTAATCGACATGCTTGGACAAAGTTTTTAACTCTATCCCTGGAATGTCTAGAACTGAGAGAAAGGATTCCAGTACAAAAAGGGATGGTCAATACATTGTTGCGATAGATTTGCTGAGCTGGCACTGGTAACATGGGGCAAAATTAGTAGTTGGGACACTATTGCAAGACAAATTACTGGGACCAGAGTTTCTAAATTTAGCAGAGAATAGACACTCCTGTGTTGTTAGCCCTGGATTTTGCAGCAGAAGTTTTAGTCTCAAAGTGATATGGCCTGTCCTTCACCCTGCAATAGTACCACTGTCTCAGTCTTGTCCTTTACTGCAAAACAAATTACTGGCTGCCATAGTTTCTAAATTTAGGAGGGAGTAGACACTATTGTGTTGTTAATCTTGGATTTTGCAGAAGCCATTTTAGTCTCAAAGTGATATGGCCCATCCTTTGCTCTGCAACAGTACCACTGTCTCAGTCTTTGTCCTTTATGGAACATGAGAGGAGGGAATTCCACAACTGATGTACTCGGTAAATGTTTTGTAATGAGATGAATGCAAGAAGTATATTTATGGGCAAATGAAACAATGGGAAGAAGATTTGAGGGACTGTTGGGCTATACGAGAAATTGATAGTTGTGATCCATTAAAATGTTTTGCTGAAAAGAAAAGGAGGAATTATCCTGTTTGGAGTCTTCCTTAATCCTTGGAGAATAATCCACATATTTTGAGAGTCCAATTAAATGGTTGAAGAATTGTATGTAAATGTTCCTTCAAAGGATACTCTGCTGCATAAATTATTAATGATGCAATTTTATGCTAATATTCAGGAAAAATGGGTCAAGTTGCATTGTATTACAAGTGAAAATGAATTTTTCGTTTGCTGAAATATTTCTTATTTCTCATTTGAGAAAAGGATAAGGAACTGGTTAAAGGATCACCGTCGTTTTCTTTGGCTCATAATCTGTAGAACACTGATCAGGGGGCTTGTACGTCATCTTCTTTATTTACAATGAACGGACAATCTGTCTACATTACACTTTTGCACATCATTAACTGTCAACACTGTTTTCTTGCTCGCAGATTTTAGAATGGATGGTGACTCATAATAAATTTGAGTTATCTGATTCTGACTTTGCAGTCCGTATTGACTTGATGACAAAAGTATTTGGCATCGATGCTGCTGAACGTTACTTTGAAGGTCTGCCTATTCATGCCAAAACTTGTGAGACGTTTACTGCTCTCCTTCACTCTTTTGCTGGGTCCAAATTGACTGAAAAGGCTGAAATTATTTATGAAAGAATAAAGGAGACAGAAGTACCTCTCACTGCTCTTCCGTTCAACGAGATGATGACTTTGTACATGTCGGTCGGGCTAGTAGAAAAGGTATCTTCGATTGTGGATGACCTGAAAGAAAGGAATGTTCATCCTGACATTTTCACTTATAATCTTTGGATCAGCTCCTTGGCTGCAGCTTTAAATATCGATGGCGTTAGACGGGTCCTTGATGAGATGAAATGCGACCCCAATTCGAATGTAGATTGGGTGCGATATATTGATCTTGTGAACATCTACGTTACATCAGCTCATCTATTGCATTCAGGGTCGAACTCCGTGGTCGAGTCTGAGAGTGGCATTACGCAGCGAGAATGGATTACATATGACCTCCTCGTTATCTTGTATGCTGGTCTCGGAAACAAAGACAAAATCGGTCAGATTTGGAGATCATTAAGGATGACGAAGCAAAAGATGACGAGCAGAAACTACATTTGCATTCTTTCTTGTTACCTGATGCTTGATCATTTGAAGGAAATTGGAGAAGTTATTGATCAGTGGAAACAATCAACTACTACAGATTTGGATGTTTCTGCCTGTAACAGGCTTGTAAATGCGTTTGTTGAAGCTGGATTGAATGAGAAAGCCAATAGTTTTGTTAACCTTTTGATTCAGAAGAAGTGTAACCTTACAGAAGCAGAGTTGTAGAAAGTAGGTTTAATTCTTAATTTTATCTATCTTGTTTTGATTCAACAAGTTTCAAATGTTTTGTTCTAGTTTTCAATTTTCAAACGTTGCCCTAATCCTAATCTCTTAATTGTCTAAAAAAAGTATATTAGTCATTATCATTTATCAGTAATTTTTCATTATTAACTTAACTACAAACCCTTTTAGAAACCTCACACTTCACCTTTTATAAATGTGGCTTCCAATATTAGTTTGTGATCGTTATACTAGAAGTTTAGTCCTTGTACCTTTAATAGGTTTCTAAAACCTATTAAAAAAAAACCAAATCTATAGTAATAAAATTGATTTTTTTTGTGTCTAATATAATATAAGGGTGAATTTTAAAAAATATCAAATAGGTCAGCGATGCCCTTATGCATAAAATTGAATATTAAGAACTTTTAAACATAAAATTGAAAGTTTAAGAAGATCTTTTTAAAGTTGAGGAACACACAAAATTAAAAGTTCAAGACTAAATACTAATAGACAAAAATTTGAAATTCAAGAATTAGACTTGTAATTTAACCAAATATTTAATTGAATGTATTGTTATGCTGAAATTTTGAGTGAACAAATGAGATAAAAAAAGAAAAGAAGACTAAATAGTCAGTTTTTGAAGGTATAGAGACAAAAGTGGACAAAAGATAAAAGTATTACCAAAATGAAAATTTTGAACAAAAGCGGAAGGTATAGAGATTGAAATAGAATTAGAAAAAAATTATATCAATGATGAGAATTAAAATGGTTTCATTTAATGTAAAGTTAGGAACTAGAATTAAAGGAAACATGAAAACGACACATAACATTCTTTTTTTTTTAATTCATTAATATAAGGGTTGAAGGATTCGAACTCCTCTTGGTCATAAGCACGTACTCTATCTAAGAGGAAAGAAAAAAAAAAAAAAAGTTAGAAATCATCATTGACCGTTGTTGGATCTTAAGTCAAAATTTTTTAAGCGGAGCAATAAAAATTTGAGAGGGAGAAAAAGAAGTTAGAAATCGAGATAGGACAAAAATTTTAGAAAGTAAAAGAGTTAGGAAAAAGTTTAGAAAGAGAATTTTAAAGAGAACGGAAAATTTTAGAGACAAAAATTTAGAGTGAAAAAAGTTGGAGAGATAAACAAAAGTTTTAAAAAGAAAAAGGTTAGAAAGAGAGTTACAACAATTTTAGATAGAGAAAAAAAGTCAAAAGGGAGGGATTTACAAATATTTTAGACCAAGGAAAATGTTCGAGAGCAAGAGGCAAATATTTTGGAGAGATAAACAAAGTTCGAAAGAGATAGAGGACAAAAATTTTAGAAAGAGTTTAAGACTCTGGTTAAGATTACTGTAACCTTTTAAAATAATTGTTGGCAGTCATGCTTTTAATTTAGTAAATTTCAATTATAAACATAAAAAAGTAGTTCATAACATTTGGTAAATTCAAACGAAATTATACTCTATAAAAAAAAGAGTTTAAACCTAGTTTCTCTCTAAAATCTCTATAAATAAAGACTTCTTTTTTGTTTTTATTCATTACTATTTCATTGTCCTTCCCTTCATTTCAAAATCCAATATTGAAGTAAATCTAAGGGATACAATATAACTATATTACAAGGAAAAAAGACCAATCAAGAAAAATAAAATAAAAAAAAATAATAAAATGAAAAAATTAGATAAGAAAAAAAAATCACAAAAATCATTTGACCTCCCATGGTGCCTTCTCACATCTCAAAGATATCACAAAAAAAAAAAAAAAAAAAAAAGAATTTTGAGTCTAAATATATTTTTAGATTAAGAGGTGTTAAATGTTACGGTTTAGGGTTCAAATGAGACTTGAAAAAAGGAAAAGGAAAATGGTAATTGAAGAAAGATGATGATAGTCAAACACACAAAAAAAAGCTAAAAAAAAAAAAAAACAATTGAATTGTTATTGATGCAAAGAAAATCACGATACTTGATTTTTGCTTGAATTTACTTCAAGTTCAATGATGTTGGAATTATACGGAAGCTTTGTATTATAAGACTAGAGGAATTGAAAAAAAAAAACATACACATGATAGAAGCTTAATATGGGACCAGACGAAAGGAATGATAAGTCGTTAATAAAAGGTGTCTAGTTATTTGGGGAAACTAAAATAAAAAAATTATTGTTTAGTAGATTTTGGAAATCAAATATTTAAAAAATGATTTTATATAAAGTAAAAAAAAAAAATAATATGTATTACCAAACCCCCAAATTTTCTTTTCGTTTTAGCATAAAAAACGTCTCATGCCAACAAAAACGTGTTCTTACTTGTATATGACTATTCTCTAAAAGTAATGTCATTTTTAGGCTATAGATATAAATAATTTTATATACTATGAATCTTTCTTACTCCTAGTCGATCTGAGAGACTATATTTGCATCATTGAAGTGTCTTTAATAAACAAATGTAACTATATTGAATATCAATTAACACAAATGAAAGTTATATTGAATATCAATTAAAATATATGATTTTTTTTTTAAATTTTTTTGAGTTCAATTAAGAGGGGGTGGATGCTGATTAGAACTTCCAACTTTGAAGGCGGTGAGTGATGTTTTGACCAATTGAATCATATTCATGTAAGCAAATGAAAAGTTTTGTTATTCACAATTCGTCCCAAAAATTCGCACTACTATAACATATTACATAGAAAATAAAAATTGTTAAAAGAACATTATAGCATCAAAAATAAAAAAATATACATAATAACATCCATGTAATGCCATTTAAGTCTTATCTTTCATTCAATATATAACACAAAGAAATGAAAATAACCATTTGAATTATTTGGTACCATAATTTAAAATCTACACATATTTGTGAAATAAGAAGAAGGAAGAAAAAAAAGGACATTGAAGTCACATGGCCATGTCCCTTGAAGCTCCTATATATAGATAATAAGATACCAATTATATTCGTTTATTGTCCTCCAAGACCCAAATGTTTCAACTTTATTATCTCGTCTTCTCTACTTATTAGATATGTTTGAAACTCTAAGACATTGATAGTTTGATTTGAATTTGTCTCTAAATTTAATTATGATGTGACATTTTGAATTTACTATTCCATAACTAAATGAATGCTTCAAATATTTTTAAAATTGCATAAATTAACATTTTTTTTTTAAATAACATAAATAAACTTTATACAAAAAAGAGATTGAAATTAAATGTGATGTATAATAGGTCCTATCAAATTAAATTAAGTATGCTTAATAAGCTTATAACTTATCAAGTATAGATTTTGTGTCAAAAAAAAAAAAAAAACTTATAAATATTTGCTTGATGTTCCAAGGAGCCTCTTTTCTTCAACAATGAGTAGATCACTTCATTGGTGAAATAATAGTATCTCTCTAAAAAAACATGTTTTTTTTATTGCTGCACAAAGAAAATATTTTGTTGTGAATGAACAAGATATCGAGGGCTCGACATCCATCTATGCCGATATTTCTAGATCATGTGAGAAAGGTTGAACCCCTCCACAAATGGATGTAACCCTGCTAAAAAGTCTTTTCGCAAAATACCACTACAAAAAAAAAAAAGTTTCCTCCACTCAAGGCTATGTAAGATCTAGAGAAAGACAGACCTACCTACCAAACATCATCAAATGATACAAGTCTTGGATAAAAATCTACGGTGCAAACTCACATGAGCTGAGGGAAGACAGAATATAATTTTGTTCTTTCCATTTTCAATTTGGAAGAGAAATGAGAATCTCAACCTTTTTAATTCAAATATCTTTAGTTTGAATTTGTAGTGAACTAAAAAAATTCAAACTTAATTATTTAAACTTGGATTGATTTTCTAATTTATAATTTGGTATATCTTTATGAATGAATTTAAGTCAAGATTTTATTGGTTTAATTTAATTATAAATCAATGTGAACATATTGGTAATGATTGATTCTAAATTGATAACAAAATCAATTTGACATTATCCTTTTGTTGAACTTTATTTTTATCTTTTTAGTTGAACTTGAGTTTGATAAGTTATGTAATTTAAATTTTGATGTGAGCTAATAATCTAGTGCATGCATATGAAAAAATACAAGGGTTGTCACAACATATGCCCTAGTTATGAAGTTATGATACAACAACCTAACTACTCTATTTGGATTCTTCTCAAAGTTGACTCTTTTGACTAAAAATAAAAGGCTTCTCCAATTGTAAAGTACAAAGAAAGCTTTGTATTCTTCCTTAAAAAAAAAAAAAAAAAAAAACTTTGTATAACATAAATTATGTCAAATAATGAATTTTGGAACCTATATTTCACAAATCTCAATAAATTTCAGCTTTAGCTTGATTTGAGTTTCTATTTTTTTTTTAATTTTACTCTCATTTAATATTATCTCTCGATATTTTAATTCTCTATTTTGAATTTATTCTTTTTTAATATACATATTTTAATTTAAAGAAATTATTTCATACATATATGATAGACCTAATTTTAAAAAAATATTTTTTTTAATCATTACATTTAATATTTCATAATTTAAAGTTCAGGGACCAAATAAATACAAACATAAAAGTTTAGAGACTAAATTTGTAATTTAACCCTAAAAATATAGTTTATTTGCATCATGGATGATTTTGTTTTTGTTGGAAAACCAAAAGACTTATTCAATTATAAAGATGAAGCCATTACAAAATAAAATACAAAAATTGAAATACATATTTTACATATATTTAAATGGAAAAAAAGAGAAGATCTTTTCCATTTTAAAAAATGAACGACAAATTGCAATAAAAATAAGAAATGGTAAAATAAAAATATATAACATTTATAACTTTGGTCCCTGTAGTATCATTTTAAATATTATTGTATGATTTTAAGTGCAAACCGCAAGTGTGCAGATCAAGTTTTAATATAGTAATTTGTGTACACAAAATTGATTTTTGTAATTCACCTAAACACTATGAATATGATCACCAAATTTTATTTAGTGAGCATAATCGGATGAGATCAAAAAAGTAAATCAACAATAACTAAAAATAAAGATTAATACTTTCTAAAAAATAAAAAATAAAAAAATAAAGATTGATACAAATCAAATGGAGAAAATATCATAGGGAGTTGGTTTCATCGATTAGACTAATGATTTAATTAATCGAACAACCAAGATTGAACATGCACTTATTCATAAGTCTAGTAGTGTCTTTAATCATAAATGACTCTCTTGAGTACAAATAATTCTCTTGCAATATTATAAAACCAACATTCCTGTTTAGTTTTTAATAACATGCAAGACATTAAAACCCTTCGTTAACAACCTCTAAAGCAACCTTAATTATTCTCATATAGAACTACCTTAGTCATACAATTAATGATGTAACTTAAGTCACATTTTTGAAGAGTGAATTTAAATCAATTAATTAAGTAATTTGTAATCAAGAGACTACAAACATTAAACACGTAAAAGCATGAAACAAATTAAAAACATTCAATCATGGAATTCAATTAATCAAAACATAAGTCTAATGAGACTACATCTAAACTCATAAATATCTCCACAACAAACTACACAAGATTGAAGGGAAGAAGAGAAAAACTAGTAAGTTGTATCTTGAGCTTCAAAATCTCTCTCTCACTCCAATGGTCACCTTTGACTCTCCAAAACATGTAAAGAATCAAAATTTTAGAGTTAAATTCTCCAAAGTTGGCTCCGAAATTAGAGAAAAAGGAGAACTTATAAAACTTGCGGCAGTGTCAATTGTCTCTAGTGTCTCGACGCTGCACTTGAGAGAAGAGACTTGCCATAAAAAATTCTTAGCGTCTCAATGTTACCCCTGCTACAAAAATTTTGGTATTTTTCATTGTCCAAAAGCATCTGGAGAAGCCAAAATCTCAGAAAACAACCTTAGAAACAGAAAACAACCCTTTAAAACCGTCGAATGTAGATTTTCAAATTTGTCTCTTTCCTAATAACCATTGGATACAAAATCAAAGTATTTTCACAATTTCTCTCTCCGTTGTGCAAAACTACCAGTCTCATCCAATAATTTCTCATGTTAGAGAGAGATACATTTTTTAGAGAACATGTGTTAAAGAGAGGAGAGATGTTTTCAAAGAAGTGCGAGGGGGAAAGAGCATTTTTAGAGAGAAAAATGCGGTAGAAATAGAGACATTTCTCTTCCCAAATGGACTAAAACTTAACTGATTAAAAAACATATACCATCAACCAAAACATCATATGTTGTTGAACTAAAAAAAAAAAAGACTTTTCTCATGTCTAATGGAATTTTTTGAAGTAAAATGGAAAGACTCAATTTTTTACACGAGAGTTCAAAAATTTGTTACTAAACATGCAAGTGGAGTCGTAATAATTATTTTGAACATAGTTCAGTGGATAAAGTATTCGTTATCATTTCAAAAGTTGATGACTTGATCTCTCATTGAAAAACGTGTAACGATAAAAATCAATTGAGTAATGTGTACAATTTTTCCTCTCCCTTCTAGCACTTTGTCTCACTAGTCTCTATCTCCATTCTTCATACTAGTGAGTGTCTCTCTCACACATACTTTCTCTCACTAGTGTGACTCTACCCCTATAGTTTTTTTTTTTTTTTTTTTTTTTTTTTTTTTTTTTTGTCTGGATGATTTTAGTTTTTATTTTACTTTTATAATTTTAAATATTTTCATTTTTTTAATTTTTTTAAAGAAAATTCAATTTTATTAATTATTCATTTAAATAAACCAATAAGAACATAGCTTAACTGACATAAAAAATATTTGCATCTCCCTATCTCAAATATTGTTGAACTAAAAAAAAATATATTCACTCCAATAAGTATTTGCTAATATCAATAGTTAAAAAACACTTCTAATTAGATTGTTTTACCTTTGACATATTAAAATCAAGCATGATATTTTATAATGATTAAATACATACCTTATTGTTGATGGTCAAATTTGGAGAGGGCAGAACTCACCTGATCGTCACGTGTCACCAACGGTAAATTTGTTTGAGAGGCGGAAAAACGTGGCCTGTAAGACAAGGAAAACCTGCACACCGGTGTGGTGCTTGCCACACCGCCTCCGATGCTTAAGTTAGCAAGAAGTAAGATGGAAAGCAAGTAGAAAGCAAGAGCAAGAGGATGGAGTTCAGAGAGTAGAGTTCGGGATCCCTTCTTCCATGACGAAGAAGGGTTTCAATACATGTTCATGCTCTAGAGTTTTAGGCATTTGGAGGCGATTTAGGCTGAACCAAGTGGAACCGGGGCAATCGGGGGCACCAGAGACCGAACGGAGGCGGAAGAACTCATGGTCGGCCTTGGCCTTGGGTCGGGCCAAGGCCCGATCCTTCCGACCTTGGCCCGACCTTTTGGCCCGTTTCGACTCCAGAGTCCATATTCTAGTCTTATTTCTGGGCTCGGGTTGTCCTTATCAACTCTTTGTACATCAGAATGGTCCAAAATTACCTATAACACTTATTATAAAAAAAAATGAAAATAAAATTAAATACATACCACTTCATTTTCAAAAAAAAAAAAAAAAAAAAAACATACCACGAAATTTGAAAAGAATAATTTTCCGACCAGTTTCAAATTTAGAAGGTGATCTATGCAGCTCCCAAGTTCAGATTGTATTGTTGTTCGTCGCCTTCAGCAAGCAAATAGTTTCGAGCCGTCTGAAAATGGCTTCATTTGTTCAACAAAAAATTAGCCAAAAAAATGGACGAAAACAAAATTCTACTGAGACGCAGCCATTGAAGGGGAGACAGCAGCCAACAATATGTCCATGGCCGAACAGAGGAGAAGAAGACGACGCAGAAAGAAGGATCCAATGACATTCCATACTGTAGAAATCCCTCTCCATTCACACCCCGTGAGAAAATTCAATCGGATTCAAACAACCGTCCAAGCCGACATTTCAACCAGCATAAATCCAACCAACCCATGTGGCGATTCTTCTTTTTGACTTCATTTCTCTGTTTCTTTTTAGCTCTCCTCTGACAAATCGTTTCCCCCCCTTGTTCCCCTCAGCTAAATTTTCAACTTCAACTTTTTTCAGGGTCTTCTCCCTTTCAATCATGTGGGAATCCGAGTCTGAATCTGTCAGGGGGCGTGATTATGGCAGTGCACTCCTCAGTCCAACCAAACATGGCCTCAAGACTGATGGCTTTGAGCTCAGGGGTCGTTCATGGTACTTTTTTCTTGGTGCACATCAACTGTTTGTTGAAATGCCTGTTCCAAATTTGAACTGAATTCTCATGCAGGGTTCTGAATTGTGTGCTTTGTTTTGCTTAGGCATGTTGGAACTGATATTCCAAGTGACCTTATTGTTCAAGTTGGAGATGTGGATTTCCATTTGCACAAGGTAGCGTATCTTTTCTTCTGCAGAGGCTCTTTTTTGTGAAGTTGAGTTTTCTGACTGTTGTTTTGTTTTTTGTTTTTCCTTGTTGTTGGGAAGTATCTTCTCTTCTCTCGGAGTGGGAAGATGACAAGACTTGTGTATGAATCAAGGGATCCAGACTTGAGCAAGATTGTTATGAACGACCTTCCGGGAGGGGCCGAGGCTTTTCTAATGGCAGCCAAGTTCTGCTACGGCGTCCCTCTTGATCTAACTGCGGCTAATATCTCTGGCCTGAGATGTGCTGCAGAGTACCTTGAAATGACAGAAGATTATGAGGAAGGGAACCTCATATTCAAGACCGAAGCCTTTTTGAGCTACGTTGTCCTGTCGTCTTGGAGTGACTCGATTTTAGTGTTGAAAAGCTGCGAGAATCTTTCACCATGGGCAGAGAATCTTCAAATTGTTAGAAGATGTAGTGATTCCATAGCTTGGAAGGCTTGTGCCAATCCAAAAGGAGTGAGATGGTCTTACTCTGGGAAGCCTCAGGACATTCAAAGCCCAAAATGGAACGATAAGAAGGAGCCGATCCCCGGTGGAAGCCTTAGCGTTCCTTTGGATTGGTGGTTTGAAGATGCGTCAATCCTGAGGATTGATCACTATGTAAGAGTCATCACTGCTATAAAGGTGAAAGGGATGAGATATGAACAGATTGGAGCTGCAATAATGTACTATGCATCTAAGTGGCTTCCAGGTCTTGTGAATGAAAGGAATGGAGAAGGCACTGAGGCCACAAACTGTAGTGATGGCAATTGCAGTAGCAGCAAGTACAATTGGAACGGTGGCCTTCATATGGTTGTGGCAAACCCAAAAGACGAAATTTCGACGCTTCAGGCGAAAGAACGGAGAATGATTATCGAGAGTTTGATCAGCATACTTCCACCACAGAAGGATAATGTCTCATGTACCTTCCTTTTGCAACTTCTGAGAATGGCAAATGTGTTGAAGGTTGCTCCTGCTTTGGTTACTGAACTGGAGAAAAGGGTGGGGATGCAGTTTGAACAGGCCACCCTCACAGACCTTCTCATTCCTTCTTATAACACATCTGAGACCATGTATGATGTTGATCTTGTTCAGAGGCTTTTGGAACATTTCCTCATTCAAGAACTAACAGAAGGTTCAAGTCCTAGAAGTCAATCCTTTTCAGGAAAGGACGTCTTAGAAGGATCTCGAACCACTGCAAGTTCAGGCCAAAATGCGAAGATGCGAGTGGCAAGGCTTGTTGATAGCTATCTCACAGAGGTGGCCAGAGATAGAAATCTCTCCTTGACAAAGTTTCAAGTTCTGGCTGAAGCTCTGCCTGAATCGGCAAGATCGTGTGACGACGGACTTTATCGAGCAGTCGATTCATATCTTAAGGTAAGTCAGAATGTAAATTTCTTTTATCTATTGCTACTGAGTTTCACTTTCTTTACTGACTTCTGTTTTAGTTAATCTGCTTCTTTGGCGTTTTAACTGTTATTGTCCCCAAAGAAAAGAAATTTAGAGAGAATGTACATGATTTGAACTGTATAACAGTTGATATTACATTATAAAGGGGCAAGTAATGCAAAAGTTGCATTATAGACCATAATTAAGAACTGATCTCAAGTTTCACACTGATTCAAATTTCTTCAGTGACATTCTTCTTTTTGTCTATAACCAACAGGCACATCCAACACTATCCGAGCACGAAAGGAAGCGGTTGTGCCGTGTGATGGACTGCCAAAAGCTGTCTGTCGATGCCTGTATGCACGCTGCACAAAACGAACGTCTTCCATTACGAGTCGTCGTTCAAGTCCTCTTCTCCGAGCAAATGAAGATAAACAATGCCATAGCCAACAACACAATCAAAGAAGCTGGCGAGTCCCGGTACCAACCTATTTCCTCAAGCAGAAAAACACTCCTCGAAGGGACGCCACAATCATTCCAAGAAGGATGGACAGCAGCTAAGAAAGACATAAACACACTGAAATTCGAACTCGATACCGTTAAGACAAAATACTTTGAGCTCCATAACAACTTGGAGAATTTGCAGAGGCAATTTGAGAAGATCTTAAAGCAGAAACAGACATCATCATGGAGCAGTGGATGGAAGAAACTAAGTAAACTGACAAAGATGAATGCATTGGAAAATCAAGATTTGGTTGAACAAGTTCCAATAACAGGAGAGAAGGCCAGAAAGACACACAGAAGGTGGAGAAATTCAATATCATGAAAAGGAAATTCAATAGTAGGAGACAACACAATATTCAGAATCTTATCTTTTCTGGTTGGTGAAGGGTGAAATGATTGGAAAGTTGTGGCATTTTCAGGCTGTTGCTTCACAAAAGTGAGGTCATTTCATTGGAAGCATGAATTTGTCTTTTCATTTCAATGTTTTGATCCTTCTGTCTTATCTTTTCATTATTCAGAGTTAATTTTTTTTATTCTCAAGGAAAGTTACTGTTTTTTTTTTTTTTAAATGGAAAATTGTATCAAGGGGTGTGTTTGGAAGTTCTTGTAAGGAGTACTCTTTTATCAAAATCATTTATTTTATAAACTCTCGAATAAAAAGTCTTCAATTGTTTGGTTTTAGATTTGAATAACAATTGGTTTCATTAGGCAATGAAAAAGTTGTAAGAATAAAAAAATATAATGTCGAGATAATATCATGGTATCAGCGGTGATTCAAAAGTACTTTAGTTGTATCTAAAAAAAAAGATTTGGTTAATACATTAATAACCTTCTTTCTAGGTTTAAATAAAAAAAAATTCAACACAATTGGTAAAACATTGAAATGGTTAGAATTACAATCCAACCTCAAGTTTAGCCTAGTGTTTATAAAGAATTTAAGATCCTATTTTAATCTTTGAACTTTTATTCATATTTATAACATCCAATTTAATTCCTAAACTTTGCAAAATATTGATCAACACTTTTCTTAAATCAATCATTTAACATAAACATGATGTGACATATTTTTTGTTCCATTTGACTTTATAAGTAGATTTCTAACGGACAAGTGTTTAAATCAACATATGGTAGGTCAAGTAGTAGGTCAAGTATCAAATCCAGACACAAATTTGAATTTTTCCAATTGATTAATAACAAAGACGAAGACGATTCGTTATCCAAAGTTAAACTAATAAAAAGCATCTAGAACAAAAAAAAAAAAAAAAAAACAAAAAAAAACAAAATTTAACCTAAGAACATATGCATGTTAGTTTCTTATCCAATAATGTCCTTGCAAAGTGGTGTTTATAAAATGACACACCAAACTTAGAAGATTCTTGTCTATAAAGTGATTGTGAAGATAACAATATGTGATAAGTGTTCTCTTAGTTTACAGGTGTTTTTGTTTATTAGATATAAATCACTATAAGTGAATAATCAAGAGAAGCCATGACTCCAAAATATTGTCCATTTGGATCTAAAACCAATAACAAAACATGACCCTCATTTCACTTCATCTTATTTTGTTTCACATCATCCATGTTTGATTATAATTTGTGGAGAAAAAAACATCACAATCAAAAAGTAAATAAAAGATGAGATATGTTTCATAATGGATATAATTAAGTTGTGGGTTTATTTATTTTGTGAGATTTATTTGGTATTTCAACTTTTAAATTATCTTCATGTTTATTTGATTCAAACCCATGCTTTATTTATTTTGTTCCTTTGATTCTTTCTCTCAAATATAAAATTTGGCTGGAAGGCTTGTTGAAGAGTCAATTGACGTACGTTTTGAGGTATTTAGTTATTCTAAAAAAAAAGTTATCTACGAAGTCTATTGATCATCAAGTCTTCTGTCTTTATTTATTTATTTATTTTGGCTTCAAACAATGTTTAGTTGTCGGGAAGTTTTCTCTAAATTCCGAATCTTCTCGATGGTAAAATGAGATGTACTCTCCTTTATTTATGAGACATTATTAGATGGGCTTGGACATATTTGATTTTGAGCTCATTGCCTCATGGCACGTTCTGATTGGAAAAATTTATGTCATCAGGTACACATGATATAATATGATTGGATTAACTTATGCCATAAGATAACCGTGGTGCAATCTAATAATTGGACCAACTTATGTCCTCATGTACACATGATGCAATTTGATTGGATTAACTTATGTATCATTAGATGATCATAAGAAAATTTAATTGGACCAACTTATGTCATCAAATATACATAGCGTACAATCTGGTTGGATTAATTCGTACCATAAAGATAACCATAATGCAATCTGATTGAAACACCTTATGTCATCATGTACACATGGTGCAATTTGATTGTATTAACCTAGATCACCATCATCCATTCAAACTTTTTGAGACCCTCTAGTATAATCTCTCATCTCATGAAAGATAGTTGTTGGGTTTTGTGGATTGTGGAGCTCAAATCATCAAGATCAAGATAGAGCCAAGAAATCAAAGAAGGTAGCACCATGAAAATCTTCTTTGAGTCAACAAACCCTTGAACTTCTATTTAAATGATGTTTTCTCCTTTAGTGGAGATAAGAAGTGATCAAGATCAACAAAGAGTGACATTTTATATTTTTAGGACCAGAGAATGTGAGATACATGGGGAAGAGTTTAGGCAGTCATTGTTGTGGTATCTAGAGAGATCCTTGAAGAGTGATGGTGAGTATTGTCGTTGTGTTGACAATAATAAGGATTATTTTTATGGAGCGTTAGTGTAAATCCTCATTGTAATCTTCACAATATTTTAGTAGAAACTACCATAGCAAAATTCTGAACGTAGTCCAAATTTTGAGAAGAATAATCAGGGTAGACTTTGATGTCAATTATCTATTTGTTTTAATTAATTATGATATAATATGAACTTGTGGAAGGAGAATTGTTTGGGTGTCTAACTCTATCCAAATTTTCAATTGGAGCAAAAAAAGTGACTAACTTTAATAGATAATTACTGTAGAAACTTGTGGGTTTATATGTTGAAAAACCAAGGATGAAGTATTTTGATAATTTTTTTATAAGTGGAGAATCAACCAAATAACCAAACAAAAATTTGAGAACACAGATAATGGGTTGAAATATAATTTGAATGATAAACTCAACAGTTTTGTGCAAGTCCTTTGGCTGACAGTACCTAAAATCCCACAACAAAATGGATTGGTTATGAATACTATAATACAACTGTTGTAGAAAATTTAAAGTCCATCCACTGAATTGAACTTCAAGACCCTTAAAGAACTTTGGTTTGGGAAGCCTTCAAATCTGAAACACTTGAAGGTTAAAAGCAAAAAAAATATGCAGCTGACTTGGACAACAGATATATTTAATTACATCATACATGGAACATCTCCATAATATTTGGAAATCTGATTACAGTCTGTTGTAGCACTGTCTTCAACATATAAGCTGCTGATCAGTATATAGTTTTGTCTGACACAGTGAAGTTAGGATAGTGTGAAGTTAAAATCCTCTAAGATAATTAGAGTGTTGGTGCTTAACCCTAAGAATTATTCTACTGATATCACAATCGAAAAAATTAAATCCCGTTTGATAATCATTTGGTTTTTTGTTTTTAAAAATTAAGCTTGTTTTTCTCCAATTTCACTACCATGGTTTTCATCTTTGTCAAGGGCACATTTGAATTCCTAGCCAAATTTCAAAAACAAAAACAAGTTTTTGAAAACTACGTACTTTTTTTAGTTTTCAAAAATTGGCTTGGTTTTTGAAAAGATAAAAAGAATGTATTAGAAAAACAAAAAAAACTTGTAGGCGGAAATAGTATTTATATAAACTTAATTTTCAAAAACCAAATGGTTATCAAACGGGACCTAAGGTTTCGAGGCTTAAATGGTTAATTTCACACTTGTGTAATTTGTAGTAATCGAGCATGTGAAGTAAATCCGAGGTTTTGAAATAAATATGGAGAAAATAAAATTAAAAGGACAAGAATCCAAGAATTGAAGAAAAAGAGAGAAGATTCCATGCTAAAATGTCCGAGGGAGTAGCGTTGAGACACTGAGATCCTCAAGCCAAAAAGTTCGCATGAGTAGGGTCAAGATGTTGTCAAGAGCATTGAGACGCTATATATAATTTAAGCTAATGCCTTGCTTAACGCTCAAGGAGTGTCTAGACATCCAACTTGACACTGCAAACACATGCATATTCTTGAAATTCTATATGAAATGTCTCGATGTTGTCCCCAATGTCTCAATATTGTCCTGATTTTAGAGAGTCAATCCTAATTTCGCTTTCTCTACCTAATTTGGGAGTTAGAAGAGATGTTTGAAGCATGAAGAAGATGTTTGAAGCATGAAGAAGATATTTTCAAGCTCGAGATCCTGGAGGTTGCAACGGGAATGGGAATCGAGCTGCAAGGGATGTGTGAAAGCTAGTTTCTAGGAATAAAGAAAAAATCAAGTGTGGGGGTGCTACCCCGTTTCTAGGCACATTAGTGGCATATTACCTTCTAAATTTGGGAAGACTTGATGATTGGAGCTTTGGGTAGAAAATGAATTTAAGATTGTTTAAATCTCTTTTGGGCTATAAAGAGTAAAATAGCAGAGACTACGCACATGGATGAACATTGCATATGTCACTTATTTACCCCTAAAATTGAGCTTATTATTTCTTGTGTTAAAGTGAATATGTTTTGAGTAATTGAACTTAAACGAGTAAAAGTAAGAAAGTCATGTGTTTTTTGAGTCATAATGTGCTAATTTTAATTTTTGGTGTTTTGCAAAATCCTATCTATGTAACCTAGATTGCAGTCGTAATCTTCTTCACAAAGACAAAAACAATAGATTTTTCTAGCTGTTTCAGCAAAATTTTCGCCAGTCAAAACCAATCAAGCTATTTTCGCAACACCTTCCTTGATTTAACTCTAATAGTCCAAAGTCAAGCTTGGAGCATAGATTTCAGCAACTACCCAAACCATTTTGAGCCGATAAAAGGTGTTCTAATCACCAAGGAAATGACGAATTTGGAGAGAACTCTTGAAACCCTAGACAGATCCTTCGAGGAGTAATCAACTTTGCCTACCGAACTCCAAATTTTCCATTAGATCTAACCCAACTCAAAAGTTAGACTTGTATAAGCCTATTCACCTTGAAAAAGGTTGAATTAAGCTAGAGAGAACTCTTGAGTGATTCCCCAATGTCTTCATCCAAGACATTTTTGTTCCTCATCATTTACATCTTGTTTTGACTTTTCATTCCTTGGGTACCTATGAATTCTATTTCAATAAGTTTCATGAAGGATTCAATTTGGTGAATAACCTTAAGGAATGAGATAACTTTGTAAATTATTTTCAATCGTTGTCGTACATTTTTCATTTATGCAATTCCATTTGACTAATTTTAAAGTTTAAATGTTGATTTAAATTGACCACTTAAGTTAGTATGAAATGTTGAGTTCAATATCAAAAAGGGTTGAACAATAAACAATTTTTTGTAAAAGGTTACATGCTTTTTTTTTTTTTTTTTTTTTTTTTTTTTTTTTTTTTTTAGAATAATAAAAGGTTGCATGTTTGATCTAACACTTTAAATAACATGTATAACTAGTATATTTTAAAGGTTCAACTCATAGTTGAAAATGAAAATTCAATGTCATTATTCCATCCATTTTTTAAATAAATTTAATGAATTATAAGTAATATCTAAATTTCTCTGGACAGTTGCATAGATGCCAAATTGGACCAAATTAATAACAAATATAGCACAATTGCAAACTAATTGCATATATAGCAAAATTAATTGTATAAGACCAAAAAGTTGTCATCGGATTCTATCCGTGTCTATCACTGATAGACTCTAATTACTCAAAGTCTATTAGTGTTTATCGCTGAGAAACTCCGATTAATCAAAATCTATCAATGACTATCATTGATAGATCAAATTCTATCAATGATAGTCAGTGATAGATTTCGATTAACTTGAGTCTATCAGCGAAAGACACTGATAGACTCTGAATAATCGGAGTCTATCAGTAGACTGATAGATTCTGATTAATCAGAGTCTATCGCTGATAAACTCTGATAATCGAAGTCTATCAGATAGATTCTAATTAACTAAAGTCTATTAGTACCTATCAGTAATATACTCTGACAGATTTTGCTATATTTGCAATATTTTTTACATCGTGCTATATTTGCAATTATATAATTCTGATTTTCCACCCACAACAAATTCTCAATTTCTTTTCAATGAATAATTTTATAACCATTGACAACATGTAACCTTTAAAAATTAATTTTTTTTTAAACTGAATTTTGAAGTTTGAATTATGTTTAAAAATACATATAAAAAAATTAATTAGTACATTTTTTTTTTTTTGGGATGTGATATCAATAAAATGCTTTAGCCTATATCCAAAGGAAGAAAATCTAGCCATGCTAAAATATATATACACACTTTTATGGCAAGCCATCTTTAAACCAAATACTATTCACAAGATGAAGCTTGTTGGGATTGATGGGTGGCATGTAAATTATTGCACATTAGGAAAATAGTAACAAAAACAAAAACAAAATGATGCATTTCTTATGGAGGAAAAAACAATGGATCACCAACTTTGGCTCTTCTAAGAGACATGAAGTGGAGGAAATAAATGTCAAAGTCCACTAATATTATAGGAAAAACCTTTGAATTAGAGTGGGCAAGTTGGAGACAAAGCTAGATGGTCACAGTGTATCCAATTTTCCCATTTCTTAATACTCATTTGGATAGTGAGGCTACCAAAAGCCAATCCATTTCCCAAAAGAATGTCTTCTTCTTTTTCTTTTTTCCTATCACATTGCCTTGGAATTGTGTCAACTTCAACAAACATTTGTTCTTTGTTAAATAGGACTTGTGTCAAATTGCTAACCAAGTGGATTGGACTAAACTACAATCACTTTTCTTTATCTATATCTATCTAACTGAGTGGAGGAAGAAATTTTAGTAATGATATAATTGGGTTGAGTCTTAAGTGCGTTAAATTGTCTTTGTCTTGTTGTTTTCTTGTTGAGTCTGAAGTTACATTGAAGCTGTGGTTGATATACCTTAAAGTACTTCTTTCTTAAAATATTTTTAATAAAAATAATGTTTTTATATTACTCTAAATAACAAGAAAAAAAAAATAGTCTAAAAGGGTTTAAAAAAAGTGTTGTAAGTGTCCTATAGAGACCAAAATGAACTTGAACATTTCCGCTAGGCGAGCCTAACGCACATTACCCATCCTTGAAACTACCCAAGTGTCTTGAAGGTGCCTAAGTGCCTTTGAGGCCAAAACCTAGCTACAAATGACTCTGTAGCGTCTATCCCACCCCTCGAAACCTTTAAAGTGGTCTAAAAGGATATAAAAAGTGTGTGAGTGTCCAATGGAGGCCAAAACGAACTTGAACGTTCTCTAACATGAGCCAAACTCACATAACCTACCCCTAAAGCTACGAGCATAATGCCTAAGTGGCTACCATAATTTGTAGGATAGTCACTCCACTCCTAAAGCTAGCCCACCCCTAAAACTACCACATGCATGAAGTGGCTACCGTAACTGCAAGATGGCCACATGAACTCACAACTTCTCAAGTATAAAAATCTTATAACATGCTTGTAGCTCATATCAACCATCCTAACAAATCCAACATGTCATTATATATGTACAAGCAACTCAATAACATTTGAACATACTCAACATAATCTAAGAATCAAATAAGACATACATATCACAAACTCAGTACATACGGTAGGACGTGTTTGATCGAAGATCATTCTGTCCGTCTTCCATTCATTTACTTGGTGAATTGAGCTTATCTTTTTTTTCATGTCAACAATGTTGTCATTAAAATTTTGTTTGTTTGCTTTAGACCAACCATCTAAATTTGCATCATCTCCACTTTCTTTTCAAGCTCTTTTCATGCTAGGAAAGAAGACGCGATACTAAACGAAAAGCTAGGTTTTGAGTCCCAACCAAGCCTTCAATGTGGCCTGATTGATTACCAAAACCTCTTTACAAACATATGGTTGTGAGATTGGTTTAGACCCTTCTTATGATGATTCTTTTATCAACCTTGCATTTCCAACTATACATTCATAATGTAATGGAATCAAAAGTATAGAGAGAGAAATTTTAGAAATACACAGGGAGAAATGGCCTGAAATAGACTGTATTATTGATGATTATAAAATGCCAAAGCATATGTCTTTATATAGACCATCTGTAAACAGAATAAACAAGATACAACTGAAAATATAAACTGATTTAACAGACTCAATCAGTTGCTCACAATAGTAAATAAAAGTAGACTTTAATACAAGATTAATGGGCTCTCTTAACTCCCCCCCTCAAGCCAATGGAGGATGAAGAAACTACATTGAGCTTGGACATTAGAGGAAGAAATCGAGCAGCAGATAGCGGTTTTGTAAAGATGTCTGCAATTTGTGCTGTATTTGGAAGATGAAATATCTGGACCTGTCTTTGAAGAACCAAATCTCTGACAAAGTAAATGTCAATCTCAACATGTTTTGTTCTTGAATGTAGAACCGAGTTAGCACTTAGGTGAACTGCACTAAGATTATCACACCAAATAATTGGTAAACGATCTAACCGAATATCTAGATCAAGAAACAAAGATTTCAACCAAACTAATTCAGCAGAATCATGTGCTAAGCTCCGGTATTCAGCCTCGGTACTAGATCTAGATATAATACTCTGTTTCTTTGAGGCCCATTGAATCAAATTCCCTCCAAAGTAAACACAAAAGCCAGATGTAGATTTCCTATCATCTGGGTCAGAGGCCCAATCAGAGTCAGAAAAACCTTGTAAAGATAAATCAGAGGACTTTTGAAAAATCATACCATGATCTAAAGTGCCTCCCAAGTATCTAAGAATCCGTTTAACAGCTTGCCAATGTAAATTTGTAGGAGAATGCATAAATTGACAAACTATGTTTACACTGTATGTAATTTCAGAACGAGTTAACGTCACATACTAAAGAGCTCCTACAGTACTTCTGTACAACTTAATATCATGAATTTTTTCACCATGAAAAGCAGATATAACTGCACCACTCACCATAGGAGTAGATATGCCTCTAGCCTCATGCATATGAGTTTTATGCAACAAATCAGTAACATACTTTCTTTGAGACAGAAACATGCTATCATCTGAGGGATAAGAGACCTCAACACCCAAGAAAAAACTCAATTTCCCAAGGTCCTTTAGAGAAAATTTATGATTCAAAGTATGAACAAGTTGATCAACAGCAAGCTGAGAACTACCAGTTATGATAATGTCATCTACATAAATCAGAATATAACACTGATGACCATTCTTACGACAAATAAGCAGAGAAGAATCAACCTTAGAACTTTGAAAACCAAGGGAATATAGAAAACAGCTCAGTCTGTCAAACCATGCTCTAGGTGCTTGTTTCAAGTCATACAATGCTTTATGTAAGTGACAAACCAAATGAGATGTATTAGGAGCAATCATACCCGGTGGTTGAGACATAAAGACCTCCTCAGTTAGCACTCCATGAAGGAAAGCATTGTTAATATCCACTTGTCTTAAACTCCACCCGTAAGTCAAAGCAAGAGTAAATAAAACTCTGATGGTCGTTGGCTTCACTACTGGACTAAAGGTCTCAGAATAATCGAGATCTGCTTGTTGGTGAAAGCCCTGAGCTACCAACCGAGCTTTGTATCTGGCAATTGATCCATCAGTGTTTCTTTTGATCTTGAAGACCCATTTACAGCCGATAATCCTTTTATCTGTAGGAGGAGATACTAGAGACCAAGTTTTATTAGCAAGCAAAGCATTGTATTCTTCTTTCATAGCATCTACCCAATGGCTGCATTTGAGTGCCTCTTTGACATTTGGAGGCTCATGATCAATGTATTCAGCCAAGAAAATTCTAGGCTTAGAGATGCCATTCTTACCTTGTGTAACCATAGGATGCAGATTAACAACGTTGGAGCCGGTGGGCACTGCAGTAGTGTGGGAAGCTGATGAAGTCGAAGGCTTTGAAGAGGGAAAAGAGTCATTTATCGATGGAGAGGAGTCAGATAAAGGCTGGACATCAGAATGGGGCTGTATAATAGGTGAAGCTGACAGAGAGTCAATGTTTGATGGTGATGCATCAAGAGGACTGATAGGAGCAGAAAGATCATGTGAAGAGGACAAGTTCAACACGCTGTCAGAAGTAGCAGTTGGGTCAAGAGACTGCTGGATAATAGGTAATGTACTTGTGACAGATGAAACAGAGTCAGCAGACTGTTGGGAAGAGAAAAACTTGGACGAAGGAAATTTTGTTTCATCAAATTGTACATGCCTCGAAATGTATAGCCAACCCGAAGAAGCAAGGCATTTATAGCCTTTATGCATTGTGCTATAACCAAGAAAAAGACAAGGCATGGACCTAGGGACAATTTTGTGATTGTTATAAGCACGCAAAGTCGGGTAACATAGGCATCCAAAGGATTTTAAGAAAGAGTAATCTAGTTTATGACCAAACAACTTTTGTAAAGGTGATTGATTATGCACAGAAGTTGGTAAACGATTTATCAAGTAGACAGCCGTGGAGAAAGCATCATCCCAAAAGTCTAACGATAGGGAAGCTTGAGACAACAAAGTTAAACCAGTATCTACTATTTGCCTATGTTTTCGTTCGACAATTCCATTCTACTTGGATGTGTAAGGACATGTTAACCGATGGTCAATGCCCTAGGCTTTAAGAAAAGGAGTGAAAGAACGAAATTCCCCTCCATTATCAGATTGAAAACGAAGGATGGAACGACCAGTTAATTTCTCAACAAATGTTTTAAAAAGCAGAAAAGATTGAAAAGCCTCAGATTTAGATTGAAGGAAATAAATCCAGGTATATCGTGAGTAAACATCGACAAAACTAATATAGTAATGAAATCCATTTCTAGAGGTTTTATAGGCAGGACCCCATAGATCAGCTACTATGAGTTCTAAAGGTGCATTGTAAACAGTAGAAGAATCAGAGAATGGTAAACAATGAGACTTTCCAATCGAGCAGGTGTGACGCAAAGAGAATTTATTCAAAGAGTAAGAAATATTACAGGAATCAAGAATAGACCGAACAGTATTTATGGCTGGATGCCCTAGTCTATTATGCCATATGTCAAATACAGTGACATTAGAACAAGAAACATGATTAGGTAAAGAAGTATGAGTGTAAAATACTTGAGCAGAGGAGTTGGATGAACTGGAAGACTCGAGACCGTTGGAATGTGCTTTCTCCATGGTAAAAGTGTATAACCCATCAACCAACTTGCCTTGGAGTAGAATTTGGCCACTGGAGAGGTCCTTCACAAGACAAAAAGAAGGATGAAACTCAAAGAAAACATTATTATCATTGGCAAATTGGCTTACACTTATGAGATTCTTGGTTATTTTAGGTACATGGAGTAAGTTTTTAAGGTGAAACACATGATTAGGTAAGGAAGATGATTTAAGAAAGGATGACCCAATATTAAGAACTTCCAGACCTGCTCCATTGCCCACAAGCACCTTGTTGTCACCTTGATATCCTGAGGAAACAGACATGTTAGAAAAATCACTCGTAACATGGTTAGAGGCACCAGAATCCGGATACCATTGATTCTCCCTGTTGAGTTCATGCTGAACTAAGTACGCATTATAAGGCGTTTGTGAAGAGGACTGAGGATGCATTGCCATATTGGAGAACACATAAATTTACAAAAGAATTATAAAATAGAACTTATGATGCATCTCTCGCATTGTCGTTCACTCTGTCATCCTTTTTAGAGAGAAATTACTGTGGAAAAAATCCACTTGACCAATGTCACAACCTCTTTTGTTTTTTGTAATTAAAAAACATGCACTATTAATCATAATAAAGAGGTGAGGTATAAAAGAAACATGAATTTTTGCCTTACCAATTCATTTTGCACTGGAACAAATGACTTGGACTGAGTTCGATGGTTGTAAGGGAGATTCTATCAACTCCTCTTATTTGTCTCTATATATTTTAAAACAATTTAGGATTAGGAGAACTTGCATAAATGAGTAATGTAGAACTATATATATAAGTACAATAAAAGAATGTACCTTCCATTCAGAAGTTCTTCCATCTATCACATAGGATAATCCAATTTGTTGGATTTCTAAGGGTGTGTTTGGTTTAACTTTTCAAGTGTTTAATTTTGAAAATAAATCATTTTGAAAAAATTCTAGTGTTTGGCAACCACTAAAAATGACTTATTAGAAAACGAGATTGATAAATAAACCATTTTGAGAGAAACACTTGAAATCAACTTTTTAAGAAAGACTTCTTCGGTAAACAATAACCTGTGTATAAAAACATTTGTGAGGAAATGCAACCAAACATATGAGTGTTTAAATTCTAAACAATTTTTATACAAAATGGTTTTTAAAAAATGCATTCTTGAAAAACATTTAAATTAAAATGTATTCCAAACGGACCCTAAGTCTTTCCGATGGATTTGCACGAGTCTTCGTAGGGTCTCGAAGTTACAATAATGCTTATACAACGTCACTCTGTATTCCTTGTATGTCGCAACATATATTTTTTTTATTATTATTAAAAAAGTGATGAGATTTTTCAATGTGAATATGGAAGTGAATATCAAAGGTTGGTTGGCCCTATATTAAAAGTTGTCTAACCTTTCTCAAAAAAAAAAAAAAAAAAAAAAAAAAAAAAAAAAAAGTTGTCTAACCATTTCCATACTTTTCTTCATAAAGTAATTCTCATTTCCAACCACAAAACATTCAAAAGTAAAGATATTGCACCATCTCGAAAAGATAATCATCTTTTCCTTTGATTCTTCAATGATTTAATACGTTCAAAGCCACAGTGTTGACAAATATTAAAAAAGTAATGGAATGTTTTTTAGGAATTCAAATTTATGAGGCCTTTTTTTAGTAGTTCATTAACCAATAATTACTGATCTTGAAAGAAGATTTTTTTAAAAAAAGGCTTCATTTCTCTAACTGTAGTTAGCTTCTAATGGAGCATCTTTGTACCTAGTTACTAGGAAATTGTGGCTTTTGTAGGTGTAGATTGTACACATTAACATTCATCACATTGCATTGTGATTCCAATCTTGCAAGGCCATCCTCTGCCACGAGTAAATGTTCTATTGCATCATCTGATAGACTTTGTGATCGATTATCAATCGGAGTTGGAGGCATGTTAGATTGCACCGAGCAAAAGCATGCCTTGTGGTCTAAGTCATTCATGTCGAGTAGCTATTAAAATTCGAAAAGATGTGCAATCTCCAACCCTTATGGTAATCTAGCAAGGGGTGAGATCCATACAATTCATTCACATTGATCATGCATGCCACCATCAATGTAAAACTTAAAAGAAGATAATCTTAGATATTTCTTCTCTCTCGTTTTCTGTGTTGATCAAGAAATAAAAATAAACTCACAAGAAACCCTGCTGCAGCCAAAGCGAGCTTAGCTCAGCGGGCATGTACCCTCGACCATGAGGTCAAAGTTTTGAATCCCCCACCCCCAAATGTTGATGTAAAAAAAAAAAAAAACCTGCTGCAATGTTATCAAAATGCAAATTTCATTATTACAGAGAAGTGGGAGTACAAGCAAACCAACCAGATACAGATTCAAACAACAAAATACAAAGAAAACTCATGAAAGGGAAGAAAAGAAAAACAGCTAAAAAAGGTGGAGAATACGAAACAGTAATGCAGAAACAAAACGCATTCATCCACTAATTATTCATCATCTTCAAACTCAAACTGACAAAACCACAGTGGGGCGACGACCATTAGAAACAACAAAATCTAAAAACTAAAGCCAACGTCAGTGAAAGTTCTCACGAGCAGCAGCAGAGCACCACCACCACCAACACCACCTTCACAACTTTCTGTACAAAAAGCAATCACTTCCCACTTTGCAAGAAAAAAACAAGCATACCTTTACGACATCATTGATTAAAGGGCAAGTCCAGCTCAGCTCCCACCATATCATCATGAAACACAATGCTAACACTCTCACAATGCCTTGCACTTGGATCGCTTTTCCAATACTTTCATTATCTGCAAGTTTTCTTTTTTCTTTTTTTTTTTTTATCCATAAAAGGTAAAGAGAAGGGCAAAGCACAATATAGAGAAGGGGGGGTGGAGTTGAGTGGAGGGTGGGGCCTAAGTTACCAAATGCGCATGCACTAAATTCATGGGGTTTCTCAGCATTTTCCACGAAAAGAGGGGTCCCTCAAAAATACAACAAATACCTCCATTGTCACCTCCTAAGTTGTCAAATCTGAGTGATTCCTTTAATCTTTAGTGCCCCAAAAGCAAATAGATAATCATTTCTGGTCAACATTACCCATTTTGTCTTCAATGGCAACAAGCAAAGAGCAGTATCTGCATATTACTTAAATTCCTTTAGTAGCCCATTATGTACAGTCCCTCAATGCCAATGGGGTCCCATAAAAGCAAGCCAAGCTACCATATTGATTTTCAAATTCAACAATCATTCTGGCAAAGAAATCTTTGCTCACCACTTTTTTCTCCCATCCTGACATCCTTGACCGACATCACAGTGAGGGAGCGTGGCAGCTAGCCCCATAGCTTTTGCTTTAAACTTTAGAGACTTCAAGTAGTCTATAGCCTCATCAATGACCAACATCGGGTGTTTTCCCTCAGCACCAGGAACCATGCCTTCAAGAAGTTTCAAAGTCTCTCGTATCTTGTCTTTTTTTGATGAAAAATTGCCCAAACCGGAATCCATTTGATGTCCTTGGCTATTGCCAACAGTGTAACTTGATTTCATATCAACTCCGTAGTTGATAAATGCATCTACTTTCACTGAAACAGGGGCATCTGACAATTGCTTGTGCCCACCATCTACCAATCTCTGCCTTTTTCTGGGGCCATCAGAACTAGCAACTTCCTCATTCATTTCCTCAATTTGTTTGTCATAAAGTTCCTTAATCAGCGGTGGAGAATGACCAGTGCTAGTTACTTCATCATCACTGCTATAGTGATTGTCATCATCTGAATAAAGCAAGGCATTTATTTCTTCTGTGTCTTCATGCATCTCGCTCTCCTCATCAGCAATTCCATTCGTCAAAGGACCTTTGTCAAACAAATAATTTTTTAAATCAATATCCCCAGCAGCTTCTTCTTCTTCATCATTTAAGCCATGACTGCAATTTTTTGCACTAATTGAGATGGGGATCTGAGCACAACCAGAACTATACATTACACTTGTTTGATTTCCAGACTGATCAAAGATAATGAATTCCTTCTTAGAAAACTCGGTATTTGAACCAGGTAAAGTCCTTTGAGCAAGTCCCAAAGATGAATCATAGTGCTTCTCCACAAGGTATGGAAGTACATCGGGACGCATCGTCCCAAAATAAGATGGAAACCTATGAAGCAACGCATTCTTCTGTTCCGAATTCAAACCAACATGTGGAATAGAAGATCCCCAAAACTCCATTCGTGCAGAAGAGATGGGGTTCAGACATTGCAGTCTGAAATTTAGCAATTCATTCGTGCAATTTAAATTGGGCAGGTTCCCAGCAGATTGCCCAGGCTGAGGCCAAGAATCTCCAGTCTTAACCATCCAACAAAAAACCAATCAATCACCTAACATTGACAATGAAAGGAAAAAACAAATATCAGAAAGCAACCAAAATAGGGGGGAAAAATCACTCAAGATCATTTGAGGTGTGGTAAAATAAGCAAGACTGGCAAAACCTACCACAAGATGAATATGTCTCTGATTTCGCCTGTTTAATTACTCGCTGATTCTTTCAGAAACAAATAATTAAAAGAAGAAAAGTGAAAACTCCAGCTCAAGTTTATCGCAGAAATCACAAATTGAACTACGTGACAGGTTTAAGCAAATGACGGAAGTACTCAGCCTGGAAAAAAAACACAGCAATGTTAACTATATATTTCCAGGATGTCAATGATCTTCAATTACATAGAATAGAAACAACTTATCAGAAAAATGGTGGTGAAGATAATAGACTCAAGACCCAAACTAATTTACCATGTGTACAAAATCTAGAGAAATCAAAGGGTAAGGAAACTGAGCTTTGCATACCTGGCAATTTTGCAGAGGTTGAAAACATGCAATCACTTTGACAATAATTGTTGGCTTCCCTGCAATCCCATTTTCATGTTTCAAAGCCCGAAATCGTGTTTGACTCGCTGCTTGGCACACCATAACTACTTTTAACCCTTTATTATGCTGAACAATGACTATGATGTAAGACAGAAGGGAGTACACAATGGAACGAAGGCCAAGTAGGTTTGTCAAAGATCACAGTACACCAACCATCAAACAAAACACAGAGGAACTGAACAAGAGTAGAGAAACAGAAAATCTTAAGTAAACTAAGAAAAAAAATAGACTGAACTCCTAGAATTGGAATAAGAACTAAAGTCTGAGTTAGAATTCAGACTGTATACTGGCTTCAGCTGATGTATATATCAGAGGCAATGATAAAGAAGTGATTGGATCCCATTGTTAGATGATATGAAGCGTATAGGAACTGAAGAAGGAAAGGTTCAATGGGATAGGAAATGATTTATAGTATAACCCAGCAACATATTTTCAGGCGCACAACTTTGTGAAAGACATCGATGGTAGAACTCGACCAAGGCATATTATTGTTCCTATGTAGTTCCTTCCGTTTATCCCCCAGTACTTGCTCGAGTCACTGCAATAAGTTTCCTGCAAAATAACAAGAGAGAAATCCAGCGTTCAGCATTAAAACCCCCGCACAAAAGAAGAAAAGAAAAAGAGGAAGAAATAAGAAGCTAGATATATCCAGCTAAATGTGAAGAAGCACAAGTGCAATTCTCCTCATTTTAGTTTAGACAAACATATGAGATGAAATGTGAGTTAGTATCAATCCCTAAGATAAGCATCACAACCAACTTTGCAGCTCTACAGAGACAAAAGAAAAGAATTCTCTAGTATATTCTCCCTTTGCTTCTTCATTTTCTAAGCTACAAAATACAATGCTATTACAGTCCCAACAGTATACAGAGCATTAATAAATAAATAAAACACAAACAAAAACTGGTAAATCACATGTTCTCTTTCACAGAAAGGGAATAGTAAAAGACTTCTGATTCAATAGAAAAGAAAGCAAGAACGACCATCCCACATCTTCACCCAAAACAATCAAGACAATTAAAAAAAAAAAAAAAAAAAAAAAAACCCACATCTTACACTGAAATTTCAATTTCCTAAGCGCAATTCCTGCTTGAAGCTCCACAAGCAACGCAACCAAACCAGTCAAGAAAAACACAGAATTGCAACATCGAAATATCCGAAGGTCACAAAAGGCAAATCAATCCCATTAATGCCGCTATTCCAAAGATTCTCCCCATCCATCCATACAAGAAAAATCAAAGAACCCATCGAGCAAAAGAACGAAACAAGAAAACCACAACAACAACATAATGGAAAAAGAGAAAAGCAATTGAACCTGTGGAATGAAAAGCAGAATTTGCAGGGGAATTGAACAAGAATCCGAAGAATTAAGCAGGCGCTCACCTTTTAGGCGAATCGTGAGAAGATCGAGAGGGAATGGAAAGGAAAGCAGAGGCAAGAATGAACTGTAGAGGAACAGTGAAGAATGGGAAGCCGAATTGCACGCTTAATGTCCAGAGATGGGAGACTGATAAAGGATGTCAAGTCAACATTATAGGAATATCCAAATGACTCTTTTGCCCCTTCCTTTTATAATTTTTTCACACATGCTTTTTTTTCCCCTTTTTTTTGGGTATTTCAATTTGTGTGGTTCTTATACTTCATAATTTTTCTCACCTTTTCATTTTTTTAATTTAAATTTATTTCTAAAATACTTTTCCAAACTTATTTGTAAAGTAATTTTGTTTTAATTGGATGGAAAAAAAATTATGAAATACAAATGGTTTTTTTTTTTTTTTTTGAGGGATTTGAACCACAATCCTCTCAATCATGAGCAAAATTTTATGTCAGTTAAGTTATATTCTTGTTGATAGAAATACAGATGGTTGATGTTTGAGCTCATGAAACTAGTAATATTATTAGTGAACCTATTTGAGCAATGTATGTCATTTGGGATCTTTACAAAAACTAACTAGTAAAAGATCCAAAACTAAAGATGATCTTAAAAAATTGATTACGTTCCTATAAAAGATCTCTATCGTGTATTCATGTAGTAGAAAAACAAAAATTGTATTCTTTAAAAGAGAATTCACAATTGAAGGGTGAGAGAGTAAGGTCGAGTATACCTTTTAGTTTAAGTGTTTTTCAAGAATGCATTTTTGTTAATGGTCAAATTTCGCCTAGACAAACCGCCTCAACTCCACGTGACACCAACAATGAATTTGTTGAGAAGAGGGGGATGACGTGACCTGCAAGACAAACAAACGTTGCGCACCGGTGTGGTGTAGACCACACACACTCAGATGAATAAATTAGCTTTGGACGAAAATAATAGAATGTAATCGGAGATCTCAGGCTATACTTGTGCGTGTGAAAACTCTGGAATTCGATCCCCTTCTCAGGTTGCTTCGAGGTGTATTTATCCTTCCCTCAGTTAGGGCTTCCTTCGGGGTTTAGTGCAACAACGTCTGCTCCGCGCGCGATGGCTTTTGGCCCACTCTTCTGGTCGGCCTCGGCATTGGGCCAAGGCCGACCGTTTCCTCGACCTCGGTAATGGGCAGAGGTCGAGGAGAGTGGTGTCGTGGGTTTCGGGCTTTTGCACTCATCCATTGATTGTATTGGGTCGTTTTTCTGTATTCGGGCTCGTTGCTTCCAGGTATTCCGAATCATTAGGCTAATGGGAGCTTTTTACCCATAACATTAAGCCCCCACTCTCTGGTAGAGACCATGAGCTTGCTTTGGTCTCCATTAGAGAGTTGATTTGTTACCTGAAGTCTTGCTAGAATAAGAGATTCTCTCCTTTCTTTGATGCTTCGATTTTTGTTTGTGAAGTGGTTTTACCCATATCAAAGAGAGGCATTCCATTTTTTTTATGATAAAAATTTTGTTAGTTTGAAGTTCCAAACGAAATTATATGGTTGATTTTGAACCAAAATAGGTAAGTAGGCAGTTAGAATCCAGTTAGCAGAAGGGGACGAGATAGAATAAGACAAGAAGAAACGGGGGTCGAGGCGGGCTGCCTCGTCCTACCATGCCAGGTGCACAACCTGGCATGGCCGCGTGCCTGCTGCGGGGGCAGCAGGCACGCTCGGCCTCAACCATCCTTTAGCAGGCTAGCCATCCCATTTTTCTTTCTTCTTTTCTCTTTTTTCAATTCAAATTTCGAATTTTCTCCAGATTTTCCCTCCATGTTTCTTCTATAAAAAGCCCACACTCTTCTCCAACTTCATTCACATCCCCATCTCCTCTCACATTGTCTTGTTATTCCTCCCTCTCTCTCTATTCTAACGTAGCTTCTGGTTTTTACGTGAGTCTTCTTTTTTATTTTTCTGGTATGGCTAGTGAGGACTCAATCACTTCTCCTGAAAAATTTTACTCCGATGAAGGGTCTCATAGTTTTAGTTTCTATGATGATCCTTCTTTTTCGGATGATAGTGATCATGGGCCTTCCGCTCATCCCACAACCTTGTCATCCTCGGTGACCGAGGCTCAACTCGAGCGTTTGCGGTACGAGTATGACATCTCCGAAGATGTGCATTTAAGGGTCCCTGGTCCCGGCGAGAGTTTTTCCCACCCTCCTGAGGAGGAGGTGACTTTTCATTTGGCTATGTTTAAATTTGGTGTCCGTCTTCCTCTTCCATTGATTCTTCAACATTTTCTTGTACTCATTGGTTTAGCTCCCGCCCAAATAGTTCCAAACGGGTGGAGTCATTTTATCGGCTGTTTGGTTTTATGGGTGTGGTGTAATCTGACTCTCTTATGCCCAGTCGCAATCCAAATTTAGGTCACGTATTTTGTTACATTTTCTCATAAGTGTTTTTTATACTCAAGTTATTATATACTTAAAAACTCTTTTGAAATTTTTTTTCATGTTTTTCTTTCAAAATGGTTTATTTCTCAATCTCACTTTTTAATAAGTCATTTTTAATGGTTGTAACAGAGTTTCTTTTTCAAAATTAAACACCTAAAAAGTAATTAAATCAAACATACCCTAATTATTAAAAGAGAACCACAGTTAAAAGGAGAAAAAGGTGTAAATTAAAACTTAATGATAGGGGGAGGGAAAGTGGAAATTAAAGACAACCTACAATCAAAGGGAGGGAGCCTAAATTAAAGGGAGGGCACATGATCAAATGGAGAGAGGTAAACTATAAAGAACCCTTTCTTTTTCCCCCTTTTTGGGAAAAATGAGATTAAAGGGAGAGAGAGAGGGTAATTTAAACCAAAAAAATGCAAATGAAAGAGAGAGAAGAGATTATATGAAATACTAAAATAGATAACAAAGCACTAACACATCAATACAATTTTGTTAATGTGCTTAATGAATTTACCTGTTCACATCAACTTGAACATGAATTAATTGGTTAAGGTATTATAATCTTGACCATAGGGTTAGAGGTCCAAATATCCACTTTCACACATAGTTGAACTAAGAAAAATGTATTTTGGAATTTTTAACTCCATTTTTTTTAGCAATAAGGTTGTAACACCATTAATGTGTCGATTGATTTGCATAACGGAAACGAAAACGAAAACAAATCCTTACCTCATTTGAAGGATGTCTAGTATCCAACTCATTGCTTCACTTGATTGCTTCATACCACGAAGAAAGACTTTTCTTAGTTCGACAATATGTGAGGGTGAAGATTCAAACCGCTAATCTTTAAGTCAAGGATGTAATGCCTAAATCAGT
Source organism: Luffa acutangula (assembly GCA_036850905.1). NCBI lineage: Eukaryota > Viridiplantae > Streptophyta > Magnoliopsida > Cucurbitales > Cucurbitaceae > Luffa > Luffa acutangula. The sequence goes on from CM072098.1 coordinate 1,122,054, forward strand.
TGAGTTACAATCTGAATGACATCCAACCTTTGCACTGGCTTTATTCCCACAAGAATAATGAGAAGTTCAACATGAAGAGGGGAAAATAAGTGACATCAAATAGGGAGCTCAACCCAAGTCCCTTGGCAAAATTGGTTTTTCATTAATAGGAATATCATGTAGTTGGGCCTCTACTTTGTTCTTTTTGGTTCTTAGCCCATTTTGTATTCCCTTTTTTATGCTATGCTTTGGTTCTTTTAAAGTGTAATTTTTAACCTTGTTTTTGTTGTTGTATTTATTGCTTATATACCATATCAATAGAATACAAAATGGTATATAAGTAAAATGTTATTTCATTTACTATTAGATGATTATTTGCATGTTTATTTTTTATTAGGTTTATTAGATGCTTATTTTCTATGTATGATAATTTGTATCTTCATTTGTTTTCTATGTAGGATTATTTCTCAACTTCTCCTTTCTCATTGACTTTAGTTTTTAGACCCATTTAACTCCAACTTGTTGTCCTTCAATTTGGTAAATCTGCTAACTCATGTATTATTCTTTTCTATGACTTTTATCTCTGGATTCATTGCATTACTACATTTTTCACTTTTTACAGTATCTTGGAATGAAATTGGATCACTATCTAGAAACATGGCAAGAAAATTAGTATATTCTTCTTTAGAAAACACTTCTCTAGTTTCATAATCGTCTCTTATCCTTTAATTTTGTTCTCTCATGGACTCGACCAACTCTACACTTCTCACATCTTTTGTTATGTTATCAAGATTACCAAAAGTTCTTATATGTACATCACTATTATTGTAGTCCTCATCACCATTATTTTCCTAGTACATGTATTTTCTTACCTCACATATAGTTGCTACAACCAATCAAGAAAACCATAAGCCTTCTTTGCTATCTTCCTAATCATCTACACAAATCATTAGCTACATCTCTTCACTAGCTTTATAATTTTCTTTTGACCCACTACTTTCTTTTGGCATTCATACTGAAAATGTCCCAATTTGTGACAATAATAGCACTTGATGGTAGACTTATCAAAGTTTTGAATTATGCCTACCTCTACCATGTCCTCTTCCTCTAAATCTGCCTCATCCTCATCCCCGACGACCACTTGTTTGATCTTTATGAATAACTTTCAACGCTTGTTCCTCTTTCACATGGTTGTTCATTCGTTGTTTTCATGTACTAAAGACTTATAACTTTGTAGTTCATCGATAGATAAATTGTCCAAATCTTTGGACTTTGCACTTGAGAAACATACTACATAGTCAAATTTTGAAGTCTTGGAACTTAAAATCTTTTCAACAGTAACGATGTTTGCCATTTTTTTCTCCATGAAAGTTCAAGCAAAGTAGTCATTTACAGATTCTCCTAGTTGCACGGTAGGAACTTCATATTCCTTACAAAGAGCTTGCAATTGTACACGTTGTGCTCGTGTGCTATCCCTTTTTCAATTTAGCATCTTCTATTAGCTTCTTTTCTTCTTTAGTAGGTTTATACCTGTCGCTTTGAGAATAACTTGTGTGTAGAAATGTTTGATGAATATTTATGGAAGTTTATAAATAAAAAATTCATAAGAATATTTAAATTAGCAAATATAAACATTTCATTCTTTTTAATTTAAATACGTTTAAATTTCTTATTATTAATATTAGGTCCACAATAATGATATTTGATTGACATTTTATTTATATTTAGTCAAATTTTCTATAAAATAAAGAAAATGTTGATCCACCCTTCATGTCGATGTTGAATCCATGAACATATACATCAATTGCGAGGGTGAGGATCATACCATCATCCTTTTACTCACATGTGGAAATGTTGATAAAAATCGAAATTTAAAACCATGAGTAAGACTAATTAACTTTTCCTCAACTCTCTTAGATGTTTTTTTTTAGTACAATTATTGCGAGGGTGGGGATCGGACCATCAACCTATCAAATAGTAATTTGTAATTTGTATTTTATTGATTGAACTATAATCAGATTTACAATCTTCCCCGATGTTATTAGAATTTCGCAAGTCACCTTAAGGGGAAAAATGATGCAACAATTTTTTTTTTAAACTTTATTTTTAATCTTGATGTGTCAATAAATAATTAATTTTACATTTTTTTTTTTTTTTTTGCAATTCTCATCTAGTTTATCTCCCTTTTTCTTCTCCTTTGTTCACTACTAGTAAATAACTACGTGCGTTGCACGTGTACTCTACCTTTTTTTTGGTAATGATGTCATGTATTTTATAAGTAGTAATAGAAATTTAATATGTTAAAAAAAATAGAAATTTAATATTTCTTTTACGATATATTTATTCCAAGTCTTCATTTTGATACTTGTAAAGGAGGTCCCATATGACAATGTTCAATATTTCACTTGTCAAAAATTAAGATTTTAAATTTTAGGGAAAAATACACTTTTAGTCCCTGAGGTTTGGGTTTAGTGACAGTTTGGTCCCTAAGTTTTCAAACTCAACAAAAATACCCCTGAGTTTTGAAATAAGGAGCACTTTGGTCCCTGCCGTTTATTTTTCTGTTAAATACTAACGGTTGCTGACGTGGCACTATTATTTTAATAAAAAATTTTTTTTTTTTATTTTAAAATAAAAACAAATAAAAATAAATAAAAATATTATTATTTTAATTATTCTTAAAACCCAACCCTCAATCTCATCTTCTTCATCCTCTTCCCTCATCCCCTCCATCTTCTTCTTCAAACCTCCGATGGTCGCGTCGCCACATGCCGTCGCCGGCCGCCGCTCGCCGGCGGCGAAAGTTTTTTTTTTTTTTTTTCCTTTCTTTCTTCCTTCTTCTTCTCTTCTTCCTCTCCTCCCTCAAAATTTCAACAACTTTTTTTTTTTTTTAAATGAAAGAGAAAGGAGGAGGGGCCTCCTCCCTCCGTTCCGGCGCCGGAAAACGGAGGAGGGAGCTCCCTCCTCCTTTCTCTTTCATTTAAAAAAAAAAAAAAGTTGTTGAAATTTTGAGGGAGGAGAGGAAGAAGAGAAGAAGAAGGAAGAAAGAAAGGAAAAAAAAAAAAAAAAAAACTTTCGCCGCCGGCGAGCGGCGGCCGGCGACGGCATGTGGCGACGCGACCATCGGAGGTTTGAAGAAGAAGATGGAGGGGATGAGGGAAGACGATGAAGAAGATGAGATTGAGGGTTGGGTTTTAAGAATAATTAAAATAATAATATTTTTATTTATTTTTATTTGTTTTTATTTTAAAATAAAAAAAAAATAATTTTTTTTATTAAAATAATAGTGCCACGTCAGCAACCGTTAGTATTTAACAGAAAAATAAACGGCAGGGACCAAAGTGCTCCTTATTTCAAAACTCAGGGGTATTTTTGTTGAGTTTGAAAACTCAGGGACCAAACTGTCACTAAACCCAAACCTCAGGGACTAAAAGTGTATTTTTCCCTAAATTTTATTAAAAAAAAGTATAAAAATAAAAATATATGATATATTTTGAAAATATTTAGGGTGTTACATCATTTCAATTTTCATACTTTTGCACTATTAAAGTAAATGCTACAATTTTTTTTTATTGAAAAAGTATTTGATGAAATTAAAAAAAAAAAAGTGATGTTCCTAAATGATCGTGTATAGGTAGAAAATAAATAAATAGTACATAGTAATTAAAAAAAAAGTAGTTTCCCCTTTTATTTCTTTTAAGTTTTATTGAAAATATCTTTCGATGCTAAATTTCAAATTTTGGTTCCAAGGTGGTAGATTTCAAAATTTTCATTGTATCTGATAATTGAACTTTAAATAATAATAATAATAATAAGTTGCTTATAGCTAGAATTTCAATCAAATTCTATAGAATAGATTTTTCATCATTGTAATTTTGCATTACATTCGAGTTTTTTAATTTTCAAAACTAAATATGTTTAAATTTATAATTAAAAATAATCTTGTCTATAGATTTAACTTTTTTTAATTGAATATAATAAATATAAATAAATATTGTTTTGTCTGTATTTAAGTTATGTTTGTACTAATAATTTATTTTTAAAATAAAGTAGATTATTTTTTTATAATGAAATGAGCAACTATTATGAGATTTAAATAATCAAATATCATTTAAAATTTTCAATTAAAAATGATTTTTTTATAAATTTGAAAGTAAACGTTTAAAATTAATTGTGTTCGTTTAAAATCAATAAATATGATCAATTTAAAGAAATTGATTACAGTTGTGTTGATGGATTTCATATTAAAAAATAATAAAAATAAAGAAATAAAATTGAAATAAGTGAATGCAAAAGTTAAAAAAGAGAAAAAAAAATCACTAATAAGTAATAACCCTAATTCAATCTTCCTCCTATTTTCTTTACGACAATGAAGCATGAATCGAATATTCAAGCAATTCCATCCACCAAATCAGCAACAATTGACCATCGCCTCCTCCTTTCCAGAGCCGATTCACGCTCCCTCTTCAATCGCCCCACTGCCGCGCCAAATAAGCTTCTCCTTCAAGCTTCAGCAAAGTCTCTCCCTCTCTTGACATATTTCCTCTCTCAACTAAATTATTTGATGAAGGAGAGATTGTTTTGATTGAGAGAAAAACCTCAAATTTATACCAGATTGGTTTGTTGCTTTTGATGGACCAAGAAGATGATGAGTCTTAAAATTTAATTTGTTTGCCTTCTAGTCTTCCTTTATGTCTCTTGATCTTCCTCTTTTTCTCTTTATTATTTAATTCATCGTTTCCTTTCCCTCTTTCTCACTTCCTATCATTTAATACAAATTCTCATAATTAAATTCTCATAAATTTACCAAGAAGATGATGAGTCTTAAAATTTAATTTGTTTGCCTTCTAGTCTTCATTTATGTCTTTTGATCTTCTTTTTTTTTAAAATAGTGTCTTTTGATCTTCCTCTTTTCGTTTCATTTCCCTCTTTCTCTCTTCCTATCATTTAATACAAATTCTCATAATTAAATTCTCATGAATTTAAAATTAGGACAAAATAGGTATATGTTAAAAGAGTGTGGGCAAAATGGGAAGCTAAAGTTTCTCCTTATAGCAGCTTTTATATATACTATAGATATAGATATAGATATAGATATAGATATAGATAGATTTTCATCGTTCGATAAAATATTCCTTTCTAGATTTTATTTCCATTCAATATATTATATAACATATTTTTATTTTTGTTAACTTAAGCGTAACTAAAATGGTAATTAAGACATCAAGAACGTCTCTTAGTTTAAAGGTTAATTTAAAATCATATATAGGAGATTTCTTTTATTAGAAGGAAAAAAAGAGAAGATATTATAGGTAAGGAGACAAGTTTTCCTTTTTTGGGTTCCCAGTTATACCTAAATTTGGAGAATCACAATCACGCTCTAACTAATGGGACATTTGCATAGTTGACAAATTGGACCAAATTAATAACCAGCACAGTTGCAAACTAATTGCATATATAACAAAATTAATTATACAAGACCAAAAAGTTGTCATCAGATTCTATATGTGTCTATCACTGATAGGACTCTGATTATTCAAAGTTTATCAGTGTCTATTGCTGATAGACTCCGCTTAATCAAAATCTATTAGTGACTATCACGAATAGAATTTGATTAATCAAAATCTATCCATGATAGTCACGGATAGATTTCGATTAACCGGAGCCTATTAGTGATAAATACTGATAGACTCTAAACGATCGAAGTCTATCAGTAGACTGATAGATTTTGATTAATCAAAGTCTATCGTTGATAAACTCTGATAATCAAAGTCTATCAGATAGATTCTAATTAACCAGAATCGATGAGTGTCTATCAGGAATATACTCTCATAGATTTTGCTATATTTGCAATTTTTTTACATTGTGCTATATTTGCAATTATATAATTCTTATTTGCCACCCAATGCAAATTCTTTTAACTAATTGAAGGAGTGAGGAGGAGCTCCCAACCCAATGACATGCACAAAAAATGAACAATGAAACTAAAAAAGAAAAAAGAAAAAAACCCACCAAACTATTGGACATAATTGCAAAAAGGAAATAGGTTTTCCCTCCAAGCTCTTCCATTATTAAGCTCAAATAGGCTAAAAAAGCTGCAGCATATCATAAAAAAGTAACTAAGAAATAAAAAGGAAAATTCACATCTCCCATTCACTTTAATACACTCTTAGCCCACCAAATGTCTGTAAAAATGATAACTTGATATGATGTGAGTAAAAGAAGCAAAACCAAAAGTGAAAAAAAAAAGAAGAAAAAAAAAAAACTTGCATTGCAAGAAGAAATGATACAAGGACTGCGCATGATTTAATTTATGTGAGGGAGAGAAGGAAATAATAATAATAATAATAAATTTGCAATTACCACATTTTGTTGCACTCTTTCAATCTTCACACCAATCATAATCACTACCCATGTGGCCCTCGTGGAAGATAAAAAAGGAGAATAAGTTTGTGCCCCTTTCTGCTGCAATTTGCTCAACTAAAGTAGTTTTTGCATCTCATCAAGTTTAAATTTTTATTGGGATTTACACGATCGAGGTCGGAATTGGAACATCTGACTTTATGGTTGATGATATAATGTCTTAACTAGTGGAGTTCTGCTTAAGTTAAGTCAGAGGATCATATAATGTCTTAACTAGTTGAGTTATGCTTAAGTTGGCCTTACTAATTTTCTAATGGCCTTATCAATGACTATTTTGGTTTAAGTTAAGCCTTTTATTTACATTATTTGAGAAAGTCTCTTGGAGTTGGAATTTTGGGCTTTAGTAAAGTCATATGTCTTTAAGAACAATTCTCTATCATGAAACTGAGGAATATTTATTAATATTCTTACCCTGCTTAAACCAGGGTGGAGCAAACGAAGAACGAAGTTTGGTTTATCTTAGGTAAAAAAAATTGTATACATATATGTTCAGATCTTGTTTGATATAACCATTTGACTTAGATTTCAGTTTTTAGATCGTTTATGTAAAAATATAAAATGTAAAATTTTGTCCCTCTAAATAAAAATTTGTATTTCTGCCTCTACGTACATAGTTCACATTGACTTATGTATGTTCTAGCTAGACCAAATTTACCAAAACAATCTACATAACACTTTTTTTTTAATAACATGTGAGAGTGAGGATCTGAACCATAGACCTCTTAGTTATTAGTACGAACTTTATACTGACTTATGCTCATGTTGGCCATAACACCTTTTAGCAATGTACAATAAAAATATAGACAAATTCTAACAATATAGATAAAAATTCACAAATGCCAAAGTGAGCATAGCACAATGGTAAATTGGCATATACCCTCCACCAAGAGATTAAATGTTTGAATCTCTCCCTGCTCCCAATGTTGTTGAACTTTAAAAAAAAAAAACCACAAATTCGAGAGAGAATATCTTGATGGGCATTTTTTTTTTTAAAAAAAGTATGTGCATTTTATTTTTGATCGAGCGTACAAATTACTGCTAAAGTTGCTAAAGTTAGTTATATACTTTTACATGGTGACCTTTTTGGTATGATCTACCTCTTAAATGTTACAAATGATAATATCTTAGTAGCAATTTGATAATCATTTCGTTTTTTGTTTTTATGCTTTTCATTTTTTAAAAACAAGGTTGTTTGATAACCATTTCTGGTTTTTGTTTTCTGTTTTTTAAAAACGTTTTTGAAATTATAAACAAATTTCAAAAACAAAAAAAAAAAAGTTTTTGAAATTATAAACAAATTTCAAAAACAAAAAAAAAAAGTTTTTGAAATTATAAACAAATTTCAAAAAAAAAAAAAGTTTTTAAAAACAGATTTCTGTTTTTCAAAAACTCATTTTTTTTCTTCTTATGCTCATCTTTCATTCTTTTAAATATCTTTTGCCAGCAAATTCCTTTTTCTATTTTTCTCTCTCTCTACAAAATTTCTCTCTATAAAATTTTATCTCAAAATAATTTTTGCATGTCTCCCCCCTAAAAAATCCATCTTTACCTAGCTTTTTTTTTCTCTATAAAATGTTTATCTTTTTTTAAAACTTTCATTTCTATTTCTCTTCTAACTTGTCTCTCTAATTTCTCTCTCTAAAAATCAAATATTTTTCTTTCTCCTAATTTTTCTCTCTCAATTTTTTTTCTCTAGAGCTTATCTATTTCTAAAAATTTCTCCGTAACTTTAATTTTCTCTCCCTAATAAACATATTTCTAACTTTTCATTTGAAAACTAAAAATCCTAAATTTTCTCTCGTTACAAATTTTCTTTATTTTTCTAATTCATCGTTATTTCTTTAATATATCTTTTACTCTTAATATTACGGTCTCTCTAAAAGTTGTCTTTTTATTTAATTTTTCTCTCTAAAATTGATCTCTTCTAAGTTCTACTCCAATTTTTTTCTTTTCTTTTTCTCTAACTAATATTTTTTTGTGGAGTCTAGCTAATATTCTCCCTCTAAATATTTTCTTCATGTCTCTAAATTTAATGTGTTTAACTTTTCTTTTGAAAACATACATATTCATGTCTCTAAATTTTTATTTCAATGTCTCCACACACATTTTTCTATTTCTAAAACATCTTTTCATCTCTCTAATTTTTTGAAAACTGAAAACCGAAAACAATTATCAAACAAGTTTAGTTTCTATTTTTTAAAAACAGAAAACAGAAAACAGTTGTCAAACATATATGGTTTTTGTTTTTAAAAGACGGAAAACGGAAAACAGAAAAACCAAAAACAAAATATTGAAATGGTCATCAAACGGGACCTTAATTATTATGTGGAAGACGTGTAAGGATGAATTCAATATAATTTTATGGTGTATAAGATTAGACCAACAATATATTATTTTTGATAAGATCATTAAAAAATACTAATGTATCACTATGATGATCATATGTAACTTTTCACTATAGTTTTTAATATTGTTGATGAATTAAACCCTAAAATATTCTCTAAGGTTGTTTATTGAAAAAAGAAGTATAAGTTAATTTACAAGTTGAGCCACCTTGAATTTTAAAGGTTGTGTCTAAAATTATTAAATTAGGTTCCAAATTTTTAATTTTGTATCTAATAGGTTTCTATAGTTTTTCAACCTTCAATTTTATGTTTAATATATGTTTTTAACTTATTAGACATTTATATATATGCAAAAAAAAAAATCACAGACATGTTAGACACAAAATTCAAAGGCTAATGTCCTATTAGGTACAAAATTATAAATTTGATGTCTAATTGGTGCCTGAATTATTCTTAAAAAAATATCTAATAGGTTTAGAACTTACTAGAGACATAGTTAAAATTAAATTCCATTGACATATTAAACACTTTTAAAGTTGATACCCTATTAAATCTAAAATTAAAAAACTTGAGACCTATTAGACATTTTAAAGTTGAGAGATTGATTACTAGAAACAACTCTGAAGATAAGAACTAATTAAATTTGTGGTAACAAATATAGGAAAGAAAAAAAAATAATGAAGTCAAAGTGAGCATAGTTCAGCTGTAATTGTCATGTACTCTCGACCACGCGGTCAAGGTTTTTTTTTAGAACATCAACATTTGGAGGTGGGAGGATTCGAACACCTCTTGGTCGATGGTATATGTCAATTACCGCTGAGTGGTCAAGATTAAATTCCTCTATCCCAAATGTTGTTGAACTCCAAAAAAAAAAAAAAAAAAAAAGAAAAAAAAAAAGAAAAATCTGCATATGAATAATTAATCCTTTTAACTCCTCACACACAAACTAAATCTTTGGTTGCACTTCATTTTCTTAATTTCCTTTTTCCTTACCACAATTATTTTTATCAACTTCTAAAAAACCCCATTCAATTTTGAAAAATAAATCAAACAACTACAAGATTTTTATCAACTTCCCCCACAATTATTTTCTTAATTTCCTTTTTCCTTACCACAAAATTGGTTGGACTTCATTCAATTATGAAAAATAAATCAAACAAATTCTTGTGGTTAGGACGTTGCAAAGAAACCAATAAACTATTATTAGTTGGAATTTGGCATCTATAAAACACTACAAGATTTTGGACTTTTTCGAATGCACAAAAGCATGCATTGGGACAAGTTGAAAACGCGTCGATAAATATTTTTCCGATGCACAAAAAGACATTATTAGAAACCCGTCAAGGGAGGTTTTGACGACGCTAGAATAGCTAGGCCGGCGTCGACAAGAACCTTCTTACAGCTTGATTTATTGTCTCAACACATCAAATTATTCACACCTTAACCTAAACCCTAAACACTCAATTCAAAGCATAGAAATCCAAGTCTCTCAAGAACTTTACATATTGGAAAAAAAAAAAATTAAACATCATGAGGAGCATATAAATCTAATTCTTCCAGATTTTGTTACCCCCCCCCCCCCCCCCAAAAAAAAAAAGGGGGCAAAGAAGAGAGAGTTCCCCCCTTTTATATAAGAGTACAAAAAGAAATATTAAGTTACAAATCTCTAGTTTATTATATGCTAATTTTTCAACTTTTCAAATATATAGAAATAGAAATAAACATACTATAAATGACATCACTAACACCAACAAATATATTAAATGGATGGAATTAGGATATGGATGAAATAGAACCATTTGAGACTAAACTTAGATAATATTTCCACCTCACTTATTCTGTTTAAAAGACTTATAATGTGGAGAACATTTCATTTTGCATTTATGTTTTGTTGAAAGAATCTTAGGCTAATCTCCACACAAACTGTATTTAGTCTAAACCTACTTTACAAGAATCTTAGGCTAATCTCCATGTTAAATTGAGACTTACTTTTTGCACAAATTAAATTTCCACCAGTAAATTGATGCCATTCCCAAATGTCTCTTGATTCTTTTGCTAGCTTCTTTGAGACTTTTTTTTTTTTTTTTTTTTTTTATAATATTTGTAGGCTAATTCCCCTAATAAATCATGTAAGAGAAATATATAAATCATCTTGTAATAATTGAATTAGCTCTTCTTCTTTCAGAAATGGTGAAATAGGACTGTGAGAAGAGAGTTATTTGCATATCACTGTTGGGTATATATATTTGTATATGAAATTGTATAACACTTGCAAACTAATTACAACATAACTAGCTACAAATAATTACAAAAGTAAACAAGACCCAAAAATAAATAAGATAAGCATGAACAAAGAAGAGGAAACAGACAAACGAAGAAATCGCTAACAAGACAACCAAACCCAAGAACGACAATTAGTTTGATAAATTTCTCACATTTGAGGATGAAAATTATCTTCCGAGTTGAACAATCATTTTCTTTATTGTTCTTCTAGTTTCCACATTCTCATACTTTCTACTAACCAAACTCGTCCACTATATTTTACTCATGAACGCGTAGTTCTTGTGCAAAGCTTTCTCACTTGACCTCGCTTGAACTTACACTCATTCGACTTTTCTAGTGTGACTTTTCACAATGTATGAGGTTGTTCATTTTTAGGGAGTGTGTGGCTTCCTCCTCTAAACTACATCATTTCAACTAAAACTCTTACTCAAAAATCTACTTCCCTCCCTTAATCAATGTGATTTCAAAATACTAAAACCCTATCGATTTTTTTATAGTTCATTGTCACGTGTAACCTCCATTTTTACAGCTCACTACCACATTGCATTTTTGTCCTCCTTTTAAGAGGAAGTTAATGGAATGATTTTTTTGAAACAATTTTAAAGGTAAAATTGAATGTTACTCAAGCATTGAAGAACTTTACTAACACATCACCAACCTCATTAATTACTTGCAGAATTCATTGTCTCAACATCAAATTTATTTGTCAAAGTGAACACAACTCAACAATAATTGACATGTATTATTTTCAATCAAGAAGTCAGAGATTCAAATCTCTCACCATCAAATGTTGTTGAACTAACAAAAAAATCAAATTATTTAATACATATTTCTAAAAATTGCATCATATAATTAACATGATAAATCTCTTTAATTTCCTATTGAAATCTCTTTTTTTTTTTTTCCATATGATGATATTTTAAAATTTTTAAATATATAAAAGTAGGAATAGAAATAAACATACTATAAACGACATCAATGACATCACAAACAAGTAGGATATGGATGAAATAGGAACCATTTTAGACTAATTTAGATAATATATCCACCTCACTTATTCTATTTTTAAAAAGACTTATAATGTGAAGAATATTTCATTTTGCCTTTATTCTTTGTTGAAAGAAAACTAATATTCTTGCAAAATAATAAAATAAAAGTAGATGAAAGGCTTGCTAGGAATATCATTTATGCTTTGTACCATTATAGAAATAACAAAATGTAATTAGTCTAAACCCACTTAAAAGAATTTCATGTTAATTTGAAACGTACCCTTTTGCACAAATTTCCACCATTTAATATTGATGCCATTCCCAAATGTCTCTTGATTATTCTTCGCTAGCTTCTTTGAGACTTCTTTCTTATATTTGTTGGCTTCCCATGACCAGAATTATATAAAGAACAATACTTGACTACATAACGAGATAAAAAGAAAGAAAATGAGAAATTTTACTTTCACTCCTAATTGTCGATGTTTTAGTGTATCTCCATACACACCCGTATGTAGAATACTTGCCTGCATATGGGTGTATAGGGATATAAAATGTTGATAATTAGAAGAGTATTTTTTTTTTTTTTCATTTTCTACCTTTCTCTCTTAGTTGTCAAGAATTTAATGGGGTGGGTAAGGAGATCTCTACACACCAATATGCAGTCTATAAGTATGGTTATTTTCCTTATAGGTCTTCTTTGATATAACTCTTGCTCAAGTGGAGTGGTGGATGAGAATAGAGAGAGATTGGAGAGGAAGGTATTTTTGTAAATTGCAGATAAGAGATGCCAATATGAAACATAGTTTAATTGACATAAATCTTTTATCCTCGATCAAGAGTTCAGAGGTCTGAATCCTCCCTCCGCCGTCGGTAAAAAATAAAAATAATTGCACATAAGAGACTAAGAGAAACAAAAGGTGTGTAGAAAGTTATAGATTTTGTAGTCATATTCTGAAAACATGAACCTCATTTTTCTTTTTTTCTTTTTTTCATAATATCGATTTTCATTTCCAAAAGAATATAATAAGAACAATATACAATCATTTTCGAAGTTTGACTTTAATGGATTCAAAATTTCTTAATTCCATTTTCACTTTCAAGATAGAGATGGAAAAATAGAATTTAGATGATGAGAACTTGAGGGCGGGGAATGTTGGAAGAGTTTAATTACAGTTAAAAATCACTTTTTGGTCCATTTTTAATGATTTAGTCCGGTGTACTTTCATTTTTGTAATAATTTAGACTCAAACTTTAATAAGTAACACAATTTTAGTCCCTAAATTTTGAGGGTGAGTTGTTTTGTTTTTTGTGTTTTTTTTTATAAAGATAATATATTATAAAAAAAAGGAAAGAAAAAAAGAAAACAAGGAGGATCTCACTCATCGAGGTCAAGGCACAAAACAAATACGAACATAATATTGTAATATTATAAATATTTTTGGAAGAAAACTAATTAAATGTTTGGTCTAAAAATACTTTGCTTCTTACCTGTTATGGACAAAATTAGCCGATGATATGTTATTTAGACAGACCCAAGCTCATTAGGCCCAAAGACGGAGGAAGCAGTACAGAGTCAACGAGAAGTAAAAGGGTCGGAACACAATCCTCGACCTCGGCCCAAAGGGAGAGGCCGAGGAGGAGGCCTCGACCCATTGCCGAGGCCGACCAGGGCCAAAGGCCCGAAGCTAGCTAGCGGATGGAGGACGCCGGAAACCCTACAGGAAAATCTATAAAGAGACCGAACTGCAACACACACAGGTATGAGACAATCTCCCTAAAAAACACCCAGCGATTTCTCCGTTCAAGGCTAACTTAAGCATCGGAGTGTGAGTGGTCTACACCACACCGATGTGCAACGTTTGTTCGTCTTGCAGGTCACGTCTTTCCCACTCTCCTACAAATTCACTGTTGATCGTCACGTGAAGCGAAGGGAAATTTCCTAAGCGAAATTTGACCAATCAACATCATCTATGATGAGAATTTCTCAATCTACATTTCATTGTAAAAAAAATGTTTTTAATTGGTTAAAAACACTTTTAAATTTTTAATCCAATATATAGTAATAATTTCTTTCTTAGAAAAATAAAAAATTTAGCAATTTATAATCACTTTAAAAAACATGTCAAACGACACACAGGGATATTTTAATTAGTTTAAATTAACTTTGTTGTTTATTCAATTAATATGATTCTTTGATTATCAATTAATTAATTTTTATTTATTTATTTATTATTTCATTTTTTTTAAAACATGTGGGTGGAGGATTTGAACCTGTTCTAACTTGGCTTGATACACGAGGCTATGCTCACTTTAACTCTGACCTTTTAGTTGAGAGGTAAGTTTTATGTCAATTAAGCTATACTCTTATTGGCTAATTAAATTTTGATTATTTTATTAATTAATCTATTAAAATTATGTAAAGTTACCATGATTAGTTACACGAAGTAAATACAAACATAACTTGTTCTATAGAATTCTGATGATATTCCCGTACACATCCAAACATAGTAATATATGATTCCCAACAATTTTATTCTCAGACATCTATGAAATCTTAAACCAAACGGCTCCTATACAACCGGAGAAGTTAAAAAAAATTATGGAAGAACTTGTCCAGAAATTGTAATACGAAGACATTTAAAATGTTAAGAAAGACTAGGTTCAAAATAATTTCAAATTTACATTGATACCGGATTTGAGGAGTGAGACATATATGAGAGAAGGTACGTTGAATATAAATGAAAATATTTAATGGTCATGTATATGTATGACGAATACCTTCAAAATAATTATTTCAAGAAAAAAAAAAAACCTTCAAAATAAACAAGAATGGAAAGTTTGTAGAAGCATAGAATTTATAAGTGAGAGAAAGAGATCAACTTAAACTTAGGATCCGTTTGAAATGCATTTTAGTTTAAGTGTAAGTGTTTTTCAAGAATGCGTTTTTTAAAAAACATTTGGTATAAAAGTTGTTTAGAATTTAAGCGTTCATATGTCTGGTTACCTTTTCTCATTAGTGTTTTTATACTCAACTTAAAAACTCTTTTAAAAAAATTTGGTTTCAAGTGTTTCTCAAAATGATTTATTTCTCAATCTCAATTTTTAACCGGTCATTTTTAGTGGTTTCCAAACACTAGATTTTTTTTTTTTTCAAAATTAAACAATTGAAAAAGTCGTACTTAAACCAAACATACCCTTAATTAGTTGGACTTGTTAAGACAACGATAAAATACCTCTAAAGAACGTTGACTTAACTACTGAGGGCAATACTAAAAAAAGGCAAATATAATGTCTTATTCACATATCATTTACCAAAAGTGATGATCTCATCGTATTTTTCATCAAGACATGACAAAAGTATCTCAATTGATACCACATACGTTGGAGAAATTTTTAGGTGCTTCCGGTGCAATGAGACTAGTAATTTTGCACCGTTAGATGTAAGAGAGAGCTAGAAATGACAAAAGTATCTCAATTGAAGATTTACATTCGACGATTTTAAAAAAATGGTCCTCGTTGCAGCAGAAACACCTCATAATTTTCCCATCTTAAATCTTAGATTTAGTTTTTGTTTTTTCAAGATTTTCCATCTAAATCTTATCGATCCAAGCAAACTCAAATTGTTTAAACATCAAATTATCCACTTTTTTCCTTCTTTTCCATACGAAATATAATACTCTCTTTCCTAATTCAAACCAACAAGGATAATGTCAAGAACTTCATAACAATATAGAGAAATCCTAAGAAAAGTTGGTCGATCATAATACTTTGAACATAGAGAAGTAATTTACATATAGAAAGTTATAGTTTGAACATTTGGGAGAGACATGTTTACATAGAAAAGTGCTTTTTCTTATTTTACTTATGGCATTTCACACCATAAGTCTTGTAGATTGAAGAATACAAAGAGGAAATGTCAATCAGCCCCATGAATACAAGGAATGAAAGACATGAGCTTCAGCTTCCTTATTATCAGACGGCCAGAAGCCTCCCACACAATAGCTTCATATTTGCCCTCAACTTTTGAACCTTCTTCTTTTACCTCTAAAATAAGGCGATATTTTATGCCTCCCATCTCCTCCTTGATCCAACATCGTAGCAAGCGCTTGTACCGAAAAGTTGCCATTTTTTCGTTATCGAACTCGGTCACCGCAAACTTTGCAACTTCTTGAACGTAGGGGTCCTCGATGGTACGAATCAATATCCATTCGGATTGATGATCGCCCTTCACGCCCTTCGTCACGTGGAGGATTGGGTCGTGTTGGCCAATGTTGGCGAGCACCGTAGAGATCATTGTGGCCTTCTTTGATTATTAGTATGAACAAAAGCTTTGATTTGTGATGATTTTGCTTCTCGCGGGGGTTTGATATTTATAGAAGTGTATCAATCGTGTGAAGTCTTATTGAGAAAATGGAGCACCACCCGATTAAAGAGAATTTTGTGATATAATAATTGTTGTGATGAAAGGAATTTTGATTACTAGTTTGGTGGGAATATGATTCTTTGGACCATACCCTATTAAAGTTTGAAAGAAAAAAAGAAATGAAAAATTCTTAGTGGACATGGTACTTTTTTTGTTTGAATTTTTAATGCATGCATAACATATCATTTTTTATGTTATTATGGATCCAATCCTTTTTTTTTTTTAATGTATAAAACTATATAGTTTTTAAACAATAATGTTTAATACATAGTTTTTTTTTTTTTTTTTTGAGCACATTGAATAAATAGATTTAGTTTTTAGATTTTTTAAGTTAAAATATGGCTTTAATTTCTAATATTTATTATCATTTTTAATTTGGTCTAAAGAACTTTAAAATTAGATGTTTTAGATTCTAAGTTATCCAAAAGATGACACTAGAGAGTGATTATGGATTTTCCATCCTACTATTATTTGAGTTTTATTTACAAATGGGATATCTTTTTGTTAAGACAAAAATCGTGAATCAACGAAATAAGAATGAAAGGGCGAAGAAAACAAACATACAAATTTACGTGGTTTATTAATGGTGTATTAGCTACGTCCACGGATAGAGGGAGAGAACGATCTTATTAGTGAGGAGTAAAACGTATGCAGATGACAGAGATTATGGCAAAATAGGTTAATTAAGAGGGTTTATATACGGTACCACTCTTAGCCCTAACATAATAGTCCCAAAATAAAAGTCCAAAACGGAAAATCATATCTAATCTCTATACATAATTCAACTTAGGGGGCGTTGCCCCTGAACCCCCACCAAACGCTTTGTGTAACGACCCTACTTTTCATGCCTAGATCCTAAGGCCGTTACTTCGTGCATTTCATTCTACTTCTATGAACAGCGGAAAAATTTCCATTTAAAGAAACTATACTTAGAAATTTGCGAAACATTTCAATCTGGGATCCCAGTTTAAAACAGAACAAACAAAACCTTTGGTAAATCAAACAAACTTAAAGCGGAATAAAACGTAAATCATTCAATACAAGTTCAAAGGAGAATTTCAAAACGTAAAAATGCGGAAGACTATCCTAAAGGAGATCCATGGCTCAGCAGCTCTCCGTCACGCGTACTGCACACCTTTACCTCTACCTGCAGTTGTATGTAAGGGAAAAGAATGAGTATTTAAGAAAATACTCAGTAAGTAGCAATCGAGGCTTTAACATTTTATTCGAGTTAAGGGCCTTAGGGTTAGGTCATCTCATTTCAGTTCATTTCATTTCATTTCATTCCATTTCACTTCATTTCATTTCATTTCAGTTCGGGTCTCGTATTCAATTAGTACACCTTTAAATATATATAGGTTTGCCAACTCACTGATAGTGCGCAAGTGGGAGTTTTGGGAGGTCTCTACTCCTACTGATGGTAGATGGCACCCAGTCAGTGAAGCTAAGTCTCATCCCTCAAGGCACTATAGGCGCGTAGCGCTCTAAACTACCATTTCACTGGTGGGGCGTTCATGGGTTTAAGTCAGGAATTTACTTCCACAGTTAGTAAATGGCACCTAAACTGCGAAGCCAAGTCCCGCCCATTAAGCCCCTCATTTCAGTCTATTACATCTCAGTCCTAGGTGTTTAATTGACACGACCCTTGTCTAAGGCACTAGCCTATTCCCTTCTCTTTCCTAATCCTTTCCCTCAAGGTAAATATGATTCCTAAGCCGTCATGAGGCTACCGAAAATTCGGCAGCATAACGACGTACGCAGAGGGAACCCAAAATTTTCCTATACACCTGGAAACAGTATAATGCACTTCTATAGTCACAACGGGTCAGATGTCGCATCCAACTTCAATCCAAACTCCAACAGACATTTAACCCATTCCCCAACATCACAAATAAATCCAGAGAAACACATAGTCATCCAAGCCAAACATGCTTTAAAATAAACCAAGAGATGCTAGGTTAACTTTAAGATCCTCGTGCTATCAACATGTCTTATAATGAAGCTTATCATGATTCCACAATCAAAACTCAGGGTGCAAATCTTATACATGCTAACATATTAACTTTTCGAAGAAAATTAAGCCAAAGCATATAACTAAATCCAACGACTACATATACATTAATCCCAAGCATTTCAGTTCATGGCTAACCAAATAAAGTATGAAAATCACGGCCTCAACACAAACAAGAACACTTAGCCCAAACTCCAATTATTCCATAATCCACGCTTCTCATTTAATGCCCAAATAATGACAATCTCAACATGCTCAATCATGTTTCAAAAGTTAACCCAACACACTTTACTTAAGCTTAAGGACCAACTTGGTTAAAAACAAATGGCACTTCAATCCAACTATCCACTTTAAATTCCCAATTAACAAACAAGGGTCAATTAGTCTAAGACATAAAATTTGAATCCAACTAGCTACTTACCTTAGTGAAGGAGATACTTGATTAACCTCCAAGAAATTCCTTAACTCCAAGGTTCTTACGCAAGCTACAACAAGGAAATGAACTCTTAATTAACTATGGACTCCAACCAAGCATTCAACTAAGAACCCATTACCTTTGGGGTAAAATTAACAACTAAAGCTTACCCAAACAGAACCACAGCTTGCTGTCCAGCAGTCCCAAATCGCTCAAATTTGATAATTCGGCCTCCAAACTCCACGGGCACCTTGAAATCGGAAGCTAAACTCAATGGGCATCCATGATTAAACATTAAATAGACCCAAAACACCTTAAATCTCACTTACCCACTGCCGGAATTGCTTAAACACGCTGAAACTTGAAGACCCACTGCTTGAATCGCCGGAATTGAATGGGTACGCTTGCTGAACGGGAGAAAAAGTGAATGGGTAATCGTTTAAATGCAAGAACTAACCCACACAAGTTTCAAATCAACTTACCCAATGCGGGAACTCACCTAAAACAGCCGAAAACGCGGAAAAAATGGTCCCTCCTCGCTGCTGTCCGCGCCTACAGTGGCGACGACGACTCGCAGATCGACGGCGGCTCGTGAGTGGGTTACAGGCAGCGGCGCGTCGGATCTGCTTACACAGAGAGAGAGTGGCTGAGAGAGAGAGAGAGATCGAGGGAGAAAGAGACGAGAGAGAGAGAGAGAGACGTTACCGGCGGCGGCGATCCGCGGCGGCGTGCGGCGCGAGCGACGGTGGAGGCGGCGGCGGCGTCGACTTGCGGCGGCTGAGAGGGAGCGAGGGAGAGAGTGATCGTGAGAGGGAGAGAGAGGGATTGCCGAGAGAGAAAGAGAGAGAGAGGTGGAGTAGAGAGAGAGTGATCGTGAGAGGGAGAGAGAGTTAAGATTTTTTTTTTTTTTTTAAAAGGTCCACTGACCGTATTTGGGGGGAAAGTTTCCCCCCACTTTCTCTCTTTCTTACTCTGACCGAGCCCCACCTTTCCTTTTTTTTTTTTTTTTTTTATTGGCTGTTACACTTCGCCCCTTGGTCATTCGGAGCGCTTCATATCAAATTCAAGGCATATCAACACTTTTAACAAACAAATACAAATCTCAGGAGCCAATATGAGCATAACTCAACTGGCATAAAACTTGTACTAATGACCAAGAGATCTGTGTGGTTCAAATCCTCCATTCTACATGTTGTAAAAAAATATAAATCTCATGAGACAAATTTCTTACGTTTAAAAAAAATTGTCAAATTTGAAATAACAAATGGCTAATTGAAAAGTCCATAAATTTATGAAACTAGATTTTGCATTACTTTGGCCTTGCAAACAACATATTGTCGACTTCTACTTGCCTCTTTAAAAAACGGTAGAGTGAGAATCTAAAAGTCGTATGTGAAATCTATTTATAACAAAACTTTGAATATCTTTTCCTTGAATATATCACTTTCATAAATAGCTTACAAATATATGTGCAACACGATATACTAGTAAATTAGCACGTGCATGTTTGTGGATATATAAATAGTACTGAGAAGTATTGTTAATTAAAACTCTTATGATTTTTTATGGAGTTTTGTTATAATAATAAATCTAACCTAAATAATAATAAAGTTTTCACACGATAAAATATTTTGTAAGAATAACACTAATGTAAGAACTTGTACATAAGTGGTGTATTATATATATATATATATATATATATATATATATATATTAGATATATTTGAGCCTATTTCCCCCTTTCATAATTGGAAAAACATCCACCTTCTTTTTCTTTTTAATAAATTTGGGTTAGTTGTTAACATGTGTTTCAATTTTTATTTTGATCACTTCACCATCTTTTTCATTTAATTAGTAGGTACGTAAAATATGCTTCACCCTTTGATTTTATTTTTTTAAAATTGATTTATTTAGGACTCTTGTTTTAGTTCATTTAAACTTTGAAATGAATATTTAATAATAATTATTTTTATACATTTTGTCATATATACCTGATATTTTTTTATCATATACTTTCTATTTTGCAAATATATCATATGTGATAATTGTTTGTGTATCCATTTCATCTTATACTTTTTTGTTTTGCAAATAAACGTATCATGCCCTAACTAATATTTTTTATGTATCATTTTGTGTGAACAAAATGTAGCTTGAAAGAGGAAAAAATTAGAGTAATCGCAGTGGGTGACAAATTAATTATATATAATAGCAAATTTAACACAGGGCAAAAAGACTTGCAAATATGGCAAAAAATTTTATAATTCCCATTTTACCCTCCCCTTTCTTCCCATGGTTTTCTCATTTTCTTCTTCTTTTTTGATTTGCTTTGCTTATTATGATGTTGAGAGATATTGTTACGATTGTTTCTTTTTATTTATTTATTTATTTATTTTGATAATATGTGTGGAGAGGGATTCGAATAACAGACCTTGTGGTTATCAGTACAACTTTATGCCAATTGAGCTAAGTTCTTGTTGGCCTTCTTTTTAATTCAAGAATACTAAGAATACAAAAATAGCAATTTTGGTGAGTGTTTGTATAAGTATATCAAAGTATATCACTGATATACTCTAGTTAATCGTAGTCTATCACTGACTATCACTGATTGAAATCTATCACGGACTATAATTGATAGATAATGAAATACAAAGAATACAAGAATAGCAATTTTATGGTGGTGATCACGAAGTTTGTGTGCTAGGCTTTAAAAATTATATTGTTGATTGAGAGTCGTTTGTTCGTAATGGTTATTTTTGGATTTTATGTTCTAATTACCACAAGAGACTTAAATTTTTTGTCCAATTTATGATTGTAGTATAATAATTTTGGATGAGTTTCTAATTACTGAGATGATTGCAATGGAAAGTACTTTACTAATAGATTTCAATTAAATTGATTTCTATCAGTAACAATCATTAGTAAACTTCAATTAATTGATAATTAACTGATTTCTATCAGGGATAGAAACTGATAGACTTCAATTAACTGATTTTTATCCTCGATAGAAAATGATAGATTTGAATTAAACTAATTTCTATCAGTGATACAAGTCAATATACTTCAATTAAATTGATTTCAGATAGAAACTGATAAACTTCAATTAAATTGCTTTCTATCAGTGATAGAAACTAATAGTCTTGAATTGAATTGATTTCTATTAGTGATAGAAACTAATAACACTGAATTAAAATTGAATTGATTTCTATCAGTGATAGAAACTGATAAACCTCAATTAAATTGATTTCAGATAGAAACTGATAAACTTCAATTAAATTGCTTTCTATCAGTGATAGAAACTAATAGTCTTTAATTGAATTGATTTCTATTAGTGATAGAAACTAATAATATTGAATTAAAATTGAATTGATTTCTATCAGTGATAGAAACTGATAACCTTGAATTAAACGGTTTTCTATTAGTGATTATCAGTGATTGACTTAAATCAAACTGATGGATAGAAACTGATAGCCTTGAATTAAACTGATCTAATAACCTTGAATTAAGTTGTTTTCTATCAGTGGCTATCACTGATAGGCTTGAATTAAACACGATAAAAACTTATAGATTATGATTATCAGAGTCTATCAGTGATACACCTTGATAGAATTCGATTAATCAAAGTCTATCAGTGTCTATCACTAATGGACTCCAATTAATTGAAGCTTATCATCAAAGTCTACTAGTATTTATCACTGATAGACTCCGATTAATCGAAGTCTATCAGTAACTATCAATAATAGGGACTGATAGACTATTGGAGATACTAAGGGTTTTTTCGTATTTTAACGTATTTTTTGCTATTTCCGCAAAGAATTTTACTTTTTTGCTATTTTTGCAATACTTTTGCCGGTTTTTGCTATCTGTGCAAAGCCCCCAAAAAATTATAGGAACACAACTAATAAACGAAACTTACCTAAAAAATTAATTCAAATGTGTATAAAAGTCAAATATATAGTATTATAGGTAATTCTGGCCCATTCAGAATTCAAGGTCTAAGTAGGACAGCGCAACACCTAGGACATGGTTGAGAGACGGATCCCGAAGGAGAGACAAACTAAGGCAAAGGGGTTGGGCCAAGCTCGACCACCCCGAGAAAAGAAAGCACGATAATCATTAAAAAAAGGAGAGAAAAAAAAAAGAAAGAAGAACTGTGGAAGAGTAAATTAAGGGGAGGGTGATTTTAGTCCAAAAAGAATCTCACAAGTAAACCAAAAAAATCTAAGACTAAAAAATATGAAGGATAAAAAAAGGCATTTGTGAAAATAGGTTTCCAAACATACTACTTGAGAAGTCTAGACAATTTCTCTAATATATTAGTTAATTTTTAAAAATTTCAAATATGTCGTATACCTATCCAAATACAAAATTGAAAGTTTAGAAAACATATCCGACATTTTATAAAGTTTAGAGACCAATGTAAATTTGACAATTCAATAACTAAACTCATAATTAAACCTTCATTAAACTCAATGAACACACACAAACAGTAAAAATAGCCACAATATATAACAGTCAAAGAAAAACAAACCCTAGGTCACAGAAACTGCAGATATTCCATGCATTTCAGCAGCCTAATCTTTGTCATCACAAGATCTACAAAATTTCAATGAAGAAATTATTGAAATTAAAAGAGATTCTTTTTAGAGGATGAAGATGTGAAAGAACATTCCAAGGAATATATAAAGGAGAAGAAACTGATCATATATGGGGAATTATGCATTATGATAAAGAAAAGGTATCAATTCTCTGTTAAAAGCAATTTATAAAGTGGCAAGTAGAAATTGAACTTCAAATTCAGATGTATTTCAAAGTTGTGGAAATTTAAAGTTTTTTGGGAATCTAAATATCACAACCAAGTTTGGTGTTTTAGTGAGATTTGGGGACAAACAGATTCTTTGGTGTGTGGTTTGGAACTTTTTAAGTGGTGAAGGGGAAAACTCATCACTAAGGTCAACTAATAATGGATGATATCTGAATGAATTAGGTCAGTTTTGGATGCTTTATTTATTTTTTTAAAAAAAAGAAAAGTATATTTTAGATATTTCTTTTAAAACTATTTTTACAATAATTTCTCAACCTACTTTGTTTATAAAAAAAAAATTTTAAGAGTGCTTTTAACCGATTAAAATCACTCTTAAAATTTTAATAAAACAACATGATGGGTGGCTTGTCCAAGTTAAATTAAATTAATAAAAATGAAGTCTATCACTCATAGAATAGTGTCTCTCAACCATAATTGCAATTGTGATTAAATTTCATCGTACCTAATAGACTTTAATTTTGTTATATTTATAAATAGTTTTAGCAAATCTATCTGTCATAGTCTTCCGTCACAAATGCATGTAGTCTATCAATGATATAGACTAATATCACTAATAAAATAGTTTGTTAGTAATAATTACATTTGTGATTAAAGTCTATTATTGATAGACTTTTATCACGGATAGATTTCAATTTTGTTATATTTTACAATTATTTTAGTCTATTTGTGCAAATAACCCTAATATAATGCTGCATGATCCAAATATTGGGGAAAAAAACCCTTATTAAAGCCTCGTGTTAAGACAAGGAGATTTTCCTTGTAAATTGAAATCTTGGACTCATACTGTTCATATGTGCTGCCTTTGATTATTCATTTTTGTTGGATTACATACTTCTGAATGTATTTGGGGTGAGGAGGTATTTTCTTTGAGTACAATTAAGGTTTCGAGTCTTATAGCTATTGTTGGAAAGATAAATAGAGAGAGATGAGGAATGAGATATTGGTTAGAAGATAAATAGAGCGAAGATATATACCTTAACTAGCTGTTGAGTCTCATGTTGGGTGAGAAGTTCATTTTTGTTGAATTATGTTTCTTTTCAGTTCTTTTGGTTAATCTATATCACCAAGTCGAACTTTGTCCCCAGTTGTAGGACCATGCCGGTTCGCAAAAATCTTCACGAGAAACTTTGGTGGTGAATACCTCATCGTTGTCCCCTTTAGTAACACACCTCATCGTTGTCCCCTTTAGTAACACCTTCACTGCAAAATGACTTCTAATATAAGGCTTGCATTTGCCTAATATACATTGCACTAATCATGAAGGGGGAATGTGAATGTTCTAACAAATTAAAAATAATACAACTAGTACAAACTTGCAGATTAGATAGTCTAGACCTAGCATTTGGTTCTTCCAAATGTCCAAATCCTCTTGCATGCACAACTTCCATCACTTCCTTCAATTTGGAATTATCAACTGGACCATCAGCAATGTGTTATTTCCCCCTCTGATAACTGGATTTATCAACCTTTTTGTTTTATTTGTTGCCTATTTCTTTTTGTTTATTTTTGTGTTTGTGTTTGGGTTACAACATTTTAAGATATACATTAGCTTTGCTTGTGGCATCTTCTGTTTAACTGCACTTTGAGTTGTTGTTCATTGATAATTGGTAGTTTTGAGGGGTTCTTTTCTTTGAAACTTTATTTATATATGTGCTAGTTTTGAATTCTAAATTTGAACTTGTACTTGTAGTCGGAACTCAAATCGATTATCATATGCTTCTCAAGTAGTTGATGGTACACTTGACATGAACGAGGATGAGATTTGTGTGCAAGTTTTTGGACCAGAGAAACATGGACGTGTTAGTGGTTATGGAGTAGGGGTTACTCCTTCTGAGCTATTTGGATCATCTTCTAATGTACGTGATCTTGAGCGTCGTCTTTACGAGTTTGAACGTCTTCAAGAATCTGAACAACAAAGAAAAGTTAAGGAACAAACACTCAAAGATCAAATTGTCGAATTAGAAAATCGCTTTGAGGATAAATTTCAAACAATGATGGCAGAGATGCGTAAACAATTTGCTAATAATTGATTGAATGTGTAGTAGTTGTATGTTATAGAAATTTTGTAGTTATTTTCTCTGTGAGTTGCTATAAAAAAAATTATGAGATTGTCAGAATTATTAGCTACTTTGAAAGTATCTAGGTTTACATTCATCTTAAATCACTTTAGTAGTAGCTACCGTCTCTTTGTTTATTCTTTCTATTCTATAAATTTGTAATTGGCAAATTAGGGTACTATTAGATATCAATAATAAACTAAAAATTGGTTTATATACTATTGTATTCAACTGCTAAAGATTTTTGTAGAGCTTTTTCAAAGGATTTACAAATGTTGATAAAAAATATTTTCAAAGGCTTTAAAATATCGTTGAAAATAACCTTATAAAACCTTCGAAAAAGGTAGTTTGATGATAAAGAATTAGTGATAAGTAATTTGAAAATTATCGAAGGAATGTGACCTTTGAAAAATAATAATAAAATTTGAAGGTTAATGTACCTTCGAAAAAAGCTTTTTCGACGGGATCTATTTCGACACTTTACTCTTTATCCATGCTAACTTTTCCTCTCCTCCTAGCTAGTGTGCTTCCTATTTTGATAGAGCACAAATTATATATGAATCACATTATTTTGGGATATAAACCGAGTCGACCACACTTAGGCGTCGTTTGATAACCATTTGGTTTTTAGTTTTTGGTTTTTGAAAATTATGCTTGTTTTTCCTCATTTTTCTTATCATGGTTTGCATCTTTGTCAATGACACATTTAACTTCCTAGCCAAATTCCAAAAACAAAAACAAGTTTTTGGAAACTACTTTTTTTAGTTTTCAAAATTTGGCTTCGTTTTTTAAAACATAAGAAGAAGATAGATAACAAAATCAAGAAACTTATGTGTGGGAGTAGTGTTTTTAAGCTTAATTTTCAAAAACCAAAAAACAAAAAACCAAATAGTTATCAAACGGAGCCTTAGTTAAATCCTTAACTACAATCCGAACAAATTAATATCATTAACCCTCTATCGTTCTACTAGACTGACTTTCTTCACAGAATTCTACTTTTTTTTTTTAAAAGACCATTTTGTGTTATTAAATTCTATTGCTCTCCATATTTTTTATCCAACGCTTGGGAAGTCACCTAGCATTTCTCACCATCTTCAATATATACTACCGGTGTTTGATACCTAAGGAATTTTATTGACTACCCTAAGTTTAGATTTATTTCTACAATAATATTATATTATTGTCTATTTTGGCATAAGCTCTTATATATGGCTTTGATTTTTTCACCCAAAATGTCTCATCCTAATAGAGATTGTTTTCCTTGTAACCCGTGATCTTCTACTTGTCAGGTCGTCGTGAGACTCTAGTCGTTGCACTCATAAAACCTTACGAGAGGAGAATATGATAGACTTTTATAAAGAGAAAAGTGCAGTAGAAAAGAAAACTTAAAGTTCTTCTAGGGAGAGGATGTTTTAGATGAGAATATTTTATTATCTTAAATGATATGTTTAGTCATAGAACTTTCACTAGATCCTAAAACTTTCAATTATGTGTCTATTAGGTCTTGACATATTGTGAAATTTTTTACAAAATTTACAAACTTATTGGAACGCAATTGAATAACTTTGTGTATATATAATATAGAGCCCCAACTTATCCATTTTATGTTTGGTAGCCAGGTTTGTAAAAGCTTTTTTTTCTTTAAAAAAGGTTATTAGAGACCGAGTAGACGCATACTTGAAATGGAAAGTTTAGAAATCCTATTCACTTTTACTATTCAAGTACCTATTATATATATAAAATTGAAAGTGTAGAAACGTACGAGTAACTTACCTTTTTTTCCTCCAAAAACAAAAATAGAAGTATATGGTTAAGAAAGACCATTATCTCTCACTCTAAATTATTATTATTATTATTTTGACCATCCTAAAAGAAAATTAGCCTTGGAAGAATTTTGAGGTAACTACACAAATGGGCTTGGGCTTAAGAAGCCCATGTTTGTTTGAATGGGCTTGGGCATAAGAAGCCTATTTTGAAGTTTGAATAATTAGCCTTGGAAGAATTTTGAAGTAACTACACAAATGGGCTAATAGTAGCACATTTATTCCAAAAGTGTCTATTTTGTTATAATTTTACATTTTGTCAACTCACAACCGAATATTAAAGAAGATTAAGAAGTCCATTTATGTATTTGCCTTTACCAATTGACAGAAAAGAAATGAGCTTGGAAAAAACGGTAGTGGACTAAAATTGAAAAAAAAAAACAAAAAACAAAAATAAAATCGCTAAAGGTAAGTAAAAAAAATAGAAAAGAAAAAAATAATAGTAAAATAAGAGTTACCAAATTTGATAACCGGTTGGTTCATGAAAAAACGAATCAATATTTATTAGAATATCAAAATTAAATAAGGACATTTAGGGAAGAAAAAAAATTGAATCAATGCATGAAATCTTACCATTGATAAATTTAAAAGATTTAGACAAATTTGAAATTAATGGGTTAAAAGAGTCCATCTACCCTCATTTCTGAAGAATTTTTGAAAAATTGGAGTGAATGTCTATATTTACACCTTTGTTTCCAAATATGACAATTTTTTTTCATGGAAATATGGCCACTTTTATTGAAATATGAGTTCATTAATGCATCATAATTATATAAGATTATTTATTTCCATATAGAAATTAACATTGTTTGATATATACAATCAAAGACACATCTTATTCTGGAATGAAGCTACTGGCGTTGGAGGCTCCTGGAATGAAGCTACTGGCGTTGGAGGAGTCGGGTGGATCATCCGCGATTCCTCAGGATCTCTGGTTCAAGGGGGATACAAAAGGGTAACCGAAAATGGAACATTAAGTTACTAGAATTGGCTGCGATTAAGGAAGGCTTAGCCTCTTACCTGTCGAATGAGCACACTAATAATGCTGCTCTAATTTTGGAAGCTGATGCCCAAGAAGTTATCAAAGCTCTGAATTACAAATGTTACGACATCTCTGAAGCCAAGGCATTACTGATCGATATTGAAGATCTGGCGGCTAGAGTGGGATCGGTCTCCTTTGTGAAATGCCCAAGAGCGGGCAATCAAGTGGCGCATTACCTTGCGCGTGCAGCGGCGGGGATCCCTCCGGTGCTTTCGCCGTCGACCGTTGGTGCTGATGGTTTTTTTGAGCTTTCTTTCCCTTCCATGCTGGAAGAAGCTTTCTTTTGTAGGGATGATGCCATCCCCCCTTGGCTAGCCTCTTTAATTGAAGAGGATCTTGTTGCAACAAACTCTCTTTAATTTAATGAAGTATCGTTTTTTTCAACAAAAAAAAAAAAAAAAAAAAAACATCTTATTCTCAAAATTTTCTTTTAGTTTTCTTTCAAGGAAGTGCCCATACGGTTGTTTGTTTGTCTTTTAACATAGTGTAGAAGATATTTAGAAATCCATTATTTGTGATCTAGTAGAAAATATCTTCATTTAATTTCAAAAAAAAAAAAAAAAAAAAAGGTAGAAAATATCTTCATATTGAAGAATCAATAAGTATAGCTTTATTCTTGCAACTTTTGTTTCTTGAAAATTCCAGTGTTTGATTCCTTCAACTTTTCCTATGATATTGAATTATTGATCACTTACATATTCTCCCAAAGCCATCAACAATCATCAACTTAAATTCTTCCTCTACAAAATAATAATAATAATTGTTATGGTTAAAAATCACCAATGATAATTCGGTTCGGAAGATCTAAAATTATCGGACCCGAATATGTCAGAAAGCGGCCAAGCACAGCCAGAGAAGAGGGTTGAAGCCCGTCCCTCTCCCCTTCCAACATTAACTTTCTCCTCAGCCTAGGCCCATTCATGAGGCCGAGGAGATGGTCAGCCTCGGCCCAATGCTGAGGCCGACTAGAGGAATGGGCCCGAGCCCATTCTGGGCATCAACTGACACAGTCTCCTAGAGCCTCGAGAGAAACCCTAAGAGGAAAAAGGTATAAATACACCTCGAAGCAACCTGAGAAGGGGATCGAAATCTAGAACACTAAAACCACAGGTATAACTCCGAGACCCTCAGCTACAAATTGTCTTCTCTGGTCCCCAAACTAACTTAAGCATCAAAGTGTGTGGCCTACACCACACCGATGTGCAACGTTTGCTTGTTTTGCAGGTCACGACTTCCCCCTCTCTTCAAAAAATTCACGGCTAGTGTTACGTAGAGGTTAGACAGTTTCCTAGTCAAAATGTGATCATCAACAATAATAATATTATTATTAAATAAATAATAATAATATTTAGTTATAAAAATATTACTTTTTATATAAAATTTAAGCATTCATAAGAAGTCTACCCCTGAATTCATCAAATTAATTCGATAAGAGGTGTTAAACTACAAATTTGGTCCTTAATCATAGTTTAGGGAAAGTTAGCCTTTAACCCCTATGATTTTAAGAATTATAATTTTGTTCCTATCATTTTAATTATAAAACCTCATATAAATAGTTTTATCATTAGAAATTACTAACGGATTGAGTATGTGGCCATTAGAAACCACTAATGAATCGAGTACCGTACAATAGCTCACTGCCATGTACTCAATAATCGTTAGTGATTTCTAATGTTAGAGACTGTTTATGGGGTTTTATCAAACCACTAGTCTGTAACACGTGCGATGCACGTGAAAATTCATAATTTTATTTTACTATATAAAATAATATAGTCTTCTTGAATTTAATTACATGAAAATATTTGTATAAACATAGTGTATAATTTAACTTTATGTTAAATTTTTTATATATACCTATATTAATAATAGTTCTGATTTAGTTTTTATTATTACAGTTATAATTTATAAAAAAAAATACTACATTTATAAATTATTTGATTGAAAAGTTATTTATTAAATACAAAACTAAATGCTATAAGTGTATATATTATCATACTTTTAAAACAAATTAATAAACATAATTTTTTTAAAGATATGCGATAAATATAATTTATTAAAACTATCATAATATTAAGGATTTTATAATTAGAAAATCAAAAGATTTATCATAGTAGATGAAATCAATAAATATAAGTATAAATTACATGGTGTGAGAACATGGAAATGATTTTTTTTTTGATAAATATGGAAATGAGTTAAATCATTACTCATTAGTGCTTTTAATTAAATCACAATAAATGACATCACTCAATTATTTATATTAATATATGTTACATGAACGTAAGAATATAAAAAGAGATTAATTAAAAGCAATTAATTCTTATTTAATTCATATTTTAATTAAATTATAATACATATTAAAAAACTATTAGTTTGTTTAATTAGTATACATGGGAGTATGTCTTAATCATATATACTAAATAAAGGCCTTCTCAAAAAAAAAAAAAAAAAAAAAAAAAAAAAAAAAAAAAAAAAACATTCATCTCATGAGAAAAAAATATATATCTTTTGAATTAAAAAAATATGTATAATTATTTTTTTTCAAGTAAAATATAAATATAAAAATAAACAAGCAAAATATCTCTCTTTCCGTGTGGCGTACCCCTCTCATTTCTTATATTCACTTTTCACTTTCTTTCTTCATCATTTGACGATGTTGGAAGACTTCATTTCCATCATTCGTGGTTGCCACTGTTTGTCCGTCAAAGACTCGGTTGTTGTTCACCTGAAGCCTTGTTTGTTGTCGATCTCAAACTTAAATTTGGGTTCTTCATAAAAAATTCCTCTTGCTCTATGAGAAATTGCTTCAAGAATTTTCTAATTCTATGAGAGAGAAAGATCAATTAGATTGGAGGATGAGCTCTTCTAGTCTTTTATTCTCTCTTTGATTTTGATTTCTCAATTGTTGGTAACAATCCTTTATATATATGTAGAGATAGACATCGGTTTCATTCCGTTTCACTTTCTTTTTGTGGATATTTAAAACAAAATTTATTTACGTAGTTACATGTCAATAAAATCCACTTAAAATGTTTTAAATGATTCATTTTGAAACTTACATGAACATTAAATGATAGTTATGGACCTTATGGTATAGTAGTGGTATTGAATGCAAAAAATGAAAGGTTGTCATGAGTCCATCCACCATAATTTCTGTAAAAAGGGGTAACTACACAAATGGGCCAATAGTAGCCCATTTATTCCAGAAGTGTCTATTTTGTTATAATTTTATATTTTTGTCAGCTCACAACCGGATATTAGGGGAGTTTAAGAAGCCCAAAGAAAAGTAAAATGGAAGAGGGAGATGAAAGATGGGGTGCATTCTCATGTCTCAAGGAGGAAAGAGAGGACTAAAGGGTATTATTGACACAATTTAAAATGTAAAAGGGTAAAATTGACCTAAAAAGTTTCTCCTCATTGTGACTTTTATATATACTATAGATATAGATATAGATAAGGATAAAATTCTAAATTTTAAAACCATAAGAACTAAAATATAACTTTTAATTTTTTAAAAAAAAAATTGAACTTTTAAAACTATAGGCCAAGTAAAACTCAATTAGAATAAAACTTGTACTAATAATTAAGAGATCTGTGGTTTGAATCTTCCACTCCACATGTTGTAAAAAAAACTTTTAAAATTAATCAATTAATTTAATAACTTTTCCCAAAACATGAGGTAAGAATAAAACTCTCTCACTCCAATATTTAATCCCTAAAATTTTGGAGATTATTATTATTATTATTTTGACTACATGCAAACATAAGAGATAATCAGACCTCTTGGTCGTTTGTACAAGTTTTATGCTCATTCTTCATGTTAGCAAAAATTTTTGGAGATTATTATTATAATTATTATTTGTTTTCAATATAGAAAAGAAGATATTTCTTAGTCCATTATTACTTGTTAATATGCAGCAGAAAATATCTTCATATTAAAGAACTAAGTATAGCTTTATTCTTGATTTTTTTTTTTTTTTTTTTTTGGTTAAGGGCCAATATTTGATTCCTTTCAACTTTTCGTGTGATATATTGAATCATTCATAACTTACATATTCTCCCAAGCACAAAGGTGCTTTGATAGGAAAAATAAACAATCTTGTTATGATACTACAAACCTCATTGGATGTGTATAAAATAATAAAATTGTCATAATTGATAATAATAACCATTCTTATATTTATCTCATATGAATCAACTTAAACTCTTCAAAAAAAATTATTAAAAAAAGAAGTTACAAAATATTACTTTTTAATAAGAAAGACCACCAAACAGTTCATAATTAAATGATTATTAAGAAATATAATGGTTGTTTTACTCGTACTTATATATTTATAATCAATTAAGAACCGTAGTTTAAAAAAACTCAAATTTTACTAAATTACCTAAATCATTTTTTTTTTTTTTCACAAACCTCGTGGTTATCAACCCAACTTTATGTCAGTTGAGCTATGCTCTTGTTGGCAACTAAATCAATTGGTTAAGACATTATATATCTATCAAAATATTTATATGCTCGAATAATCCTCAACTAAGTAAAAGAAATAATGAAAGATTCAAAGTTTAAATATGGACATTTTATATAGAATCTTGGATTCGTGCTAATGAATCTAAGGGTTGGACCCAAAAATTTAGATTCGTGCTAATCAAAACTTTTTTCCGAACAATTTAAGAGATTTTTTTTTTTTGTCAGAGTGAGTATAGCTCAACCGTAATTGACATTTTTTTTTTTTTACATGGGGTGGAGATTTGAATCATTGACCTCTTAGTCAATAACACAAATTTTATGTCACCTCAGCTATGCTCTTGTTGACCTTATAGCTTATTAATTACAACCGTGATAGAAAGCAAATAAATCTAGCCAGCTTTCAATGAATAAACACATATCAATTATACTTTAATTTTAGTTATTTGATAATTTTAAGCCCCCATCTAATTATGTTTAATTAATCTAAAATATTTAAGAAAAATAATTGTTATAAAAATTGAATCAATCAAAATTTTATTAAGATAAAAATATTTGATTTGAGATTTGAAAACAATCAGAGAAGGTGACAAATTTTTAGAAAAACTAAATTTAAAAGCTGATCTCTACCAACTCTTGCACATAAATTGAAAAGTGATTATAGATAGATTAGTTAGATATGTTTGGTTTAACTTTTCAAGCGTTTAATTTTGAAAAAAAAAAATCATTTTGACAAAAATTCAAGTGTTTGACAACCATTAAAAAAGTCTTATTAATTACAAATGAGATTGAGAAATATTTTAGGAGAAACATTCAAAAGCAAATTTTCTAAAAAAAAGTTTTTAAGTGTATAATAACTTGGGTAGAAAAACTTGTGAGGAAATGTAACCAAACATATGATCAATGTTTAAATTCTAAACAATTTTTATACCAAATGTTTAAAAGATAATGCATTCTTGAAAAACACTTCAACTAAGAGGTATTCCAAACAAACCATTAATAATTTGTTTCAGCAAACAATCAACTAAAAGGTATTCCAAACGGACCATTAATAATTTGTTTCAGCAAACAGTCTAGACGGTTTAAGATTCTCGCACAATCACTTTTTACGCTCTCAAACACGGGGCCTTATATATTTCTATAACTATGTTGATACTCGTATAAATGGTGAAGACGAGCACATTCTCCATGAGACAAAGGATGCGAAGAAGGAGAGTTACGTATGGATCACATGGATACCAATTCCCAATGTTGATCAGGAACCTTTTGTGCAAGATGTTGCAAAGTTTGTAGTGGAAGATTACAATAAAAAATATGAACAACATTGGAAGAAATTCAAGTGCATCCAACAAGCTTCCTATGCCATATTGGAGAAGAATCACACCAAATATCGTTTCCTTTTAGAGCAAGACCATGTCTGTCCAGGAGATGATGAACCTCTATATGAGGCTATTGTGTCTGTATATTTAAATGCTTTTGTACCACCAATCAAGAAGCTCGAACTTTTCATGCCATACTACACATTTTAATCGAAACTACTCCTTTCTCTTCAATTCTACAATGATATTATGGTGTACCCTATGTTTGATTATGATCTATATCTAAATAATAGAATAATAAAATACTAAGATTCTGTTTGATAACCAGTTTAGTTTTTGGTTTTTCAAAATTATATACTTATTTTTCTCTCAATTTCTTTCTCTTCGATTTACTTTTTTTTTTTTCAAGGTACGGGAAGAATGAAGAAAAAAGGAGAATTGTTCGCGGAGGATGAAAAAGATTTGTCGACGTGAGGCTGAAGAAGATAGTTGCGCTTGTGAATCATTTGTTTCGCTATCGCTGGTGTGGGTTCGCGAAGTCGTTGTTTGGATCTTGTTGACACTTGTGGTGGTCGTGGGTCGTGAGCAGCTTCTTTGTTGTCGGCGTTCCATTGCTCGCTACAGCTTGCTGCTGCTTGGACCTAATCGACGAAATCTTCTAGAATCTCGAATTTGACAGATTCTCCAAACATTTTCTAGCATAAATCTCCTTCAAATCAAGGGATCATGCTCAAAAATGGCTTCTCACACTAATCTCGACAATAAAAACCCTACATTTGAAGGTCTATAAAAGACAGCTCAAATTCAACACTTCAACAATAACTTCAGAGAGCTTAGATCATTGTTTAGAAATTCTTTTAGTTGTTTCACTTTCCAGTCGTCACTCCAAGTTCCCTAGCCTCGTTCAACCTCTGCGTTAGTCATTTCATTCGAAATAAGATGAGTGAAAGTGGTCTCTCCCTTGAGCAAATTAGATAGAGAGGAAAAAGTTAGGTTTTCTATTACTTTCTTGTATTTTCCCTTCTTTGTAATAGTTTTATAAGTTTTCATTTTACATTTTGTGCTTTATTTCTGGCACTTGTAATTCTTTCATTCAGTACGTTGTTGTATTCTTTTATTTTAATAATATGAATTAAGTTCTTCTTTTCTCAAGTTTTTGTCTATACTTTAATGTTTTATTTTTTTCTTTCTATCATGAGCTAAACTCCTACTTGGAGATTCAAAGTATGTAGATACTCTAGGTAGGAGAAAAACCCCACATTTTGCAAAAGTAATCTTGCTTACCCTTAGTATCATTTGCTTTTGTTGAGTTTAAGTTTCATTGTTAACTTAAACTGATCAATTAAGTTAGCATAGCTTGTGTTATACTCAATACTGGAAAAGTTGGGTTGGTCTCACGTATTTTCAAAAAAACAAATTAAACTCGGAAAAGAGTCTAGAAATAGGACTTTGTTCCTTGAGTCTAGACATAGGACAAAGACTATTAAAGTTACTAAAGTTGTGTTTTTCAACATATCTAGGTTAGAATTAGCCCTAGAAAATAAGAGTTTTAATTGCTTATAGCACTACAAGAATTTGGGGCTACGATGTCGGATTGTATTTTTACAACAATGACAGATTGACTCTAAGATGACGGATTGTGAAAAAAATGCCACTTTTTCCAGAAAAAAATGTTCTTTCGAAAATTTGGGGTACAATGACGGTTTCTAACCGTAATTAAAGAAGACCCTTCCACGACGGTTCTTACCCGTCATCTAACGTTTGTAAAAAATGGAAACCTATGATGACGGTTTTAAACCGTTATTATATTTAATTTAAAAAGGGCGCGAAAAGATTGCTAATCGATGTCGGTTTAAAACCGTCATCGAAGGGAGACCTTCGATGGGTCTTCGACTTTCAACGTCTTTGAGCAATTTCAGCATTGGGTAAGTGTTTTAAATCAAGGATTTGGGTTGATTTTAGTGTTATTCAAATACCCATTTATGTTAGCTTTCAATTTCAAGGTATCCATAGCGTTTGGTGATTTATTTGTCAATTTGGAGTGAAATTGGAAGCCCGAACAACAAACATTTGTTATGTTTTTTGGTCAAGTTTTGGGTGTTACTTTCTCCAATTTAATGGGCTTTTAGTAAGCATTTGATTTGAGATTCTATTTTGTTTTAAGGAATTTCTCCCCTTGTGTAGCTTGATTAAAGGTTGGAGCTAAGGAATTAATTTAGTTCTGATGCAGAGTAATTAAGCGGCATGTGACCATTATTTTGTTTCTTATGATTATTTATCTATTAAATCTTTTTCCCATTCATTTAGAAATCAATAATAATACACAATAAAGTGAGAGAAAGAGCAAAGCAAACAATGGCTAAGATAAATGATAAAGACAAACAAATTTTAGAGAAGACCAACGAACTTCTTGCAGCCAAGTACATTGAGGGAGGGAAGAAGGTAAATAACTTATCAATTAGTTTTAGACAAACAAGTTTTAGACTTAATGTTGTAATTTGCTTAAACAAATGGTGGGATTAAGAGATTTGCGTTTGATTAATTGTTAGCTATTGGGATTTCTCTTGTGATTGTTTCTGATTGGCTTTTGGCTTGGTGCTCTCATGGCTTCTCATTGGACTCAATGCTGTAATTTGCTTAAACAATGGTGGGATTAGGAGATTTGAGTCTGATTATTGTTTTGCTAATGGGATTTCCCTTTTGATTGTCTCTGATTAGCTTTTGGCTTGGTGTTTTAATGGCTTCTCCCATTGTGTGTACCTTTTTTCTCTGTTGATTTGTTGAAGTTATGAAGTTTTTTTTTATGCTGGATGGTGGTTTTGCTACATTCTTGATGTGAAATCTCTATGGAAATTTGTTTTGATCATCCATTTCTTCTTTCTTTCTTTGTATCTAGATGATGGTAGATACACATCGGCATCACTGTCCATGATTTTAAAATGTGTTTCTGGGCAATCCTATTTTATATTTCATTTTAATTCTGGAAATCACTTCATGGCAAAGGTGAGTTTCTGAAGGTTAGCCCCAAAGCCACTTTGAGAAGCGGCAACATCTCCAAAGTCATTCTGAGTTCCTCTTCCTTTCATAAATAATTGATAACATTGTCAGAATGCTACAAAGTTACTCTGATAGTTCAAAATTGCTACATTTTCTGCTCACTGTCCTCGTCTAACGTTGTCCTTTTACCACCTTCGTGATCATTTATCATGACTACTGTACTTTATCTTAAAAAAAATCATTGCAGGTAATTTTTTTATGATAGATGGATTATTATTCAGATGAAATGCTCGTTTGAAACACTGTGAATAGTTATATGTTATTTAACTGGTCTTAGCTGAATTACTTGTTGGATGTGTGTACTTGCTCGTTATGCCCTTTCCTATTTAGAAATGTTCCGTTTTTAAGATAAATATTTTTTACTTGCTCTATTCGTGTAATGCCTACTAATTGTTATTCGAATTTCCGTTTCATTCATTGTTTACGATTTCATGTATGGTTTTCTTTCTTTCTTTCTTTCTTTCTTTTTAATAGGCCTACCTGAGTCAAATGGATATACGGTGGTCTTAATCAGCAAAGAACATCGATTGGTTTCTTTTACCTCCTTTTTAATTTCTTGCTTTCTTTAAACCACCTACTACTCCGACCCCACAAAAGAATCCATTACCTAGGAAATAACTTTCTGGGTAAATAATGTCTTTTCTCATTCTATGTTGTTACTGTTATCTATATATTATAGATATGCAATGGAGTTGTTGTGGTTGGCTATCTAAATGCAACACTTGTAACCTCATAAAAGAATCCATTCCCTAGGAGAAGGTTGATTGTGCTGCTATGAACAAAATTATGGTATTGACATTTTATGGATAAACTTTAGGGGTATATGAAACATTTGATGCAGGGCATACTTGAAACAAACTCTATTTCTTGGTGTTTGTATTCTTCTTATTTTCCTTATCTCTCTCTGTTTATGACATTGAAAATTGTTCATTGTTGGATCTCTGAAACTGTGGGGGAATATATGTTATTAATTGTTCATTGTTGATGGGGTTTGGCTTGATTTGGTGAAGCTTGAAGTGATGGGGGAGAAAACAAAGAAGGTTACTTATCTATTTGAAGAAAAGGATTGTTAAAAGTACACTATGTAATGACAGAAATTCTTGAAAGTACACTGTCTAATATTAATGGTAGTTTTTAAGTTTGAAATTGACAGTGTGGACTCTGGTCATTTAGGAAAATTGTGAATATTTGTGTTGATTGTCATCATCACTTATTTTAGGAAGGTGTTGGAATGAGCATTAATAAGAATCTATTTTAGGAAATAGAAAAAGAGAAATTGAGCTGACACTAAGTTGTATATCTTTCCAGCTAGCAAGATTAAAGGCACAGAACTCACAAAGTCCACTCGAAGGTTTGGTTTATTCCCCATTTCTTTGAGTTTGAAATCCTTTAAAATCTTAATCAATTAGAAGTTCTATGAACTAGCACTTGCATTAGTATTTAGTAGTGATAAAATTTAAATGTTGCATTTTTGTTCTGGTCATCTTCTTTGTGGTTTTGGTTGGATTTTATGTGTAATTTTTCCTTTTTTATTTAACCTTTGGTTACTAAGCAAAAAGTTGGTAAGATTTGGTTGTTTAGGTTTGTTATAAATTTTGATGTTATGCTTCTAAAGTTTGGATTGTTTTAACTTTATTAGTTCACTTGCTTACCTTATTTGTTTCTTATCTGTCAGATTTGTTGTTCCTATGCATCGTCAATGGCTTCAAGTACAAATTGCACTACGTTCAATCAACCTTCAAAGAGTTATGTGGGTTTTTTGTTTTTCTTTTTTTTTTTTTTGCAATCGACAATATTGTACTTGACAAACACCATAATGTTATGGAAATTATATGTGACCATGTTATACTTATTTTATTGGGTTAATAGTTCTTGTAATTTTGGAATTGTCCATATATGAATTTTGTTAATGTTATTGGTGGAAATTTGGTTGGTATATCTTGAGTGTGTATTATTTATTTGGTTGACGAAATTATGTCCTTCTCAATATATCAAATTGTAGGAGATCCAAGATAATAGGGAACGACTATTATAATTGAAAAAAAAAATCACAAACAAACATGACATGTAAAATGTGTCAAAAACTTTTTAAATTGACAATTTTAAAATGTCAAGATAAAGTATCATTTGACACGTTAAGCATGTCAAGTTTTAACAAAAATGATGTTTAATAAATGTCAAGAAATCCATACACATGACGCTTTAAAAATGTCAACTTTGTTAATATTCTTGACGTTTAAAAAATATCAAGGAAAGAATATCTTGACGCTCCATTTTCGATACCTTATTCTTGACAGTGGCTCTCTCGACGCTTTTAAAAGCGTCAAGAGTATAAAAATTTGACATTCCAAAAGCGTCAAGTAATACTGTTTTTGTAGTAGTGGATGCATAGTTTGAACATAGAGATAGGTTTACTTCGAAAGTTTTATTTCATATTATTATTTCATTATTTATATAAGATAGTACATCATAACTGACGTAGATTGTAGAGTACAAAAGAAAGTTGGATCAGTTTTTTTCGATACGCTTGGAAGATACGAGCTTCCTGTTTTTGTCACCAAGCTCCTTTTTTTCAGACACAATAAACTCAAATTTGAAGGTACGTCCCAGACAGTCTGTCACCTCAACATGGAGACGGAACAACAGAACTTCATCCTTCTGCTCCATAAACCAACCACATATAGTAATCTTGTATTTGAAATTTTCCTGATGTTCAAGGTTGTACTCTTTCACCGCAAGCCTTGCAACTTCTTGAACACAAATCTCTGAGACATTGGGAATTGGTATCCACTGGCACGAACAATCGTCAATTTTCCCATCGACGACAAGGTTGTTTTGAGCAACAATTGCTGCCATTGTAGCCTTCAGTATAATATATGAAGAAACTTGGTGATGACTTTGCTTCGTTTAGTAATTCGATATTTATAGGAGCGTGTCCATGTTAAAGTAATAAAAAAAAAACAAAAGAGTTAAAAGAAGATATAAAATTGATACTTGTGGAAGATGGAGAACCATCTGATTAAGGAATATGGTGATATGATAATACTTTTTTCATAATCGACGTTGATTTTTAGTTTCATGGGAATATGATTCTTGGACCCCATATTGTTAAAGTTAGTATGAAAGAGAAAAGGAAAATAAAAATTAAGAAGGATAAGTTCTTGGATAAGGGTTCGTCTACTTGAGAAACACTAACGCACACTTCTTGTCTGATTTTTTCATGCACGAAAAATTATATTTTTTTGTTGTTAAATCTATTTTTTTTCTCATTAATTTTTAACAAAGGAAAATATAATTTTAAAACAAGATTATTGAAAAAATGGGTCTATTTTTTGGAAAATTTTAGGATAGTTAAAAGGTAATTTCTTTACAATGTTCTCTTTTTCTATTTAAATCTATTTCTTATTATGTAATATTGATGTTGTGTAGAGTAAATGTTTAGAACCAATTTTATATTGGACCATAAATTTAGTATTACTTATTTTAAAAAAAATCATATTATTTGGAGTTTAATAACAAATAAATACATTTTAATATTCTAAAACATTTTAAGAGTTAATATTATATGTTTTGTATTTGCTAAGTTATGTTAATGTTGAAATATTGATTAAAAGATTTAATATTATATATTACAACCGACATTTTGCACTTAATTTGTCCAACAACATTTTTACGTGCATAATGTGTAGTGACATTTAAAATCAATTGACTATTGAAAAATTGCGAATATAATTAATAATTTAAGTGAAAAGTTTTATTTGGCATCCCATAGGAAAATTTACTTAAATTATAGCGGTAAGAAAATAAATAGCTAACAAATAACTTTTGATAAACAATTTAAAAGTATAGTAATTAAACATCAAAACTAATATAATATGTAGTGAAACCATTGCACTTTAGTGGGTGATTTTGGACCACTCTAGAATCCAAGAACTAAGCAGGACAACGCAGCACCAACACGAAGGTTTGATCGGGAAGCGAATCCCGGAGGAGAGCGAGCCGAAGGAATTGGGTCGTCTTGGCCCACTCGTGTGGACCGAGTTCCTTCCACCTCCATTCGGTCTATGTTGCCCCGGTCCGTCCTAGTTCCACTCGATTCAGCCTAGGATCGCCTTCGAACTCCTAGAAAGCCCTAATTGAAGACACAAGTATAAATAGGATACGTCTCCCACACTCGGAAAAGGGTTCGAATAATTAACTACCAAAACACTCTTACTGTTTGATCTGACTTAGGCATCTGAGTGCAAATGGCCTACACCACACCGGTGTGCAGCGGTTCTGACTGGTCTTGCAGGTCACGTCTCCCCCATCTTCAACAAATTCACTACTAGTGTCACGTGAAGGTCAGGTGAGTGACTTGGCCAGATCTTGGCATCAACCCTCGTTTTTTTTTTTTTTTTTTTTTTTTTTTTTTTTTTTTTTTTTTTTTTTTTTTTTTTGAGAAGATGTTACTCTCTACTTAAGTCATTCTTATTATTTTGACAGAAAATGATGATTAATAATTAATTCCATTAATGGGTGAAATATACATTATATACACAATTTTTTTAATGCAAAATTATTATTTTTTGTTAAGCTCGATGGCAAATTTTGGATCCACATGAAACTCGATAGTTATAAAATAAGT
Organism: Luffa acutangula; assembly: GCA_036850905.1. Lineage (NCBI taxonomy): Eukaryota > Viridiplantae > Streptophyta > Magnoliopsida > Cucurbitales > Cucurbitaceae > Luffa > Luffa acutangula. The sequence continues at coordinate 1,164,134 of CM072098.1, forward strand.
TGAGTGGGAATCTAAATGTCTAAATTAGAATGTATTTTATATTAAAACTTTATGAATCGTTATTTTTTGGAATTTACTTTTCTAAATTGTTGTTATATAGGAATATATATTATGGGCAATATAATGTATCTATGTATGTCTATGTCTATGTATGTACCTATATATATATATATATATATATATATTTATTTATTTATATATACATATGGTCACCTTTCTAAATGTACATCATTTATATACCAGTAATAATTTTTATAACTAAAACTTAATAAAAACTATATAAAAAGTTCAGGTAGAGTATAAACATTTTTTTTAAGTTCAACAACAACCACAAGTATATACAAAGATGTCATTGTTATGGTTACATTGTATTATTTTTTCAATCTTGTATCAAATAATTTAGTGTAATTTGAATATAATTTTTATAATTGAAATCATATATAAAATATAAAATAATTAATAGTCTTCTAACAAATTTTAGATATTAAAAAATAATATAAAAATAATTAAAATAATATTCGTATTTTAGTAATCATACTTAAATCACAATAATTTTTAGGCCCTGTTTAATAACTATTTGGTTCTTAGTTTTTGGATTTTGAAAATTAAGCTTAAAAACACTACATACACCTACAAGTTTCTTTACTTTGCTATCTACCTCATTTCCATGTTTTCAAAACCCAAGTCAAAATTTGAAAACTAGAAAAAAATAGTTTTCAAAAACTTGTTTTTGTTTTTGGAATTTGGCTAGGAACTCAAATGTGTCTTTAACAAGGATGAAAACCATGGTAAGGAAATTAGATGAAAACAAGCATAATTTTCAAAAACCAAAAACCAAATGGTTATCAAACGGGACCTTAGTATTAATTTACCAAATATTATTCCAACTTGCTTTTTGAGGTTTAAAGTTGAAATTGATCCAACACTAATTTAATTATTCTTATTACAACTTATTTTTCTAAAAACGTAGTTGAAAACAATTATTTTACCAGTCACAATAATCCTAAACTAAGCCTAAATCAGCTACAAAAACCACTCTTACCGATAAAAATCAAAGGACAAACCCTCACAGGCAAGAGTTCATAAACTTACTCATAGATTAAGATTGAGTCACATATATGATCATCCTTTGAAATGTTAATCTTCTCAATTAATGAATTTATAAAGAGAAGTTAAATATTTTGTGGTCAAACCTTATATAAACTCATTGCATACACCTCCACTCACATATGTCTCCACATTAATGATTTGGATCCAATCATTTGTAACTATTACAAAGTGGATTGTATCAATTAGTGTTACTAGCTAGGATATACAAGACACCCAAATTATTCACATACTACAAACTCTTTAAGGTTAATTAATTTTTAACATGATCCTCCTGTTCCAATTGATAAATTGTTATCTACTTGCGAGACTAACTTCAAGATATCCTCCACCACCTCTTTTAGATAGAATTTTACCCACTAAGCTAAGATCCACATTGTCAAATTCTGTAATCATTGAGGTCCCGTTTGATAACCATTTGGTTTTTGGTTTTTCAAAATTATGCTTGTTTTCTCTCAATTTCTTTACTTTGGTTTTCATTTTGGTTAAAGAGACATTAAAGTTTTTTTTTTTTTCCAAAAAAAGAGACATTAGAGTTCTTTGTCAAATTCTAAAAAAAACAAAAACAAGTTTTTGAAAACTACTTTTTTTTTTTTTAATTTGACTTGATTTTTAAAAACATGGGAATGATGTAGGTTCAAACCAAAGAAATGGATAGGTGGAAGAAGTATTTATAATTAAGCTTAATTTTAAAAAACCAAAAACAAAAAACGAAATGGTTATCAAACAGAGGTTGAATTATCAAGGTCAACAACAACTTCATCTTGTAGTAAATCTCTCTGTCTAATTTTTCATTTTTAGTCAACAATTGCATCGATGTAGAGCCAACATGAGCATAGTTCAATTAACACAAACATTGTACTGATGACCGAAAGGTATGTGATTCGAATACTCCCACCTCATATTTGTCAAAAAAACAAAAATAATTGAAATGATGTAGATGGTTCCCAAATAAAATATCAATAGATAGTCTAAGAAACTAACTCAACTATAATTTTTTAAAAAAAAAAAAAAAAAAAAAAAAAAAAAAAAAAAAACCTCATAATATATCATTTGAATGTAGAGAGATGCTTAATTAAAAGTTTTATTCTAAATATTATTTAATTATTTTTATATATATCGATAGTCATAGGCAATACAACATAAGTGATGCACGTGGTAGAACACGAAAGAAAGTTTGATCAGTTCTTTGGGACAAGCTTGAAAGATTTGAGCTTTCTAGTTTTTTCACGTCCATAGTTTTGTTCTGAAACAAGAGCCTTATATTTGTCCATACATCCAAGACAGTCCATCGCCTCAAGAATGAAGGCATAATCCATGCCACCTTCCTTCTGTTCCATAAACCAGCCACGCGCAATGCACGTGTATTTTAGATTTTCCTTATATTCGACGTTGTACTCTGTCACGGCAAACTTTGCAACTTCTTGCACATAGGGCTCTTCAACATCAACGATTGATGTCCATCCGCTTGGACAACTATCCTTCGCTCCATTTATCACACGATGGTTGGGATCATATTGACCAACATTGACAACCATTGCAGAACTCATCACAATCTTGGATATGTAGTATGAAGAATAATGTTTTGTGATGGGTTGGCTTCATTTTAGTAGTATGAGATATTTATAGAAGGATAAGGATATGGAAGTGGTAAATAGTTCAAATTATATAAGATAAGATTATGATGCTAGTGGGGAACATGGAGAGTCACTTAATGGAAAAGAATTTTGTGATATTAGTGTGATAATTAATGGATGTTAATGTCTATAGTTACATAAGAATATGATTCTTGAACCATATGTTGTTAAATCCAAGAAAAAGAAAGAGAATGAGGGCTCTTTGATGAGGACATAGGACTTGATAGTGTTAGAGGATTCCACATTGAAAAGATAAGTGGAAACCTCATAATTTATAAGATACATGGACGTTACTCCACTCATTGTCGATTCTATCTAATCGAATAGATAATGCTTAATATATAATGTTATTAGATCTCTATTTTTTAAAATTTAACATATAAAAGTATTGTTTTAAAAATATAAGATTGAATGAATATATATAATTTCCATAAAGTTTTAGGTCAAAATTTACCCTCATTTCTAGTTCAGTTCTACCTTTTTTTTTTTTTTTGGAAAGATAATTTAGTTCTACTTTGTGTTATGTAAAAATGATATTGTATAGGAGTGGTAAGACTATTACATATTCCTCTCTCTATATATATATTATTTACTTATTTACTAAACAAACATAATATCATATTAATAAGAGTTTAATTACCAATAAAAATATTTTTATTTTATTCATACCCATAAAAAGTTACCTGGATTATTTGTTTAATAAATCTTTCTCTCTTCTTTTAAATTTATCATAAAACTTTGTCAAAATGAGCATAGCGCTCCCGTGGCAAATCTAGAAATAATTTGGTTAAAACAGCATCTTGGTCCCTATACTGAGTTTGTTCCATTTTAGTTCATTTACTTTCAAATGTCTGATTTTAGTCTATATACTTTCAAATTGATACTATTGGGAAGATTGAAAACTATCTGATTAAAAGGAATGTGGTGATATGATAATACTTTTTTCATAATGGACATTGATTTTTAGTTTCATGGGAATATGATTCTTGGACCACATATTGTTAAAGTTAGTATGAAAGAAAAAAAAGAAATTAAAAAGAAGGATAAGTTCTTGGATAAAGGGTTCGCCCACTTGAGAGCCATGAACACACGTCTTGTTTGATTTTTTTCTTGCACGACAAATATATTATTTGTTGTTAGATCTATTTTTTTCTCATTAATTAATTTCAAACATAGGGGAAAAAAAATTAAAACAATACTATTGAAGAAATGGATCTATTTTTTGAAAAAAAAAAAATAGGCTAGCAAAAGATGTAGTTTCTTTCAAATACTCTCCTTCCTAGTTTGGTTTAAAATTGTACTTTTAAAATCTATTTCGTATTATGTAATATTGATGGTGTGCGTAGAGTAAATGTGTTTAGAAACAATTTTATATTGTTTCTAAACACATTAAAGAAACAATTTTATATTTGTTTAAAAAAAAACAATTTTATATTTTGACCATAAATTTAGTATTTATTTATTAAAAAAATCATATTATTTGGAGTTTTTTTTTTTTTTTTTTTTGATAATATAGAGGTGAGAGAATTTGAACCACAGACTTCGTGGTTATCATACAACTTTATGCTAGTTGAGCTAAGTTGTTGTTGGCCGTCGTGGAACTTTTTAACTAGCAACATTTAATGGAAATTTTAGTCTAAAAAATTATGTGTGCTGATTTATAATATTTTCTATAAAAATTTGATGCTTATAGACTATTGAATTTATATAAAAAAAAAATATAAAAGTAATATATATAATAATTATTTAATAATAAAAGTAATATATCTAATAATTATTTAATACGTTTATAAGTTAAATTGGATTCTTTTTCAATAAAAAAAAATGCTTGTTTTTTTGTGGAAAATATTACTATTTAATAAATAAAGGTTTAATGTTTAAAATGATTAGATTAGCCAATAATATAAATTCTAATTAAAAGATTTAAAAAGAAAATGATATGTGGAGTGCGGTGTGGATGATTCAAACTTTTGATCTTTTGATTGGGTATATATACTTTTGTCAATTTGAATTATGCTATGTTCGTATATTGATTAAAAGATTTAGTATTATATGTTATGACCCAAAATTTTACACTTAATGTGCCTAAGGACGACATTTCTACTTGATGTCTAGTGGCATTTAAAATCAATGAGATTTTTGTATGGATGACCCTTTAAAATAGGCGGAAATGATAAATGTCCTATTTTTTCAATTCAAGGATATATGCTCTTTTACTTACATCAGCATCCTAGCTCTACTCTAACCTCACTCTCTCTTGCTACTCTCGCTCTTTCTCCAATCTTTCACAATCTCTCCAATCTCTTGCTCTCTTTCCAATCTCACTCTCGTTCTCGCTCTTACTCTAACTTCTCACTTCTTGCTCTCTCTCCAATTTCTCCCCCCAATCTCTTACTCTATCTCTAATTTCTCTCTCCAATCTTACTCTCGCTCTCCAACATCTCGCTCTTAAATGACTTAAATGCACGTTTTCATATAGAGAGTAAAATGGTAATTTTGTTTAGGATGATGACGTAAGCAAAATGGTATATATCATTGAATTGAAAAGGTAGGACATTTTTTCATTTTGACCTCTCCAAATGGGCCATCCACACAATTGTTTCAAAATCAATTGACTATTGAAAATTTGCTAAAATAATTAATAAATTAAGTAAAAAGTCTTATATATTTAGCATATCTCATATGAAAACTTACTTAAGTTATAGCGGTAAAGAAAAAAAATCCTTTTGATAAACAATTTTGAAAGTAAACATGAAAACTAATATGCAAGAAACCGTAACACAGCTAAGAGAGATCTTTGTTACTCGCCATTCAAGTCATTCTTATTAACAAAAATACAGACAATGATCAATAATTAGCTCCACTAATGGGTGAAGGATATATATATTCAGACACAAATTTTTTAATGTAATTTTTTTTTTTTTTTTTTTTTGTTAAACTCTATGACAAATTTTGGATCCACATGAAAATCGATGATCGTAAAATAACTTGAGTGAGAATCTAAATATCTATATTAGAACTTTGAATTTTTCTTTTTTAGAATCTACTTTTTTAAATTGTTGTTACATAGGAATATATACTATGGGCAATACAATATATGTATGTATATCTATGTATATGTATGTATGGACAGTACAATATATGTATGTATATGTATGTATCTATCTATGTAAGTATATATACACACATAGTGTAATAATTTTTATAACTAACAATTAACAAAAACTATATACTCAAAAAAAAAATTAACAAAATCTATATATAAAAGTTCAAATTGATTATAATAACTAGATTTTTTTAGGCAAAACTAGATCTAATTATTAGTAGTGTTTATGATATGTTTTTATTGTTATCCATACACTCAAATCAATTATATTGGCAATGATAATTTATAAAGTTATATTTATTATTTTAGTGTTACATTTTATTTTAAATTATAATCAAGAAACGTGATTGATTCAATCATAATAGTTTTCTAAATTTACACAATATATTTCATAATTTAGAAACAATCGGGCATATATACATCTAGAAGCTCAACAGACAATAACTCAACACTAGTAGCACGACTCACATCATCAATCCTAAAGCATGCATGCACACTACAAGATAATTCAATAGGATTTAAAATATCAAACACTACTTTTTCATCATCTATAGTTAGGGTAAGTTTACATGTATGCACATTAATTTCAGCCTTATTAGTGGCTAAGAATTGGCCTCCTAAAATAATTAATACCCCAACATTCTCCTCCATGTCTAACACTACGAAATCAACAAGGAAGAAAAATTTAATAACCTTAACCAAAATGTCCTCCACAATAACTTTAGGATGAGTCAACGAGCAGTCAACTAATTGTAGAGTAACACTGGTGGGTTGAATCTCAACTAGACTGAGTTTCCTATAGATAGAGAGGAGCATTAGATTAATATTGACACCCAAGTCACTTAAAGCTTTTTCAAAATAAACATTTCCAATTGTGCAGGGAATTGGAAAACTCCCTTGAATCTTTTCCCTTTAAGATCATCTTCTCCTGGAGCATGGTGATACTCTAAGAGATATTCAAAACCTCATTCACTTCAAAGTTAGACATATTTGCTAAGGTATTTGCCGGAGGGATAATATTAACATGCAACTTTTTAAGCATCTCAAGAAACTTAACAAATTGGTCATCTAACTTAACATTTTGAAAACACTGAGGAAAAGAAAACTCCCTATAATCTAATGTGGGGCATTCGCCACGCTACCTGTTGGGATTAATGTGAGACCCACAATCAAAAACTTTATACTTGAATCTTTCTTCTTTTTTCTACAGTCTTCTTCTCTTCATGGTCTTCTCTTGTAAGCTCTCGGAAAGTTGTAAAAATCTCCAAATCTTTCCTTCTCAACTTGTTTTTCTTCTCAAGCTTCTTTTGATCATCCTGGGAACAAGAAATATCAATAGAATCAGAGGAAAAGGATTTAGGAGACTTTCTTGCCGAGTTTTTTTCTTTTTTTCGCCTCAGCCTCCTTAGATTGCACTCTTCCTCAAGACTGACTTCTTATCTCCCAACTTCTTTGGTCCATACAACTGGGTCTTGCTCCTCAGTGTAATTGTGTTACATTGCTCCCTCGAGTTCACCTTAGTGTCATTAGAAAATTTACCCTTTTGAAAGGCATTCACAGCACTCGCGATCCGACCTATCTGCACTTCCATATTTTTCAGCATTGTGTCGTGGTTATTCACTATGGTGGCCAATGTCGTAATTGGAATTTTGCAATTGGGTGTTCATGCTCCTCTGCTCTTTGATGAATGTGTCCATCAACTCCTCCTAGTTAGACTTCTTCTCTTGTTGTGACGGTGATGCTGCAAATCCAGGTGGTGGTCGCAAAACATTTTTAGTGTTAGCATAAAAGAAATTTTAGTGACTGCGAAAACTGATTTTGGTTCGCCTGATACCCATAGTTCTTGTTATTTCCTACAAATTGAGTTTGTTCAATCGTAGGGTTCTCTATTTATGCTCTTTGACATGAACAGCTGCTAATGAGACAATCGACTGTACGACTTCTATAGCTAAAAGTTTGTTCAAGGCATTAGTCAAAGAAGCTAGCCATTTGAGCTTTTAGGGAACTTATCTCATCCAACTCAAATAATACCTACGACGACTAGTTTCACTGTGGCGCAGTCAGATGGTCATTGGTAACTTGTCAACACCATCTCTTCAAGTAGTGCTTGTGCATCCTCAACCATCTTGGCCATGAAATTACCTCCGACAAAAGTTTCCAAACTAGTCCTAGTGTAGAACTACTTAAACTATTATAAAAGTTAATTAATACTCTTTTAGAATGAAAGTATTAAAATACGTTGAAAGTTAAATAATCTTTTAGAATGAAAGTATTAAATACATTGGAACTAATATTTAAAATGTATTTATAAAATTGACTAAGGAAAAGAATGTGAAAAGTTAAATTGTGAAAAAAAAATGGTATTTTGTATAGATTTAGAAACATATTCAAATTATCTATATAAAATATAAATCAGTAAAAACAACCATATGAAAAAATCTAGATGAATTTACTACATTTGACAATGCAATGTAAATCTTTAATACGTTGAAAGATCTAGTCATCCTTACTTGTCGGAATTCCATGGTTTTGCTCTTCTCATCTAGAATCTACAAAATTAATATAAATTGACATCAAAGCTTATATTTTAACCCTAAAACTACCCACATTAATAAGATTAAGATAGCCTGTTTTGCATGCTAACAGTTTCATTTTTTTTTCAATATCATAAAAGGGTGACTGAAAAAAGAATCTAAAAAATAAACTGAACCATTCTTATAACTAATGATTAAAATGTCGAGGTCTCAATTTCATGTAAATTCCGACGGAAATAACGATAATATGCTGATGTCGATGCCAACAAGAGTGTAGCTCAACTGGCATAAAGTTGCACTGATAACCACGAGATTTGTTAATGGAAATGTCGATTCATCTTATGTGGATGTCGAATCCATGGACATATGGAAATTTAATAGATTGACTCAAAACTGAAACACTGCTCTCACACGGCCTGCCAAACCCAATGCCTAAATAAAGGTACAAGCCTTTTCTTGACGACAACGCACGCTCATCGTACTCGAACCATTCGATACTATTCTGGCAATGGGTATTAAATCCCCAATCTCTTCTTACCCGTTTTCCCATCGAAGAAAAACCAAAAGAAAACTTCACAAATCTCCTCACCCCACCCCTTCTTATCATCTTTTTTTCCCCCGCTCCGGTCGGATCCATGGTGTTTCAGCCATAATCAGCGATGCGCCGCCGTTGATCTGATCTGGGTCGGTGATGAATCTCAGGAAAAAAGCCATGGAGTTTCAAAGAATTCGACAGTTGCTTCTCATTTGGTGTGGAATTCGAAGCCCCCGAGTGGCCCTCGTGGGTGGAAATCACACCGCTGCCAGGTTTTGCTCTCGCTAGAAGCGCTTTTGTTTTCACTTCTTTCCTAACCCCACCTGAAATCTCCCCTTGTTGTCGATCTCATCTTCAAGTTTTAGCATCTGGGTATTTTCCCCAAATCTTCAAACCGAATCAAAACCAAATTCACATACGATTCCACAATTTTCAAGGAATTGGGCGTCGGAATCATGGACTTTGCTCGTTGTGGTCGAGCCAAGAGCGAAGGATTGGGCAATGGCGGCTGGAATTCTGATGCCCATTTGGTTATTAAGTTTCCTGATCCACGAATTCTTCATGTGATTTCTCGTTCGTTGTTTTTCGCTTTGGTTATTCTCACCTTGCCTTGTATTGTGTCCATTCTTGGGCGAGAAAGTGGGTCTGAGTTCTTTCCTGTTTCTGAGATGGTTGATTTTGAACAACTTCATTTGCTTATTCGTGATTTGGGTCACGAAGGCATGGCCATTCATGGCCATAAGGCTCTCATTTTGAGCTCTACTGGAACTCAGGGCCTTACTCAGATTCGTGTGTTGGATGGTGATGAACACAAACTTGACATTGTTGTGGACTCTGATTTTGATCAGAGTGGGTTGTTTTCTGATAATTCTTTTGATTTTGTGTTTGCTTGGGGACCTGTGGACTCTGATTTCATGGATAGAGTTCTGAAAATCGGTGGCATTGTGGCCTTTCCACTCAATAAAAATGACCCATCAAATCGCTTTCAAAAGAAACCAAATTATAGGCCTCTGCTTCTCAACAGATACACCTCCATTATTGTGGCATTGGAGAAGACAGCCATGTCTCCTCATCAGCTGGTTTTTTCCTCAGCTTCGAGAAGACGTCTCTGTCAATTCTCATTACAGTCTAGAAAAGCAGCTTTGAGAGGTCTTGAGGATGTTCTACTTGAGCCACCAATTCAAGATGTGGCAAAACCAAACAAACTTGGGAGGAAAATCAAGTACCTTCCGAACCTCATCGACGGTTTTCTCCAGCGTTCTAGGCGAAGGATCTTCGTCACGGTCGGCCTGCACGAAGAGAATAGAGACATGATCCAATACTTTGATCAGAACTACCCAAGAGAGGATCAAGAGTTCGAGGTGCACAAAATTGACTTGGAACCTGAAGAGTCATCAAACAGCATTGCCGTGGGAACTGCGGTCTCGAATTGGTTGCGTAAGACCGTCAAGGAAGACGAATACGTCGTTATGAAGGCGGAGGCTGAGGTTGTTGAGAAACTGATGGAAATGAGGACAATGTATTTGGTGGATGAGTTGTTCTTGGAGTGCAAGAATCAATGGTGGGCAAATGGAGGTGAAAAGAAGAGTAAGAGAGCTTATTGGGAATGCCTGTCTTTGTATGGAAGTTTAAAAGATGAGGGAGTTGCAGTACATCAATGGTGGGGTTAAGAGAGAGCTGTTCCTTATCTATTTGGTGCAATGTGCAAGTAAAAGCTAGGGTTGAGCTTGTTGTTGTTGATGTGGTTTTAAAAGTTCTTCTTATCTATTAAAAAAAAAGTTCTGTAATTGTGGATGTTTTCTGTTTTTTTTTTCTGTGTGATTTATTTGGCTTTCACATACATTTGCTTTCTATTGGATAGATTTCCAAACGGCACTTGTAGGTATCTTTCTACATACTACCATTAAAATGTTTACAACGAGAAAGAAATTTGTCAAGTAAAGTTATTTCGAAAGATGATATTTTTAAGAATATTAGAATGATGTTTTGTTTGCTTTTTAAATTTTAATAGTTTCTTCTCGGGTGGAATGTATGTGATTTGTCTTTTTTTTTTAAAAAAAAACAATAAACTTAAATTTTAAAAGGTTTAAGGCAATAGATTTCTTCTTACATGCAATGTATGTAGCTTGTTTCTTTTTTAATAAAGGGCCAAATATATTTTTGTTCAATGAAGTTTGAATTTGGAGTTTATTTGGTTCTTGAGTTTTGCAATGAGAAACTTTAGTTGTTCGGGTTTAGAAAATAATTTTAAATAATCAATTAATTCATTCAACTGCTATCTAGTCGACGATCGAAAAGATGTTGTGATAGTCAAATTGTTCCTTGTGGTTTGTTGATTTTGTGAAAATATCAATTTAATAATATATTTTGGTGATCGTCTTCCTCTCTTCTTTCATCTTCTCCTTCCATTTCCTTTCTCCTCCTCTTTCCCTCGTGACAATCGTTGTTACTATCTCTCTCCTCTCAAGTCATCATCATTGTAGTTGTCGCTAAAGATTTCATTCTTCATATTAGACTGAAATAAAGGAAGAACCGTAACAGAGTCATTGCAAGGTAACACCTACTCCTAGCTTCACTTTCTCAAGCTATCGTCACAGCTTCTCTACTACTCAGCACTAGAGTTTTGTTTACTTTCAGTCCCTTATATTTGTTTTATGAGTGATTTCTTTATATATCTAAAGCAACTTACTAAAGTCTACTTTACTCTCGTACTACTTGGCTATTTCCACACACCCTAACTCTTTCAGTATTAGGACATATTAGTGACTCTAATCGGTTGGCCAAATGGAATAGAGTTTTATTTCCTTTCAACCCCTTATATATGTTTTACGAATGATTTCTGTATATCTAAAACAACCTACTAAAGTCTACTTTACTCTCGTATCGCTTGACTATTTCCACACACTCTAACCCTTTTAGTATTAGGACATACCAGTGACTTTTATTAGTTGCCAAATGGAAAAGAGTGTTTGGATGAAGAACCCAAGAAGAAATCCAAAATTATTAAGGTACTTACAATTACTAAAACAAGAGGCATGTTACAATATATGGTTCACTGTTACGTTCCACTCTTCAATTAGATCGTGCATACTAGGTTAGTCTCTTTGATTTCATTCACACATCAATATAAATAAATATAAGATCATATTAAACCAAATTTAACATGAATGAAATAAAACCATAAAAGCTATTTATGTTTAAAAAAAAAATCAAAATTGATGTGGCTTTCTTGCCATCTTCCACCAAAAATCTTGACTTTAAGCTTTTGAGTAGAAGTAAAATAACTCTTTATTCAAGATCTATTAATTGCCTTCTCCATCCTACATCTTTTCCCTTCCTTCTAATGTTGAAGGCTAGTAAGCATGTTCTACGGCAAAGTATATTTTTGGTCCTTGAAGTTTGAGTTTGGTGTCTACTTAGTTCTCAAAGTTTCAAAAAAAAAAAAATATTTTTTTGATTTCTGAGGTTTAAGAGATAGAACTAAAATAGTCATTGAGTTCATTTGATCATTATCTGTCTAATGGAAAGTTTCGTGTTTTTTCTTTTTGTGAGTTCAACAACTTTTGGGGGGAGGGGAGATTATTCGAACTTCATACCCTCTGAGTCGAGAGTACATGTCTATTATCATTGAGCTAACTATGGTCACTTTAGCGCCTAATGGAAAGTTAATATGATAGTTAATCTGGTGATTGTACTTTGCTAATTTGGTAAAAAGCAATGATTTTTTAAGACTTAAAAACACTGATTTTATAATATTATTTTTTGTGATCAACTCCTTGTACCATCATTTATGTTTATGCTTGCCAATCGATTTTAATTTTATTATATTTACAAATATTTTTGACAAATATTTTCATAATAAACATCTATTAGTGATAGACTTCAATCACAAGACATGTTGTCTATCAAATCACGAATAAAATATTCTATCAACAATAATTATACTTGTGATTGAAGTCTATCATTGACAAAATTCTTTCACTGATAGACTCAATTTTACTTTATTTACAAATAGTTTTAGATTTGGTTATATTTACAATTATTTTAGTCTATTTTGCTATTTATGCACAACAAGATTTAAGTTGGGGGAAGATACATAAGCCCTAAGCCCCCTTAACCTAACAAAGCAAAAGGAGAAAGCTTTGGTTGAAGAGAAAGACAAAGGAACAATGGGAGTGGAGAAGGAGGTGCTGAGATCTGGAACCGGCCCCAAACCCACCGCCGGACAATTGGTCACCGTCCACTGCACGGGTTTCGGTTAGTTTCCTTTACAAAACCCTAATCTCTCACTTTTGACGTGTTTAATCTGTTTCGTTGCTAAGAAAATGAGTGTCAAACAATGTTTGGGAGAGTGATCTTGTTTCATTTTCCTTCAGAATTTGAACCAGATTGAGGTTTCTTTGCTCTTTCTTTTGAATAGTGTTATTAATTCAGTAGTTACGGTTGAAAGAAGGAATCATGAGATTGAATCCGAGCGATTTTGTAGTGGTAAGGCGATGGTTCGATTCTTTTTATATTCATACTGCTTAATCAAGACGTGTATCTCTTTGCGCATATATTTTCTTAAAACACCGTGAAGTATTAAACAATGCTCCACCAAGGGAAACGACGGAGGTCATCAATCTCTTATCTTTGATAGGGGATTGCCAGTTTAGGGAGGGAAGAAGAGATGTTCGTTGTTGGAGTCTTAACCCTGATGAGGGATTTTCTTGTCGGTCTCTTTTTCGGTGGTTTCTCAACCCGTGAGTCTATCTTTTCTATTCTTTGGAGATTAAAAATTCCGAGGTAGGTAAGGTTCTTTATCTGGAAAGTTCTCCACGAAAGAGTTAATACGATAGATAAGCTCTCGAGGAAGATGAATTCGTTGGTTGGCCCGTTTTGTTGCATCTTATGTCGGAAGGTAGAGGAAGATTTGGACCATATCCTTTGGAGTTGCCAGTTTGCCCGTTCGGTGTGGAGTCTTTTTTTATGATGCGTTCAGTATTCAGGCGAGACGTTTAAGAGATTTCAGGGAGATGATCCAGGAGTTCCTCCTCCATTCGACATTTCGCGATAAGGGGAGGTTTTTATGGTTAGCTGAGGTGTGTGCTGTATTATGGGGTCTTTGGGGTGAGAGAAACAATAGGGTTTTTCGTGGCATTGAGAGAGGTCCTTACGATGTTTGGGCCCTCACTAGATTCTATGTTTCTTTGTGGGCCTCTGTGTCCAAGGCTTTTTGTAATTATACTCTAGGTTCTATCATTTTGAGTTGGCAGTCCTTCCTTTAAGGGAGGTCTTTTTGGGGGCTGGTTTTTTTGTATGCCCTTGTATTCTTTCATTTTTTCTCAATGAAAGCTGGTATTTTCATTAAAAAAAAACATTGAACTCAAGTGTGGCGTCTGTTTGTAGCATTGAATTCATTTGTTGGTTTATCTTTAGTGCCAGCGTTTGACACTAGCTTTGGTTAGTGAGTAAGCGATTTTCTGTGCATTGACTGGTGTATGAATGAAGAGAACCAGTGTTCTCATTTCTTTTAGTTTTGATTTCTGTGTTTGGGAAGGCCATAACCAACTCATATTCTTTCATTTCCTCACTGTTGGATTTCTTCTCAGGAAAAAATGGCAACCTGTCTGAGAAGTTTTGGAGGTAAGCTCTTTTCTTGTCTCTTTGTATCAAATGTGCATGTCCATGTACATGAAGGTCTATTTATTGATGTCTAATTTTCTCTTATTTAGCACAAAGGACCCAGGACAGAAGCCTTTCTCATTTAAAATCGGTCAAGGCTCAGTTATAAAAGGTACTTGTCCTGTATGTTTCTCTTGGGGTTGCTTAAGAAAACAGAGCATGTTTGCTATAACTATCAATTGAACAGTTATTTTAGTCACCGAACTATTTCTTTTTGCTCCCACAACGAAATCTTTTCTATTTCTTGTCAAATTTACAATTATTTTTCACATTTATCTTTGAAAATGTTAGGGAAGAAATTGAAAAAGGGTTTATACATTAAGGATAAAAATTACATTTAGCATAGTTTATTCAATCATTGAATTTCAACGAAACTTAAGATAGATTTGGGTGGTCTAAGATTGGAAGAACTATGTTTATAAATTGTGGATGCTAGGTCATTCTTAGTCCTTTTGCAAAAAGCATATAGCTGTTTTTTGTGGACACTTTAGCACCCCCATTACTGGATGTAAGTTGTGTAGCCTTTTCAATAGTTTAGGATGACAAACGTGGAACTGAGAACTAAATAGAGCATTTTAAAGATTGAGAATGAATAATAAAGTAATGATCGTTTAGGGCCAATTTAAGAGTTGAACAATGATTAAAAAGGTTATAGTGCTTTACATGTTCAATTCTAGGCTTCTTTGTTTCATTGGTGTAACATATCAGACAGTTCATCTTTTATTTATTCTGTTCTGTTTTCCAATCCAGAATGTATTTTCTTGCAGCTTCATTTGGCTTATTAGCATATTTTCTAAAAGTCAGTCTACTGTTTTATCAAAATATGATTCATGTTTCGTGTTACAAACATTTAAGCATACTGGATGCAAATAAGTCTTGGCTATGCACATCACATCACACTCAACAATAATGGATCCTTGGCGCAGGGATGTTCAGAAAATTGTGTTCAAAATTTGCTACTGCTTCTTGGAAATGTTGTTTATCCACCAAAACACTTAATATATTGGATATTTGTTGGTTAGTGTCAACTGCAGGGCTGTGTTGGCTATTTGGATTTGACTTGTCTGTTTTTTTGAATTTGTAGGATGGGATGAAGGTGTGCTTGGCATGCAAGTGGGAGAAGTCGCTCGTCTCCGGGTAAATATTTAGTTCTGTTTCCTTGCTTTCGAAACGATAACAGAGTCTTAATACAACCTATAGTTCATAATCAATATTCTATTTATGTTTATACAGCAAAAAACGTATTGGACACATATTTTGGTTTTCACATTTAGTTTTGCTTTAGTCACCAAGACATGTTCCAATTTCTGAATTATTTGGCAGAAAATTTTCTAATTGAGCAACTTGGTAAAGTCAGAATGATTTCAAAATTTCCTCTTCTGAACTTGGGATGTAATGATATATATGCTTCTTTTGTAGTGGATAATTTAGGTCCCGTTTGATAACCATTTGGTTTTTGAAAATTATGCTTGTTTTTCCCTAAATTCCCTACCATGACTTTCATCCTTGTTAAGGATCCATTTGAATTCCCGTCAAATTCTAAAAACAAAAACAAGTTTTTGAAAACGATTTTTTTTCGTTTTCAAAATTGGACTTGGTTTTTGACAACAAGGAAGAAGATTGATACTAAAACAAAGAAACTTATAGGTGGAAGTATGTGTGTATAGGCTTAATTTTCAAAAACCAAAAACCAAATGGTTATCAAACGGGACCTTAGCGTTCCAAAACCAAGCATGTCATTTCAGGTTATCTTGGCATTAGCTTTCCTTCCCGAACCTGATACACTGAGAGCCATGACTTGCAGGCATCTAATTTGCCAATAGAATACTCTGATTTTGACATATTCTTATCTTACACCTTTTCTTTTTTTTCAATGTCGGATGATTGTCCAGTGCTCTCCAGACTATGCTTATGGCTCTAGTGGGTTCCCTGCATGGGGCATTCAACCTAATTCTGTCCTGGTCTTTGAAATTGAAGTTCTGAGTGCTCAGTGAGATGGTGGTTTGGTTTCTTTCAAAGTCTTTCTACACTGCAAATGTAGTTTGTTATGAACAACTCTGCTTTCGGCCGCGTTTTTGCAATATGTAGTTGTCATCGGTTCGACATGGTATGTATGTTTAATTTCTAGTTCTGAACCTCTTGGTTATGAAGCTGTATTTGCTTGGCCTTGATCATTAGAATCACTTCTATTATAAGTACATTAACAAGGAGGTGCGTTCGAGTGTTGCTCTATCCTGTCACCTTTCGATGTGGTATTCTTAGGGGCCGAAGTGCAAAGCCTCGTAGCCATCCGTGGTCAGGAAGGTAGGCGAGCACACTGAAAAAATAAAAGGTCTTTTTTTCTTTTGAAACACCTTACCTTATTAGTCATAATGTAGGTTTTTGGTATCATATATTGAGAGAATTATTCTACCAAAGCTATTCCACTAGTGTGACTTAGATGTTTTTTTTTTTTTTTTTTTTTTTTTTTTTTTTTTTTTTTTTTAATAAATCAATTTAGATGCATTTTCTTTGTGGTAGTAGTAAGACTATTTTAATGATTCATATTTATTTAAAAATATTATGTATAAAATAAAGAAAAATGAAACTTGAATAACAATATTTTCTCCCTTTCATAATAGTTATATTTATATATTCTTTTCATACAATTATTTTTTTGAAAAATAATTTGTTAGAATTCAACCATATTTTTATTTAAGTTAAAAATTACTTTTAGTTTTTAACAATATAGTCTTTGAACTTTAATTTGTAATGATTTAGACCTTGTACTTTCAACTTTGTAGTAATTAGTCCTTGAATTTTAGGATGTAACAATTTAGTTCTGTACTTTAGAATTGTAACGATTTAGTGCTATTGTGAAAGTTATTGTTATGTTTCAATTGAATTTCTTACATGGTTTTTGATTTGAAAGGTGTAATCATAAATGTGATCAATGTAAATGCTCAATATCATACAAATTTTAGTTTCCTTCCAGTAATCAATTATAAAATCATTTTCAAACATCTCCTAGAGTTTGTGAAATAACATTGAAAATAAAAGAGTTTATATGTATATATATATTGAATAAATAAAAATAACTTCTTAGATGAAAAGAAAAAAGGGTTAAAATGCCATTTTCGTCTCTGGACCTTGGAACTTATTCTATTTTTGTTTTTGTCATTTCAACCAATTTTAAAAATTGTCTATATTGCTAATTTATTGTTAAACTTTTCTTAAAAAAAAAAAAAAATTAGTTTCTATTAGCCTTTGTCTACGAAATTTGAAAATATATTCACATTGTGTATTTTATTGTCTGAAAATTATTATTATTTAACCAATTTCAATGGAAATTAACTTCAAAGGATTCATTTTAATATTAAATATTTATTGAAAGTACATGGACTAGATTTGAATCTTTGAAATGATAGAGACTAAAATGATATAAAATCTAAAGAAATTTAAAGTATATGGATAAAATGATCATTTAACTAAATAAAAATTACCTTTAAAAAAGGAAAAACAAATCCATGTTATATGATGGCTCAAAAACCAATCTAGAAATGAAGAGCGACATTTTGGGCTCGTTTGATAATGTTCCCGTTTTCTGTTTCTTGTTCCTGTTTCTCCTTTTTTAAGAAACAGACTTGTTTGATAACTCATCTATTTCTTGTTTTTAAATTTCTAGAAACGTTTTTAAAAAAAAGGCCAAATTTAAGAAACTACAAAATGTTGTTTCTCAAATTTTGTTTCTGTTTTTTTTTTCTCCCTTTCATGCATGTATCCATCTCTCCCTCCCACTCCTACACCAATCTCTTCTCTTCCACTATTTTTTTTAACCACTTCCTCGTCTTTTTTTTAATCTTTTTTCGTTATTTCGTTCTCTTTCCGTTTTTTTTTTATTTTTTTATTTTTTCGTTATTTCTTTCTCTTTCATTTTCTTATTATTTGTGTTATTTCTTTCCTTTTTTCCTTTTATTATGACCTCCACGATCCCAGACTACCGCCCACCATCGTTGAAATTGGACTATCGATCATCGCCGACCAGCCGTCACTGTCAACCTCCGATTATCAACT
Source organism: Luffa acutangula (assembly GCA_036850905.1). Lineage (NCBI taxonomy): Eukaryota > Viridiplantae > Streptophyta > Magnoliopsida > Cucurbitales > Cucurbitaceae > Luffa > Luffa acutangula. The sequence goes on from CM072098.1 coordinate 1,182,770, forward strand.
GTCGCCGACAGACCGCCTCCGTTGAACTTCGACTATCGGTCGCCGCCGACCTCCACCGACCAACCGCCACAGACCACCTTCTACTACCGGTTGTCGCCGACCTCCGTCGATCAACCACCATTGTCGACCTCCGACTACCAGTTGCGGTCGTCCGCTACTGTCAACCTTCGACTACCGGCCTTTGCCGACAAATCGTCATCGTCGACCTCCGAATATCGCCCGCAATCGATCGCTACCGTCGACCTCTGACAACCGACCATCGTCAACCTCTACCGACCAACCGCCACTGTCCACCTCCGACTACCTGTCGCAGCCAACCACAACCGTCAACCTCCGACGACCGGCCGCCATCGACCTCCGCTGACTGAGCGCCACCATCCACCTCTGACTACTGGTCGTCGTCGACCTCCGTCGACCTGCCACCATTGTCAACCTCCGACTACCGGTCGCTGTCGAACTCCGCTCACCGGTCACCACTGTCGACCTCCGACTACTGGTTGTCGACCTCCACCGACCGACCGCCACCGTCCACCTCTAACTACTGACCATCGCCGACCTCCGTCGACCGACCGTCGTAGTCAACCTCCCACTACCGGCCACAACCAACCGCAACCGTCGATCGGTCGCTGTCGACTTCTGCCGACCGACTGCCACCGTGCACCTCCGACTGCCGGTTGTCGCCGACCTCCAACTACCGGCTGCGGTCGACCGCTACTGTCGACCTCCGACAACCAGCCGCTATCAACCTCCACTAATTGGCCTTCGCCGTCTGACCGCTACCGTCGACCTCTGACTACCAGATGCCGCCGACCTGCCACTACCGTCGACCTCTGACTACCGGTAGGCGCCAACCTCCATCAAACGACCGCCACCGTCGACCACCAACTACCGGTCGTCGTCGACACCGCTGACCAGCCTCCTCCAACTAACAGCTACCGTCGACCTCAGACTACCGGGCGCCGCCTACCTGCCACTATCGTCGACCTCTGACTACCAGCAACCACCGACCTCCGTCGAACGACTGCCACCGTCGACCTTTGACTACCAGGCGCCGTCAACCTCTTATTACTGTCGACCAACCACCGCCGATTGGCCGCAGTTGTCGACCTCCGACTATCGGCCACCATTGATCGAAGATTCCGCCGACCTTCGCTCTGTTAACCAGTTTCCACCGACAGACCGTTACCGTCAACCTCCGACTACCTGGCGTCGTCGACCAACCACCATCGTCGACCTCCGACTACCGAGCGTCGTTGAACCTTATTGACCAGCCTCCACCGAATGACCGCTACCGTCGACCTCAAACTATTGGGCATCGTCGACCTCTAACTACCGACAGCCGCCGACGTCCATCGAACTACTGCCACCGTCGACCTTCGACTACCAGCCACCACCGACCAACCGTCACCGTCGACCTCTGACTACCGACCTTCGTCGACCGACTGCTGTCGTCGATCTCGGAGTACTGTCAACCTCCGACTTCTGGACGCCGTCGACCAGCCGCTACCGTTGACCTCTAACTATCAGGCGCCGCCGACCTCTGCTGAACGACAACTATCGTCGAACTCTGACTACTGGGCACCGCCGATCTCCGTCGACCTCCGACTACCGGTCGTGGTCGACCTCCGCTGATCGGCCTTCGCCGACTGACCCCCACCGACCTTCGTTGACCAGTTGCGACAGTCAACCTCTGACTACCAGATGCCACCATCGACCGCCGACTACCGGCTGCCACTATCGTCGTCGACCAAAACTTGTTTCTTTTTTTCTTATTTTCGACAACTGCCACCACGCGCCGACGAATTTTCCAGCATTCGCCGCTGACTGTCTGCATTCGCTCAGTGGTCGAAGGTTGGTAGCGATGACCGATGATCAACGATGGCGGGTGATCGGTAACAATGGTGGTAGTGATGAGGAAGAAGAAGGAGAAATAATAAAAAAATAATAGTAGAAAATTAATATATTTTTATATTATATGTACTAAATTTTATTTTAACTAAAAAAACAAGAAACAAGAATCGGTTATCAAACACATTTTGTGTTTCTGTTTCTTTTTTCAGAGAAACAAGGAACAGAAATAGTTATCAAACATGTTTCTGTTTCTACTTCTTAAAAAACAAGAAACAAGAAATAGGAAACAAGAAACCAGAAACCAGAAACAGGAAACGAGAATGTTATCAAACGGGACCTTTATTTCTAATAGGTTTTAAAGTTTAAGAGGATTCAGTCCCATGGACCTAACATAGATCCACCACCAATAAGAGTGCATGATGTATCTCAAAGTAAGGAATAAACTATGTTGGTGTTAAATTGAGTCCGAATCGAAACTGGTTGAACTGACTTTGGTTGGTTGATTTGAGGATATAGGTTGGTCAGAGTCAGTTTTGCACATAGCAAAATCAACTAGTATGTTAGCGAAAAAAGACTCAAACTAACCGAACCAACGAACATATGTATATGTTAAAAAAAATAATAATGAGTGGTTTTGCACTCAACCTAATTCGGTTTAGAAAAACCACAAGCGGACTTTTAGGTAATTAGTGCCTTTTTTTTCTTTATTTTTTGTTATTATTATATCATTTTTTCTCCCTCTATTCTCTCCTCCCTTTCTCCTCTTCTCCCGTCTTTCTTTCTCATCTCTTTCTTGCCTTCTCTCTTTCTCTCCAATTTCTTTTTTATTATTATCAAAACTCTCTTCGTCGAAGCCTAGACCGCCACGAACCAATACCACCCCTTCTCTTCTCAACAGCTCTATCAAGCTCTAAAAACTAATTGAAACCGACTGAACTTTGCATGTAGTTAGTAGTCAGTTCCATAATAACTTCTAAAATTGACGATTGCTGACCAATCAAAACAAACATACTGATGGTCGACGTTGGTTTGAGTCTAAAATCGACGGCTGACCGACTGATGATCACCTCTACACTATGTAAAGAGAAGTTGGTGAAAAAAAAAAGTGTGGAGATTGATTAGAGAAAAAATGGGTCTTGTTCATGAAAGATTTATTTCAAAGTATATTATAAATCAAAATTATATTAATCCGTGTGTTTCTTTTAAAAGTGTTTCTAATTTATAACTAAAAACATGTTTGTGTAAGGGAGTGAATTATATTTAATCATTTAAAGAATTTGTTTATGAGTGCATGTTCTAAAATACTACTTATGTGATTACTCAACTTCTAGACATAAACTAATTATTAGGTTTCGTTACTCAAGCATGCTATGGAGGCCTCATACATTTCATAAGATATGTTTATCTTTTGTCGTAATTCTAGATAAATTCATCCTTCCCTTTTTCGAGCTATCTTCTTCTCCCTCAACTAAATTTCTTTAGTTATAAATATAAATTCCTAATATTCTTAGAAATAGTTTACCGTCGTCCGAGAGATCTTTGTTAGATTAACACTTTTAAGGCTTGGTTGATGAATACATTAAATTGATGTTTGATTGACTTTTGATTGTGTCACAGATTCCTATTTTATTTAATCTTGAATTTATTCACATGATCCAAGGCCTCGTGCCATAGAGATCGCTATATAGCATTCGTTTTTTATAAATCATATATTGAAATAAACGACGCTCCTTGCTTAATATAAAATGACATGCGTCAATGACACTAGAAGTAGTACAAGACAAATCTATTTTCTTCAATAAAGGTTCAAATCTCAAAGCAAAACAAAAAGAGATCAACTTTAAAGTAGTCTCCAAAGAGGATAAAATTCTTATTCCATATAATAATATATACTTATTTCACACCAATACACATAAAGAGTGAGGCACACACATGTGATCAAATGTGCACTTACACACCCTGCTTTTGAGGATACATACATATAAAGAGCTCTCCTCTTGAGCCTCCATTTCAGCCATATAACAAATTCCACAGTCACCCACATAGTAGTTTAATTTGGTAAAGGAGAAGGACTTTTTGGTGGAGAGAAGAAGGGAATTTTGGGAAAGGAAGAAGGAGTATTGGGGCCAAAAAATGTAAATGGAGGAGGCAATCTGAATTCAGGGTAAAATGGAGGAACATTCAGGTCAGGAAACTCTGGAAAATCCGAGGCCAAAAGCTTGCGAGATGCAACAATCGACGACGATGAAGAAGAAGAAGAAGAAGAACTCGAGCTTGAAAGAAGCAATGTTGCAAAAAAAGCAGTGAGAATAGCAAAATGAGCCATAGTAGATGGAATAATGTGGAGGAATGAGAAGCTAGATTTGGGGTTTTATAGGTGAAGTTTCTTATAGAATTCTTCAAAGTAATTAGGGTTTTTTTTTTTTTTTTTTTGGTGATTGTGTGTGTAAATGAATGGGTTGCATGGAAATTACTTTCATCTAAATTAGAGGTGGGCTTTGTTGTAGAGGACATCTTCATTTATGGTCATTGTAAATGTTGTCAAATTTGGTTGTTTAAAATGGTTGAGATTGGAGAATTGTGTAATAAATAGTAGGTGCAAAAGGTTTGTGTGTATTGCTAGTTTTATGTGGGTAATGGAATGTTTAAGAGGAATTTATTGAAATAAATATGTACACATATGTATTTTGGTATTTGGGAATCATTTTTATTATTATGAAATCTATAATTTTAGGTCCCGTTTAATAACATTTTTGTTTTTGGTTTTTGGTTTTTGAAAATTAAGCTTATAAACACTCCTCCCGCCTATACATTTCTTTGATTGGTTACCTACATCCTTCCCATGTTTTCAAAAACCAAGTCAAATTTTGGGAAAAAAAGAGGTAGTTTTCAAAAACTTGTTTTTGTTTTTGGAATTTGGCTAAAAACTTTATTGTCTCTCCTTAACAAAAATGAAAACCCTAGTAATTAAATTGAGAGAAAAAAAATATAATTTTCAAAAACCAAAAACCAAAAATGAAATGGTTATCAAACGGGATCTTAGTAAATAATATGTCAATGATACATTATTATCATTAAAAATGAGTTTGTGAATGACTTGATTCCTTAAGTCTCTTTGATATTGAACTTGTCCTCCAATACTAATGTTATATCACTTGAGAATTGAAGCTTAGGCACATTCCATAGTTTAGATAACTTGAAAAGTTCAGGCTTCAATGCGTTTGAAAACTCGAGCAATTTGGGAGATTCAAGCTTAAACAAGTCCAATATTCATTCAAACAACTTTGGGAGTTCAGGTTTTCGCAATTCAGGGAATTCAGACTTTTCCAATGGTGGTAGATGAAACAATAATGGACGACGCTGCTCGACATCTGACGAGAAAGGAAGCTCAAGTTTTGAGTAAAGTGGGTATTTCTTGCTTTGGAAGCTCTTCAAAAGTACTTTGGACAATGATATCGCTAAGATACATGCCTTTACAACAGGCAATCGTCGTCTAAGAGTTAGAGTTAGTTCATCCATGTAAAAGCAAACACTATAAGTAGAAGTATATATAAAGGGTTGAGAAAAAGAGACTGGCCATTCAACTTTCAATGAAATCAAAAGATATAACAATACAACGATTATATATAGATTATCATTCTCGAGACGAACTCACTATGATTTAAGGGTTTCGGTCGTATCGATTATTAAGAGCAATTTTTATAGATGAAAATACATGAGGGAAAGATAACATATATGGGTTGAGGAAGAAAGATAGGTAGAAATATAGTGTTTAGTTCAACTTCCTCACCTGAACAAAACATCATCACTGTGGAAACCAATACATATATGATGGGGGAGGTTGCAACAATTAAGTGGAATTGAAGCTGCCACTTTTAATTTATTTATATATATGTTATTGTCTACTTTTGCAACTTATTTTGTGAATAAAGCCAAGTGGTTAAGTCTGTGAACAATATGCAATAAAGATGTGAATGCAAACATATATATTATTAGATACCTTACACAAAATGAATATTGTTAGGTATAGCTACTTGAGCCTTTATAAAGATAAACAAATTTATTTATTTACAAAAGTATTTTAGGTAATGGTGCTAATATAGAAATTTACAATCTATGTCTTAAATCGACTAAAATAAACTATTAATAATAGTAAAAAAAATTATAATACAAAGAAAAATGACTTTTACAAATGGAAAAGATAAAACTACGACTTCATTTAATAACCATTATTTTAATTTACTTTTTTGGAAATGTACCCTTTTAGTTCCTGAGGTTTGGATTAGTTAAGTTTCATTTTGGTCTCTAAGTTTGAAAATTCAACATTTTTATCTTGAGGATTGAATTTCGTTTCATTTTGGTCCCTCGATCCAATTTTCCGTGAGACTATTTTTTAAAATAAAAATATTATTATTTTTCATTTTTTTTTTTAAAAATTTTTCTCATCTTCTCCTCCTGCATAATCCTATTTTTCTTCTTTCTCCATAACCTAATGGTTGCCGCCAATAGTCACCACCCGCCGTCGATTGCCTCCGACGATCATTTTTTTTTTCTTTTCGACTTTTTCCTTCTTTTCTTTTTATTTCTCTTCATTTTTTTTTTTTTAGAATAGAGAAGGAGGAGGAGAAAGCTTCCTCCTCTTCTTCTGGTCAAATTTTAAACTACACCAACTAATTGTTACAAATTAAAATTCAAATACATAATTGTTACTCCATGAATGTTTAGATCAGACTAATTTTTTTTTTCAAAAAAATTATAGAGAAAAAGATAACAATCTCCCTTTTATGTGTACCTAGAAATTATAAATTCATGTATGTGTATTTATCTTCAATCTAGCTTAATTTCTCAAATTGTCAAAAAAAAAAAAAAATATAGCTTAATTTCTAAGCAACAATGGGATTTTCGCACCAATCTTAGAAGTCAAATAAGTTCAATTTTTAATTCTAAGACATTTGTTTTTTTTTTCTTTTAACGAGAAAGTAAAAACAAACCAACAAAACCCTTTGATATATTTTGAAGTTTGGAACAAAACTTTTGTTGCGCAAAGTTAGAAAGTGATCATATTCAAGTTTACATTTGTCAAAATATAGCTCAACGGTAATTGATATGTACCTTCGACCTCCTCACCCTCAAATATTGATGTGTCTAAAAAAAAAAAAATAATCAAGTTTACATCTTTAAACTTTTGAACTTTAGATATTACTACTTGTTAATTACATTTTAAAACTTTAAATTAGACTTTTTTAATCTCTATCTTTTTACATTAATTAGATCGATGCTCATTCATTAATATTTCTGTTGGGTGTGCAACCAAAGTCCCACATTGGCTAGATAAGGGGGAGATCATGGGTATAAAAGGGAGGACTAGTATTTCCATTGGTATGAGGCCTTTTGGAGTGAACCAAAAGCAAAGCCATGAGGGTTATGCCCAAAGTGGACAATATCATACCATTGTGGAGATATGTGGATGTCCGGTAGTCCCTTACAAGTGGTATCAGAGCTGCTAGATGTGACCTTGAGCTGGCAAGTCAAGTCCAGGTCAGTATTCCTCTAACTAACTCTCTGAAGGCCGTTTTGCTGAGCTGCTGGCACCACGTGATGGAAGCTTCTCAGCCTGTGTAAAAATTCCTTTTCCATGCGATTGGATCCTAGCGTGAGGGAGGGATTTTGTGAGGCAGTGTGATTGTATAATAGGGTTTTTAATTCCCTATTTTGAGTGTATTCTGAGAGCAATCTTGAGTCTTAGAGTGCATAGAGTAGAGAGTGTACAGAGAGGAAGAAGAAGCTCGATTGCAGCAGCGGAGTAGGGTTTATCCTACTGATTTGTAGTTCATTCATAAGAGAGTGATTCTCTGGTTTGTAATCGTTGATAATGGAAGGGACTAAAGTGGATGTAGACCATCTTTTTGGGGTCGAACCACTATAAACCTGGTGTTCTTCTTTTCTTCTCTTACTCCTCTGTTTGATTTTATATTTGTTCTTCTGTTGGTTACTTGAAATTGCTTCAAGAGTGTGCTATTGTGTACTGATTTTTACAACATTTGGTATCAGAGCCAAGAACGGAAGAGTCTGATTTATTTCAAGTAAGTTCCTTCGGTTGATTCAATATGGCCGCGAAGTTTGAGGTGGAGCGATTTGACGGCAGGGGTGATTTCTCGTTGTGGAAGAAAAAGATGCGAGCCCTTCTTGTGCAACAAAAGGTACAGAAGGCACTCGATGATCCAGCTACTCATCTGTCGACTATGACAGTTGCTGAGAAAGAGGAGATGTTAGAAACAGCTTACAGTACCATCATTCTATACCTGGCAGACAATGTATTGCGGCAGGTTCATGAGGCTAAGAATGCTCTCGAGGTATGGTCTAAGCTGGATGCTCTGTATTTAACTAAATCTCTCACCAATAAGCTGTACTTGAAAGAGAGATTTTTCGGTTATAAGATGGATGTTAATAAAGACCTAGAACAGAACCTAGATGAGTATAATAAGATTACTTTGGACTTGAATAACATTGATGAACAAATCTCTGATGAAAACAAAGCTATTATACTATTGAATGCTTTGCCTGAATCGTACAATGAGGTGAAGTCAGCCATTAGATATGGTAGGGATAGTCTGACGATGGATATTGTTTTAAATGCCCTGAGGTCTAGGGAATTAGAGATGAGAAAATCAAAGTCTAAAGAAAGTGAGGCTCTAGTTGCTAGAGGAAGAACCGAGAAGAAAACCAATAATAGAGGGAGTAGCCGTGGAAGATCTAAATCGCAAGGGAAAACCAAGAGATGTTTCCATTGCCACAAAGAAGGTCATATTAGGAGGAACTGTTATGAATTGAAAAATAAACGGAAGAATGAAAATAAGAAAGAAGATGAGCCTCATAATGTTAATGTCTCAGAAGGCTATGAGTCAGCAGAAGTACTGACTGTGTCTGAAACCGAGGGGAGTTCTGAATGGATTTTAGATTCCGGGTGTTCATTTCATATGACACCAAATAGAAATTGGTTTCAGAATTTTGAGACAATTAAAAGGGGAAAAGTTCTTCTTGGAAACAACCAAGAGTGTTGTGTTGAAGGCATTGGCTCTATACAGGTTAAGATGTTTGATGGTCAAACTCGGGTGATCACTGAAGTTAGGTATGTTCCTGATTTAAGGAAGAGCTTACTGTCACTGGGAGTGTTTGATAAAGCAGGTTATATCTGTAAAACTGAAAATGGAGTGATGAAGATAATAAAAGGGGCAATAGTTAAGTTAAAAGGAAATTTGACAAATGGTTTATATGTACTGCAAGGCAATACAGTAACTGGGACAGCAGCTGTTACATCTTCACAGGGACAACAACAAGCACAGTTGTGGCACAAGAGATTGGGTCATGTCAGTGAACAAGGCCTAAAGGAGTTGTCTAAACAAGGGTTGCTGGGAAAAAGTGAGATTGGCACACTTGACTCCTGTGAACATTGTATTTACGGCAAGGCAACAAGGGTTTCATTTGGTAAGGGCAAGCATATTTCTAAAGCGATTTTAGATTATGCTCATGCAGACTTGTGGGGACCTGGTAGTACTTCAACTTTGGGTGGAGCACGATATTTCTTGTCAATAATTGACGATTATTCAAAGAGAGTGTGGGTTTACCTTCTCAAATCAAAGTCTGAGACTTTTTCAAGATTTGTTGAGTGGAAAAATCTTGTTGAAAGGCAGACTGAAAGAAAACTCAAGGCTCTAAGGACAGATAATGGGCTAGAGTTCCTTAGTAGTGAGTTTAAGTCTTTGTGTCAAAGAGAAGGTCTAGCAAGACACCTCACAGTAAGAGGAACCCCACAACAAAACGGTCTAGCCGAAAGGATGAACCGAACTCTGTTGGAAAGAGTAAGGTGCATGCTGTCCAATGCAAATTTGTCAAAGGATTTTTGGGGAGAAGCTGTTACTACAGCTGCTTATCTAGTTAACCGTTGTCCTTCATCAGCCATTGATTTTAAAACACCTCTAGAAAAGTGGACAGGTAAGCCTCCAAACTTAGATAACCTAAGAGTGTTTGGATGTTTGGCATATGCATATTCCAAGGAAGGAAAGCTAGATAATAGAGCGAAGAAATGTCTGTTTTTAGGATATCCTTGTGGTATTAAAGGGTATCGTTTATGGTGTTTAGAGAAAGGAGAAGAAAAGTGCTTAATTAGTCGTGATGTCATCTTTGAAGAGCACACAATAGCTCTTGCAAATCCATTGGCTGGAGATATAAATTCTGAATCTACCAAGAAGTTTAATGAGGTTGAACTTGATTTAACAAAGAAGTCCAGTGTTTCAACCCCAGAACAGAATCAGCAAGCAGCTCTGAATGATCAAGAGCAAACTGAAGAACCTGTTGAGAATCCACCTGAAGATCTTCAAAATTATAGACTAGCACGAGACAGAACAAGAAGACAGGTTAAACCTCCTTCGAGGTTTGGAAGTGCAGACCTGGTATACTATGCCCTTTTGTCTGAGGTGGAGTTGGAAGGGGATGAACCATTGACATATACTGCTGCGATGAAATCTAAAGATAAGAAGCAGTGGCAATTAGCCATGGATGAGGAATATGAGTCCTTGATGAAGAATGGCACTTGAAAATTAGTAGACAAGCCTCCAAAGCAGAAACTTGTAAGCTGCAAGTGGTTATATAAAAGGAAGGAAACTTCTGATCCAAAAGATCCAGTCCGCTTTAAGGCTAGGTTGGTAGCTCGTGGATTTACTCAAGTAGAAGGCGTGGATTATAATGAGATATTCTCACCTGTGGTAAGGCATACGTCCATTAGATTTATTCTTTCTCTAACTGCTGTTTTTAATCTTGAGTTAGAGCAGATGGACGTAAAAACCGCTTTCCTTCATGGAGACTTGTCTGAGGTTATATATATGCAGCAGCCTCTTGGATATATTGCTAAAGACTCTGAAAATAAGGTATGTTTACTTAAGAAATCGTTGTATGGTCTAAAACAATCTCCTAGGCAATGGTATCTCAAGTTTGACTCCTTCATTGTTTCGTGTGGGTTTGTAAGGAGCCAACTTGATCACTGTGTCTATTATAAACATGTTAGTACTTCAGTATCTATGTATTTACTTTTATATGTAGATGACATGTTGATTGCCTGTTCTGATAAGTTGGAGATTGTGATAGGCTTAAGATTCAGTTAAGTAAAATGTTCGAGATGAAGGATTTAGGTGGAGCTAAACGAATTCTTGGCATTGACATTGTTAGAGATAGGAGTGCAGGGGTCTTGAGTCTGTCTCAAGAGTCTTATAGCAGAAAGTTGCTTGAAAAGTTTCGAATGAGTGATTGTAAAGCTGTCCTGACTCCTATTGGCCAACATATTAAGCTATCATCTGAACAGTCACCTAAAAATGAGCAAGAGAAACTTGATATGTCTAGTGTTCCTTATGCTAGTGCCGTAGGTAGTCTTATGTACCTAATGGTGTGCACTAGACCCGATTTGGCTTATGGTATGAGTTTGGTAAGTAGATATATGTCCAACCCGGGTAGGCAACACTGGTCTGCTGTCAAATGGTTGTTAAGATATCTGAAAGGTACTGTGAGTTATGGGTTGTGTTTTAGAAGAAGTCATGGAAAAGACTTGAGTCTTCAGGGGTTTGTTGATGCTGACTTTGCCGCAGACTGTGATAAGAGGAGATCTTTGTCTGGTTGGGTGTTTTTAGTAAACAACAATGTGGTCAGTTGGAGGTCTGTGTTACAGTCGGTGGTTGCCTTGTCAACAACAGAGGCAGAATATATTGCTGCTGCTGAGGCAACTAAAGAAGCAATCTGGCTTAGAGAACTTATGTGTGAATTGATAGGTGGTTTTGAAGGTCAGGTTTTGATCTGGTGTGATAGCCAAAGTGTTGTTTTCTTGAGTAAAAACCAAACGTATCATGATAGGACAAAACACATAGATGTGAAGTACCATTTTATTCGAGAAATCTTGTCAACTGGAAAAGTTTCTCTGCTGAAAGTTTCAACTGAAGATAATGCTGCAGATATGTTTACAAAAGCCTTACCATGCAAGAAGTTTGAGAGTTGTATATCAGCTCTCGGTTTTAAGAAACTGAAATAGTTTTCTTAGTTAGTCCCTTTCAAATGATTCAATGGTTAGAAATATTTGTCAAGGTGGAGATTTGTTGTTATTTTGACAAATATTGTTTAATGAGCTGGATGTTTATGTGGCAATGAGCTGCTAGATGTGACCTTGAGCTGGCAAGTCAAGTCCAGGTCAGTATTCCTCTAACTAACTCTCTGAAGGCCGTTTTGCTGAGCTGCTGGCACGACGTGATGGAAGCTTCTCAGCCTGTGTAAAAATTCCTTTTCCATGCGATTGGATCCTAGCGTGAGGGAGGGATTTTGTGAGGCAGTGTGATTGTATAATAGGGTTTTTAATTCCCTATTTTGAGTGTATTCTGAGAGCAATCTTGAGTCTTAGAGTGCATAGAGTAGAGAGTGTACAGAGAGGAAGAAGAAGCTCGATTGCAGCAGCGGAGTAGGGTTTATCCTACTGATTTGTAGTTCATTCATAAGAGAGTGATTCTCTGGTTTGTAATCGTTGATAATGGAAGGGACTAAAGTGGATGTAGACCATCTTTTTGGGGTCGAACCACTATAAACCTGGTGTTCTTCTTTTCTTCTCTTACTCCTCTGTTTGATTTTATATTTGTTCTTCTGTTGGTTACTTGAAATTGCTTCAAGAGTGTGCTATTGTGTACTGATTTTTACAACAATTTCTAACCATTTGTCACATCACACTAACTAAACTAAAAATTAACTTAGGGATACTTCTCTTACCAACATAAAATAATGTAATATATATAAAAATAATAACCATTTTTCTTTATTTTTTAATTTGTACTTTAATATTCATACTTATGATATTTGAATTCTTAAAAAAAAAAAAATACTTATGATATTTGAAACTTATTATATACCTATTTCATCTGTTTTTCCAACCTTTATAATTTTTTTTTAATCTAATAACATTTGGAGATGGAGGATCCGAACCAGGTACATGTCAATTACCATTGTACTATGCTCGTTTATGCAATTATAATTTAAAAACATAGATCTTTTTGAGTAAATAAAGTAATTGCAGTGAGATCGTTGGACAATTTCTTGACGTAGCTACTCCATCACATATCCAATTCAATTGCTTTGGATCATTAATAAGGTTTCTTTGTTAGATTTAGCGAGGAAAAAGTTATTGTTTTCATAGAATCTTATTTTCAAATATTTGATTTCTATTTTGGCCTAATGAGTTAGTTTTGAAGTTCTTCACCAATGTTCATTTCCATTAACAACCATTTCTAACCACATGAAGGATTAAAAATACATAGGAATATCATTAAAACTTATTACAACTGAGAGTAAATAAAACCTTGCTTAATCTTTATTAAGCACAAGGCTGTATAAATAGCCATGAATACAAGAGAAACTAAACTGCTTATTAACCATACTTACAACAGCAATACCAGAGGGAAATAACAGAATAACCATATACAAGATTGCTTAATACTCCCCCTCAAGATGGACGTAATACATTCATAACTCCCATCTTGGATAATAAGGTGGAAAAAGTGGCTAAAGGCAGTGCCTTAGTGAATATATCGGCTAGTTGTAAGTGTGAACATATTGGTAATAACTTGACTTCCCCACGAACAAGCTTCTCACGAACAAAATGACAGTCAAGTTCTATATGTTTAGTTCTCTCATGAAAAACTGGATTTGAAGCAATGTGGATAGCTGAATTGTTGTCACAAAACAGCAAAGCAGGGGATGATACGGGTATTTTTAGTTCTCGTAGCAGTTGAAGTAACCAAACTATCTCACTGACAGTAGCAGCCAAGGCCCGGTATTCTGCTTCAGCTGAGGACCGAGAAATTGTGTTTTGTTTCTTGGCCTTCCAGGATATCAACGAATCACCAAGAAAAACACAATAACCCGTAGTTGATTTTCGAGTGTCTAAACAAGACGCCCAGTCGGCATCAGAGAATGCACGAAGTTGAAAGGAAGACGATGCTGGAAAATATATTCCTTGACCAGGACTGCCTTTCAGATACCGTAACAAAGAGTACACAGCGGATAAATGGGGCTGTCGAGGATGAGCAACATATTGGCTCAATCTGTGGACAGCAAATGTAATGTCGGGTCTAGATATTGTGAGATACAGCAGACGACCAATCAAGCGACGATAGACAGAAGGATCTTTCAATAACTCTCCCTCATCAACTTGTAGCTTGATATTAGGATCTAGCGGTAAAGAACATGGTTTGGCAGACAAAAAACCTGTGTCTTCAAGGAGTTGAAGAGTGTAGTTCCTTTGTGACAACAAAATTCCTTGAGAGGAACGAGCAAGCTCTAAACCAAGAAAATACCGCAACGAACCTAGATCCTTGAGTTTAAAAGTGTTGTTAAGATGAGTCTTCAAGGCATTGATATCATCTTGGCAAGCACTTGTGATAATGATATCGTCTACGTACATAAGTAGAGCAATGAATTTCGAAGAAGATCCTCGAATGAATAAGGAGTAGTCGGATTTTGACTGAGAGAATCCGAGGAGTAACAAGGCATGTGAGAATTTGTCAAACCATTGTCTGGAGGCTTGCTTGAGTCCGTATATGAACTTGTGCAGCTTACACACCAGACGCTCCCCCTTAAATGATGCCTTATCATGCTTGTATCCGAGTGGTAGGTCCATATAAACTTCTTCATGGAGATCACCGTGTAAAAACGCGTTGTTAACGTCAAGTTGTACTAGAGGCCATTGTAAGGACACGACAATGGAAAGAAGCACCTTGACTGTTACAAGCTTTGACACGGGTGAAAAGGTCTCAACATAGTCTAAACCTTCCTGTTGAGTATAGCCTTTGGCAACTAAGCGGGCTTTATACCTTTCAATGGAGCCATCGGATTTATGTTTCACCTTGTATACCCATTTGCAACCGATGGAATGATGTCCTTGTGGAAGTGAGACAACAGACCAAGTCTTGTTAACTTCCATGGCTTTTAATTCAGCAAACATAGCCTCCCACCAATGAGGAAAGGGGACGGCTTGGTGATAGAATTGGGGCTCATACTCGGTTGATACATTCAAGACAAAATGTTTGTATGAAGGTGATAGCTTGTCATATGATAAGACACTAGACAATGGATATTTGATGTCGGCAACAATAGGCTCATGAGAATAAAGGAGACTACAATGGTAGTCCCTGAGATATGATGGCAATTTAGAAGCTCTGGTTGAACGTCGAAGATTAACAGCTACAGAATCATTAGATGCAACAAGGGCATCAGTCACAGGATGACGTTGAGCATCAGAACTTGCCCCATCAGTCACAAAGGCCTCCCCAATTTCAGCAGTATCAGTTGCATCATTTCCACTAATGGTATTAAGACTACTGCCAGAAGTATCTGTGGCAGCTAGACCATCAGGGGTGGAACTAGCAGGGGACTGTGCAGCCACTATTGGTAAACCTTTCTCTGATGAAAAACCAGGGTGACCAAGTTGGGCGGGCAGGACTAAGTCAGGGAAGGTATTGTTCACTTCTTGCTGACTCGAGACATTGTGAAAGGGGAAGATGTGTTCATGGAAGACAACATCTCTAGAGACAAAAAAATTTTGATTCTCAATGTCATAAAGGCGATAGCCTTTCATGCCTGCCGGATAACCAACAAAAACTGCTGCTAAGGCTCGAGGATGAAGTTTGGTCCTTTGAGATTGAAGCGTGGAAGCAAAACAAAGTGATCCAAACACACGTATGGCAGAGTAATCAGCATGTTTCTTATTCAGTTTGTAAAAAGGAGTGGACCAATTCAACAAGGGGGAAGGCGTCCGGTTGATAAGAAAACAAGCCGTGAGCACACATTCTCCCCAAAACTGGACAGGCACCCGTGACTGAAACAACAAGGACCTAGTCACGTTGAGCAGGTGCTGATGCTTTCTTTCGACGACAGAGTTCTGTTCAGGGCGAGCCACACAGGAGTATTGATGAATGACACCTTTGGACTCGAAGAAATCTGTAAAAGCTAACTCTGGGGCATTGTCTGAGCGAAACTGCTTGATAGGAACACCATATTGTGTTTCGACTAGTTTAAAAAACTTAGGAATAATGGTGATAACATCAGACTTTTGCCTCATAAAAAAAACCCAGGTATAGCGAGAAAAATCATCTACTAACGTAAAAAAGTAACGATAGCCAGCATGTGTTGGGGTTTGATAAGGCCCCCAAACGTCACAGTGTAATAGATCAAACATGTGAGTGGCTAGTTGATTGTTAGACGAGAAAGATAGACGACGCTGTTTAGCAAGTGGACAAATCATACAAGGATCTCTTTTATTATCTTTGAAAAACTGAAGAGGCAAAACATTCTTTAAGGCAGACAAGTGTTTGTCAGAAAGATGACCAAGCCTGTCGTGCCAAAGATCACTAGAAGAAACAGAGTTACAGTGTGAAAAACAAATGGCGTTAGTTTTGGGTACTGTCTTTAACAAAAAAAGCCCCTGCCAGAGATCAGCCTTCCCAATCGTCCTCAAAGAGCACTTGTCCTGAAGAAAGCAAGAGTTTTCAACAAACTTGACAACAATGGAAGGATGAGTAGCTGTTAGGGCACTGATGGAGATTAGATTAAACTGAAATGAAGGGATGAACATCACGTTTCTGAGAGTCAAATGAGAACCAAGCCGAATATCCCCAACATAATCCACGAAAATACGAGTCTCATTTGGTAAAACAACAGACATGCCAGAAACTGCCTTCATATCAGAAAAATATTCACGAACAAAACAGATATGGGTAGAAGCACCCGAGTCAAGAACCCATGAAACAGTAGAATAAGCAGGTTTGTGAGAATGACAAATACCTACTACATGAGACCTGGACTGATTGTCTGAGGAAGTCTTTACTTTCGTCAAATAGGTCTGAAGTATGGCCAGCAATCCTTGGCACTGTTCAGCTGTTAAAGACGATAAAGAATCAGCAGATGAGACCGGAGAAGACTTCTCAGATCCGGTCGAATGAGTCGAGCCATTCTTCTGATTGCGGTAACCAGGTGGATACCCATGAAGTTTGTAACATCTATCGATGGTGTGACCGAGAACATTGCAATGAGTACATAGTGGGCGTTCCTTTTTCTTCGCAGATGAACTCTGAGACCTGTTTGTGGCTGAGTTTGAAGAATTCTTCACAAGTAGGGCAGCAGCTGTGGTATCTGATGGAACTGTGGTAAGAGTTGTAGAAACTCGTTGTTCAACTTCCTGTGCGACTAATGAGAAAGCACGTTGAATGGAAGGTTCTAGTTCCATTAAAAGAAGCTGCGTTCGAAGTTGGGCAAAAGAATCGTTTAAGCCCATGAGAAAGGCCATTACATACTCCGTCTGA